>CM061559.1:120781312-121406728 GCA_030864225.1 Capsicum baccatum var. pendulum | reverse complement strand
CCTTATCCCTCCCCTATTCAGGGCGTTTCATCTAGCACTTCTGGCGGTCAGCGCCAGAATAAATTCTATGCTTTACCATCACATTAGGAGTAGGAGGACTCTTCTAATGTTGTTAATGGTATGCTCCACCTCTTTTGTTTTGATGTTTATGTGTTATTGGACCCTGGGTCAATTCTCTCCTATGTGACCCTAATTGTGGCTGTGAATTTCAAAATAAGTCCCAAAAAGATTCCTGATCCTTTCCTAGTCTCCACACGAGTAGGGGAGTCAGTTGTTACTAAACAAATGAATAGAGATTATCCTGTTACTGTTCTTCATAGAGTCATACTTGCTGATTTGATAGAGTTAGGCATGGTGGATTTTGACCTTATTCTGGATATGGATTGGCTTTATTCTGGTTATACATCTATAGACTGTCGTACCCATGTGGTCAAGTGTCAGTTCCCTGATGAGCCAGTTTTTGAGTAGTTTGGGAGTTCGGTATCTCCCAAGAGTCATTTTATTTCCTATCTCAAAGCCAAAAAGCTAATATCCAAGGGTTGCATCTATCACCTAGTTAGAGTTAAAGACACTAAGTCTGAGGCTCCAACTATTTAGTCAGTCTATATTGTTAATGAGTTTCTAGATGTTTTTATGGAAGATCTCCCTGGGGTACCTCCCGATAGAGAGATAGAATTCGGGATTGACCTTATTCTCGACACTCATCCCATTTTTATTCTGCCATACCATATGGCACCTTCCGAGCTTATGGTGTTGAAAAAGCAACTCAAATATCATTTAGACAAAGGTTTTATAAGGCCCAGTGCTTTTCTTTGGGGCGCACCTATTCTATTCGTGCAGAAAAAAGATGGTTCTTTGCGTATATGTATTGACTATCACCAGCTTAACAAGGTCATAGTCAAAAATACGTATCCGTTTTAGAAAAGAAATCTCAATACAACAAGTGTCATGCAATAGGCTTGCCCCTATTTTCAATCACCACTACAAAGAAGGTAAATAGTTGGAGATCTCGAAGGACTTTCTAATCTTTTAACGTAGGTTCGGGTTATGGTAGGATATCATTTAGGGAACTAGGTTACACCTTACCTTTAACATCTACATCAAACTTTACAACACTCCTTCTTTTGACTTAAGGCCACTCTACTTTGTTTTCTCTCTTTTCTTACGCCTACTTTTTGCTTCCTTTGTTCTGCACTTTTCTTTCATTTCATTTTTTTTTAATTTTCATTCAAAAACTTCCTTTGTTGGACTTCGTCCTATTTTATTGTTTTTCTTGTAAATATTAGGCACACTAGTCATTTCACTTACAACTTCCTGGCCCCAAACTTACTTCCATCAATCTTTACCACCCCCAACTTAGGCTTTTAGCCTCACATTACATTTTTGAGTTCAAGGAGTATATGGTTCAAAATAAAGATAAAAAGAAAGGTTCACGACTTGTAATGAGTTTGCCAAAGAAAGGTTTAAAGGCTCAAAGCGGGTACTAAGGATTATAATTAAGCATGGGTAGGCTTTTTAGGTGAGAGTGTGTTCCAAAATGACAAAGAGGCCTAAGATCATTTCTCCAACCAAATACACTCAAAATTAGAGTTGAAAGACTAATGGGGCAAGTTCTAGATAACACAAGTCTACAAGAGGTGAATGCAATATTCTCACCACACATGGTATGCAGAATTCGTTAAGGGACCTCAAATTCCCTCTTACGAGAGACACAATTGGAGTATTCATCACTAGTCAAAGGTCAAAAATTTGTGGAGCCACAAAAAGAGAAAAGGATTTTTTAGAATATTTCACACGTCCATGCCCAGAATTTTTCAAAATTTTTGGACGGATGGGGTTTCTTGATTTTCCATAGCACCATGCATAAATTGCTAAAATATGGCGATGGCTACAACCAAAGACTTAGTCTCATGTCTTTACTCAAAACGGTCAAAATAACTACATGGCTACTGAGATTTCGCCAATGGTGTACAATTTGATCCCAACCTTACAACACAAACTAAAATGCAACAGGTACTTGGACTTCCCTTGCTTCTTCAACAGTAGTGCTTCGGGTACTCTGAATTCCCCTATCTACTTGTCCTAACATCACTAAGATCCATAACAAAATTTAAATTATGTATAGAAAACTAAAATTAGAAATTAAAAAAAGCATGATAATCCATAAAACTTGGGCACCATCCAAGTAACAAGGAATGTATCGTAAAAATCATAAGAAGCAATATCCACACATCATCCAAAATAGTCATAAATAAAGATATCCAGTACCACAACCCAACACAATATAAATCTGGGGCCACCCCTTACTGAAATTAATGCAGTGACCTCACTGCATGTGTAAGAAGGCAAGAGTAAAGGGGAGTCCATATATCAACATCTCTAGCTATCTCCTTCTACTGACTCGACATCATCAACTAGGGCTAAATAAGCTCTCTCCAAGCTTGCCACTTTGGCACCCTACTTCTTCTGCTATGCTTTGCACTTATCATAATCTGAAGTTACCATATATGAATGATGAGCAGTGGAGGACTCTCTTAGTCCCTGAGGCAGTTTGGACAGTATATCATTAATTATTTACATCTGAACAGATATATCATCAAAGGCAATGGTTGATAGGTGTCTGCAGGAGTGTGTGTCCTCATGAACTAATTTTCCTAAGTCCATATTCATCTTCTTACTCTGATCTGGTGTGCCTTGGCCTCTAAATTTTAGTGCACAGATGAGGGATCTAGGGTGTACCAAAGTGTCGATATCATAGGTCTCCACTCCAACTCTCCTGTATGGCTCAATAATAAGGGATAAAAGGAGAATATGAGTATCTCCCTAGTTCTTGAAATGCTTCTACTCTGAGATTTAAATCTCATCTATATTCAGATCAATTCCAGATTAGATGAAAGTGACCATCTGAGCTCTTAGTTCCGTAACAATAGTCATATGTGTGCATGGAAAGACTCTGCTACAAATGATGTTCAACCACAGCCTGGCTTCATCCTTGAAGTCCTTCATCAAAATATCTCACTTAGTGGTGGCCTATACGACTTTTTTCCAGGGCATAAAACGTCAGCCATCCAAGTCACTAGCTCACACCCCTTGGCACTAAATTCCCCCATGTCAATATTTTGGAGCCTGTATAGTGCATTAATTTTGTTCTCTCCAAAGTTGACCAATTTAGCCCAGATTTTCATTATTGGGTCTTTGAGTGATACTACGCAGAGGTTTGCATAGAATTCACCCACCCATTATTCATTTTCTAAGTAAGGTTCTGAGGTAAAACATGTCCACTAGGTTGCAGTGAGCCTGGCATAAAATTTTGGAAACTTTTTTTCCATATTTTTAAAGTTGATACCCCTTTCAAGGAGTAACTTTATTTTGTGGAAGTCTGCAAGATACTGGTGTCGACATTCTATAAACATGATCGAGTATCATCGAAATCATCAATTTTTGAGTAGCTTAGAATCTGTAAACAGTGTAACTTAGGCCAAACTTAGTGAAAACACATAAAAAACATGCCAAAGCAAGCATATAAGATCATATGATAGTGTTATGAATGCTTTTAGTGTCAGCAAAGAGCAAACATATAAGATCATATGATAGTGTTATGAATGGTTTTAGTGTCAGCAAAGATTGTGTAGAATTTTTACTTCTTATCAAAGCATGCTCTCAAGTATGGCGATCACAGACTTCTGACCACAATCACAAAGAGGTGATCGCGGTCATCCAGACCGTGATTATGATACCCGAGACCAAATTTGATAGGTTTGGAACATTGTTTCAATTTTAATTTTATTCTCAATCCCTCATTATAACTAGGCAAGAAATATTTTAAACAGTGAAGTTAAGCCTAGAATGTGTGATCATAGCCCCAAATGCAAAGGAATTGATCAAGGAATTTGTAGGGGAATTTAATCGAACACACGATGTACATGACAATTTAAGCGGCTTAAAGCATAGTTTTGGGTACTTAAAATTTCCGCAATTCGTGTGTACACCATCTACAACAACCAACCACAGTTCTCAAGGAATAATAACATAGGGTATAAACCCAACTTCAATTTCTTAAGAAAACATGCAAAATCATGCTATTTGATATTTAATTCATTGGAAACATCAACATATAGAAATCAATAACTATGGGTGAAAAACCCTAATTCAATATCATGTAAAATATCATAGATTGCAGAAAATTATAGTTTAAATAAGCTTTTGGGGACAAGGGTGAAAGGATTACCTTTGTTCAAAACCCCACATACCTTACTGGACGAACAAGATTACTTCAAAATCTTCTTTTTACTCTTGAGATACGGTTCTTGCAACCATCAAACTTGGGGAACTTAAATATCAACTCAATTTGTAGAATCTATGGTGAGTTCTTGGATTTCTTAGAGAAGAGTTTTAGATTTGATCTTGATGGAGAAACCCTAGCTCTCTTGTGTTTTGAATGATAAATGAAGTCATTTATTTAATTTGGAATATATCTGGTTGATAAAAGAGTGGAAAAAACTAAAAAGTTCCTTTTAAAAATGACTAAAAATACTAAACGGGTGTTGTGGTGTCGAAGCGATGGTCCGTCACTAGCCCGACGGTCCGTCGAATCATCCATCGTACGTCGGTCAGAAAAAGAACATACTGCCACAATGTGATAATCTCAGTGATAGCCCATCGTAAACTAAATGGTCCATCGGATCATCCATTCCATGTTGGCCCGGATGAGGCCACACTGCCTCAGCAGCGGCGGTATCAACGGTGGTCCGTCAAAGTCTTGATGGTCCATCATCTTGGCCGTCATACTTGGTCCAAAAAAAGGAGTTCCTTCCTTTGTTACGACGGTCTGGGCGATGGTCCATCACACACTCAATGGTGCATCAACCTATCTATCGCACCTGGGTGGTTCTGACAACTCTCGATAAAACGGCCATAAGTTCCCATCCCGATGCCAGATTTGGAAGAAATTGGTACTGTTAGAAATCTAATTCAATTCTCTACACTATAGGAAGTCATTTTCAAGAATATTCAACAATATTAAAACACTAATCACTTTTAAAGTGTCTTCTTAATCTTTTAGGGATGGAATTACACTTCATTTGACACGCTCAAGGCTCAAACTACCAGGGAACTTTGCGGGTCTAATAAGAAATTATCCTAGAATAAATGTGATGAGCTACTTGTGGTTACGATTCAAGTCGAGGTTGGTAAGGAATTTAATACATAAAATCTGGGCATAAATGATTTTGGATCATGGTAAAGAGGTGGTTTTGCTTGAGGACAAGCGAGGTCTTAAGTTGGAGATGTTAATAAGTAATGATTTTACCCCTCATTCGGACTCATTTTTCGTGCACATTACCTTGTCCAAAATTCCTTATCATTCTTTCCATCACATTCCTTCTTCCTAAATTTTTCTAGGTTTAGTTTGAGACTTTGTATCCTTTATTTTTGGAGAAGAAACTATTGCATAAATTTTGGGTGAAGAATACAATGCAGAAAATTATAGTTTAAATAAGTTTTTGGGCACAAGGGTGAAAGGATTACCCTTGTTCAAAACCCCACATACATTACATTATGAAATTGGATGAACAAAATTGCTTCAAACTCTTCTTCTTACACTTGAGAGAGGGTTCTTGGAACCCTCAAACTTGGGGAACTTAAATCTCAGCTTAATTTGTAGAATCTATGGTGAGTTCTTGTATTTCTTGCAAAAGGGTTTTAGATTTAATCTTAAGGGATAAACCCTAGCTCTCTTGTGTTTTGGGTGATGAATGAAGTCATTTTCTTTATTTGGAATATATCTAGTTGATAAATGAGTGGAAAAGAACAAAAAGTTCCATTTAAAAATGACTTAAAATACTAAACGGGGGCTACAACGGTCCATCGCTAGCCTAACGGTCCATAGAATCGTTCGTCACATGTCGGTTAGAAAAATAACACACTGCCTCGATGTGAAGGTATCAGAGATGGTCCATCACAAACTCGATGGTCCATTGGATCATCCGTCGTACTTTGGCCAAGATGAGGCCACACTGCCTCAATGGCGACAGTATCAACGATGGTCCGTCGAAGTCTTGACAGTCCGTCGTCCTGGCGGTCGCACTTGGGCTAGAAAAGGGAGTTACTAACTTGGTTACAATGGTCTGTTGCACACTCAACGGTCCGTCAACCTGTCCGTCACACCTGGGCGATTCTAACAACTCTCAATAAAACAGCCATAACTTCCTACCCCGATGTCGAATTTGGACAAAATTGGTATCGTTGGAAAGATAATTCAATTATCTACACTATAGGAAGTCATTTTCAAGAAAATTCAAAAGTATTAAAACACTAATCACTTGGTAAGTCTCTTCTCTATATTTTAGGGAAGGAATTACACTTCACTTTATACGCTCAAGGTTCAAACTACAAGGAAATTTTGCAAGGTCTTACAAGAAATTAGCCTAGAATAAATGCGATTAGATACTTGTGGTTACGACTCAATTCGATGTCGGCAAGCAATTTAAGACATAAAATATGGGTATAAATGATTATGGCTCATGGTAAAGAGGTAGTGTTGCTTGAGGAAAAGCAAGGTCTTAAGTTGGGGATGTTAACGAGTGCTGATTTTACCACTCATTCGCACTCATTTTTGTTGCAAATTACCTTGTCTAAAATTCCTTATCATTCATTTCATCACATTTCTTCTTCCCAAATTTTTCTAGGTTTACCTTGAGACTTTGTAGACTCCATTTTTGGAGAAGAAACTATTGCATAAAGTTTGGGTGAAGAATACATTGGAGACTTTCCAAGTGGAAGATTTTCTCACTTCCATTGTTGATATTCTGGAGGAGCCAAGTTTGAAGTAAAATTCGCTTAGATCCACCACAAATTTATTCAATTGAGATTATGGGTATATTTATTCTTATTTATCTTATGTATAGCTAAATCTCTCTCTTGGGGTTATGTATGAATATGGATTAAAGTATGCAAGGGTTATAATTGTTAAAATATATTTGGTAATTCTTCTTTATAGGTTCTATTATAATACACGTACATATGCAGCCATCTTTATTCTTTACAAATAACATAGGAGCTCCCTAAAGAGACACACTCGGTCTAAAGAAACCCTTACCAAGAAGATCCTGAAGTTTAGAATTTATATCCTTAAACTTGGCAAGAGCCATGTGGTAAGGTTCCATAGAAATAAGTTGGGTGCCAAGCTCAAGATCAATAGCAAACTCAATCCATGGATAGGGGGATTACCACACAGGTCAGTAGGGAACACATTAGAAAAATCACAAACTAAAGGAACAGAGTCAAGCGACGGACTCTACACACTAGTATCACAAATATATGTGAGATAAGACTTACAACACCTCAAAATACTCTTCCTATAACAAACATAATTAATAATCCCCATCGACTCACGGCTAACTGCTCCCTGCCACATGAATGGGGTATACTATGCATAGCTAAGGTAATGGTATTGGCTTAACAGTCCATGCCCGCATGATAATGGGGTAACCAGTCCATACCCAAAATCACATCAAAAACCACCATATCCAAAATAATAAGATCAGCATGAGTATCAATATCTCTAATAATCATAACATAGGATCTGGACATCTGTTCCACCACTAAAGAATCACTCATGAGAGTAGATACATGTAATAACATGGATAATAAATCCTAAGATAACTTTATCATGGATCATAATAAGCAGATACATAAGAATAAGTGTATCCCAGATCAAATAAAGCAAGGGTCGACTGATGTCATACTAAAATAATACCTATAATAACAATATCTAAAAACTCAGCCTTGGGTCTAGCATGTACTATATATAACTAACCATGCCTGCCATCTAACTGGGATTCTAACCGACCTCTTTTATGCCTGCCTAAGAACCTCTTTTTGAGTACCCTGGAATCACCCCTACTAATCTAACAACCATCTCTAGATAGGCATGAACTACTCTAAAAGGGGGACACTCTAAGGTAAAGTAACAACCACCTCAGGACTAGGGAAATCTCGCAAATAATGACCACTAGCTCCAAAACTATAACATGTTCTAGGAACAAAATCAAAACCAACAAATCTAGATAACCTGGAATAACCATCTCACCTAGAATGACCAGAAAATAAACCTCTCAAATAGTGACCACCAACCTAACCAGGAAAATCACCAGCATAAGACTGACTTTCCTCAATTATCTAAAGATCTACCTAAATATGTTGGCTAGGCTAACTCTGAGATTGATAGGATGGACATAGAGGATATCTACAATGAAAACAGCTATGTCTAAATTGAAAACTACTATAGCTCCTACTAAAACTGCCCTGATATTTAGGCCACATATTGTTACATACCACAGGTCTCATAATACATCTCCTCTATTACCTGAGCATAATCCAAAACCTCAGAAAAAAACCTGCCCATAGCAAGAAACTCTAAGTAGACATACGAAAAGGAAGTCTCAACCCTTTAACATAGCAACAAACTCTCTCATACTCAGTACCTAGAACAAAAGTAGCATGCCTAGCCAACTCAAGAAAATAAGCATCATACTCCATAGTTGTCATGGAGCCCTGCTCTAGTATAGAGAACTGATCCCTCAAATAATATCAAATAATGTGAGGTATATAAGTCTCAAATAAAAGCTTAGAGAATTGTGTTAATGTCAAAGAAGAAGATCTGATTGGCGTAAAATCCATATAACCTCTCCACCAATATCGAGCAGCCAAGTCCAATTGAAATATGGTGTAATCCATACCAAGAGTCTTGACAAGGCCCAATTCTAGAGCCTATCCTCACAAAAAATTTTAAAATCATATGCATCCTCTCTCAGAGCACCAAAAAACCTAGGCGAAGCCAGACACAAAAATCTACCCAACATTTTGTGCTCTTTGATAAATATAGCAGGTTGGGAAACCACTGGCTTAGCATCTACTGGTGTAGGAGGAAACTCAACTCTAGGAGCTGCAGCTATAAGTTGTACCCCCGCATCTTTACCACTCAGATTTGTACACTATGAACCATCAGTAGTGTACTACCAATTAGCACCAAATGTTAAAGTATACTATTTCTAAGAATTGAAGTAGAAATAAACCCTGGTGAAGTCTGGGCTGGTCTCTGTCAGAGCGCTAGTTGGGGAAGAAGAATCTATTGTTGAAAAGAGAGAATACGGTCTTTTGGAGGCCCCCTATCATGCCCTCTATCTAGGGACAGATATCTAGGTTTTCCATGACCTCTGGGTCATCTATGAATAGGGGTTGGATCCCTAGGCTCAATCTTAGGACCCTCATATTGTGTAGCAGTAGCATGTGTCATAGCCATCTACGAAAGAATGATATCAAAAGGATGTTTTGTAAACCAAATTATACTCTTAGAAAGAAATGAGTGAAAGAATAAAAAAACTCCTAAGAATGTCCCATAGCCTCCCGAAGATAGGAAATGAATGTCATCATTCTAATCTATGTGAATTTACTAGGCACTTTCTCTCGTACAACCAATATTAGTGAAACCCTGATATTGATTTTTCATCACTCAATTTATGAGTCATGATGGCACCTACTCTATCTAGCCAGTAGGTAAGCTAAATCATAACCTAGAGTTAAACAAAATGGATTAACTTGGTAGAAATGCCCACCATAGGCATAAATAAATAACACAAGTTATAAATAAGACTAGTATTTGAAATTTATAAGATAGTCAACATAGATACCATCCCATAACCTGGTAGATCCAGTACAAAAGTATCTAGTAATAATAATACAACGCAAGTTTAAACAATAGTCAATAACATCTATCTCAAAACAAAAGATAGAACATAGAATGATATAAGCAAATCAGTGATTCTGACTCTAAGAGCTCACTCTATCTCTAGATATCAATGTCCGCAACTAGTACTGTAATACCCGTACTTTTCCAAGCTTGAAATTTCCCTCGAAGAATGCTAAAAGATTTCTTTGAAAGATGAATCCATTTTTTACACATGTTATTTACAATATTTTACTTCTTATTGATGATAGGCGATATTACGCGCCTATATCAATATATTTTGCCTATATTTGGGCCATGTTTTGAGGACAAATTATATATTTCATGCACTTTTAGTCCTTTCTCCTGTAAGTGAGCTAACGAACATGATTAGCAAAGTTTCAGGTATAAATGATGCAGAATTCAGCATTTTATGGATTACTTGATGCCAAAGAAAGCTTCACGGAAGGAGAAAAGGAAGCTTGGACGCCTAAGGACCAAAAGTGATACATGGAAAATCTGTCCCGGGCTAAAACAATATTTCTGAAGACTTTGGGGACTTGCATTAACTTATTTGGATTAGGATAATAATACATTAACCTAGTACAATTGGGTTAAGTATTTCATTAGTTTATTTGGATTTGGATAATGTTTCATTAACCTAGTACAATTGGGTTAAGTATGTCATTAGCTTAGTAGGATTTGCTTAAGTATTTCATTAGCTTAGTAGGATTAGGATATGGGTATTATAAATACCCTATCATGCTAGATATTTTTAGACATTCAGATTCTTATAATCATCTTTCCATCCTTCTATTCTACAAACAATTCTACAACTCTTCTAATCTTTCCATTAATTCTATTTGTCTTCTATTCATCTATTCTTAATTTCCGCAACAAGAGAAACGTTACTTTGCCTAGGAATTCACGCCTAAACGCCTACCACTCTTGTGCTACATGAAATTAATCATTATTGTGGTATAACAACTATGTCAATCGTGATCTCCTTCGCATTCATGGGTAACTAAACTTCTCTGTTGGGGTTATGGAAGCCAACTGAGATACTATCTATTGCTGTGAGTTTGTGAGTTCGTGACACGTATGCTGCTTATATCATTATTCTCTTCATCTTAATCTACATTCTTTGTGGTTTCAAACGCAAGAATACGCCAGTATAACATTTAACTTGTTCGAAAGAAAGGTTATTTGTCTGGAAAAGAGATAATGTCAAGGTAGTAGGGTCCCATCCCCTATTAAACAGTTAGTGCCGTAACTGGATTAACCTCTTGGAGAATTCGTACCGTTAGACACGCTTTAAGCTCGAAAGATTTAAAGTAAAATAATCCTCGAATAGGTCGAAAGACACCTGGATTTACCATCGAATACAATTCTCTATAAGCACATGCATGTCGTAATTCTACACACTCATAGTCAATAGAGACATATAACTCAGGAGGTGGACATAACCCCAATGCTTCAATTCTCATTGTTTACAACTTACGTAACAATCCTTCTCTTTTTACTTTGCTATTTTCAGCTTTTACTTCATTGTTTTATTTACATTACTTGCACGACAAGTCTCTCCCCTTTTTCGAGACTTGCACCAAAAGTTTAGTAATTTTGCTTACTTGTTGGACAAGCTATTCCCTGTGGGATCGATACCCAACCCAGGTTGGGTTCTATATTTGCTAACGACCGTTTTACACTCCTACGAGTGCTGTAGATTGAGCGTTATCAAAAATTGGCGCCGTTGCCGGGGAATACAAGTGTCAATTAAGTTTGTGATAATTACTAGACCCTTTGGTCAAAAATTCTTGTACTTTTACTTTCAGTTTTTGTCTTTGTTTACTGCAGGTTTTTATTCAGTGCATGCCCCATACTAGAAGTTCTGGTCAACCATTATTACCTATCAATCCTGAACCACAACGCATAGGAATAATGGAAGCACAAGAAGAAATCGAAAGGATGGCTGCTCAACAGGAACAAGCAAGACTGGCTGCCCTTGCTGCATCCCAGGTTCAACAGCAGAACATTGATAACCCTGCACGAGCAACAAATCTCGACGATGAGGATTTAGGTGATGACGAGTTACTAAACCCTAGGCGTGATGCTGAAATTATAACACCTGTCAACAGAAGAGGTCGACAAGCACGATTTAGGTATGATCGCCAACCTATGCAGCCAGCTTTCGATGATGATGATGATGATCTTGATGGTGCCGGAGCCACTGGAGCCATAATTCCACCACCATTAGCGCCCGGAGCAAAGTTCAACATCACAAGCACCATGATTCAGTTATTGCAACTCAAGGGATTATTTGGTGGACTAGCAGGCGATGATCCGAATATGCATCTCATCAACTTTATTTCTACATGCAAGTCATTTGACAATCCTGGTGTTGGTCAGAATGCAATTCGATTACGCTTATTTCCATTGTCTCTGTCTAGGGAGGCAACACTATGGTTGAATGGGCTGACTTCTAATTCAATTACAAATTGGAGGCAATTGAGAGACGCTTTCCTAGAAAGATTCTTTCCGTCATCCAAGAGGGCACAATTGAGAGATGAAATCAGCAACTTTCGTCAGCTTCCCACTGAAGCTCTTCATAAAACATGGGATACGTTCAAGACAAAGCTAGCGAGATGCCCAAGCCATCACATGACTAATGTCCACCTAATGGAGATCTTGTATAGAGCCTTGAATTCAATAACTAAACCAGTGGTGGATAACGCAGATGGAGGATCTTTTATGGACCTCACCTTTGGTCAAGCAAGAAATATGCTGGATCGTATGACGAAACAATGTAGAGCTTGGCATACCAGGGATTCTGAGGTAGCAAGCCCCACTTTGTCTATTAGCATAACTGCAGACCAAAGAAAAAGAGAAGAAGAACGTGATCAGGATATGGCGTGCATGAAAACTCAAATGGATCTTCTTACAAAGCATCTATTATCATGGAAGACCGAAAAAGTGAAAGCTATTGCGTCAAAAGGAAGAGACGAATCTTATTTGGGAGAGGAGGCCAACTACTTGAACAATCAGGGGGGTTTCCGCGAGAATGCCCTAGGAAACCAAGGTCGAAACTATTATGATAAATCCAAGGGCCAAGGTAGTTGGAAGAACAAGAATGAAAAGAGTGGTTTGTACGTTCCCCCTGGTAGACGTGATACCACCACATCTAATTCTGGAAGTATGGAAGACATGATGGCTAAATTATTGAAAGGAGTGGAAGCAACGAGCGCAGGAGTTACGGAGGTAATTAATGATTTGTCCTCTATGAAACAATTAGTTGATTCTCATTCCACTTCAATCAAGCAAATAGAGCAGCATTTGAGCCAACTTTCAGCAGCACTCAATCAAAGAAAGGCTGGCACCTTACCTAGCGATACTGTGCAAAACCCAAGGAATGATGGGTCATGCATGACCATCACTACCAGAAGTGGTAAGGTGCTGGAAACTTCAGCAAAAGGCAAGAAAGTGGTTGACGAAGTTGCGGGCATGGATGACAACACAAAAGCAGAAGATGCCGCAGCACCTACTCCTAATGTCAAGGACGCCTCACCCAGTGCTGTGCAACCTAAAAAATCTGAAAAACGGAAGCAAGAGGAGAAGAAAATCATGGAGAGAACACTTCCATACCCACCACCACCTTTTCCCCAAAGACTGAAGAAGGTGGTGGATGACACAAAGTTCATCAAATTCATGACTATGTTAAAGCAGCTGACCATTAATGTTCCATTGGTGGAGGCAATTGAACAAATGCCTGGGTATGCGAAATTTATGAAGGATCTTTTGACTAAGAAGTGGGCAGAAAGTTATGAGTTGAAAGAAGATGTGCATCATTGTAGTGCAATTGCTACCCGATCGATAGTTCAGAAGAATGCCGACCCCGGAGCATTCACTATTCCTTGCACCATTGGATCTTTGAATTTTGCCAAAGCATTATGTGACTTAGGAGCCAGCATCAATTTGATGCCATTATCGATCTACAAAAAGTTGGGGTTGGGTGATCCTACTCCAACCAATATGAGGCTCGTCATGGTGGATAGGTCGGTAAAACGACCTGTTGGTATTCTATTTGACGTATTGGTGAAGGTTTCTTCATTCATCTTGCCGACAGACTTTGTTATTTTGGATTGTGAGGCAGACTCAGAAGTTCCCATAATCTTGGGGCGCCCTTTCCTTGCTACAGGAAGTGTGCTTATTGATTTGAGAGCTAATGAGCTTTCATTCCGAATAAATGACGAAGTGGTTCGCTTTGATGTGTGTAAATCAATGAAGCAACCCAAAGATCTAAGTGTATTTTCGGTGGCTGATGTTTTCTTTGATGATGAGAAAGAATTACTTGAAGAAGAGCAAATCATTGATGACCCTTTGGAGGCTGTGCTTATGAATGGAGAGAATGAGGATGCTGAAAATTGTGAAGAAGCTATTTGTGCTCTATCGGGATTAGGGACATATTGCTATGCTCCCAAGAAGCTGGACCTTGATCTCAAGAATCGACCCACACCACCAGCTAAGCCATCTATTGAAGAGCCACCCACGTTAGAATTGAAGGAGCTGCCAAGTCATTTAAAGTACGCATTCTTAGGAAGCGGAAACACACTTCCAGTTATTGTGGCAGCCGATTTGGGTAAGCAACAAGTTGCAGCTCTTATTGCTATTCTACGCAAGTATATACGAGCCATTGGATGGACCATTGCGGATATTATTGGTATTTCACTAGGGATTTGTACACATAAAATTCAGCTTCAAGAAAATTGCACACCCACCATTGAGCATCAAAGACGTCTAAACCCACCTATGAAAGAAGTGGTGAACAAAGAAATTATCAAGTGGTTAGACGCAGGAGTTGTATATCCAATCTCTGATAGTACATGGGTAAGCCCGGTACAATGTGTTCCTAAGAAAGGAGGCATGACGGTGGTCGCGAATGCTAAGAATGAGCTTATTCCACTCAGACCCGTCACTGGATGGATAGTATGCATGGACTACCGAAAGCTGAATTCTTGGACACTCAAAGATCACTTCCCAATGCCATTCATAGACCAAATGCTAGATCGATTAGCAGGGAAAGGATGGTTTTATTTCTTGGACGGTTATTCAGGATACAATCAGATTTGTATTTCCCCCGAAGACCAAGAGAAGACAACGTTTACATGCCCATATGGTACATTTGCCTTCAAACGTATGCCATTCGGGTTATGTAATGCACCAGCCACCTTTCAACGCTGTATGATGTCTATTTTGTCTGAGATGGTTGAAGACACTTTGGAGGTATTCATGGACGATTTTTCAGTTATTGGTGAGTCTTTTGAGGCGTTCTTGGCGAACCTAAGCATGGCGTTGCAAAGATGTGTAGAATTCAACCTTGTGCTAAATTGGGAGAAGTGCCACTTCATGGTAAAAGAAGGAATTGTTCTTGGGCACAAGATCTTTGAAATAGGAATAGAGGTTGATCGAGCAAAAATAGAGGTTATTGAGAAGCTACCGCCTCCAATTTCGGTGAAAGGAGTTCGTAGTTTTCTCGACCATGCAGGTTTCTATCGTCATTTTATCAAAGACTTCTCCAAAATTGCTAGTCCATTGTGCAAACTATTGGAGAAAGATGCGAAGTTTGACTTTAATGAAGATTGCTTAAAGGCATTCGAATGCCTCAAAGCAAAACTCATTGAAGCCCCTATCATGGTAGCACCAGATTGGTCTCTCCCGTTCGAAGTCATGTGTGATGCTAGTGGTATAGCCGTTGGTGCTGTTCTTGGTTAGAGAAAGGAGAAATTATTTCATCCTATCTACTATGCAAGTAAGGTCCTAAATGAAGCCCAAAGGAACTACACTGTGACAGAACAAGAGCTCCTAGCGGTTGTGTATGCGTTTGAGAAGTTTTGTGCCTATCTATTGGGAACTAAGGTTATCATTCATACAGACCATGTAGCTCTTAGATATCTAATTACAAATAAAGATGCAAAACCAAGGTTGATTCGATGGGTATTGCTGCTACAAGAGTTTGATTTCGAAGTCAAAAATAGAAGAGGTTGCGAGAACCAAGTGGCTGATCACCTATCTAGACTCGACAATGAGCATGTGGCGCAACCTGAAATTCAGATTGATGATACATTCCCTGACTAGGAGATATTAGAGACGATAATGGAAAATTTACCATGGTATGCCTACTTTGCAAATTTCGTGGTGAGTAATGTGATACCTGCCAATTTATCTTACCACCAAAGGAGGAAGTTTATGCATGACGTACAACACTACTATTGGGATGAGCCATATTTGTTTCGACAATGCGCGGATGGTATTATTCGACGATGTATATCCCATGTAGAGGTGCCTAATATTTTGGAAGTATGCCACACTTCTCAAGTTGGAGGACATCATGCAGGTAATCGGACAGTAAGAAAGGTGTTGCAAAGTGGTTATTATTGGCCTTCGATATTTAGAGATGCCTATGACTATGTTAGAAGGTGCGACTAATGCCAGCACCAAGGTGCTATATCGAAACACCATGAGATGCCCATGTCAAAAATTCTTGAGGTAGAACTTTTTGATGTGTGGGGTATTGATTTCATGGGTCCATCCGTGGATTCGTTTGGAATGAAGTACATCTTGGTTGCTGTAGATTATGTTTCGAAATGGGTGAAAGCTGTAGCGTTGGCCGACAATGAAGGGAAGCGTGTTTTATCATTCTTAAAGAAGAATATCTTCTCTCGCTTTGGAGTACCTCGTACTATCATAAGTGATGGAGGATCTCACTTTTGCAACAAGCTATTCAAATCAGTTTTGGCCAAGTATGGTGTCAAGCAACATAAGGTAGCTACGCCTTATCATCCCCAAACTAGTGGACAAGTAGAAGTTTCCAATCGCGAGATCAAGCAAATCCTTGCGAGGACGGTTAATGCGAATAGGAAGGATTGGTCTAGGAAGCTTGATGATGCACTATGGGCGTACAGGACTGCATTCAAAACACCCATTGGCATGTCTCATTATCAACTAGTTTATGGGAAGGCTTGTCACTTACCCATCGAGCTCGAGCATAAGGCATTGTGGGCATTGAAGCAATTGAATTTGAATTGGGATGATGCTAAGAATCTGAGGTTGTAGCAGCTGAACGAATTAGATGAGTTCCGTCTCCATGCATATGAAAGATCAGACCTATACAAGGAGCGGATAAAAAAGTATCATGATCAGCGGATTGTTCGATGAAACTTCCAAAGGGGTGATATGGTACTTCTCTTTAAATCCAGATTGAAGCTCTTCCCAGGTAAGTTAAAGTCTAAGTGGTCTGGTCCATACAAAGTTATCCAAGTCTACTCGTCTGGAGTAGTCGAATTGGAAGACAATAATGGTGTTGTCTTCAAAGTGAATGGCCAATGTGTTAAACCTTATATCGGTCCTCTTGGCTCAATGAATTATATGGCCATCACTTACCTTGACGAAGTCTAAGTACTCGAGGAAACTATGTCGATCCACGACAATAAATAAGGCGCTAGATAAGAGGCAACCCATCATTTTATTGTTTTATCGTTTTTCGTTTATCATTTTGTCTTTTTTTTTGTTCTATTACTTGTTTTGCTTTTGATAAGAGAAAATCCAAAAATAAGAGTCGTGCCACGACCAAAACTAAGGCGCTTGTTGGGAGGCAACCCATCGTACTAATCGTTTTCATTGGTTTTGAGCAAATATAGGTACGAGAAGTATTCAACGGGGAGATTGGTTTCAAATGATGATTTGGACGTATTGTATGGTAATGGTGGTAAGTTAGGAATAAGGATGCATAAGGCTATGGATTGAGCATTTCTCATGCCAAAATAGGCATCGAGGAAGGCTAGGCCTAGGTAAAACTAGGCCACGAACAATGCAAAACCTATACTATAGCCTAAGGTCTCAGAATCTAGTGTGCAAAGACATAGGCGCCGCCCATGCTTAAGTGTGCTATACACTATGCGCCGCCTATGATATAGCATTAGGTCTCAGTATCTCAAATGCCATACACTATGCGGCGCATATGTCCCTAAATGCTATACACTATGCGCCGCATATGTCCCTAAATGCACTACACTATGCGCCGCCTATACTATGATTATGCAAAGCACTATGCGCCGCATAGAGGTCATTTTTGTCTCCAAAACCATTTGTAAATGGGTCAAAACCCGACCCATTCTTTTCCCATATAAAGGGGACTTAGTCTTGAAACATAACCACATTGGAAATTGACCTAAAGGCGCCGTACATCCACCCAAATCATCTCAAAATTTTTCTTTTTTGCTCTTCCAATTCACAAGACCATCTCCAAAGGCTTCAATCACGTAAGTACTCTTTTATTCTTCATCTATTTCTCGTAAGTACTACGTTACTATGTCTATTATGAATTGCTACATCTTGAAGGATTATTTGTGATGTTAATGTGTTTGTATTGTTGATACAAAACCATGTGAGTAAACATATACGTTAGGATAATCTTGACTTGTTTCCGACTTGAATTTGGTTTTACTAGCATTGTTATACTATTTGTGGAATTGCTATGGTTATGAAAATTTCTTAAGCTTGATACTTGGATACTTACATGTTAGACTATCCCGTTCATCGGGATAAGACTTATAGTTGCCTACCGACATAGGAGGTTGTAATTGTTGATAGAAACTATACCATGATGAAACCCTTATGTAGTAGTCTTGTTTTACCTAACATGAACGTATTGCAAAGGTTGCAAGAAGTGATACATCACTGATTTTCTTGTCGGAATATAGCTCCTTAAATGTATGTCGACGAAGTCTAAGTAATCGACCACTTTCACTTCACTGTTTTGTATTAACGAACCTAAGTGTGGGGTGGTACCCCAACGGCTTGTTTATAGATTGTTTCCTTTGAGTTGATGCTAACATGAATATTGTTTAAGTCTCAGGAACAATGGCACCTAAAGCAAGACAAGATAAGGCTACCACATCCCAAAAAGGGCAAGAAGAGAGGTCGCAAGGACCAAGGAGAATCATCCTCAATGCAACTACCCCGCCGAATGTTTGGAATAAAATGGGTTCTTGAGGAAAAAGCCAAAGAATGGTATAGGAACAACAAGGAAAGCAAATATGTTCAGGTCGACTTGATCAACAAGGACAGCCTAGCGAAGAAGGAACCGCATATGTTGGCAAAAATCATGGCATTGAATCTGGATTTCATCTTCCGCGACATGGGAGAATATAATCTTGATTTGACAAGAGAATTTTACACCAACTGATCGCCGAAAACCACAGGAAGCGAA
This sequence comes from Capsicum baccatum var. pendulum, assembly GCA_030864225.1. Classification (NCBI taxonomy): domain Eukaryota; kingdom Viridiplantae; phylum Streptophyta; class Magnoliopsida; order Solanales; family Solanaceae; genus Capsicum; species Capsicum baccatum. Next base: position 121,387,742 of record CM061559.1, on the reverse strand, counting down.
GTCAAGATTCGGGGCCAATTTTTACAGCTTAACGCGGATTTGATCAACTCCTTTCTTGGCTTGCCTTTGGTCGACCCAGCACCATTCTAAGAGCTGTACAGTAGGCCTCCTTATAGATCAATACGACACACACTTTGTGGAAGTAGATCCATGTCAAGGTAGGGTAGACACCGAGACACCGGACGACACAACACCTTCCCCTATGCTCCATTAAATAGGGAAGCAACAATCTGGTTGCGTATTGTCAACTCATGCCTTATTCCTGGGACTCAATACACCAAAATATCAAGAGATAGAGTGTGTTTGGTCTATTCTTTGATGACGAATTTCCCTATCAACTTTGGGGCAATCATTCTCTCTACAATACGGAAGGCCAGACTCCACAAAAGGTCCCACTTCACTTTTTTAAATCTGTTGACAGCAATCTTGCGGAAGGAGGATATAGAAGAGGAACCAGCTGATCACAAACTCCCACATAACCCGAAGAAGGTTGACCTCACAAAGGTCAACGATGCTGAAACAACTCATGGTGTCAACCTTACTACTGCGGAGAGACATGCTCGTGATGAGAGTTTCTTCCGTCATCTTTATGGCATGACACGATTTACTATGATGAGTGGTAGACGTGTTCCAACTGCTGCAGAGCTCCAACAGCTGGACCACAACTATCCAATGAACATGCATGCACGGGAGATGTGTGGAGTGGGCATATACTTTGAGGAACCTCTAGACGATGATGTGCCGACCGATGACGATCGATGCTTGCCAGACTCCGACGAGGAGGAGAACTCTGACGATGACTCTTATGATGATTCTAACGAAGGGGGTATGACCCCCGACATTGAGGAAGAGTCCGACTGACCAGGTTCTTCGTATTTATTTTCCACTGAGGGCAGTGTCCCGTTTAAGTATGGGGTGGCTGTATCGCATGCTATACTTCTCTATCGCATCTATGCTATACTTCTCTATCGTATCTATGTTTGTTTACTCTGTTTACTTTGTTTTATTTTTGTGTCATTTTTTAGGAATAATTTTTTTTAGCTTCGCATGAAATAATTCCAATAGGCGACATGAGATTATAACAAAAGTATGTGCTACAATTATGACTATTGAGACGTTTAGGCTCTAATTGTGACTCATTATGTGATATTATGTGGTTCAATTCCTTCACTTGTTGGGTCAAGAGTCTATACTACTTCTAATAAAGTCGACCATGTGCCTTGTGTGTGTGAGATTAATAGTATATTCTATGTTTGTAGCTGATGCTAGAACTTGCCTAGTATGTATGCAAAGCGAAAATAAGGAGTGTAAGTTTAGGAGATGATTTAGGCATTTCTTTGGCAACCTACATATGTTTACCTTCGTTTTACCTACCCTTGGACATCATCCTAGTTAGACCCTTTTGAGCCTTTAGCCTATTTCTTTGACAACCTTTTATGTAAGCCTAATCCATTTTTATCAAGACCGTGATTTGATCCAAATTCCTAAGTGCTTTAAAGTATAAAGTCATCTGACAATATAAGAGGAAATTGGGTAAGTATGATGCTTTAAATTGCAGTGGTGCTTGAATGTGTTATGAAAAAAAAAGTTCTATCATAAGAGGTATGTTATGAAAAGAAAAAAAAGAAAAGAAAGCTGAAAGGTGAGTTATACTTAAAATTGAAAAACAAAAGAGGAGAACAAGGGTGGTAGAATAAAAGAAAGAAGAAAGGTTGAAAGAAAAATGTTGATGATACAATGTGATGTATTAAAGTGCTTAGGAACTTAGTCACTATTTCTGGCCAAAATAGTCCTACCCGTCCCTTAGCCTACATTACAACCATCAAAAGACCTATTTGATCCTAATCTTAGCATTCTGACATTTAGTGGAGTATTACACTAAGGGCAAGCCTATGGTCATCAGTTGCTGCACATGAATTCTTTGTGAGAGCGAGAGCAAGGATATTTTTATACCCATGTTTGAAAAAGATGTTATAGTTGTGAGTGATTATGGGTAATATATTGTGAGATACACATGGTTGATAAGTTTTGGGTAGTTGTATATGATTCTTTGTACCTTAACTTTTGAATATGAGTTGACCACCATCACGAGTCTATACTAGAGGTTAACCTGTTTCTACTAATGATCGGAAAACTACTCTTTGTTGGTAATTGTTGTGCTTGTCTTGACGAATATTTTGTGTTGTTGTTGTAAAACCCTAATTTGATGTTTAGATGGACATGATATTTTATTCGAGGACGAACAACGCTTCAAGTGTGGGGTGTTGATGATAGGCGATATTACGCACCTATATCAATATATTTTGCCCATATTTGTGCCATGTTTTGAGGACAAATTATATATTTCATGCACTTTTAGTCCTTTTTCCTGTAAGTGAGCTAACGAACATGATTAACAAAGTTTCAGGTATAAATGATGTAGAATTCAGCATTTTATGGATTACTTGATGCCAAAGAAAGCTTCACGGAATGAGAAAAGGAAGCTTGGACGCCTAAGGACCAAAAGTGATACATGGAAAATCTTTCCCGGGCTAAAACAGCATTTCTGAAGACTTTGGGGACTTGCAGTAACGTATTTGGATTACGATAATAATACATTAACCTAGTACAATTGGGTTAAGTATTTCATTAGTTTATTTGGATTTGGATAATGTTTCATTAACCTAGTACAATTGGGTTAAGTATGTCATTAGCTTAGTAGGATTTGGTTAAGTATTTCAGCTTAGTAGGATTAGGATATGGGTATTATAAATACCCTATCATGCTAGAGATTTTTAGACATGCAGATTCTTACAATCATCTTTCCATCCTTCTATTCTACAAACAATTCTACAACTCTTCTAATCTTTCCATTAATTCTATTTTTCTTCTTCTATTCATCTATTCTTAATTTCCGCAACAAGAGAAACGTTACTTTGCCTAGGAATTCATGCCTAAACGCCTACCACTCTTGTGCGACATGAAATTAATCATTATTGTGGTATAACAACAATGTCAATCGTGATCTCCTTCGCATTCATGGGTAACAAAACATCTCTATTGGGGTTATGGAAGCCAATTGAGATACTATCTATTGCTGTGAGTTTGTGAGTTCGTGACACGTATGCTGATTATATCATTATTCTCTTCATCTTAATCTACATTCTTTGTGGTTGCAAACGCAAGAATACACCAGTATAACATTTAACTTGTTTGAAAGAAAGGTTATTTGTCTGGAAAAGAGATAATGTCAAGGTAGTAGGGTCCCATCCCCTATTAAACAGTTAGTGCCGTAACTGGATTAACCTCTTGGAGAATTCGTACCGTTAGACACGCTTTAAGATCGAAAGAGTTAATGTGAAATAATCCTCGAATAGGTCGAAAGAGGCCTGGATTTACCATTGAATACAATTCTCTATAAGCACATGCATGTCGGAATTCTACACACTCATAGTCAATAGAGACGTATAACTCAGGAGGTGGACATAACCCCAAAGCTTCAATTCTCATTGTTTACAACTTACGTAACAATCCTTCACTTTTTACTTTGCTATTTTCAGCTTTTACTTCATTGTTTTATTTACATTACTTGCACGACAAGACTCCTCCCTTTTTCGAGACTTGCACCAAAAGTTTAGTAATTTTGCTTACTTGTTGGCGAAGCTATTCCCTGTGGGATCGATACCCAACCCAGGTTGGGTTCTATATTTGCTAACGATCACTTTACACTCCTACGAGAGCGTAGATTGAGCGTTATCACTTATCACGTGGGTAATCGAATAAGCTTTTCATGGATACCAAATTTTCCTAAATCTGACACCCAGGTGAAGAGTTGGAGCCTTTTTAGTGAGATAGTGTATCACCTGAGCCTTTAGCACAATGCGGAGATAGCTCAAATGGCAATTGTAAATTTCAAGTATTGCTCTGTGAAAGTGGCGCATCACGCCAAACTTCCAAGTCGCAAACAAGGTGGCAACATGATAGCTCCATATCGTGCCATCGTGCAATTTCCCATTTTTCACTTTCCATTGACTTGGCGTGATAGTGGTGCGTCGTACCAAGGATGAAAATTAGGAAATTTTCTCAGAAATAAAATAGTGTCCTAGTGTTAAAAGGGTTAATTTTCCTACCCTATATATCAAAAACATAGACTTGAGCCTCCATTACACAAAAATATACTCTATTCTCTCAAAATCCTCACAAGAAACACATTAGGGCTTTTCATAGAAGATTTAAGTTCAAGAATTTCATCTTTCAATGTTTGTGTATTTACGAACCAAGGTATGCATTGTTCATTCATGGACTCCTTTCGTCTATGAAGCCCAAGAATCTCTTTTCTAAGTTTAAGTTTATTGATTTTTTTATGAATTTCATGTTGGGTTTGTTTTGTTTATGATGAGAATGATCAATTGAATTCAAATCCATGTTGGGTGATCAATTTTATGTGAAATTGATTTGTATAGATGTATATTCATGTGAACCTATGAATAAACCCTGGATGATGAAATTAGAGAAGAATCATAATAATTAATTATTGTATAATGTTGTCTACAAGTGCTATGCCTACCATGTGTTTGATTAAACGCCTAGATGAAGGAATAATGCCCAACTAGTATGATATCATGAAATCCCCATGTATGTACAAGCTTATGCATATCACATGTTTGATGTAGTGCTTTAATATATGAATTATGTATTGTGTTATTGGTCATATCTTTAAGCAAGGCATACTATGTTAGTTTCTCCTCATCGAGTGCTGGAGGTACTTGTACCCGAACATTTAGCTGTATGCCTAGAGCCATGTCATGTTTACACGATCTCCTTAGTCAAGCTATGATCCATAGAACTCAGTCAGTCAAGTGACTCAGGAAATCTCAGAAATCTTAGTAGTTCTATAATCTCAGTATAGGATTTTAGTAATCACAGTGATCTGTGTACTCAGTAATCTCAGTAACCTCAGTTTTCCCAGTCAATCTCAGTAACTTTAGTATTCTCAGTCAATCCTCAGAACTCAGTGCATTCCGTTAGCCAACCACACTCAGTAAATTCAGTTTAGCTCTATTAAATAATACAACTTTATCAGTTTAGTTCAGATAATTAGTTCAATTCAGTTAACCAGTTTAGCTCAATTAATCAGTTCAATGTCTTTCAGATGAGAGTAGGACTTAGCACCAAATGAACCTAGGGATGGGGACATACCCGCTAGATAGGACTGAGATCCCTAAAAACAATCCCTAAGTTCCAAAACTACATAGCCAACGTAGGTATGAGATGTTACCCATTAGATAGGACTGAAATATTCAGGGATCACCCATTATATAGGTCTGACATACTGAGGGATCACCCATTAGTGCATTTAAATGTATAAGACTGATCCCAGGAGTCACCCACTAGATTAGAACTGACTCCACAATAGTTGTATTTACTAGTGGCGCGGTACTAACACTCTTCTAGCTGGGGTTACAGGTTGGACCCCAGTTAGCATAGAAAGGGGAATGTCGATTAGATGAATACATCTCATAGTTTCAGTTACAATATTAGGACTATTAGATACAGTCAATTTAGCTTAGTAGTATAGATTTAGGACTATCAAATATAGTCACTCCTTATCATTATAAATATACTCCGGTATTAACAACTAGGTAGGTCTGATCTCAACTATTGTCAATCAGTATTAGTATCATCAGATATAGAGATCACCAGCTAGATAGGACTGATCTCAAATTCAGTTACTCAGATACAGTACGGAACTTAACAAGTTCCATCAAGTTCAGGATTTTCAGATATAGTCATTCATGTTATTGGTTATATCAGTTATCAGAAATCATATTATCAGTATTCAGGTTTAGGACTGTCAAATACAGTCAATAAGACCAGTTCTTCATAATCAGAACAATCAGACATAGTTATCCATGTATTTGTAACATAGTAGCAGTCCCTCAGTATTCAGTAATACAGTATCAGTTTCTCACTCATCAATGACTCAAATGTCAATATCAGTAGACTCAGTAGTCAAAACTCGGTATTCAATCTTATCATGATCTTAGTTATAGTTATGTATGCATGTATGTATTCTCACGTTTAGGTTATTCAATCATTTAGTATTGTTCATGCATATGAACCTATTGTATTCATCCTACCTCACTTGCATACCAGTACATTCAAAGTAGTAACGCAATTGTGCTATGGTGTCTTATACCATAGGTTTAGAGGCACGAGATCCAAATAACCAGTAGCATCCCAATTTAGTGATAAGAGTTAGCCATGAGTCTTCATCCTTCGAGGATATGATTATCACATTACTATTTCAGCTTTTAGTTTATTTATATAGTCAAAGTTAGTTAGGGACATGTCCCATCAACTCCTTATTCAGACAGTTTAGAGGCTTCAGACTATAGCATGTTAGACAGTTATTTCATATTTTCTTTGGTATTGTTATACCATTTTTAGACATTGTTTATCAAGTGTTCATTCAGTTTTGAACCTTATGGCCATTCAGTTCATGTTTCCGCATATTTACATTATATTTTTTAGTGCTCAATTAGATATATCAGTCATGGGTTATTTTATGGTCCTTTAGGGTCATGAGCACCGTGTAGAATTCCTGATACCAGATTTGGGGTGTTACAAACTTGGTATCAAAGCCAGGTTCGATAGTATCCTAGAAAATCTAAAAAGACACATCTAGTAGAGTCTTGTACATGTGTGTGTTGTGCACAACACTTATGTGCAGGAGGCTATGAGATGTTTTAGTAATAGTTTCCCCTTTTTCAGTATTCATGTCATGCCAGTGAACATAATCTCACGTCAATCTCTCAGTCTAATCCATTTCTCCCTTTCTTCTACAGAACATGCCTCCTAAAAAAGAAATCAAAATTAGTCAACCTCTTAGCACGAAGAACCTTTGGGTAAACATGTTTCTCATGTGGAGTTCAGGGCCGTATTAACTACTTTTGATCAGTTAGTTACTACTCATAATGAAGAACAACTATTATATTGGCCAACCCAGTGGCCAATTCAGCTGCTGTTAGGATTCAGGACTTCTCCCAAATGAACCCCCCATCCTTTCTAAGGTCTAAATCAGATAAGGACCCTCAAGAATTACTAGTTTAGGTTTATAAGGTGACCTACATCATGGGGGTGAACACTATTGAGAATGCTAAGCTAGTTGAATATCAGTTGCAGGATGTAGCTCATACTTGGTTCAAGCAGTGGAAGTCAGAAAGGGCAGATGATGTAGAGCCTATAGAATGGGATGAATTTCTCACTGCTTTCTTAGAGAGGTTCTTTCTCCTAGAGCTGAGAGAAGCTAAGGTGTTAGAATTCATCAACCTCAGGAAGGGCACCATGACGATGAAAGAGTATTATCTTAAGTTTACTCAATTAGCCAGATATGCCCCTCATGTGGTTGCAGATAGTAGGGCAAAGATAAGTAAGTTTGTCTCAGGGGTGAATGATAGTGTGGTTAATGAGCGTAGATCTACCATGCTAAATAGTTACATGACTTTAGCCAAACTTATGACCCATGCTCAGCAGATAGAGGAGCAAAAGTTTAAGATGAAGGAAAAGCTAAATAAGAGGGTAAGGATATGTAGTTTTAGCTTTGCTCAGCCTAAGTCAGGAGGTGGTAGCCGTGCTCATCATAGTCATAATCTTTCAGTCCCAACTTCATCTTTAGCTAGTGCATCAGTAACCATGTTTGGGAATGATAGTCGTGATGGGTCTCCAGGCTCGGAGGCCCAGGGTAGTGAGAACAAGAGTGTTACCTATCTACTTTTCAAAGAGTGTGGTAAGAATCACCTAGGTGTATGTAGAGCAGACAGTGAAGTATGTTATAGATGTGGTAATCCAGGCGACAGGCTACGGGAATGTAGAGTAAGGGCTCACAAAGGAAAATATTTATACCAGCAAGGCACCATTTCCAGCACCAATAGTGGTTTGCATCAGAAGGTTGTATGCTCTTAGACTCGCCAAGATCAAGGAAATTACCTCTTTATTGATTTGGGTATATTATAGGTCCTTCATACTCATGATATGTATTGTTAGACCTCTTTCTCTCATTTTAGCTTAAGATTTTCAGCATGAGTTATTCAGTCATGAATCAGTCCGTGGATGCCCTGTGTATCACCCCAATATCTCAGTAAGGTGAGCATTCTTAGAGGGACATAGTGTCCCAAGGGGGATATACCCCATTATTTCCCAATGTTCTTATGCCTTAAATAAAGTTTCTCTTCAAATAAAGAATCCAGTTGAGAATAGAGGGTAATCATAAGGTAACCCTCAAAGTCCCAACCTTAGCTATGGGCCAAGTATTGAGAGGCTTAGTTCAGTTCACGAAATTCAGTTTATGTATCCTATTTTAGCCTCAGTCATGTTCTTAGGTTCCTTTTTATGCATACTTCTAGCATAATCAGGGGGTCATCAGTTCTTTTCAGTCGCGTAACAGTTTTTCCAAACTTATTCAGTTCCCTATTCAAATTACCATTACAAACTTGGTACTAAGTATCCTTGCATATTCAGCCACGCATTCCTATATCAGTTCATGCATGTAATTATGAATTAGACATGCCTTCTCACTATGAGAAATTTAATTCATCAAAATATTCAATTATGTACTCATAAGTCAATTATCAGACATACATGAGATATGTATGAATTCAGCTTATTAGTCATGAATAAGATATGTATGTTCAGTGTGTTATATTCAGCCATCAATCATATCTGTCATGATATCATGTTCCACCCAGTCATGTTCAGTATGTACGTCAGTTTTATTCTTTCCCTTTCACTCAATCTCATTCGACGATGAATGTTCTTAAGGGGGAGATATTGTAATACCCATTCTTTTCCTAGCTTGAAATTTTTCCCCAAGAATGTTAGAAGTTTTTTTTGAAAGATGAATCCACTTTTGTACACGTGTTATTTTAAAGTTTTTCACTTTTTATCATGTGGAAAATTGAATAAGATTTTCATCGATATCAAATTCGCCCAAATCCGATACTCGAATGAAGAGTTAGAGCCTTTTTAGTGAGACAGTGTATCACCTGACCCTTTAGCGCGTCGCGGAGATAGCTCAAATGGAAATTGTCAATTTCCTGTATTGCTCCACGATAGTGTCGTGTTACGCCAAACTTCTAGGTCGCAGACAAGGTGGCAATGTAATAGCACCGAGTCGCGCCACTGTGCAATTTCCCATTTGTCACTTTCCAGCGACTTGGTACGATAGTGGCGCATCGCGCCAAGGATGAAAATAAGGAAATTTTATCATAAATTAAATACGTGTCCTAGGGTTAAAAGGGTAAATTTTCCTACCCTATATAAGATCAAAAACACAAATTTGAGCCTTTATTACAACAAATTATACTCCATTCTCTCAAACTCCTCTCAAGAAACACATTAGGGTTTTTCATAGAAGATTCAAGTTCAAGAATTTTCTCCATCAATCTTCGTGTATTTACGAACAAAGGTATGCATTGTCCATTCATGGACTCCTTTCATCCATGAAGCCCAAGAATCTCTTTTCTAAGTTTAAGTTTATGGATTTATCTATGAATTTCATGTTGGGTTTGTTTTGTTTATGTTGAGAATAGTCAATTGTATTCAAATCCATGTTGGGTGATCAATTTTATGTGGAATTGATTTGTATAGATGTATATTCATGTGAACCTATGAATAAACCCTTGATGAAAAAATTAGAGATGAATCATGATGATTAATTATTGTATAATATTTTCTACATGTGCTATGCCTACCATGTGTTTGATTAAATGCCTAGATAAAGGACCAATGCCCAACAAGTATGATATCATGAAATCCCCATGTATGTACAAGCATATGCATATCACATGTTTGATGAAGTACTTCAATATATGAATTATGAATTGTGTTGTTGGTCATGTATTCAAGTAAGCCATGCTATGTCAGTTTTTTATCAACGAGTCCTAGGGGTACTTGTACCTGAACATTTAGTTGTGTGCCTAGAGCTATGTCATGTTTTCACGATCTCCTCAGTTGAGCTATGATCTGTAAAACTCAGTCAGTCATGTGACTCAAAAAAATCTCAGTGATCTTAGCTTTTAAGTAATCTCTGTAATCTTAGTAGTTTAGTAATCTCAATGACCTCAGTTCTCAGTAATCTCAGTAATCTTAGTTATCCCAGTCAATCTCAGTAACTTCAATATTCTCAGTCAGTCCTTATAACTCAGTACATTTCGTTAGCCAACGAAACTCAGTAAATTCAATTTAGATTTGCTAAATAATACTACTAGTATCTGTTCAGTTCAGCTAATCAAATTAGTTCAGTTAATCATTTTTGCTCAATTAATCAGTACAGTGTCTTTTAGATGGGAGTAGGATTCAGCACCGAGAAAGCCTAGGGATGGGGACTCACCCGCTAGATAGGATTGAGATCCCTAGAAGAAATCCCTAAGTTCCAAAACTACATAGCCTATGTAGGTACGAGATGTCACCCGTTAAATAGGAATGACATATTCAGGGATCACCTGTTAGCGCATTTAAATGTATAGGACTGATCCCAGGGGTGACCCGCTAGATTAGGACTGACTCCACAGCAGTTATCATTACCAGTGGCACAGTACTGACACCCTTCCATCTAGGGTTACAGGTTGGACCCTAGTTATCTTAGTATGGCGCATGTCAGTTAGATGAATACATCCCATAGTTTTAGTTACAGAATTAGGACTATCAGATACAGTCAATTCAACTTAGTAATATAGATTTAGAACTATCAGAAACAGTCACTCCTTATCATTATAAATAGACTCCAGGATCACCCACTGGATAGGACTAATCTCAACTATGGTCATTCAGTATCAGTATCACTATATGTAGAGATCACCCACTAGATAGGACTAATCTCAAATTCAGTTACTTAGATACAGTACGAAACTCAGCTAGTTCTATCAAGTTCAGGACTGTCAGATACGGTCATATTATCAGTTATATCATTTATCAAAACTTATGTTACCAGTATTCAGCTACAGGACTGTCAGATACAGTCAACCGAACCCGTTCTTCATAATCAAAACTATTAGAAATGGTTATCTGTGTATCTGTAAGATATTATCAGTCCCTCAGTATTCAGTAATACAGTATCAGTTTCTCACTTATCAGTGACTCAGATGTCAATGTTAGTAGACTCAGCAGTTAGAACTCGGTATTTAGTACTATCATGATCTCAGTTACATTTACATATGCATGTATGTATTCTCACGTTCATGTTAGTCAGTCAGTTAGTATTGTTTATGCATATGAACCTATTGCATTCAGCCTACCTCACTTGTATACCAATACATTCAAAGCACTGATGCATTTGTGTTATGGTGTCTTATACCATAGCACGAGCTCCACAGAACCAGTAGCATCCCAGTTCAGCGATTAGAGTTAGAAGTGAGTCCTCATCTTTTGAGGACATGATAATTATATTACTATTTTAGTTTTCAGTTTATTTCAGCAGTCGGAGTTAGCTGGGGTCATATCCCATCAACTCCTTATTCAAATAGTTTAGAGGCTTTCAGACTATAGTATGTTAGACAGTTATTTTATATTTATACCATTTTTTGACCTTGTTTATAAAGTGTTCATTCAGATTTGAACCTTATGGTCATTCAGTTCATGTTTCTACATTTTTACAGTATATTTTTTAGTGCTCAGTTGGAGATATCAGTCATGGGTTAGCTTGTGGTCCTTTGGGGTCATAAGCACTGTTAAACACTGTGTAGTACTTCGAGTACCAAATTCGGGGTGGTACAAGTACTTGGATCTAGACCAAAAAGGTACACAAGTGTATTATGAGTAAAAAAGCATAGGTCCTCAATATGCATCATCGGTCGATTGAGCTGAATCATGATATAAGTATGACAAAATGTGAAATAACATAACTAAGTCAAGGCATAGACAAACGTGAAGTAACTCATGTATCACTGGGCATAAATAAGTAAATAAACTGGAATAATTGCAGAACATAGCATAGAACATCAACACAATCAATCATAACTACAAAATTGTCTCCTATGTGCCCATTAGTTTAGAAAAGTAAACAACCTATCCCAAGCCCCCATAAGCCTAGAACGTACAAGTAAGATAGAATAACCCACCATCATTATTTATCGACTCTCATAATAAAATTGGAATTCATCCAAGTCATGCCATACTATAACCATTGATTACCCATATTCATTATTTGATAATTAATCAACACTTATAAATGAACCATCATTTGATAACTAATCCTCATGTATCAATAAATTATTCTTTACCAACTACACATTACTTATCAACTAATCCTCATATAGAGGCTAACCATCACTTATCAACTAGTCATTATTTATCAACTAACCAACATTTACCAACTAACCAATATTAATCAACTAACCAATATTTATCAAGTACACATCATTTATTATCAAATTATTCTATCACTAAAATCCATTCATATCATACCACATTATAACCATTTCTGTGTTTTCATACTTAGCTAGAACCACTATTGTCAATCTCACACCCCGATATCATCATTTCATAATGAGTATGACATCATAGTACAAGGTGTATATATACATACATATATATATATATATATATTTATCTGGAGTTAAATCAGTATGGATATTTAATAATATCCTCATAAATATCATCATCCATATAATCATCCATATCATCACCGTAATATCATCAATATCATAGCCTTCCTTTGGATTTTTACTTGGTATAAATAATCGATGTCATCATCATTATCATAACCATCCTCTGTACTCCTACTGAAAATAAATAATTGATATCATCATCATTATTTGGACTTAAACCAATAACCATATCATCATTATAATGGCCAATAGAATAATCATTAGAGTATTTAACAGCATGTCAATTAACATAGTATCTTAACATGATTAATAATCATAATTGAATTCCTGAACTCTAGCATAATCAATAAAATGATTGTCAATATAGTAAATAAGCATGATCTTTAACTTAATTAGTATGTACAATCAAGTATATGTACTATCAAGCATAGGCAATAACTTATTAATATACTAACTAATGGCTTATTATTAGCATAATAGATAGGTTATCATTGGTATAATCAATAGCATACCAATTTTTTGATCAATAGCTAATCCATGGCATGATTTATAGTTTATGTAAAGTATAATCAATAACTTAATCGGCAATGTAGTCATTAAGCAAGACCTCTAGCATGAAAAATGGTATAAATACTAATATATCGATAAGCATGATCACTAGCATAGTTAATATCTCATTCATAGTCTTAATCAATTGCATAATTATGGTTTAATCAATATTACAATCAAGGGCTTATTTAATTACATATTTGATAGACTAATCGATAGCCAAATCAATAGGTCATCAATAAGATGAGCTTAATCAATAACTCATTCATAGAATACTCATTAAAAATTACTTCCAACATCATCCATCATAACCAACAAGTACCAATACATCTGAATATCACCGAAATAACTATCTTCCTAGAGGTACATAAGTGTATCAAAGAGGTCTTTAATAACTATCACAAGTCTTGGCCTAAGTGGGTCGAAGAGACCACTTCTAAATCCCCAAAGTCATTTACCAAGAAATGTCCACCCCAGACTAGGTAAATGTATCTAAATCCACTATTAGGTGTCAAATATGCAACAACTAGTCCTAGGATAGCAATTCCTCCTTATGTAGAACAACTAAGCTAATTCCACTTAAGGTAGTGAAAAATAGGGTAAGATTTACCTTACACCCAAGTGACTATGACATTCTCATCATCAGTTTAGTAACTAGAGCATTTCTGACCTAAGCATCAGCTTACAAGGTCAACTTTACCAAAGGTGATGGTTAATTAGGTTAATCATGCCTAAAACAATATCTAAAATGGCCTAAATAATCCAATTAATCCCAAGTATGTTAATTTGTCACACCAACACCTAAAACCTATCCCAAATCTAGCACAATATCATAAACATACTATGAATGAGCTCAATCTAACAAAGGGTAAAATCTAGACTACCTAGACATCAAAGAAAGTTCATAAAATTCGTTGAATCATTGCTTTTCTCTTCTGAGATACTTCCACAAGATGCCAAGCTTTCAAAATTACATTACACTCATCAATACAAAAATAGTTATACCCATATTATGCTATTATGCTTCGGGTCCAAAATTCACCCAAAAGTCTTATGTGGGTCCTATTTACTAAAAATCACATTTCCAAAACCAACCCAATGTCCTCCATGCTCAAGGAGTCATTACCCTCAAGAATGGATGAAATTCGAGCTAATTTAAGGAAAAATTCAAGCCCCCAAGGTTTTGGATTTTTGAACAATAAATGGGAAATTCTACCATGAAAAGGGTAAATCTTACCATAAATCGGAAGATAATTGGGGAAACAAGTGTTAGCTGAGCTCCTAATCACCCACAAGCCTCAATTCCAAGCTTTATCCCTATAAATTGTTATATATGTCTTGGAATGGATGAATAATGAGAAAAATTATGCACAATGGGTCTATTTATACCCATACCAGGTTCTAAGGTATCTCTATCGCAACCTAATTATCGTTATCAAGATATATTGTATCTTTCATATGAGTCGCTATCACATCAAAGGTATCATGATTGCCATAAACTGGGGTTGCACGAAGGATTCATTATCATAGCCAAAACCATTGCTATCACAATGCAATAGATACAACAGTAGACTTAGAATTTCTCAAGTCTCTACCAAGCCCTCGGGATTTATCCAAAATCCCATATAGATAAACACACTATGTAACCCTATCAAAATTTATGATTCAGACTCAACGGCACTGTCAAAAATTTCATGTGAAGTCGTTTCAACAAAAATAGGTCCCACACCTAATTTTTATTTTTTAACTTTCTGATCATTAGGTCAAAATGAGCTCGGATGCATTAGGACCCAAACCAAGAGTCATACTAGCCAAAAATTAATATCTTAGGGCTACTAGAATAGTTAAAATTTGCATTTGAGCTCAGTTTAATAATATTTTTGCCTATGGCCATTTGAAAACAACGATGTCTTAAAATTGGGAATTGGCTCTAAAAAATAAGAGAATTCTAGTAACAAAACTGTCCGTTCTAGCAAGTCCTAAATGACTTGGGGCAACCATAGAAAAGGTATAACAGTAAAAATAAGCAAAAATATGGAAAATGGCCTTTAGGGTCAACATGGAAAATAATTATGAAATAAAATGGAACATTATATGAAAAGAGGGGTATTTAACACCCAAGGTATAGCTAAAGTAGTCATTTGATCATTCAAGAAACTACCGCTTAAGTGGCGCATGTCTGCAGAAGCAGTAGGGCAAGAGAACGCACGGATCGCTAAAGTTGTATCTTGGCCTAAAGCGAACAAAGAGTGATTCAGCAATTCTCAGTCAAACTACCAAGGCCGCTAAAGTAGATCAATATTGCTAAAGTAACTACCACTTAAGCAGTAATTTGGTCGCTTAAGAAGATATACTAGCAACTTGAAGCATCATATTTACCTAAGTCCAAATGGAATTCGCTCGGGTTCTTGAGATTGGTTTAGAACACCATGCGTGCAAATAAACTATGATGCCATACAAATTTGACATTTAAATCAATGGGATTGTTAAAACTTTAACCCTAGATCTCCTTGAGTAAATATGGAGCCCATACATATTGTTCCATTTTTTTATAGAATTTGGCTAGTAGCCTAAAATAAGTCCAAATTATGAAAATGTGCCTAAAGCTACATGAACTATTCGATAACTGAACTGATAATTCTAGCATATATGACCTACAATGATTTTAAAAGGGCATAAAATACCCAAAATGCATAGAAATTGAGGAAATAATCTATAGGGTCATTACACAAGAATTGTAGCCTTAGTTTGGGGTCAAGTAGGGAGCCTTTATTACATCCTACCATTATTCCTGATCTAGGGATTACACTAACCAATATATTAGTGGGATAGGGGAAAGCCCAAACTCAACTAGGGTTTATTTATTCTTTATTTCTAAAAGATGCCTAGGTTTAGTTATTGGGTTTAGTTGGTGGTGCACTATCTGATAATACTCAATATACAGATTAGAGCGGCATAGATGCAAGGGAATACCCTATATCTATAACTCCTGGAGTTAAGGCCGCTCCAATATCGACAGTTGGTCAGTCAATAGTCATCTACCTAGCTATGTGTGTTGATGAGCAGAATATTTTAGGTAGATTTCTAAGACTGACTTCACCAAGATTTATGTAGCCTTTGGGTGATGATGTTCTTGAGTTCTTAATTTCTTGTGAGGATAGGCTCCATAATTTAGGCCTATTTGAGACTCGTGGGGTTGACTACACTACTTTTTAGATAAACTTTCAAGCTAGATACTGGTAGAGAGGCTATCTTTATTCCAGGACAACTAAATATCCTCCTTTGTCATAAACTTAGATTTCAGAGATTTTCCTAGAGATGTATATCACTAACAACCTTTTAGAGTTTTTGATAAATTAGTTCTCAAGATTTAATTAGGGTTAAATGATTGTTTTAGTGTACAAGGCATGGTTTCATGAGTTGTCTAGACATTCTACTACTATCATACAAACCGAGTATAAGAGGGTTTGGTGTTTTGGTAGGGGATAAGACTCTTTTTTTGTATGGCTACTCAAATTTTGGTTTCAACTATCAAGTATTTCATTGAGGTTCTTTATAATGCCCATACGATGGAGGAGATGCATCACAAATCCTAAAAGGCAGAATAAGAGACCACGCCTCTGGGATAGCTTCAATAGAAGTCAATGTGGCTCACAGTTCAGAGGTGGAGGTTCTCAAAGTAGGTATATATTGTTTCCATCTTATGAATATCAAGGTTATTCTAGTAGACCCATTCATGTTCACTCCAAATTATAAATAAAAGTTAGCTTATTTAAAGTGATACAGTGGGTAGAGCAGTTATCATTCTTTGAAAGGTGGATATTCTGGAATTTCTAGGCAAGGTGTCTATTCTAGTTTAGTTATATCTCTTAGATAAAGTAGACTTCCTAGGGAATGGTATCATTGTTCGATTTTCAGCCATTGTTAAAGAGAGTGTCCCCGATGTGAGGCTATTATGCCTGCAACTTAGAATGTTCATCCAATTAGGCAGTGCCGCCCCTAGTTAAAGGTTGTATTCAGGGTCACAAAGGTATTTCCTAAGGTTCTTGAGGAGGTCCTTAGGTAGGTATGCCAAGTAGTTGGTCAAGCACCCAGCCAGGTAGTAAGCTAGGTCATTTGTATGTTGCACCTAGTAGTCTAGAGGTAGAGTGTTTGGATGTTGTTATTATAGGTATAATTTTGGTTTCTTATCATTCATTTATTGTATTATTTTATTTGGGATACACTTATTTATATGTTCCTTCTTATTATGCATCATGATTAGAGTTGTCTTAGAAGTCTTTATCTATGCAATTATATGTATCTACACTAATGGGTGATTCCTTAGAAGTGGATTAGATATATAGATTATGTTTTGCGAATACTTGGGGAATTTAATACTCTAGCATACCTTATTAAGTTAGATATGGTAGACTTTGATGTGATTTTATGCATGGATTTGTTATCCCCTTATCATACGGTTTTGGATTATTTTGCTAAAACCATTACCTTAGCCATGTCTGGCATACCCTTAGTAATGTGGCTGGGTTTTATTAGCAATATGCTGGTAGGGATTACTTCTTATGATCTGGGTAGGAGACTAATTTTGAGGGGTTGTGAGTCTTATGTATATTTGTGATGTTAATGCAGAGAGTCCTTCACCTTTTTCCGTTCCTATAGTACATGATTTTTTTGATGTTTTTTCTATTGATCTACCTTTCCTTCCTCCTAAGCATCATCTTAATTTTGTTATTGAACTTGCACCCAACACCCAACTTATTTCTATATCACCTTATCGGATGGCTCCTGCCGATCTTACAAAGCTGAATTCTTAGCTTTATGATCTTCTTTGTAGGGTTATTTTAGGTTAGTATATTACCTTTTGATGATCTCATCTTATTTATAAAGAGAAATACTATTCTATGTATATTTATATTGACTCTTAGAAAATGAATAGGGTGATAATGAAGAGCACGTTTCCAATGCATCGTATCGATAATTTGGTTGATTAGCTTCTGGGAACAGCAATGTTCTCTAAGAATGATTTGAGATTTAATTCCTATAAGTTGAGAATTTAGGCAGGGGACAGCCCTAAGACAGTTTTTTGGACTAACTATGGCCTTTATGATTACTTGGTGTTGTCTTTTAGGTTGACCAATGCCCCAACTACATTCATGGATATGATGACCTGAGTGTAAAGGCCCTATTTAGACTACATTGTGATTGTTTTCATTGATGATAACCTTGTGTATTTGCAGAGTTGGGAGGAACATTAGTAGGATTTGAGGATTGTACTTTAGAATTTTTGAAATCATAGGTTTTATTCCAAATTCTCAAAATGATAGTTGTGGCTCAATTTGTTACATTCTAAGGACACGTGGTGTCTAAGAATGGGATTATAGTGGATCTTGTGAAGATTGAGGTTATTCATAATTATAATAGACCTACATATCTGATTGAGGTTCATAGCTTTATTGGCTTGGAAGGTTAAAATTTATAGTTCATTGAAGGTTTTTCTACTATTGTAGTGTCGATGATTAGGTTGACTAGAAAGAAGGATCTCTTTTAGTGGTTCAAGGAGTGTGAGTTGATCTTTTTGAAGCTCTAAGGCTTGCTTACTTTGGCTCCTGTTGTAACTCTTTCTATTGAGATCTAGGGATTTATCATATAATTTGATACTTCTACTATTGGTTTTGGTTGTGTTCTAATGCATCAAGGATGAGTTACTGCTTATACATCAAGACAACTGAAGGTCCATGATTGAAACTAGCACCCATTATGATTTAGAGTCGGCGACAGTAGTAGTATCACTTAAGATTTGGAGGCACTACTTGTACGATGTTCATTGTGATATTTATTTTTACCATCATAGCTTTCAATACATTATGACCTAGTGGGAGCTTAATTTTAGATAGTGCAGATGGATTGAGTTGCTAAATGACTATAATATCATTATTCTATATCATCCAGGCAAGGCGAATGTGGTAGCAGATGTCTTGAGTTGGAAGGCGATGTATATAAGTATGTCACGACTCTATTTATGAGTCATAATGGCTCCTAGTAAATCCCGCCAGTAGGAAATATCCATCATAGGTGAAATTCAATAACACAATATATAAATAAGCAAAGGTTCTAGATTGATAAAGATAGTCACTACAAGATACCAATCCTATGACCTGGTAGAGCCAGTATAAGATCATCTAATTGTAAAAATACATCTCAAAAGTATAGACTAATTAATAGATCTATCTCATAACAAAAAACCAAATATAAAGATAGAGAGAAAATGGGAGACTCTAACTTCAAGAGCTCACCCTATCTCCAGAAATCAATCATTGCATAAATAATGATAAATGGTGATATCTAATACTCGGATCTTTACCAAAAAAGGTACAGAACTGTAGTATTGGTACAAAAACAATGGGTACGCAGTAAGCATCATCGATCAACTGAGATAAATCACGATATAAGTATGATAAAATACAAGATAACATAAATGAAGTCAAGGTACAAAAACAAACCTCAATCATCTCCAACATCATTGTACATAATAAGTAATTATACCAAAATGACAATCTAATATAACGCATCAACATATACGAATATCATCGTACAAACATACATAAGCAATTCAGAATAATAATGCATCTTAAAGCATTATCACAAGCAAACATGATCACAAAATTAGCTCCCATACGCCTATTGGTGTACAAAAGTAAAGAACTTGTAACAGCCTCCCATACGACTGAAGAATGTCACACCCATTTTTTACCAAAAAGATATGATTTTAAGTTGAAAAGGGTTTTATTATTAAATGACAAAAAAAAATTTATTCTGAAAAGGACTTTTAACAATCAAAATTCAGAGTCACCACTTGGCATAATCTAGTGTGCCAAGTCAACTTTATAAATCCCTTTTCAAAATATTTTTTGACTCTTTCAAAACTGGTCCACAAACAGAGATTCCGGTTAAGGAATTTTGTTGACCAAAGGGAAGGTGTTAGGTACCCCTCAGTCCTGTGGGTCGACCACGATCTCTTCATGGAATATATCAGCTAGTATGAGACTGTGGAATATATAAACCAACAAAACACATTAACAAGAAAACAAACAACCAAAATAATTAAAAATCCAAAAATAGTGTCCAGTCCAGTTTATTATAAACCAAAAATAAAAATGTTGGAATAGAAATCTAAACTATTCTAATTTCCCTAGCTATTCTTTACCTAATGCTTTGGGACTTGATCATGAGCCTCCTCTACGTACATGATACTTCGGGGCATTTTCCAGTGAATAAGTACAATTTGCCTCGGAGCGTTCCCCGGTAAATAAATACAATTTCAATTTTGTGTGATAATCCATGCCCTAGTTTCTTTAGCTGGGTAATTCTAAATTGTTCATTTGGTTGGACCAAGCCGAAAGTAGGGTTGCCTATGTACCTTACCCCCAAGAGAGGAGAATTAGGTCACATGTAGTTCTGACAACTTGTTCTTTTTCTTGATTCTATTTTTGATTTTTTTTTATTTTTGTTTTTATTGACTTAATTGCCTCTTTGGGACCTTTTCTGACTCCAATTTTTTGAACACTCTTCTCTTTCTTTCTTTTCGATGCTCTTTTTCTTTTTCATTGACTTTTTTTTTTTTGAGAAAAATTTTTGACTCTATTCTTTTACCCGACATTTTTCTTGAACTTTGTTGACTCTATCTTGATTCCAAAAGAGAGTTATTAAAGAAATAGAACTAAAGCTCAAATCGGGTAAGCAAAGGATGACACATGTTTGGATATAATAATGAAATTCCTTTGTTATATCAATCCTTGAAAATGTAAGTACACATAATGCAATATGAAGTTAAAGATAAAGATCATTTTTGACACTTCAACAACACTAACTTTAACTAGGCATGTGTTCTACTTCTTCTACACTTTTCAAACATACAACTCAACCTTTATTGTACATATCTCACATCAAATGATCCATGCTTCTGTGGAGCTGATTATCTTCTTGTTTCTCTTGATATAGGAATTACGTGTCCACTATTTGACCTAATTGGGATGTGTTTTTTAACTAATGACAAGGTTATTCTAGTAATTATCAAAATAATTGCCTTAATTTTGAAAGAACGCTTCAACATGGTCACCAAATGTCTTAACACTCTACCTATTTCTCAGATGTCTTTTTTCCTAACTTTAGCCCTTGAATGCAATGTTTTATGAATGAACTGGATCTTAAGATCTGGCTAGAATCAACATAAAATGTATTTTGCAAAGAGAAAAGACAAAAGACTTAAAATATGACAAAACAACAAGGACATCATATTTCATTTAAATAATAGATAGACGGGTTTGAACAAATATAATAGAGAAACAAAAAAAGATAGATTCCGAACTACAACCCCAAAATAATTTAGAAAATAGAAAGAAAAACAAAACAAACTACCAATAATCCTTCCTGGTAAGGAGAAAAGTGACTTTCAAATTACTGAGCTTGATATCTTAGCCACTGATTTGAACATCAGCATGACTAGAGATTTCACCATTTTCAATGTTCTGCACCATAATTGATTTATCTTGAATCATCATTTCTCTTCCTCTTTTCAAAGCAAGACAATCTTTAATACTATGACCCTGAACATCGAAATGATATGCATATCGTACATTAGGATCAAAATTTATTGAATGTTGGTCAAGAGTATACCCAAGGATAGGAGTGATCATTCCCCATTAAACTAATCTTTGGAACAGACTGGCATATGATTCTTCAATTAGCATGAAAATATCCCTCTAGAAGGGCTTTGATATGTTTGTAGAGTTGGATAGTGACTCAGAGGCATTGTTACGTGCCATTGTGAGTAATAAGGGAGTTGAATATATGATTGTGCACTATATACTAGATATGGAGGTGAGAAAATAGAGTATAATGTATTTTGGGAGTGATTATATAGAGCTTGGGTATGAACTTGGGCAAGAGACAAAGGATAATAATGACATGGTCTTTTTGGACGTGCCCGTTGAACAACTGCAATAGCAGTTGCACTTTTCTCATTCTTCTCCCCTCCAGCTTTCCTTAGTTGATTGCAATATTTTCCCAAATATTTCATGAAATCCTCCTGTCCATCATGCTCCTTAAATATCAATATCTCAAGGCTTGGAAGAAGTTTAACACTTGAAGACATGCCCTAGTTTTTATATAAAACATCTTCTTTATCTGCCAATTCTAGGGATCTTTTCATAATATTTTCTACACTCTTCATTTTTCCAACCATTTTCTCTGGCTCTTTTGGCACGCTAGGCTTTTTGTTAAGAAATTTTGGTGGTCCAGTTAAATTAAATGTAAGCTCAGAAGTATAGTAATGACCATCAAGAGTATTGAACATGGGTCCACTATCAGTATGGGAAAGCACAACCTTTGAGCGAATAGCCAATGTGGAAGCCTTAGTAGGGGATTGACCAACAAAATTATAGACGACATATGTTGTTAATGTAGTAGGCTTCTACTGAGGAGCTATAATATATTTTGATGCTTGTTGTGGTATATCAACAATAGTAGAAAATTGATTTTGTGATTTTGGTAAAAAACTCAAAGTATTTGTATGATCAATAGTGGGAAATGGAGGAGGAGGCAACCCACTGGCCCAAGCTTGGTGTATTTCCATCATTTGTTTGCTTAGTCTCCTAGTCTCTTGGTTTAAACTCTTATTTTCTTAACGCTTTGTTTGATCCATGATGTCACTATATATATCATTGTTTGACACAACTAACCTTTCCTTGGATTTGGTGTGATGGGACGACCAGCTACAATGCCATAATGTCACAAACCAACCACCTTAAGATAACTGAACAAGAGATAACAAACGTGTTAGAGTTCAACACTTTCTTAAGACCTTTTTATTTTTTTCCTTTTCTTTTAAGAAAAATACCAAACCCAAGAAGGGAACCTATGTATCTCACTCCCAAGAGAGGAGAATCAAGGGTGCGTAGTTCATGAAGTTTTGACACAACATGGCTAATCAAACTCTCTTTCCGTTTTACCTTGAAACTTTTACAAGAAGAAAAATAACAAATTGCCAAAAGAATTGATGAAAATCTTTGTGAATTTTTCATCTTTAAAATTCTGTACAAAATGAAACCTATGATTAACAAAGTAAATCTTTTTGGATTTTTTATTTTTTATTTTTCATTTCATACGAAAATGCAACTTAAACCTATTAAACAAATTTTTTTTTGTAGTTTTCTTTTAAAGATGTATATGAAACGCCTACTCTAAATGAAGATTGACGAAAATCTTTTTGGATTTTTTAAATAAGATCACCGAACCTCTAAAACGATGCCTACGTGTCTCACTCTCGAGAGAGGAGAATTAGGTGTGCATAGTTCGTCCAGATTGGACAATTAAGGATTAAATAACAAACTGAACCTTCACTTAAGAGACACGCCCAAAGAAAGACGGTGAAAAATGCCAATAAAATATTTTTTGAGTTTTTCCATTTGACACTTAACATAAAAATGGTACCAACTATGAAAAAAAATTCTTTTGGTGTTTTATTTTTATGAAATGTACAAAACTTCTACCATTATTTTTAAAAAAAATTCTTTTATGAAAAGATTTGAAAAAAAAATTAAAATTTTCAAATTATGAATGCTTGCTAAAGAGTGCAAATTAAAAATCTTTTTGATGTTTTTGTATTTGTTTTGAGAAAATGAGTGCAAAGGGTAAAATAGTTTTTGAATTTTTTAAATTATGAAATAAAAACCATAAAGAACTTTAAAAAGATTACGAAACACTTTTTTTACTCACTTTTTCTTTTTTTTTTTCAACCTTTACTTGACAACACACTTTCCATTAATTTTAGCACCTATTTTTTCCATAAATCAGTCTGTCAACTGACCCTGTTATCCTCAAAGATGTATTTATTAGCACGCAGGGATGTTTTAGGGGTGAGTCTCCTACAAAGGACTAAGTCGGTCCCACTAGATCTCAATATGATGCAGATAAGCATGGTTGACATGTAATTTTATCCACCCAAAATATTAATTTCTACTCATTTTTACCTCTCCCTACCCTACCCCTACTTCACCTACCCCACCTAATCAAATAACTCTCTGAACTCACCTAATATACCACTATATTTGTTTTCCATTCACAACGACAATAATACATCAAACACAATCATTTCACAAGGGAGCCCACCGCATCATAAACATATTTTTTTCTTTCACCATCCACCAAAATATACCATCAACAAGAAGACCATACACGAACAAACACCAACAACATCATTTTTCTTCCCTATTCTACACAAAGAACCCATCATTCTTCCTTTTCCATTACATAATTCTTCATCACGGACCAGCACAGAGTTAAATAGAAGAGAACATCAAAAAAATACTCATACATCAAAGATCCACGCACCCACACTATTCCGTCATCGGAAAAGGACACTCACCAAAGAAAAATTCACACTACCATACACGCACACAATAATTGAGATTGAGAAAAAATAGTCGAGAATTGAGGGAGATCAAATAAGAGTGATCAGGAAACACACAAATGGAAGAGAAATAAGAGAGAAAGAGTAGAGAGGTATGATCTGGTGACTGAAGCTCATTGTAGATCTAGCAACATCCGAATCGGAGACCAACACCTTAAAAATGACAAAAACTAGCTCCAAAAAGAGGTCTCGTTCCATTTTTAGATCGTGTCTCACTTGAAATGGTAAGCCAGTGACCGGAGGTGACATAATACAAAACTATCACAGTCTATTTTGACCTAATATAGTCGAAAAATGACCAAATCAGTTGAAGGGCATCATTCGAGGTTGGGATTGCTCGAGTTGCGAGTTTATCATTTGAGGTTTGACTGGTTCTTGGCTTGTTGCTTCATCTTATTCAATCGAACAACATATTGATCCAGAAAGGTCCAACTTTTAACTCTATTTTGCTTAATTTTTATGTGATTGTGTTTGTGATTTTATATCTTTTTTAGTGATTAGTTACTTGATATGTTTGTTGTTGTTTATTCTAATTATTGGAATAACTAATCGTGGTTTGAAATTGATGTTGATATTGCTTGATAGCTAGTTTTCATTTTAAAATTCATGTGTTACAAGAAATTTTGGATAGGATTAAATGCGATAAAGTGAATTTGTATTAACTTTGGATTATCAATTTTATAGAATTGTTGGAATTACGATAAATCGAATCTAGTAGGCAAATGCTAAGTCGGGTAGGCCAATTTTTAGGTATGGTGTTTTGTTGAATGTTTGAATGTGTGTATGAATAGTTCTTTCTACTTTATTACATGAGATTTGAAGATGTATTCATTTATCGAGGAATGACCTGATGTATCATGTACGCAAAGGAGGTTCGTGATGAACGCTTGAGGCATCAGGTAAAGCACTGAAGCGTAGTTTAGTATTAATGTAGCTTTACTTTTCAGTACTTTTTATTTTGGGTTGTAATAATTGGACTGATCATTATATTTTGGGATTTGTTGCATTTGTAATTATTTGTTTAATTGTTGTGTGGTTTATACACTTTTAGTGTCGAATTAGTTGATATACTCCACTAAGAGATCGTGGTCGAACCACGGGATAGAGGGGTGCCTAACACCTTTCCTTCGGTTAATAGAATTCCTTAGTCAAAATCTCTATTCATAAATCACTTTTAGAGTCAAACAGTTTCGAAAATGGATTTCAAAAGGTGACTTGGCACATCCAAATTATGTCAAGTGGTGACTCTAAATTTAATTGAAAAATAAATCCTTTCCAAAACAAATTATTCATTTTTGTCACTTAATAATAAAATACCTTTCAAACTTAAAATGAATCTTTTTTGGAGTAAAAAGAGACTGTGACAGCTCTGGCGACTCTGTTGGGGACTTTTTAGAATTCGAGCTAATTTTGGAGTTGTATCGGCTTTATGCAACATTATGGATGTATAGACATTATTTGTGTTATTGTTCGTATTCATTTTATAAGTTTTGAGTGCCTACGTGCTCTTTTTTTACAGTTTTACTTTATGTGTTACCGCTTTATATCTAGGATCATGTGCATAACCCGAGTCATTCTTTCTGCAACAAGTCTGTAGTACACGTGTTGTACACGACCTCTAGTTGAGTCACCCTTATTTTAGGAGGGGGAGCCATCGGTATTATGAAGTAGGTGGAAAGCTCTCGCAGCCACTATCGACTATGCGCACCCCCGAACAGCCTTGTTATTGAACCCCAGCATAGGTCAGCCTTTAGGTCATGCTTATCTATATCATATTGATACCTAGATGGACCCCCTTGGTCCTTTGTAGGAGACTTAGCTTTAAAGCATCCATACATACTAAATATTACATCTCTGAGGGTAGCATGGTCATTTGACGAACCGAGTTAGGAAAAACGTGTGTTAGAAGTAAAGTGTGTAGACAAGAAAGTGTTGAAAAAGAGAGAAAAAGAAAAGGTGAGCCAAAAAAAAGGAGTGTTTCATAAGTTTTTAGAATTCTTTATGGCTTCTGATTTTTTTTCACAATCCAAAATTTCAAAAACTTTTTTACCTTTCGCATTCATTTGTTCAAAAATCAAAACATCAAAAAGATTTCTCACTTTGTCTCCTTTAGCATGCATTAATAATTCAAAATTTTCAAAAAAGATTTTTAGCAATTTTTCTAAAAGAAAATGAAAAATGGTAGAAGTTTTGTACATTTCATATAGCAAAAATGCCAAAATGATTTTTTTTATCTTTTACAGTTATTGGTGTCAGTTTTGTGTGAAGTATCTAATTGAAAACCCAAGTAAAATGTCTCAACCATTCATCAACACTACACACTAAACCATCACATGCAAGTCCACAGTAACCCACAAAGTTGTACAATCAAAAGTCAACAAGATGTCGGGATACCCCCCCCTCCCGACAATAGCAAAAATGCAAGTCTAACAAAAGTCTATGACACAGAGTTAAAATACAATGAAATGAATTCCTTCCAAAGCATGGAAGCTTACCACTTCAATATTAACTCACGAACCAATCGAACAGCTAGTCACTATGCAGGAAAAGAAGAAATTTTTGTCCCTATATCACATAGGGATATAACGTATGAAGACACTTAGCGATTAAAACTCTACCATGTAACTCAGGGGTAGATGATTAAAATAATGTCGTCATTAAATCTAGTCTAATCATCATAGACAATCACATGTATACATACATATTTATATATATTATGCCAGAATAGGGGACAAGGCTTATCATGAACTTGAAAACATTAACTTGGACTATGTAGCGTGACCTTCTTATAACAAGGCAGCTACAGGCTATATGGTCCCAACTCTCTCCTAGTTGGAAGGGTCCCACTACGTGTAGCTGCACGAACCAGAGAATATCCATATTCGTATATGCTATTATGGGGGACTAGAACCTCCCGACATAATCAAGGTGACTTAGGAACCCATACATTAGGGGACTCAAACTTTGCATTTATATATCCATTCGGGGGACTCTAACCTTCCGGTCATATAGACACTCGCATCAGCTAGCACAGTTTCCAGTGTTAGTCCTTCGAACTCCATTTTCATGGCCTGGCTAAACATCCCACTTTAAATACCTATTAAAACATTCCTTACATATGCACATAACTATTAGTCCAATCTCTTACCAAAGGTATCCCATTGGTATTGTTAAACCAACTCCACTTGTAAGCGCATAACATGCCATGACCATTATTATTCAATATTTGGTACTCGAACCCATAATCTATACAAAGACATCAATTCAATTCAATATTTATGGACTCAAACCCATTTATCCAATTAAACCACCAAGGTTACAATTCAAAACCATTTGTGACCCATAAGGTCTTTAAGAAACCATTTTACCACTATTTGCATTATTAAGCCAACGCCTTAGTTCAAATTACTCAATTCAATTTATCGTCATAAAGACCTTCACAAAATGATTCATCCTTTATTAGCATTCTTATACTAAGAATTAGTTCAAAACACAATTCATCATGTGACAAGATCCTTCTCATAGACATTTTCACAAACAAGTTAAGGGTATACCATTATCAAACCATTATTCAAGTAACAAACTATCAAGTTAGGGTTAATCATAACCCCTTAGTTTAAGTTACAATTTGCTAACACGGACATGTGCAAAACCATTAGTAAATCATGCATAAACATAAGTTAATACATGTAAGAACAATACTTAACAATATGCATTCAAACCCTCAACCATGGATTTCAAAACCATCATTTATAATTCAAGAAAAATTTTTAAAACACGTGATATTTAAGAACTAACAACGAAGGAAGAGTCATATGCCTTATTCTCAAAGATTCACGAAAAGAACTTGATTCTTAAACCTCTAGATGAACACCTTGTATAAACCCTAGCCCAATCTTCAAGAGAGAGTTTAGAGAGGATTCTCAGAGTGTTTTAATCTTTATAAGTAAGGAATGAGAGACCAAATAATGTTATAAAATGTAGGGTCTTAAGGAATTATGGTGGGAAATGTCTAAAATACCCTCTACTTAAAAACTATAAAAGACTCGTAGGAGGGTACAATTTGGCCTCTCCACTCGTACCCACATCATATGAGTGCTACCCTCTACTTATATATTGATCATAATATTGGACACCATAATCTGTCCAACATATGACTCCTTAGTAAGAGTCGTACCCTACCATATGACTAGTACCCATTCAAATCGTACCCTAGGAAGAATTTCAAGCCTAGATACTAAACAATATATGGTTAGCAATATACTTATCATATCATATACATACAACTCATGTGATGCCTTATCGTACCAAGAACCAAACCTTGCCTATGTGACACTGACCAACATACGACTAGGGTCCTTGACCTATACCCACAACATACGAGTAGTATAATAAGTCATATGATACACAAAATGTCCAAGACTCAGGAAATTTTTGAAGGGCCAAAGTTCGCGATGTTTCATCCCTAAATTGACGTACTTTGATATTTTGTTTCTATTGAAGGAACAAGTCTTCTTGTAAATTTCACCAACTCCATACATCTTTTGTGAAATAAATTGGCAAACATCTTGTTTATTTTATCAAATAATGCCATAATGGGAAATTTTCTTTCAACACTAAATATTGAATTCACAAATTCAGTTATGTTTGATGTCATAATATTATACCTATACAAAAAATCACTTTGCACAACATACAATAAACTCAAACAAGACATTAAATTTATAATAATGTACCTATTTTCTGGGCAAAATGCCTGCTTTATCTCTTAAAATTGACACGTTCAAGATGTTGTGCTGCCTTAGGTACCATATTCCTTATTTGATTGAAATGGTCAAAAAACTTAGCTCTATCATATGCTTTTGATACTCTATAAAAATGAGACAAGACCTTTTAATTATGATAGTTGTTTTGAATATTTTCCCCAAGATTCATCATGCAACAACCAAAAAGAACTCAAGGGTAGAAAATTGAACCCATCTTTTCAATACTTGGATGCTTATCTGAAATTATACACAACTCATCGATATCGTCTACACAACTTCACGTTTGTTTAAAAGAATATTGATTTGAGGAATCATATTCCTGGTCTACTACACAAAAAGTGATAGAACGATGTGATTTTCTACATCATGTGCCACCACCGATAACAAAACTACATCATACTTGATCTTTAAGAAAGCCATATCGACGTCTATGGATTTTCTCAATTATTGAAAACCAAGAATTCAAGCACCATAGGCTGTAAAAAAATTACTTGAAAATTTCCATTTTTATCAACATACAGTGCCATCTAACTTTTGGGATTTATGGACTCAAGAATATAATAGTAGGCATCAAGGAATGCATAATTGTGCTCATGTGTTTCCCTAACCAAAGACTTGGTAATTTCCATTCCCTTATAAATCTTCTAATAACTAACCTTATAATCCAATTATGTAAAGAGTTATTTTTCCATATCATTTATTAAAGGGCCTTTGCTTTTGGGGAATCTATTTTGGAAATATTTACCAATAACCTCTTCCGTGGTGAAACACCTCAGATTTTTGGCCCTTGAAACTTTCTTGAGCTTTGAGCTTACTTGCTTGGTTACGAGTTGACCTCATGAGTCATATGGTGGCTTGATGAGTTAGATGACCCTAGTCATAAGTAACCAGTGTGTGGTGTTGAGTTTCGGTCCTGGGTACAACTTGAGGACACGAGACGTAAAGAATCATAATAAGTTATTAGGAGGAGTCGTAACCAAATCATGAAAGTTTGTGGCAAGATTATGCTCTGAGTATGAGTGTCTTACTACAAGCTGTAAAGATATTTTACGACTCATTATGTTCAATCATAGGGTGTCCAGTGTATACCCCTATTTAGGTTCTATGTTGAGTGTGACTAGAACCTATGAGTCATAGGATCTCATTACAAATAAGTTGCTTGAGTTGTAAGGTTGACAGTTTATAGGGTCCTAGTAACTTCCTTTGTTACGACTCATGGTGAAGAGTCATAAGGTGTGGATACGAGTCGATGGTTGACTCATAATTAGCGGGACCTTTTTTTCTAGATTTTAAGTTAAGGGCATCAGGGATATTTTCTCTTTTACCCATCTTGAAAACTATGTTTTCTAACCACTTTAGGGTATCATTAACCCTCAAAAACTAATAAAATAACTTCTAAAAATACTTTTAAATCCTCAAGGTCAAGAACACTTAGGGCTTTCAAGAGATTAATCGATTTGGGCTTCCAAGGGTGATTTATCTCTGTACTTCTTGGTGTTTAAGGCATGTTACTCTTCCTTCATTGTCAATTTTATAAAAGCATGGGATTTAAAGTATTGTTCATGAGATGCTAATGTTGGGTTTTGAACTGTGGGTTAAGGGTTTTTAATATAAATTGCTTAAATGCTTTTACCATGATATTTATGAAACTATTATACTTAAATTGATGGTTGGTAACTGCATTGTGGTGTATAGGAACGGTGAATGGAAATACGGTTCAAAGGAATCCCTAAATTAATTATTTTAGGATGGAAATTGGTAATAACCTCAACCTACTTGCATAATTGATTTTGGTTTATGCATTATCACTTGGCTTGGCATGTTTCTTGAAACTAATACATGCTATATATGTTTAAATAGTTGAGGATGGTTTTAAAAACCTTGTAGGGTACACAGGAATCCCCTAAGAGATTTTAACAATTGAGTCTGTGGGGTACCTGGAAATCCCCTAAGTGTGGTCTAATAAATAGCTTGAAAACTATAGTCGGTATGGTGATAGTACTTAATAATTGACTCTTGAAATTGGTTGTTTGGCTATGTGTTAATTATTTTAATTAGGCAATAATGGGGTTATTATAGCTAGCCATGAAGGTGTGAGTCTAAAGAATAGATATTGGAAACTCATGTTTGCCGAAATGAGGATTGGTCTTGATGACCATATGCTCATTGGGGTATAAGGGAATCCCCCAAGTATATATATGTACATATGTATCATAGAGGGTGAAGGGTACAAAGAAATCCCAGGCCATCTAGGGTATCTTCAGTTTATGCGACTAACAAGCACTAGGTCCCATTCAAGGGGTAACATTGGACCCATCTAGACTGTGGGTGTCCTTATAATGGTAAAGATACATAGCCCAGGTTAAGGTTTTAAAGTGCGTGTTAAATCTTGTTCCTTATCCCGATATGGTATATATGTATATATATGTATATTTGTATATGGTTATGTACATTGGTTTGATTTGATTTTGGATTGATGGCATTACTTTATATTTATCCCTGAGATTCATACTAGTGTTCACCCCGCTAACCATCTTTGAATGTTGTATCCCCACGTGATGCCGGAATTAGACATACTTTCACTCTTTTCGCTCAGTGACTAGGTAATTTTTGGATCATCTCGTGAGTCATACTGAAGTTATGAGCTTCCATACTTTAGAAGACCTTATTTCATTCTTTGGTTCTACCTTAATTTTATGAATATTTCCTTATATTTGGTTTTTGTCTATTGCCGAGGACATATCCCGACTAGATATTCTTTGGTTTTAATTAGAGTCTTTATTGGATTACTGTGGACATGGGTGGTATTTCTTGGTTATTCGGTTATTGGTGGTTAGTTTTGGTTATACACTTTTCATAATGTCTTTAAATTGATATTTTCTTATCTTTTCATATTTATTCAAAATTCATCCAATGTGGGGTGTAAGGTGGTCAATAGTTTAGGTATTGGGGGTGGTCTCCGATCCTGGTTGGACTTGAGATACCCGACATGGCTAGGCCATGGTTTGAGCTATGTCAGATTGGAATTTTAATGTAGGTTCATGGTCAATTAGGTGTCACAAATCCATGTCGAGTAGAGTCTTTTATAAGATTGTGTAGTGCGCCATACTCATAAGGGAGAGGCTATGAGGAATGTAGGAATATTTCTCATTCTTGAGTTCTATTTTTGGGTTGTAGAGTCTAAGGACTTGGATCTACCTAATTCCTATTTGTTCTCATTTCAGACACTGAGAAGATCTGATGTCTGTTGGAACCCTTCTATCCCATCTGAGGATAATAAAAATAGAGCTCGTCCTACTCAAAGTATTCAGACTAGGTCTACGACCGTTGTCTCTGATGGTCCTAATGGATATCCATCGATTCCTCTTTTCCTTCTTCAAACACCTCAACCTGATGTGTCTAATGCTAAGTTTTACCAGTCGATCCATTTGTTCACTCAGTTGGTTACCTCTCAGACTAAGTGTGCAAATTTTATTTCTCCTTCATCTAAGGCCACTAGAGTTTCCTAATTTATGAGGTTGAATCTACCTATTTTCACTGGTACAAAGGTTGATGAGGATCGCCAAGGTTTCATAAATAAAAAGAAAAATAATTCATATGATGCATGCTACTGAGGTGGAAGGTATGGAGTTTGCAGCCTATCAGTTGAAAGACATAAAATATTAGTGATATGAAGAGTGGGGGCATCTTAGGGGTGTTGATGCTGAGTCCGCCTTATAAGAGGGATTTTCTAGAGCTTTTCTCAATCTCTTATTTCCTCGGGATTTGAGGGAGGCGAAGGCCGAAGAATTTGTGAAATTGAGGCAAGGTAGAATGACAATTAAGGTGTAATACCCCATACTTTTCCTAGCTCAAAAAGTTTCCCAAGAATGTTAGAAGCTTTATATGAAAGATAAATCCACTTTTGTACACATGATATTTTCAAGAATTCACTTTTTATATGTGGGAAATCAAATAATCATTCCATTGATACCAAATTCTCCCAAATCCAACACCCGGGTGAAGAGTTGGAGCCTTTTTAGTGAGACAATGTATCACTTGAGCCTTCAGCGCATCACGGAGATAGCTCAAATGGAAATTATCAATTTCCAGTGTTTCTTCACGATAGTAGCGCATCGCGCCAAACTTCTAGGTCATAGACAAGGTGGCAACGTGATAGTTTTATGTCGTGCCACCGTGTAATTCCCCATTTTCACTTTCCAGTGACTTGGCGAGACAGTGGCGGGTCGCGCCATGGATGAAAATCAGGAAATTGCATCAAAAATTAAAGATGCATCCAGGGTTAAAAGGGTTAATTTCCCACCCCTATATATACCTAATAACACATTATTTAGTCATTCTTTACCCAAAATATACTAGTTTCTCTCTAGAACAAGCTACGGTTTCTATTGGAGATTTAAATTCACAAAAGGTTTCACCGTCAATCTTCACGAAATCACGAACTAAGGTATGCATAGTGTTCATTCATGCACTCTTTTCATCCATGAAGCCCAAGAATATATTTTCTAAGTTTAAGTTTATGGATTTCTTTATGAATTTCATGTTGGGTTTGTTTTGTTTATGCTGTGAATGATCAATTGAATTCAAATCCATGTTGGGTGATCAATGTTATGTGGAATTGATTTGTGTAGATGTATATATTCATGTGAACCTATGATTAAACCCTAGGATGATGAAATTAGATATTGAATCATGATGTTTAATTGTTGTAGAATGTTGTCTACATATATTATGCCTACCATGTGTTTGATTACGTGCCTATATGAAGGAAAAGTGCCCAGCTAGCATGATATTATGAAATCCCTATTTATGTACAAGTTTATGCATATCACATGTTTGATGAAGTACTTTAATATATGAATTATGAATTATGTTGTTGGTCATGTGTTCAAGTAATCCATGCTATGTCAGTGTCTTTCCATTGAGTCCTGGGGGTACTTGTACTCGACAATTTAGATGTGGGCCTAGAGCCATGTCATGTTTTCAAGATACTCTTAGTCAAGCTATGATCCATAGAACTCAGTCAGTCATATAACTAAGGAAAACCCAAAAATCTAAGAAATCTCCGTAATCTCAGTAGTTTAGTAATCTCAGTGATCTCAGTACTCAGTAATCTCAGCAACCTCAGTATTCCTGGTCAGTCTCTGTAACTTCAGTACTCTCAATCAATCCTCAGAACTCAGTACATTTCGTCAGTCAAAGAAACTTAGTAAACTTAGTTTAGCTCAGCTAAACAATATCATTAGTATCAGCTCAGTTTAGATAATCACTTTAGTTCAGTTAATCAATTTAGTGTCTTTCAGATGGGAGTAGGATTCAGCACCGAGTGAGCCTAGGGATGGGGACTCACCCGCTAGGTAGAACTGGGATCCCTAGAAGAAATCCCTAAGTTCCAGAACTACGTAGCCATCTTAGCTATGATATGTCACCCGTTAGATAGGACTGACATACTTAGGGATCACCTATTAGAACATTTCAATATATAGGACTTATCCCAGGGGTCACCTGCTAGATTAGGACTGACTCCACAATAGTTGCCTTTATTATTGGCGCTGTACTGACACCCTTTCAACTAGAGTTACTGGTTGGACCCCAGTTAGCTTAGTATGGGGCATGCCAGTTAGATGAATACATCCCATAATTTCAATTACAGAATTAGGACTGCCAGATACGATCAATTCAGCTCAGTAGTATAGATTTAGGATTGTCAGATACAGTCAATCCTTATCATTATGAATAGACCCCGGGATCACCCACCAGACAGAACTGATCTCAACTATGTTCAATCAGTAATGGTATCATCAGATTTAGAGATCACCCACTAGATAGGACTGATCTCAGATTCATTTACTCAAATACAGTACAGAGCTCAGCTAGTTCCATCAGATTCAGGACTATCAGATACAGTCACTCATGTTATTAATTATGTTAGTTATTAGAAATTATATTATTAACATTCAATTTCAAGGCTGTCAGATACAGTTAACCAGACTAGTTCTTCATAATCAGAACTATCAGACACAATTATCCATGTATAAGTAACATATTATCAATCTCTCAGTATTCAGTAATACAATATCAGTTTCTTAATTATCAGTGACTCAGATGTTAATGATAGTAGACTTAGTAGTCAAAACTTAGTATTCAATCCTATCATGATCTCTGTCACAGTTATGTATGCCTTCATGCATTCTCACGTTCATATTAGTCAGTTAGTTAGTATTGTTCATGCATATGAACTTATTGCATTTAGCATACCTCACTTGCATATTAGTACATTCAAAGTACTGATGCATTTACGCTATAGTGTCTTATACCAGAGGTTTAGAAGCACGAGCTCCAAAGAACCAGTGGCATCCCATTTTAGTAATTAGAGTTAGTAGTGAGTCCTCTTTCTTTAAAGACATGATGATTACATTTCTATTTCAGTTTTCAGTTTATTCAGTAGTTGGAGTTAGTTAAGGATATGTCCTATCATTTCCTTATTCAGGAAGTTTAAAGACTTTCAGATGGCAGTATCTTCAGATAATTATCTCAGTTATTTTGGTTGTGTTATACCATATTTTTCAGTTATGTACTAGTATTGAACCTTATCGCCTTTCAGTTCATGTTTTTGCATTTGCAATATTATTACTATTATTCTATGCTCAGTTTATAGATATTAGTCATGGATATATTATGGTCCTTCAGGGTCATGGGCATCATGTAGCGTTTTGGGTACTAGATTCAGGGTGTTACAAACATGGTATCAGAGCCTAAGGTTCAACAGTGTCCTAGGAAATCTAAAAATCCACGTCTAGTAGAGTCTTGTACATGCGTGTGTTATGCACCACACTTATGTGCAGGAGTCTATGAGATGCTTTAGGAATAGTTTCCCTTCTTTCAGTATTCATGTTATGCCAGTGAGCATAATCCCAAGTCAATCTCTCAGTCTAATCCTTTTCTCTATTTCATCTATAGAATATGACTCTTAAAAGAAGAAACAGAAATCAGTCAGCCCCTCAGCCCGAAGAACCTTTGGGCAAACATATTTCTCGTGTGGAGTTCAGGGTCATATTCACTATGCTTGCTCAGTCAGTTGCTACTCATAATGAATGACCAGCTGTCATTCCAGCCAACCCAGTGGCCAATTCAGCTACAGCCAGGATTTGAGACTTCACCCGAATGAACCCTTCATACTTTCTAGGGTCACAGTCAGATTAGGACCCTCAGGAATTCGTAGATCAAGTTCAAAAGGTGACCGACATCATGAGGGTGACTAATGTTAAGAGTTTTGAGCTAGATGTATACCAATTTTAGGATATTGGTCAAACTTGGTTCAAGTAGTGGAAGTCAGAAAGGGCAGTCTATGCAGAGTCAGTCGAGTGGGAATAGTTTGCTACCGCATTCCTTGATAGATTCTTTCCCCTAGTGCTGAGAGAAGATAAGGTATTAGAATTCATCAACCTCAATCAGGGAACCATAACAATCAAAGAGTATTCTCTTAAGCTTACTCAATTATCCAGATATGACCCTCATATATTTGCAGACAGTAGGGTCAAGATGAGTAAGGTTATGTAAAGGGTTAATGATAGCACGGTTAATGAGTGCAGATCCGCCATGATGAATCATAACATGACTTTAGACAAACTTATGACCCATGATCAACAGATAGAAGAGCAAAATATTAAGATAAAGGAAAAGCAGAATAAGAGAGCGAGGACAGGTAGTTTTAGCTTTGCTCAGCCTAATCAGGGGTGATAGCTATTCTTAGTATAGTCATAAGCTTTCATTCCCAGCTCCTTTTTCAGCTAGTACACTAGTACCCAAGTTCAAGAATGACAGTCGTGATGGGTCACCAGGATTTAAGGCCCAGGTTAGTGAGAACAAAAGTCTTACATATCTGCTTTGCGAAGAGTGTGGTAGGAATCGCCTAGGTATATGTAGAGCAGGTAGTAAAGTATGTTATGGATATAGTAAGCCAGGCCACAGGTTATAGGAATGTAGAGTAAGAGCTTAGAAGGGAAAATATTTATGCCAGTAGGGCGTCACTTCTAGTACCACTAGTGGTTAGTGTCAGAATAGGTTTTATGCTCTTCGGACTCGCCATGATCAAGAAAATTCCCCTGGTGTAGATTCAGGTACATTATAGGTCCTTCATCCTTATGATATGCATTACTAGACCTCTTGCTCTAATTTTAGCTTAAGATTTTCAGCATGAGTTATTTAGTTATGAATCGATCCGTGGATGCCCTATGCATCACCCCAGTATCTTAGTAAGGTGAGCATTCTTAGAGGGACATAGTGTCCCAAGGGGGAGGTATCTCATTATACCCCCAACATTCCCATTTCTTAAATAAAGTTTCTCTTCACATGAAGAATCCAGTTTAGAGTAGAGGGTATTCATAAGTTGACTCTCAAAGTCCGAACCTCAGCTTTAGGCCAAGTATTTAGAGGATCAATTCCATTTATGATGTTCAGTTCGTATGTCACATATCAGACCAGACTCAGTTAGGTTCTCGTATTTATACTCATGCATGTTTAGTAAAATGATCTCGGATTCATTAGCATTTCTGGTTAAGATAACAGTTCTCCTTAGTCTTACTCAGTTTCATGTTCAGTGTTTATCACAAACTTGGTATTAAGTACCCTTGAATATTCAGCCATGCATTAATATATCAGTTCAGGCATGTAATTATGCATTAGACATGCATT
The DNA here is from genome assembly GCA_030864225.1 of Capsicum baccatum var. pendulum. Lineage (NCBI taxonomy): Eukaryota > Viridiplantae > Streptophyta > Magnoliopsida > Solanales > Solanaceae > Capsicum > Capsicum baccatum. The sequence goes on along the minus strand of CM061559.1, from coordinate 121,349,682 downwards.
CTCACAGTGACAAATTCAGTTCATTAGAATATTCAGCCATGTACACATAAATCAGTCATGCCTCAGATATGCATCAATTCAGCTTATTAGTCATGCATCAGATATAGATATTTAGTATTTTATATTCAGACACCAGTCATGTCAGTTATGAAATCATGTTCCAGTCAGTCATGTTCAGTATGTATGTCAGTTTGTATTTTTTTCCCTCTCACTCAGTCTCATTCGAGGACGAATGTTCTCAAGGAGGACATATTGTAATACCCCGTACTTTTTCTAGCTTGAAAGGTTTCCCAAGAATGTTAGAAGCTTTCTTTGAAATATTAATCCACTTTTATACATGTTGTATTTTAAATATTTTCACTTTTTATCATGTGGGGAATTGAATAAGCTTTCCATCAATACCAAATTTGCCTAAATCTGATACCCGGGTGAAGAGTTGGAGCCTTTTTAGTGAGACAGTGTATCACCTGACCCTTTAGCGCGTTGCGGAGATATCTCAAATGGAAATTGTCAATCTCTAGTACTTCTCTGTGATATTGGCACGTCACACCAAACTTTTAGGTCCCTGACAAGGTGGCAACGCGATAGCTCTACATCGTGCGATCGTGCAATTTCCCATTTGTCAATTTCCATTGACTTGGTGCGATAGTGGTGCGTCACGCCAAGGATGAAAATTGAGAAATTTTCTCAAAAATTAAATACCTATCCTAGGGTTAAAAGGGTTAATTTTCCTACCCTATATAAGCTCAAAAACATAGATTTGAGCCTCCATTACACAAAAATATACTCTATTCTCTCAAAATCCTCTCAAGAAATACATTAGGGTATTTCATAGAAGATTCAAGTTCAATAATTTCATCTGTCAATCTTCGTGTATTTACAAACCAAGGTATGCATAGTGTTCATTCGTGGACTCCTTTCGTCCATAAATCCCTATTCAAATTACCATTACAAACTTGGTACTAAGTATCCTTGCATATTTAGCCATGCATTCATATATCAGTTGAGGCATGAAATTATGCATTAGACATGCCTTCTCACTACGAGAAATTTAATTCATCAGAATATTCAGTCATGTACTCATAAGTCAATTATCAGTCATGCATCAGATATGCATGATTTCAGCTTATTAGTCATGCATTAGATATGTATGTACAGTATGTTATATTCAGCCATCAGTCATGTCTGTCATGAAATCATGTTCCAGCCAGTCATGTTCAGTATGTACGTCAGTTGTATTCTTTCCCTCTCACTTAATCTCATTCGACAACGAATGTTCTCAAGGTGTAGATATTGTAATACCCGTACTTTTCCTAGATTGAAATTTCTTTGTGGGGAATTGACTAAGCTTTCCATCGATACCAAATTCTCCCAAATTCGACACCCAGGTGAAGATTTAGAGCCTTTTTAGTGAGATAGTGTATCACTTGAGACTTTAGCATGTCGCGGAGATAGCTCAAATGGAAATTGTCAATTTCCAGTATTGCTCCGCAATAGTGAAGCATCGCTCCAAACTTCCAGGTCATAAACAAGGTGGGAACGCAATAGCTCCACATCACGCCACCGTGCAAATTCCTATTTGTTACTTTCCAGTGACTTAGCGCAATAGTGGCGTGTTGCACCAAGAATGAAATTGAGAAATTTTCTCAGAAATTAAATACGTGTCCTAGGGTTAAAAGGGTCAATTTTCCTACCCTATATAAGATCAAAAAAATGGATTTGATCCTACATTACACCTAAATATACTCTATTCTATCAAAATCCTCTCAAGAAACACATTAGCGTTTTTCATAGAAGATTCAAGTTCAAGAATTTTCTCCGTCAATCTTTGTGTATTTATGAACCAAGGTATGCATTGTTCATTCATGAACTTCTTTCGTCCATGAAGCCCAATAATCTCTTTTTTAAGTTTAAGTTTATGGATTTATTTATGAATTTCAATTTGATGCATTGTTCATTCATGGACTTCTTTCGTCCATGAAGCCCAATAATCTCTTTTTTAAGTTTAAGTTTATGGATTTATTTATGAATTTCAATTTCGTTTGTTTTATTCGTGTTGAGAATGATCAATTGAATTCAAATCCATGTTGGATGATCAATTTTATGTGGAATTGATTTATATAGATGTATATTCATGTGAACCTATGAATAAACCCTAGATGATGAAATTAGAGATGAATCATGATGATTAATTGTTGTATAATGTTGTCTACATGTGTTATGCCAACCATGTGTTTGATTAAATGCCTATATGAAGGACCAATACCCAACTAGTATGATATCATGAAATCCCCATGCATGTACAAGCTTATGCATATCACATGATTGATGAAGTGTTTCAATATATGAATTATGAATTGTGTTGTTGGTCATGTGTTCAAGTAAGCCATGCTATGTCAGTTTTTTCTCAACGAGTCCTAGGGGTACTAGTACCCGAATATTTAGCTGTGTGCCTAGAGCCATGTCATATTTTTACAATCTCCTTAGTCAAGATATGATCCATAGAACTCAGTCAGTCATGTGACTTGAGATATCTCAGAAATATCAGTAATATCAGTAGTTCGATAATCTCAGTATTAGTAGTTTAGTAATCTTAGTGATATCAGTACTCAGTAATCTCAGTAACCTCAGTTTTCCCATTCAATCTCAGTAACTTAAGTATTCTCAGTCAGTCGTCAGAACTCAGTACATTCCGTCAATCTACGGAACTAAGTAATTTTTGTTTAGCTCTATTAAATAATACCACTATTATTAGTTCAGTTCAGCTAATCAGTTCAGTTCAGTTAATCAGTTCAGCCCAATTAATCAGTTTAGTGTCTTTCAGATGGTAGTAGGATTTAGCACTGAGTGAACCAAGGGATATGGACTCACCCGCTAGATAAGACTAAGATCCCTAGAAGCAATCCCTCAGTTCCAAAACTACATAGCCACGGCTGGTAAGAGATATCACCTGTTAGATAGGTCTGACATACTCATTTAAATGTTTAGGACTGATCCAAGGGATCGCCCACTAGATTAGGACTGACTCCGCAGTTGTTGTCATTACTAGTGGCACAGTACTGACACCCTTCCAGCTGGGGTTATAGGTTGGACCCCAGTTAGCTTAGTATGGGGCATGTCGGTTAGATAAATACATCCCATAATTTTATTTACAGAATCAGGACTGTTAGATACAGTCAATTCAGTTTAGTAGTATAGATTTAAGACTATTAGATACAGTCACTCTTTATCATTATAAATAGACTCCAATATCACCCCACTAGATATGACTGATCTCAACTATGGTTAATCAGTATTATTATTATCATATGTAGATATCACCCGCTAGATAGGACTGATCTCAGATTTAGTTACTCAGATACAGTACAAAACTCAGCTAGTTCCATCAGGTTCAAAACTGTATATACAATCACTCATGTTATCAACTATATCATTTATCAAAACTTATGTTATCAGTATTCATCTTCAGGACTGTCAGATAAAATCAACTGAATCAGTTCTTCATAATCAGAACTATTAGACACAGTTATTCGTGTATCTATAACAAAATATCAGTCCCCTAATATTCAGTAATACAGTATCAATTTCTCACTCATCAGTGACTCAGATGTCAATGTCACTAGAGTCATTAGTCAGAACTCGGTATTCAGTACTATCATAATCTCAGTTATATTTACGTATGCATATATGTATTCTCATGTTCATGTTAGTCAGTCAGTTAGTATTGTTCATGCATATGAACCAATTATATTCAGCCTACCTCACTTGCATACCAGTACATTCAAAGTACTAATGCATTTGCACTATGGTGTCTTATACCATAGGTTTCGAAGCACGAGCTCCACAGAACCAGTAGTATCCCAGTTCAGTGATCAGAGTTAGCAGTGAGTCCTCATCCTTAAAGGACATGACAATCACATTACTATTTTATTTTTCAGTTTATTTAAGTAGTCGAAGTTAGCTGGGGACATGTCCAATGAACTCCTTATTCAGACAGTTTAGAGGCTTTCAGACTATAGTATGTTAGACAGTTATTTCAGATTTATACCATTTTTAGACATTATTTATCAAGTTTTTATTCATATTTAAACATTATGGCAATTCAGTTCATGTTTCTGCATATTTAAAGTATATTTTTTAGTGCTCAGTTAGAGATATTAATCATGGGTTAGCTTGTGGTCCTTTGGAGTCATGAGGACTGTGTAGCTTTCTGGGTACTAGATTCGGGGGTTAGAAGTTCTCGAATCTACACCAAAAAGGTACACAAGTGTAGTATGAGTACAAAACAATAGGTACTCAGTATGCATCATCAGTCGACTGAGCTAAATCATGATATAAGTATGACAAAATGCAAGATAACATAACTAAGTCAAGGTATAGAAAAAACCTGAAGTAACTACAGTATCACTGTGCATAAATAAGTAAATAAACTGGAATAATAGCATAACATAGCATACAACATCAACACAAGCAATCATAACTACAAAATTTTCTCCTATATGCCAATTAGTTCAAAAAAGTAAACAACCCATCACAAGCCTCCGTAAGCCTAGAAGGTACAAATAAGATAGAATAACCCACAATCATTATTTATCAACTCTCATAATACAATTGAAATTCATCCAAGTCATGCCACACTATAACCATTGATTTTTCATATTCATCATTTGATAATTAATCAGCACTTATAAACTAACCATCATGGGACAACTAATCCTCATGTATCAATAAATTATTCTTTACCAATTAAATATTACTTATCAACTAATCCTCGTATAGCGTTTAACTATCACTTATCAACTAATCATTGTTTATCAACTAACCAACATTTACCAACTATCCAACATTAATCAACTAACCAACATTTATCAAGTAAACATCATTTATCATCAAATTATTATATCACTAAAATCCATTCATATCATACCACATTATAACCATTTTTGTGTTTTCATACTTAGCTAGAACCGCTATTGTCAATCTCGCACCACGATATCGCCATTTCATAATGAGTATGATATCATAGTATAAGGTATATATATATATATATATATATATATATATATATATATTTGTCTAGAATTAAATTAGTATGGATATTTAAACATATCCTCATAAATATCATCATCCATATCATCACCGTAATATCATCAATGTCATAGCCTTCCTTTGGATTTTTACTTGGTATAAATAATCGATGTCATCATCATTATCATAACTATCCTCTGTACTTCTACTAAAAATAAATAATTGATATCATCATCATTATTTGGACTTAAACCAGTAATCATATCATCATTATAATGACCAATAGAATAATCATTAAAGTGTTCGATAGTATATCAATTAACATAGTATATTATAATGATTAATAATCATAATTGAATTCCTGAACTCTAGCATAATCAATAAAATGATTGTCAATATAGTAAATAAGAATGATCTTTAACTTAATTAGTATGTACTATTAAGCATAGGCAATAACTTATTAATATCCTAACTAATGGCATATTATTAGCATAATAGATAGGTTATCATTGGTATAATCAATAGCATACCAATTATTTGATCAATAGCTAATCCATGGCATGATTAATAGTTTATTCAAACCATAATCAATAACTTAATCAGCAATGTAGTCATTAAGCATGACCTCTAGCATGAATAATGACATAAATGATAATATATCAATAAGCATGATCACTAGCATAGTTAATAGCTCATTCATAGGCTTAATCAATAACATAGTTATGGTTTAATCAATATTACAATCAAGGGCTTATTCAATTCCATATTTGATAGCCTAATCGATAGCCAAATCAATAGGTCATCCATAACATAAGCTTAATCAATAACTCATTCATAGAATACTCATTAAACATTACTTCTAACATCATCCATCATAACTAAAAAGTACCCAGACATCTGAATATCACCAAAATAACTATCTTCCTAGATATACACAAGTGTATCAAAGGGGTCTTTAATAACAATCACAAGTCTTGGCCAAAGTGTGTCGAAGAGCCCACTTATAAATCTCCAAAGTCATTTACCAAGGAATTTCTACCCCAGACTAGGCAAATGTATTAAATCCGCTATTATGTGTCAAATAAGCAACAACTAGCCCTAGGATAGCAATTCCTCCTAATGTAGAGAAACAAAGCTAATTCCACTTAAGGTAGTGATAACTAGGGTAAGATTTACCTTACACCCAAGTGACTATGACATTATCCTTATTAGTTTAGTAAATAGAGTATTTTTGACCTAATCATAAGCTTACAAGGTCAACTTTACCAAAGGTAATGGTTAATTAGGTTAACCATGTCCAAAATGATATCCAAAATGGCCTAAATAATCCAATTAATCCCAAGTATTTTAATTTATCATGCCAAAACCTAAAACCAATAAAAAATGTAACACAATATCATAAACATAAAATGAATGACCTCAATTCCAATATTTATCCCTATTTATGGTTATATCTATCTTAGAATGGATGAATAATGAGAAAAATTGTGCACAAGGGGTCTATTTATACCCTTACCAGGTTCTCAGGTATATCTATCATGACCTAATTATCATTATCATCATATATTGCATCTTTTATATGATTCTCTATCATATCAAAGGTATAATGATTGCCATAAACTTGATTTGCACAAAAGATTCTTTAACGTAGCCAAAATCATTGCTATCATAATGCAATAGATACAGCAGTAGACTTAGAATTTCTCAAGTCTATACCAAGCCCTCGGGATTTATCCAAAATCCCATATACACAAACACATTATGTAACCCTATCAAAATTTATGATTCGAATTCAACGGCACTATCAAAATTTCTTTGTGAAGTCGTTTCAATAAAAAGTGGGTCCCACACCTAGTTTTTTTTTAACTTTCTAATCATTAGGTCAAAATGAGATCAGATTCCTTCGAACCAAAACCAAGAGTCATCCTAGCCAAAAATTAATATCTCGGGGCTGCTAGAATAGTTAAAATTTGCATTTGAGCTTATTTCACTAATATTTTTGCCTGTGGCCATGTGGAATCAACAATGTCTTAAAATTGGGAATTGGCTCTAAAAAACAAGAGAATTCCAATAGCTAAACTGTCGGTTCTAGCAAGTCATAAATGACTTGGGAAAACCATAAAAAAGTTATAACAGTAAAAATAAGCAAAAATATGGAAAATGGCCTTAAGGGTCAATATAGGAAAATAATTATGAAATAAAAGGGAACATTATGTGAAAAGGGGGGTATTTAATACCCAAGGTATCACTGAAGTAGTCATTTGATCATTTAAGAAACTACCTCTTAAGTGGCGCATGTTTGCAAAAGCAGTAAGGCAAGAGAAGGCACGGATCGCTAAAGTTGTATCCTGGCCTAAAGCGAACAAAGAGTGATTTAGCAATTCTTAGTCAAACTACCAAGGCAGCTAAAGAAGATCAATGTTGCTAAAGTGACTACCACTTAAGCAGTAATTTGGTTGTTTAAGAAGCTATACTAGCAACTTGAAGCATCATATTAACCTAAGTACAAATGGAATTTGCTCAGGTTCTTAAGATTTATTTAGAACACCATGCGTGCAAATAAAATATGATTCCATAAAAAATTTGACATTTAAATCAATTGGATTGTTAAAACTTTAACCCTAGATCTCTTTGAGTAAATATGGAGCCCATACATATTGTTTCATTTTTCATAGAATTTGGCTAGTAGCCTAAAATAAGTTCAGAAGCCTTGGGATCTCAACCAAGGGTCCCTTTAGCCTTAAATTAATATTTTAGAGATAATGGTGCAATTGGAATTCTCATACAAAGTTGTTACATTGAGTTTTGGTTTGAGAACAATTCCTTAACAATGATAGCTCCAAATTATGAAAATGTTCCTAAAAGCTACATAAAATATTCGATAACTGAACTGATAATTCTAGCATATATGACCTATGGCAATTTTAAAAAGGCATAAAATACCCAAAATGCATGGAAATTGAGGAAATAATCTATAGGATCATTACATAAGAATAGTAGGGAGCCTTTATTATATCCTGCCATTATTCCTGGGCTAGGTATTCCACTAACCTAGACATTAGTTGGATAGAGGAAAGACCAAACTCAACTGGGGTTTATTTCTTCTTTATTTCTAAAAGATTCCTTGGTTTAGTTATTGGGTTTAGTTGGTGGTGCATTATCTGATAGTACTCAATATACAGATTAGAGTGGTATAGATGCAAGGGCGTAGACTGTAGCTATAACTCCTAGAGTTAAGGTCCCTCCAATATCGATAGTTGGTCAGTCAATAGTCATCTACCTAGTTATGTGTGTTGATGAGCAGAATATTTTGGGTAGATTTCTAAGACTAACTCCACCAAGATTTATGTAGCCTTTGGGTGATGATGTTTTTGAGTTCTTAATTTCTTGTAAGGATAGGCTCTATAATTTAGGCCTAGTTGAGACTCGTGGGGTTGACTACACTACTTTTTAGATGGACTTTCAAGCTATATATTGGTAGAGAGGCTATCTTTAATCTAGGACAACTAAATCTCCTCCTTTATCATAAACATAGATTTTTGAGATTTTCCTAGAGATATATATCCCTCACAACCTTTAAAATTTTTGATAAATTAGTTCTCAAGATTGAATTAGGGTTAAATTATTGTTTTATTGTATAAGGCATGGATCCATGAGTTGTCTAGACATTCTACTACTATCATACTAACCGAGTATAATAGGGTTTGGTGTTTTGGTAGGGGATGAGACTCTTTTTTTGTATGGCTACTAAAATTTTAGTTGCAAATATCAAGTTACACTGAGGTTCTTAATAATTCCCATACGATGGAGGAGATGCATCACAAATCCTAACAAGGAAAGATAAGAGACCACGTCACTAGGATAGCTTCAATAAGAGCCAAAGTGGCTCACAGTTCAGAGGTGGAGGTTCTCAAAGTAGGTACCTGTTGTTTCCGTCTTATCAATATCAAGGTTATTCTAGTAGACCCATTCATGTAGCACTCCAAATTATAAATGAAGGTTAGTTTATTTAAAGTGATACAGTGGATTGAGCAGCCATCATTCTGTAAAAGGAAGACATTCTGGGATTTCTAGCCAAGGTGCCTATTATAGTTTAGTTATATCTCTTAGACAAAGTAAAGTTCCTAGGGAATGGTATCTTTGTGAGGTTTTCAGCCATTTTTCATGAGAATGTGCCGGATGTTAGGCTATTATGCCTGTAGCTTAGAGTGTTCAGCCAATTAGGTAGTGCTGCCCCTAGTTAGTTTGTTAAGCACCCAGCCAAGTAGTAAGCTAGGTTATTTGTATGTTTTACCTAGCAGTCTAGAGGTAGAGTGTTTGTATGTATTTATTATAGGTATGATTTTGGTTTTTCATCATCCATCTATTGCATTATTTTATTTGAGATACACTTATTCAAATGTTTCTGCTCATTGTGCATCATGATTAGAGTTGTCTTAGGAGTCTTTATCTATGCAATTATATGTATCTACACTAATGGGTGATTCCTTAGAAGTGGATTAGGTTTATAGATTATGTTATGCAAATACTTAAGAATTTAATACTCGAGCATACCTTATTAAGTTAGATATGGTGGACTTTGATGTGATTCTATGCATGGATTTGTTATCCCCTTATCATACGGTCTTGAATTATTTGGCAAAAACCATTACCTTAGCCATGTATGGCATACCCTTAGTTGAGTGGCTGGGTTTTATTAGCAATATGCTAATAGGGATTACTTCTTATGATCTGGGTAGGAGACTAATTTTGAGGGATTGTGAGTCTTATCTTGTGTATATGTGTGATGTTAATGTAGAGAGTCCTTCACTTTTTTCCATTCCTATAGTCCATCATTTTCTTGATATTTTTCCTATTGATCTACCTGTCCTTCCTCCTAAGCATCAAATTAAGTTTGTTATTGAACTTGATCCCAACACCCAACTTATTTCTATGTCACCTTATCGCATGGCTCCTGCCGACTTATAAAGCTGAATTCTTAGATTTGCGATCTTCTTTGCAAGGTTATTTTAGCTCAGTATATCACCTTGTGGTGATCTCATATTATTTGTAAGGAGAAAGACTATTCTATACATATTTATATTGACTATTGGAAAATGAATAAGGTGATAATTATGAGCACGTATCCAATGTATGGTATCAATAATTTGTTTGATTAGCTTCTGGGAACAGCAATGTGTTCTAAGAATGATTTGAGATTCAATTCCCATAAGTTGAGAATTTAGGCAGGGGACAGCCCTAAGAAAGCTTTTTGGACTAACTATGGCCTTTATGATTACTTGGTGATGTCTTTTGGGTTGACCAATGCCCCAACTGCATTCATAGATATGATGACCTGAGTGTAAAGGCCCTATTTAGACTACTTTGTAATTGTTTTCATTGATGATAACCTTGTGTATCTGCAGAGTTGGGAGGAACATTAGTAGGATTTTAAGATTGTGCTTTAGACTTTTAGAAATCATAGGTTTTATTTCAAATTCTCAAAATAAAAGTTTTGGATCAATTTGTTACATTCTCAGGACACGTGGTGTCTATGAATGGCATTATAGTGGATCTTGTGAAGATTGAGGTTATTCATAATTATAATAGACCTATATCTCTGATTGAGGTTCATAGCTTTATAGGCTTAGGTGGTTAATATTTGTGGTTCATTGAAGGTTTTTCTACTATTGTAGTGTCGATGACTAGGTTGACTAGAAAAAAGGATATTTTTAGTTGTTCAAGGGGTGTGAGGTGATCTTTTTGAAGCTTTAAGACTTGCTAACTTTGGCTCCTGTTTTAACTCTTCCTATTGAGATCTAGGGATTTATCATATAATGTGATACTTCTACTATTGGTTTTGGTTGTGTTCTAATGAATCAAGGATGAGTTATTGCTTATACATCAAGACAACTGAAGGTCCATTATTGAAACTAGCAAAATTATGATTTGGAGTCGGCAACAGTAGTAGTATCACTTAAGATTTGGAGGCACTACTTGTACGATGTTCATTGTGAGATTTATTCTGACCATCATAGCTTTCAATACATTATGACCTAGTGGGAGCTTAATTTGAGTTAGTGTAGATTGATTGAGATGCTAAAGGACTATAATATCTCTATTCTATATCATCCAGGCATGGGAAATATGGTAGCAGATGTCTTGAGTTGGAAGGAGATGAATATAAGTATGTCACGACTCGACTTATGATTCATAATGGCTCCTACTAAATCCCTCCAGTACAAAATGCCCATCATAAGTGAAATTCAATAACACAATATATAAATAAGCAAGGGTTCTAGATAGATAAAGATAGTCACTACAAGAAACCAATCCTATGACGTGGTAGAGCCAATATAAGATCATCTAATAGTATAAATACAACTCAAAAGTATAGACTAATTAATAGATCTATCTCAAAACAAAAGACCAAAAATAAAGATAGAGAGAAAATGGGAGACTCTAACTCCGAGAGCTCACCCTATCTCCAAAAATAAATCATTGCATAAATAATGATAAATGGTGATATCTAATACTCAAATCTTCACCAAAAAGGTACAGAAGTGTAGTATGTGTACCAAAAAAATGGGTACGAAGTAGGCATCATTGGTCAACTGAGATAAATCACGAAATAAGTATGATAAAATGTAAGATAACATAAACTAAGTCAAGGTACAAAAACAAACCTCAATCATCTCCAACATCATTGTACAAAATTAGTAATTATACCAAAATGACAATAAAAAATAATGCATCCACATATACGAATATCATCGTGCAAACAAACATAAGCAATTCGGATAATAATGCATCTTAAAGCATCACCACAAGCAAGCATAACCACAAAATTGGCTCCCATACGCCTATTGGTGTAAAAAAGTAAAGAACTTGTAACAGCCTCCCAAATGACTGAAGAGTATCACACCCATTTTTAACCAAAAAGATATGATTTTAAGTTGAAAAGGGTTTTATTATTAAACGACCAAAAATAATTTATTCCTAAAAGGACTTTTAACAATCAACATTCAGAGTCGCCACTTGGCATAATCTGGTGTGCCAAGTCAACTTTGTAAATCCCTTTTCAAAATATTTTTTGACTCTTTCAAAACTGGTCCACAAATAGAGATTTCGGTTAAGGAATTTTGTTGACCAAGGGTCGGTTCATGGAATATATCAATTAGTATGAGACTATGGAATGTATAAACCAACAAAACACATTAACAAGAAAACAAACAACCAAAACAATCAAAAATACAAAAATAGTGTCCAGTCCAGTTTATTATAAACCAAAAAAAAATTCTGGAATAGAAACCTAAACTATTCTAATTGTCGTAGCTATTATTTACCTGATGCTTTGGAACTTGATCATGAGCCTCCTCTTCATACAGATACTTCGAGGCACTCCCCGGTGAATAAGTATAATTTGCCTCGGAGTGTTCCCCGATAAATAAATACAATTTCAATTTTATGTGATAAAGTAGAAAGAAACATTCACACACACATTAAAATATTCAGCAAGCCACAATTCCTAAATTTTCCTACCCAACCTACCATTTGCCTATCCATTTCGATCTATCATATTACTATTATGTTCGATGAAATCAAAGTTATTCAAACTAACAAATTAAATAAACCAAATGAAATTATTAATTATCCAACTTTCAATACCACCCCAAACTGAGCCTAAATTATTTGATTATCTAATTCAGACAATCAATCAACCAATATCCACAATTACTTACGGTAATCCAAACATGTCAAAATTCATGAAAATAAAATCCATGCATCATGAATTTACCACAAAACGTATCAAACAATTAATATTAATCAAGAATGAGATGAAGAATGGACCTTAATACTGCTTTCAATCAAGTAATACTCTTGAATCATCATTTCTCTTTCTCTTTTCAAAGCACGACAATCTTCAATACTGTGACCCTGAACATCAAAATGATATGCACATCGTACATTAGGATCAAAATTTATTGAATGTTGGTCAAGAGTATACCCAAGGAGAGGAATGATCATGCCCCATTAAATTAATCTTTTGAACAGACTAGCATATGATTCTCCAATTAGCATAAAAATATCCCTAGACTTCTGCCTCTTTTAATTGTTTGACTTGGATTAAACATCAGACCTAGAAGGGCTTTGATATGTTTATAGAGTTGGAGGGTTACTCTGAGGCATTGGTACATGCCATTGTAAGTAAGAAGGGAGTTGAATATATGGTTGTGCACTATATACTAGATATGGAGGTGAGAAAATAGAGTATAATGTATTTTGGGAGTGATTATATAGAGCTTGGGTATTAACTTGGGCAAGAGACAAAGGATAATAACGACATCATCTTTTTAGACGTGCCCGTTGACCAACTACAATAGCAGTTGCATCTTTCTCATTCTTCTCCTCACCAGTTTTCCTTAATTGATTGCAATATTTTCCCAAATATTTCATGAAATCCTCATGTCTATCGTGCTTCTTAAATATCGATATCTCAAGGCTTGGAAGAAGTTAAAAACCTGAAGACATGCCCTAGTTTTTATATAAAACATCTTCTTTATCTTCCAATTCTAGGGATCTTTTCATAGTATTTTTTGCACTCTTTATTTTTCCAACCATTTTCTCTGGCTCTTTTGGCACGCTAGGCTTCTTGTTAAGAAATTTTGGTGGTCTAGTTAACTTAAAAGTAAGCTCAGAAGGATAGTAATGACCATTAAGAGTATTGAACATGGGTCCACTGTCAGCATGGAGAAACACAACCTTTGGGCGAATAGCCAATGTGGAAGCCTCAGTAAAGGATTAAGCAACAAAATTACAGACGACATGTGTTGTTAATGTAGTTGGCTTATACTGAGGAGCTATAAGTATTTTGTGATTTTGTTATTTTGGTGAAAAACTCAAACGTATTTGGAGGTGGAGGCAACCCACTGGCCCAAGATCGGTGTATTTCCACCATTTGTTTCCTAAGTATCCTAGTATCTTTCTTTAAACTCTTATTTTCTTGACTCTTTGTTTGATCCATGATTTCACTCTCTATATCCTTGTTGGACACAACTAACCATTCCTAGGATTTGGTGAGATGGGAGGACCAGCTACAATGCCGGAAACCAAACACCTAAAAATAACTGAACAAGAGATAACAAACATGTTAGAGTTCAACACTTTCTCAAGACCTTTTTCTTTTTTTCATTTTCTTTGGAGAAAAATACCAAACCCAACAAGGGAACCTATGTATCTCACTCTCGAGAGAGGAGAAGCAGTGGTGCGTAGTTTGTGAAGTTTTGACATAACATGACTGATCAAACTCTCTTTCCTTTTTACCTTGAAACTTTGAGAAGAAGAAAAATAACAAATTGCCAAAAGAATTGATGAAAATATTTTTGAATTTTTCAGCTTTAAAATTCTATACAAAATGAAACCTATGATTAACAAAGTAAATCTTTTTGGATTTTTTATTTTTAATTTCATACGAAAATGCAACTTAAACCTATTGAATAAAAATCTTTTTTTTTGTAGTTTTCTTTTAAAGATGTATATGAAACGCCTACTCTAAATGAAGAGTGAAGAAAATCTTTTTGAATTTTTTAAATAAGATCACCGAACCTCTGAAACGCTGCCTACGTATCTCACTCTCGAGAGAGGAGAATTAGGTGCGCATAGTTCATCCAGATTGGACAATTAAGGATTAAATAACTAACTGAACCTTGACTTAAAAAATACGACCAAAGATAGATGATGAAAATGTCAATAAAATCTTTTTTGAGTTTTTCAATTTGACACTTAACATAAAAATGGTACCAACTATGAAAAGAAAATTCTTTTGGTATTTTCTTTTTATGAAATGTACAAAACTTCTACCATCATTTTTTTGAATTTTTCTTTTATGAAAAGCTCCTATTGAAAAAAAAATTATAAATTTTCAAATTATGAATGCTTGCTAAAGAGAGCAAAATAAAAATCTTTCTGATATTTTTGTATTATTTTTTTTGAGAAAATGAGTGCAAAGAGTAAAATCTTTTTTTAACATTTTAAATTATGAAAAAACAAAAATCATAAAGAACTTTAAAAAATTATGAAACTCATTTTTTTACTCACTTTTTCTTTTTTTCAACCTTTACTTGACAACACACTTTCCATTTATTCTAGCACATATTTTTTCCCTAAATCAGTCTGTTAAATGACCCTATTATCCTTAAAGATGCAATTATTAGCACGCAGGGATGCTTTAGGGGTGAGTCTCCTACAAAAGACTAAGTGGGTCCCGCTAGGCCTCAATATGATGCAGATAAGCATTGTAGACACATAATTTTTTCCACCTAAATATTAATTTCTACTCATTTTTACCTCTCCCTACCAACCTCCTACCTTACCCCTACCCCACCTACCCCACCTAATCAAACAACTCTCTGAACTCACCTAATACACCACTATATTTGTTTTTCATTCACAACAACACTAATACATCAAACACAATCATTTCACAAGGGGGCCCAACGCCTCAAAAACATTTTTTTCTTTCACCATCCACCAATATAAACTACCAACAAGAAGACCATACACGGACAAACACTAATAACATTATTTTTCTTCCCTATTCTACACCAAGAACCCATCATTCTTTCTTTTCCATTACATAATTTTTCATCACGGACCAGCACAAAATTAAATAGAAGAGAACATTACAAAAATATTCAAACATCATAGATCCAAGCACCCACACCATCATATATTGAAACACTTCCGTCACTGGAAAAGGACTCTCACCGGAGAGAAATTCACACTATCATTCACACACACAATAATTGAAAATGAGAAAAAATAGTTGAGAATAGAGGGAGATCGAACGAGAGTGATCGGGAAAAGCATAAAATTAGAGATAAATAAGAGAGAAAGAGGGAGAGAAATAGTAGAGAGGTCCGTTCTAGTGACCAGAGCTCACTATAGCTCCGACAACATCCGAATCAGCGACCAACACCTCAAAAACAACTAAAACTAGCTCAAAAAAAGGTCTCGCTCCATTTTCAGATCGCGTCTCACTGGAAATGGTAGGCCAGTGATGGGAGGTGACATAATCCAAAATTTTCACAGTCTATTCCGACTTAATCTTATCAAAAAATGACCAAATAAATTGAAGGGTGTCCTTCGAGGTTAGGATTGCTCGAGTTGAAAGTTTATCATTTGAGGTTTGACTGGTTCATGTCCTGTTGCTTCATCTTATATAATCGAACAACACATTGATCCAGAAAGGTCTAACTATTAACTCTATTTTTCTTAATTTTCATGTGATTGTGTTTGTGATATGATATCTTTTTTAGTGATTGGTTGCTTGATATGGTTGATGTTGTTTATTTGAATTATTGGAATAACTATGGTATGAAATTTATGTTCATATGGCTTGATAGCTAGTTTTCATGTTAAAATTCATGTGTTAAAAGAAATTTGGGATGGGATTAAATGTGATAAAGTGAATTTGTATTAACTTTGGATCATCGATTTTATTGAATTGTTGGAATTACGATAAACCGAATCTAGTAGGCAAATGCTAAGTTGGGTAGGCAAATTTTTATGGATGGTGTTTTGTTGAATATTTGAATGTGCGTGTGAATTGTTCTTTCTACTTTATTACACGAGATTCAAAGATGTATTCATTCACCGGGGAATGCCCCGAGGTCATTTGTACTTAATCAGGGAATGCCCTGACGTATCATGTATGCAAAGGTGGTTCGTGATGATGGCCTGAGGCATCGGGTAAAGCACTGAAGCTTAGTTTAGGATTAATGTAGATTTAATTTTCAGTACATTTTATTTCGGGTTGTAATAATTGGACTAAACATTATTTTTGGGATTTGTTGCATTTGTAATTATTTGTTTAATTGTTGTGTGGTTTGTACACTTTTAGTGTCGAATTAGCAGGTATGCTCCACAAACGACCGTAGTTGAACCACGGGATCGAGGAATGCCTAACACCTCCCTTCGGTCAACAGAATTCTTTAGTCGAAATCTCTATTCGCGGATCAGTTTTAGAGTCAAATCATTTTGAAACAGGATTTCAAAAGGTGACTTAGCACACCCAATTTATGTCAAGTAGCGACTCTGAATTTAATTGAAAAATAAGACCTTTTCAAAACAAATTCTTAATTTTTGTCACTTAATAATAAAATCCCTTTCAAACTTAAAATGAATCTTTTTTGGAGTAAAAAGGGGGTGTGACGCTCTAGCGACTCCGCTGGGGACTTTTCAGAATTCGAGTTAATTTTGGAGTTGTATCAGCTTTATTCAACATTATGGATGTATAAACATTGTTTCTATTATTGTTCGTATTCATTTTATCAGTTTTGAGTTCGTACGTGCTCTTTCTTTATAGTTTTACTTTATGTGTTACCGTTTTATATCTGGCATCATGTGCATAACCGAAGTCATTCTTTCTGCAATAAGTCTGTAGTACACGTGTTATACACGATCTCTAGATGAGTTACCCTTATTTTAGAAGGGGGAGCCATCGGTGTTATGGAGTAGGTGGAAAGCTCTCACAGCCACTATCGACCATACGCACCCCCAAACAGCCTTGTTAGTGAACCCCAGCATAGGTCAGCCTTTACGTTATGCTTATCTGCTTCATATTGAGACCTAGTGGGACCCCCTTGGTCCTTTGTAGGAGACTCACCTTTAAAGCATTCGTACGTGCTAAATATGCATCTTTAAGGGTAGTGTGTTCATTTGACAGACCACTTTGGGGAAAACCTCCTTTAGCATGCATTCATAATTTGAAATTTTCAAAAAATATTTTTTGCAGTATAAAAGAAAATGAAAAATGGTAGAAGTTTCGTACATTTCATAAAGCGAAAACGCCAAAAAGATTTTTTTTCTTTCATAGTTGTTGGTGTCAGTTTTGTGTGAAGTGTCTAATTGAAAACCCAAAAAGATTTTATTTCTCATCATCCGTCTGTAATCACGTCTCTCAAGTCATGTCTTAGTTCATTTTAATCCTTAATTTTTCAATCTGGACGAACTACGCACCCCTGATTCTCCTCTCTCGGGAGTGAGATACGTAGGCAACCTATTGTGGGTTCAGGGATCTAATTTGAAAAATCCAAAAAAAATATTTTCTTCACTCTTCCTTTAAAGTAGGTGTTTCCTATACATCTTTAAAAGAAAATCACAAAAATATTTTTGGTTAATAGCTTCAAGTCTCATTTTCCTATGAAATTCAAAAATTGAAAACCCAAAAAGATTTTTCTTTGGTAATCATAGGTTTCATTTTGTATAGGGATTTTAAACCTGAAAAATGCAAAAAGATTTTGGTCAATTGTTTTTGACAATTTGTTATTTTTGAAGTTTCTGAAAAAGAAAAAAGAAAAAGAAAAAGAGTTTAATTTGGCCATTTTGGCTAGACTTCACAAACTACGCACACCTGATTCTCTTCTCTTGAGGGTGAGATACGTAGGCGCCCTTCTCGAGTTCGATGAACTTTTAAAAAAGAAAAAAAAGTTTTTGAAAAAATGATGAATTCTAACACATTGGTTATCTCTTGTTCAGTTAGTTTAAGGTGGTTGGTTTGTGGCATTTTGTCCAGTCCTTAATATTTCACAAAGTCACAGAGATAGTTATGGCCAACAAGGATACCGAGTTTGTTGCCATTAATCAGATAAGGAGTTCGGGGAATGAGAATTTGGAATCTAATGAAGAAATTCAAAAATTAATAAGCAAATGATAGAAATGCATCGATCTTGGGCTAATGGGTTGCCGTCTCTTCCATTTCCCACTGATAATCTGGAATATCTTTCTATCTTGCCTCCAGCATCACATCCAAAGTTTCCTATTGTTGTTGACATGTTACAACATGCATCAGGATCTACTCTAGGACAACATTGTCCAAACACTTCTAATATTCATTTCCTTACTCCTCAACACAAAGCTACCATATGCTCGGCTCCACCCACTGTTCATGTTTTTGCAGCACCACCCTCACCTAAGGCTCCTTCTTTTAATGTGAATACAACGGTTGTAATTTCTCACTTTACAAGTGACCCTGTATTGAATATTTCTAGTTATTAGCATTACGCTCCCAAGCTCCACAGAATCTTTCCCAAAATCTATTATACTCTATTCTCCCACCTCCATATCTAATATACAATGAACAACCATATGGTCAATTCCCTTCTTACCCACAATGGCGTGTACCAACTCTTCAGAGTCATTCTCAAACTCCACAAATATACCAAAGCCCTTCTAGGCCATATTTTCGGTCCAAGCCAAGTAATGAAATGAAGCGGAAGTCGAGGGATAGCTTTACACCAATTGGAGAGTCATATGCCAGTTTATTCTAGAGATTGGTACAGCAGGGCATGATCACTCCTCTCCATGGGTATACTCCTAACCTGAATTCAAGAAGTTTTAATCCTACTGTACAATGTGCATATCATTCTGATGTTCAGGGTCACATTATTGAAGATTGTCGTGCTTTGAAAAGAGAAATTGAAAAGATGATTCAAGATAAATCAATTATGGTGCAGAACGTTGATCGTGGTGAAAGATCTAGTCATGTTGATATGCAAACCAGTGGCTAAGTTGTCATACTGAGCAATTGAGAAGTCACCCCTCTCCCTACTAGGTAAAGGTCTGGTAGTTT
Organism: Capsicum baccatum var. pendulum; assembly: GCA_030864225.1. Taxonomy (NCBI): domain Eukaryota; kingdom Viridiplantae; phylum Streptophyta; class Magnoliopsida; order Solanales; family Solanaceae; genus Capsicum; species Capsicum baccatum. The sequence continues at coordinate 121,330,043 of CM061559.1, read as the reverse complement.
GTTTTATTTTCTTTTCTATTTTCAAATTATTTTAAGGTTGTAGCTTGGGATCTATCTTGTTTTGTCCCTGTATCATTTATGTTCAAACTTTTCTATTTTTATTTCAAATAAATGAAGTGTTCCTTTCTCTTTATGTTTTAAATATGTTCTTGTTTTCTTTACACATCACATTTTATGTTGATTCTAGTGATATGACATGCTAGCGGAATTTTCAGCCGGATCTTAAAATCCAGTTTAAGCATGAATATTGAATCAGAGGGTTAAAGTTAGAAAAAGAGAGTATCCGAGAAAATAGGTAGAGTGTTTAGAAGTTTGATGACAAGTTGAAGCCTTCTTTGAAAATTAAGAAACTTCCTTTAAGAATCACAAGAATAACTTGGTCATCAATTCAAAGACATGACTTGATTAGGTCAAATAGTGTATGCATGAACAGAAAGAAAATCATCTCCATAAAATCATAAGTCATTCAACGTGAGGAATGTACAACAAAGGTGAATTTGCTGAAGAAGTAGTGATGCATAGACTCAGTCAAAGTTAATGCTTAAAGGATGTCATAAATGATCTTCGTCTCTCATTCATATTGCATGAATATGTACTTGCATTTTCAAGGATTGATATGACGAAGGCATTTTATTCTGCTATCCAAATATCATGTCATTCTTTATTTACCTCATTTGAGCTTTAGTCCTATTTTCTTTCATACCTCTCTTTTTGAATTAAGATAGAGTCAGCAAAGCTCAAAAAAAATGTGTCGAGCAAAACAATAGAGTTAGAAAATTTCAAATAAAAATAGAAAAGAAAATATGTCCAAAAATAAAAAAAATATAAAAGTGTCAAGAAAAATAAAGTCAGAAAAGTCCCAAAGAGAAAAAAAAGAGTCAATAAAAGAAAAAAATTTAGAATCAAGTGAAAGAACAAGCTGCCAGAACTACGCATGACCTGATTCTCCTCTTTCGAGGGTGATATACGTAGGCTGCCCTACTTAGGGCTTGGTCCAACCAAATAAATAATTTAGAGTCACCCATCCAAAATAAATTGGGGCATGAGTTAATCCTCATTGTTTGAGCCGATTCCAAAAGTTATAAGTCGTACCCCACTTCAAGTGTCGTTTGGGCCGTCATTTCATCCTTTCTTTCTAACCTTATCCAAAACACAAGTTACAACCAAAGAAAGACCTTAAGATCAATCTTTGAGAATGTTAAGGCTAAGCATGTAATGCATATGATGACGCATTTTGGGAATTTCTCATCTTCCTCAGCACAGGGAATCAAAAGAGAAATAAAAATAGGAGAGTCTTAAAGGTGAAAACCCTCACGGGCAACATAAGGCGATGGTAAGTAGAGAAAGATAAAAATGAGAGAGTCTTATCGGTGAAAACCCTCACAAGTACTATAAGACGACTGTGAGTTGATAAAAATAAAAATTAGTCTAATTGGTGAAAAACCCTCACAAACATCATAGAAAAAAGGTGAGCTGAGAGAATGAAAATAAGAGAGTCTCATTGGTGAAAAATCCTCACAGACACCTTAAGAAAATGGTGAACTAAGAAAAAGAGAATGAGATAGGCTTATTGGCGAAAACCCTTCAAGGTGTCACTAGCCGAATAAGGTCTCTGAATGCAATTGACCTAAGGAAGCAACTTCATTTCGAGGTCATTCACTCAACAACAATTGGTAGAAAGTTTCGGATGAAAAGATCAGGCAGTCTAATCCGATATGCATGTCATAATCATTAAAGTTGACTGTTATTTTTAGATAAAATTTTGTTTCATCTTTTTCAATGGGGACATTCATTGTCGTTTTTTTTCTCTTTAGTTATATTTTTATTTTCTTGAGTTAGTTATCCAAATAAAGCAAAAATTATGGTTATTTTTCTCTTGTCTATGAGTCAAGTCCATGTTAAAACAAGTGAGAAAAGATTTCAAAACTGGATGCCAACTTCTTCAATTGCACAAAGCAAGACAGAAAGGTTAGCGCATAAAAGAGACATGATTGTGAGACGACAAAAGGGCATCCAGAAAGCTTTGTCAAAAGGAAAATCTAGGAACTTATGAAAATACCAAGGTTTAAAGGGTTTATCTGAGAAGCATGGAAAAGCAGAGATACTATTTATTCTAGAGTCACTCTTAATAATCTATGTTTTGATCAATGATGTGACAAAGAAGAGGCAAGTGTTAATAATCCGAAATAAAATGAAGGAAATGGACACTAGAGCAAGTGTCGGGACAGCCAAGTGCTGCAAGCCACCACTATGTTTTTAACTGATAAATTTTTTTTGTTGAAACTGGGATAGATTTGCTTCACTTAATTCAGCTACCATTAGAAATGCACATCCATGAAATTTACTTTATGTTCAGGATCCTCCTAGAAAATGGGATTTTACTTTCCGTTCAGGACCCTCCTGGAAAATGGGATTTTACTTTCTGTTCAGGAACCTCCTGAAAAATGGGACTTTACTTTCTATCCAGGACCCTCCTAAAAAGTGGGAATTTACTTTTTGTTCAGGACCCTCCTGGAAAATGGAATTTTACTTTCTGTTTAGAACCCTCTTGAAAAATAAGATTTTACTTTCTGTTCAGGACTCTCCTGAAAAATGGGAATTTTACTTTCTGTTCAGGACCCTCCTGAAAAATAGGAATTTTACCTTCTGTTCAGGACCCTCCTAGAAAATGGGAATTTACATTCTGTTTAGGACCTTCCTGGAAAATGAGATTTTACTTTCTGTTCAGGACCCTCCTGAAAAATGGGAATTATCTTTTTGTTCAGGACCCTCCTGAAAATGGGATTTTACTTTCTGTTCAAGATCCTTCTGAAAAATAGGATTTTACTTTCTGTTCAGGGCCCTCCTGGAAAATGGGATTTTACTTTATGTTCAGGACCCTCCTGGAAATGGGACATTACTTTTAACAAATATGAATGAACGAAATCTTTCTTTATCATAATCTTCGTTTGGGATAATTTTTGTTTTATCTTTGATTTTGGTTTCAAGAGCCCACCTGAAGAATAGGGTGATAGAATTGAAAGTCAGGAGTCCGCCTGAAGAATAGGGTGATGAAATTAAAAGTCAGGAGCCCGCTTGATGAATAGGGTAATAAAATTGAAAGTCAGGAGCCTGCCTGAAAAACAGGGTGATAAAATTGAAGGTCAGAAGTCCATCTAAAGAGCAGGGTGATGAAATCGGAAGTTGATAAAACCGAAAGTCAGTATCCCGCCTGAAGAGTAGGGCAAATAAGTTGAAAGTCAAACAACAAGTTGAAGAAATTGAATGCCAAACAACAAGTTGAAGAAATTGTAAATCAGGATCCCGCCTGAAGAATAGGGTGATGAAACTCAAGTCAAGAGTCCAAATGAAGCTGCATAGATAGGACTTTTGTAATTTCAGTTATCTTTTAACTTGCAATTTTTATTTTTGATGTAATGACAGAGCTGCGGACCTGAACCTCGATGGAACCTCACTCGACTCTCCTACTCGGTATAGTCCATCTCCTTCGTTTGGAAGTATCTATGACTGGTTCCCTTCATAATTTAGGTAGGTAGGATGGCCTGAGGTAGATTCGGTGGACCACTTTCTTTATGTTTACTCCCTTTGAATAATGATCGGGACAAAATTTTGTCATGTTGTCTACTTCTATGTCTGAAAACACTTTGTGTTTAATTCAAGAGAGGGGCATAATGTAGACATGTAATTTTGTCCACCCAAACATTAATTTCTACTCATTTTTACCTCTCCCTACCTACCTCCTACCCTACCCCTACCCCACCTACCCCACCTAATCAAATAACTCTCTGAACTCACCTAATACACTACTATATTTGTTTTCCATTCACAATAAAAATAATACATCAAACACAATCATTTCACAAGGGGGTCCACCGCATCATAAACTCATTCTTTTCGTTCACCATCCACCAAAATATTCCATCAACAAGAAGACCATACACGGACAAAAACCAACAACATCATTTTTCTTCTCCATTCGACACAAAGAACCCATCATTCTTCCTTTTCCATTACACAATTCTTCATCACGGGCCAGTACAGAATTAAATAGAAGAGAAGATCACAAAAATACTCATACATCATAGATCCAATCACCCACACTATCATATATGAAAACACCTCCATCACCAGAAATGGACTCTCACCAAAGAGAAATTCACACTGCCATACACGCACACAATAATCGAGAATAAGAAAAAATAGTCAAGAATTGAGGGAGATCAAATGAGAGTGATTGGGAAACACACAAAAAGAGAGAGAAATAAGAGAGAAAAAGGGAGAGAAATAGTAGAGAGGTCCGTTATAGTGACCGAAGCTCGCTGTAGCTCCGGCAATATCCGAATCGACGACCAACACCTCAAAAATGATCAAAACTAGATCCAAAAAGAGGTCCTGCTCTATTTTCAGATTGCGTCTCACTGGAAACGGTAAGCCAGCGATCGGAGGTGACATAATCTGAAACTATCATAGTCTATTCTAACCTAATCTGATTGAAAAATAACCAAATAAAATAAAGGGCGTCGTTATAGGTTGGGATTGCTCGAGTTGCGAGTTCATTATTTGAGGTTTGACTAGTTCACTCAAACAACACATTGATCCCGAAAGGTCCAACGTTTAACTCTATTTTTCTTAATTTTCATGTGATTGTGTTTGTGATTTGATATTTTTTTTAGTGATTAGTTACTTGATATTTTTGTTGTTGTTTATTCGAATTATTGGAATAACTAATCGTGGTATGAAATTGATGTTGATATGGCTTGATAGCTAGTTTTCATGTTAAAATTCATGTGTTAAAAGAAATTTAAGATGGGATTAAATGTGATAAAGTGAATTTGTATTAATTTTGGATCATCAATTTTATTGAATTGTTGGAATTGCGATAAATCGAATCTAGTAGGCAAATGCTAAGTCGGGTAGGCAAATTTTTAGGAATGGTGTTTTGTTGAATGTGCGTGTGAATAGTTTTTTCTACTTTATTACACAAGATTCGAAGATGTATTAATTCAATAGGGAATGCCCCGAGGTCATTTGTACTTAATCGAGGAATGCCCTGACGTATCATGTATGCAAAGGAGGTTCATGATGAACGCCCGAGGCGTTAGGTAAAGTACTAGAGTGTAGTTTAGGATTAATGTAGACTTACTTTTCAATACTTTTTATTTTAGGTTGTAACAATTGGACTGAACATTATATTTTGGGATTTGTTGAATTTGTAATTATTTGTTTAATTATTGTATGGTTTATACACTTTTAGTGTTGAATTAGCCAATTTGATCCACCAAGAGACCGTGGTCGAACCACGGGATCAAGGGGTGTCTAACACCTTTCCTTCGGTCAACAGAATTCCTTAGTCGAAATCTTTGTTCGCAGATCAGTTTTAGAGTCAAACCGTTTTGGAAAAGGATTTCAAAAGGTGACTTGGCACACCCAATTTATGTCAAGTGGCGACTTTGAATTTAGTTGAAAAATAAATCCTTTCCGAAACAAATTATTCATTTTTGTCTCATAATAATAAAATCCCTTTCAAACATAAAGTCTTTCTTTTTTAGAGTAAAAAAAAGGTGTGACAAGCATGCCTAAAGGCTGACCTAGGTTGGGGTCCACTAACATGACCGTTCGGGGAGCATATGGTCGATAGTGGCTTTGATTGCAATACACCTACTCTATACATCTGACGGATCCCCTCCTAAAATAAGGGTGACTCAGCTCAAGTTCATGTACACAACGTGTACTCTGGTACTTTTTGTGAAAGAATAACTCGAGATAATGCACATGATGTTAGATATAAAATGGTAACACATAAGAGAAAAACTATAAACACGTAGCACGTAGGCATTCAATAATGATAAAACAATAACACAAACAAATGTCTATACACCTATAGTGTCAAACTAAGCCGATACAACTCAAAATATACATATATAAGCTCGAATTCTGAAAAATTCCTAGAAGAGTCTCCAGAGCTGTCACACCCATTTTCACCAAAAAGGTGTAATTTTAAGTTTGAAAAGGGTTTTATTATTAAGTGACAAAAAAAATAATTTGTTTCGACAAGGACTTTTAATAAAAAAATAATTAGATTCGTCACATGGTATAATCTAGTGTGCCAAATCACCTTCGAAAATCCTCTTTCAAAATGATTTTTGACTCTTTCAAAACTGGTCCACAAACAGATATTCAGGTTAAGGAATTCTGTAGACTGAAGAAAGGTGTTAGGCACCCCTAAGTCCCATGGGTCGACCACGATTTCTTCATGGAATATATAGGCTAGTACGAGACTATGGAATGTGTAAACCAACAAACCACATAAAAAGGAAAACAAACAACCAAAACAATAAAAAATCCAAATATAATGTCCAACCCAGTTTATTACAAACCAAAACTAAAAATGCTGAAATAGAAACCTAAACTATTCTAATTGCCCTAGCTATGCTTTACACTATACCTCAGGCCTTGATAACGAGCTTCCTCTATGTACAAGTTACTTTGGGGAATTACCTGGTGAATAAGTACAATGTGCCTAGGGCATTCCCCAGTAAATAAATACAATTTCAATTTTTGTGTGATAAAGTAAAAAGAACTATTCAAACATTCAGCAAGCCACCATTCCTAAATTTGCCTACCCAACCTATCATATTACTATGCATTTCTATCTATCATGGTACTATAATGTTCGACGACATCAAAGTCATTCAAACCAATAAAGTAAATAAACCAAATGAAATTACGAAGTAGCCAACTTTCAATGCCACCCCAAATTGAGCCTAAATTATTTGAATATCCAATTCACACAACCAATCAACCAATATGCACAATTACTTATGGTGATCCAAACATGTCAAAATTCATGAAAATAAATCCACGCATCATGAATTTAGTACACAAAGTATCAAACAATTATGATTAATCAAGAATGACATAAAGAATGGACTTTAATGCCAATGACATAAAGAATAGACCTTAATGCCACTTTCAATCAAGTAATACTTAATCAAACAAGTTGGATTCCACATCAAGAACCTCGAGTCAAAACCTCAATAACAAAACCTATTTTTTGTAATACCCTTTATACTTTATGCCAACCCGAATCAAAAAATCATGAAATAGAGGAGACCCATATCCATTCCTTAAGCAAATTCCATCTCTTCAATGGGTTTTTGATAGTATTTATCCTATTGAAAATATTTTTTGATAGTCCTTCCAGGAGGGTCGACAAAAAATGGATTTGTTTTGGGTGTTAGTTGGCAATTTTGACTATTTTTTAGGTGTTAGTCGTTGATTCTAAGGGTTTAATATTGTTTTCATATCTCTATATCTTTGAAGAGCTCGGACAGTGCAAGAAAATAGCCTAAATTTATAGCAAAAATAGTGTTTTTTGGCAAAGACTCACTGGAATTATTAGCCACCGACTTCTCTCTTCTCTCTCACTCCAATCTGTCAAACTCTCTATTTATCCCTCAATCTCTCTCTTGCACCTCTATATTTTTTTCTCCAATCTCTCTCACCTCTTTTCTAGTTTTTCTCCAATAAGAAGAGGGTATTCTCTCTATAATTTTGTGAGTCAGCTATGAGTGAAGTTTTTATCAATTCAGAATGTGGTATGAGTGATTTATGAGTCTCCATATGTAGTCTCTGTATGTGTATAAAGTGAGGTATCTCTCCATATTTTTTATCCTTTTGTGAAGGGATCATCACATGGAGGTAAAGTACATGGTAAAAAGAGGGTAAATTATCAAAAGCTAACTTTTGGGATGGAAAAAATTACGTGCCTACAGAGAGTACGCAAGATAAGAATAAAGCAATCAACCCATATCATAGCTAACTTTCATCGTCACTTAACCATCATTCCTTAATTATCACCAATTGTTTATATACAAACATTTCATAATTCCCCAATATTAGACACTTTATTCACACTTCATAATATTATGGCCATTTAACAATCTTACCATCAATATACACTAGCCACCATTTACTAGCAACCATCTCTTATTAACTAATCCATTTGACTACTAGTTATCATCTAACCTCTAATTATTATTCACAACTATTTTACCACATAGCCACTAGTTATCATTTGCTAGAAAACCGTCAATTTTCACTAGCATCATTTATTACCAAACACCATTTATTAATAACCATCATTACCAACTAAACCTCATTTATCAACTAGTCATTATTATCCACTTAAAAAAATATTCACCACTAATCCTTATTTTGCACTAATCATTAATAATACCACTTTGTAAATAATTATTACTTTTGGCCTACAACCAGCATCCCTAATATCAACATCACCCAAGTTACACATAAGAATATATATATATATATATATATATATATATATATATATATATATAAGCATATAATTTGCTATACATAGGGCTAGCCAGACTCAAACTGGTAGATGTACACATAGGCACATTAATATAATCATCTTTCGACCTTGTCGGGTATCAATATCATCACAATGTCCTCTGGCTTTGCCGGATATAATCATCTCATCATAATATCCTTTGGCCTTGGTAGGTATCATCATATCATATAATATCATTTGGCCTTATCGGGTATCATCATATCATATAATATTCTCTGGGCTTGCTGAGTATCAATATCGGTATAACGTCCTTCGGCCTTACCGAGTATCATCACGTCATCATAATATTCTATGGCCTTGCCGGGTATCATCATAATATCATAATATCCTCTAGCCTTGCCGGGTGCAATCATATAATCATAATATCCTCTGTCCGTTTTGGGTAACAATGGACATATCTAATCATAATCGGTGGCAAAACAAATAGCATAAGTAATAATATAATGAAGTATCATGATTTTAAACAAAATGAATGGCATAACTTCCTAATATAATCAATAGGCATGACTTCTAATATCATCATTAGGAATATTTTTTGGCATGATTTTTTGCATAATTTCTTAGCATGATCATAATTTTAAGCAATATAATGAGAAATAACATTAATAGCCTATTCAATGGCCTATCATTATCATAAAAGACAGTTTATCAATAGATTGAGAAATAGTTAATCCATGGTATGATCTATAGCCTATTCATAGCTTAGTCAATAATGTATGGCCTTAACAATATCATGGTCAAGTTCTCATTCATATTAGGTTATGTCATGCTTAGATGTATAGAAAGCCACTATTAATCCTAAGGTATAGATTCTTCTCAAACACTTAAACTAAGTCTAACGGACATAGGCAACCTTTATTAGTGTAAGTAACTAAGGACAAACTTACCCTAAGCATGATTTATTACAGCATTCTATTTAATCTAGAGCAACTAATTCATTCTCATGCTAAATATAAGTAATGAATTCTGATGTACTAAGGTTCAAGGCAACAAGCTAAGTATTTCACTCTACGGGTTCAATTTAGCCTAAATGATCCAACTAAATCAAAATCTTGAATTTTATTAATCCCACACCAAAAAAATATCTCAACACAATAACATTAAAATACTATGACTTATCTCAATCTAACATAGGATAAACCTAACCTACCTCATTATCGAAGAAAGCTTAACAAACCTCTAAATCTTCATTTTTTCTTTTCAAGAGTCCTATTAAAGATGCCAAACTATAAAAAACACATTCTACTTAATAATATGAGAATATTGGTACGCATGTTGCACTACTATGCTTCAGGTTCAAAAATTACCTTAAAACCCTATTTGGGTCCCACTTGCAGAAATCACATTACCAAGACCAACCCAAGATAATATTAAGCTCAAGGAATTATTATCCTTGTAAATATGTGAAAGCCAAGATAATATGGGAATAATATTAGGTCGTTTTTTGGGTTTTCAGAATCAAATTAATAAATTTCACCAAGAAAAGGGAGATTTCTTACCTTAACTCGGATTATAATCACAAAAAAAATGTTACTTTATCTCTCAAAGCTCCCACAAGCTTCAATTTTAAACTAAAACACTATTTAGGGATTTTTCCTCTCAAAATATAGGTGAAAATAGGAAAAATTACAGACTAATGGGTCATTTTATACACAGTCCAGGTCCTTAAATATGGCTATCGCGATTTGTAGATATGTGATTGCCACATCTTATGGATGCACATGGGAAGTATGATTGCACACTAGCCTCTATAATAACACAATCTTATCTAAATAAGGAATCGCAATCTTGGTCCAAAGTGGTGTAATTGCGGTGCACCAAGAAACCTGATGCACCAGAATTTGCGACTCCAAAATGGTCTAGACTAGGGGTTGGGGATTCATTTAGAATCCCGTATATTCAAATAAACTATGTATCCATACAAAATTTGATGTTCCAGATGCTATGTAACACTCGTATTTTCCAACTGATGTCATTTTGATCAAATGTGGATCCCACACCCATACTTTATGTTCTAACTTTCCAACCAATAGGTAAAAATAAGCTATGGATGCCTCAAGACCTAAACAAAAGGTATACCTTGCCTATAATTGATATTTTGAAGTTTTTGGCACTATCATAATTTAAATTCAAGATTATTTTACTGAAGTTTTTACCTGGTGTCCATTTGGAACCAACTAAGACTTCTAAATAGAGAATTGGCTCTAAAAGTCAAATGAACTACCTGTTAACCAAACTGTCAATCCCAATAAGTCATAAATAACTTAAGGACACTATGTAACGGATCTAATTGTGAAAATAAGTGGAAATATGGAAAATTACCTAAAGGTTCAGTATAGGGTAGCTTGGCCTGTATTTCAGTCCTGAGTAATAGTTGGCTTGGGACGTTCAGTCCTTATCCAACTTAATGTTTTGAATTGACACTTCATGCTCTAAGAGGATCTTTTCTAGTATTAAGTCTAGATATAACTTAGTTAAGCAGATTTAGAGATGCTATATTGAGGGAGGTAGATTTTATGTCATTCATGATCAGGTTATGAGAGATGAGTCCGAGAGGGCTACATTAGATTAAAAGGGTATTTTGAGATATGATGGTCACAATTGTATCTAAGGGTTGGAGACTTTATTTAGTTGATATTATGAGAGGCTCACAGCTCTAGATATTCTATTTATCCTAGAATAACTAAGATATATAGATATTTAAGGTAGTATTACAAGCAGAGTAGCATGAATATAGATTAGCAGACTTTGCAGTTCATTGCCTATATTGTTAGTAGGTTAAGATCGAGCATCAGAGACTTGGTGTCCAAATTCAAATATTACCTATTCTCGAGTATAAGTGGTAGCAAATCACAATAGACTTTGTTAATGGTTGCTTGGTACTATCTATGGTTTTGATAGCATTTGGGTCATTGTAGATCAATTGACCAAATCAGCCATTTTCTCTCTATTCAGATGTCTTCAATATGGGGAGGTTCGCTCATATCTATGTTTGTGAAATAGTTTGCTTACTTAGAGTAACCATATCTATTATTTAGACAAAGGCTTAGTATTCACTTCTATCTTCTAAAGGATATTTCAAAAAGAGTTTGGTACTCAAATTGACCTGTGCATCGATTGATTCAGTTCAGTTTTATGTGTTATTGGTTCGGTTTATAGTTTTTTGATTTTTAAATATGCAAAACTAATAACCAACCAATAAGATATTTTCTTATCAATTTTTAGTTTATCGATTTTTGGTGCTTAACAATTTTATTTTCAGTTTAACCAATAAGAAAAAACTCATAAAATAAAAATAGTAACAACTAAAATAAAAAAATGAAATATTAATTTCTTCCAAAATCATATGCAATGCGTTTTAGTTTACAAGAATCTTCAAACTTGAACTGAATGTTAGTTCAAATACATACTGAATCCTAATTGTTGGAAGCTACTAAATGCTTCAAGCTTTCTAATACGATAATACCCGAGCTTTGTATTGTGCCTTTGTTGCCCTGAATAGGTTAATACTTTATGAATCTCTGAATTGTGAATAAGTAGTGTGTGTGTATGTGTGTTTGTATATATATATTACTAATATAAATATTTATATATATAACACAGATAGGAGTAAAATAATAACTTAATGTATCCTTATTAAGTTATCAGTTTACCTGATAACCTAATAAGCTAAAACCAAAACCAAACCATTTATGCAATAAATTTTTTATAAAACCAATAAAAAATCATTAACCAAATAACTTAATATCAATAACCCAATAACATTTTTATCGGTTTGGTTTATCAGTCGATTTGTTTTTTCCACATCCCTAGACCTCATCACTACCTTTTACCCTCAAATCAATAGGCAGTCAGAACATTTAGGTTCTTAAGGATATTCTTTGTGCATATGTTATGGACTTTAGTGGGAGCAACACTTATCAATAGTGGAGTTTTCATATAATAACAACTACATTCAAGTATTGAGATGGCACTATTTGAGGCATTATATGATAGCTGTTGTTGATCTCAGATAGATTGATTTAAGATCTCCGATGTTAGGCACCATGGTACAGACTTAATTTGTGAGTCGTTGGACAAGGTCCAGGTAATTCAGGTAGGTTGAGGATGCCTTAGAGTAGGCAGAAGAGTTATGTTGATCATAGTCTTTATGCCTTGAAGTTTTGAGTTAGTGACTAGATTTTTGTTCGAGTATCACCCATGAAGAGCATGATGAGGTTTGAGAAAGGGGGTAAACTTTTCCCCAGGTATATTGGGCCATTTGAGATAGAGATAGCTTATGTGCTGGCCTTGGACCCAGATGTTGCAGTTGTTTACCTAATTCTCTACATATGTATGTTATGGTGTTATATCCTAGATGAGTCTCACATTCTTTATAGGACTCTGTACTATTGGATAAGAGGTTGACCTTCATAAAGGAGCCAATTCTCATATTGGCCAAAGATGTTAGGTGATTGTACTCTTGAGAGATTTTAATGGTTAAGGTTTAGTGGACACATTTCCCAACTATGGAGACTACTTGGGAGATTGAGAATTATATATAGGTCCAGTATCCTTACCTATTTAAGCCTTCAAGTACATCATGATCCTTTACTTTTGTGAATGAAACCTTTTAGTAGTGGATATTATAATGACCCTCCAAGATATTTTCTATATTTACACACTATTTAGTTGTTTAGAGATTTTCCAAAGTTGCCCCAAGTCATTTATGACATGGGGGAGATGATAGTTTAGTTATAAGGCAGTTCATTTGGTTTTTAGAGCCAAATCCTTATTTTGAAGTTTCTATTCTAGAGAATTGGGTATCAGTCTTAAACTTTAGGTTAAAGTTTCGTATGCCAATTCTATAGCTCAATTAGATCTGCAACATGAATTTTAGACTAGGGTTACCTTAGTTTCAAGTATTAAGGCTTCCAAACTCATTTTGGGTTATTTAGTGGATTTTGTTAAAATAACCATTTGGATATGGGAGCCACGTTTCATTTAAATGACCCTAGATAGAAATTTTAATGGTGTCGTTGAGTCCAAAATATTGAATTTTATGGGTAGCATATTTTGTTTGCATTCACGAGATTCAAAATAAATCCCAACGGTTCGATCAGAGTTTTGGTACTTAGCCAAAACTGTAGGTGAAAGCTTCAACTAGTGCAGGAAAAAAATGGTCTTCGCATTGGCGAGTCCCATGGACACATTCGCAAAGCATAAAGTAAATTCCTGTCATAATGACCTGTCCAAGCTTTCAAAGTCCAAGTTCATTGGCTATTACAATTATGGGCTGGTTTATGCATTCAGGAAGGGTAAGTGAGGAGAGCAATCACGTTCGTGACAGAGTCCGCACCATAATCGAGAAAAGAACCTAGGTAGCATTTAGTGTTGTAGAACTCAATTTTCTTTTTTTAAATTTAATTAACAAGTCCATCAAACCCCAAGAATCATAAAAAATATTAGAGTTTGATTATTGAGTGTTCGGGGTGAATTAGAGAGTGTGTCGGTGCATTTTCTCATCTAAATTTATGTAAGTTTCCATTAAGTTCATGATTAATTCTTCAATTTAAACCCAAATAACTAGATTATTTGTGGGATGATTTTAGGGATTATTTGTTCTAGGATATCACCCATTTTTAGGATAAATTATCCTTGAGCTTAGGGGTACGTTTCGACGATTTCAAAGTTGTGATTCCGCAAGCGAACCAATATGGGAATTTTAGCATAATTTTTGACCAAAATCATTTCTTTGCAATATGAGTATTTTTTATTCTCATAATATCACGTAGATCATTATTCTTATAGCGTGTCACTGTGAGGAGGCTTCTCAGAGGGGAAAAACTCTAATTTAGTGGACTTTTTTGGGCTTCATCGATGTCCACGTAGGATAGTCTTACTTTCCTCATAGGTTGAGATTTATTACGATACTAGTATTTGTATTATGCCAGATTTGGGTTTGATTTTACGGCTTATTTCATGTTTAGTTAAATTTAGAATATCTAGCTTGTTAGGGAGTAGTTTTTAGGTAGAATTGACCCATTCCTCCTTCCCTTGAGTTAAGTTGTTGCCTTAGTACTTATGTAGACATATTTTATAAACTAGTAGTAGAAATTAGAAGCCTTAGTCTAGGTTTGGATAGATTAATGCGCACTTTTTGGTTTTAGTAGCGATCCATGTCTGCCTCTTTAAGGTCAAATATCCTAATTAGCTTCTTGTAGACCTACGAGGCCTTTTTTCATCGCCTTACATATATTTTTGTGCCTTAGTATGATTTCGACATCTTTCTAACTCTTGATTAGACTTTTTATCTTGTTCTTACTTTAAAGACAGGTTTGAGTCAGACACTTATTATTTACTCATGATATTAAATCCTCAATTCGAGTCTAAAGTATATGATATTAGAGTCCGATTCGAGTTTGGCATTTATGGTTCACTTATGATGTTATAGATTTGGTTTGACTCTAATGTTTATGGTATAAAAGGGTTCATATATATGGTTATGGTTGTCAGTTACTTTATAACTATCAATATTGTCAGCGGTTCATCCTTGATTGCATCCATCAGCCTTATGTGGGCTCGGTTGTGTTATTTTCTCTTGTTTGTGCCTTTTACGCTTATGGGGGGCAATTAGGCTGTAGCTATATTCTGTTCCTTCTACTTTATTTACTTTATTATTTATTACTAGTCAGTTGGTGCATTATTTTAAGTTTTTCCTTTTTCCTGACTTTAGATTATATTCTCGCATCTTATTATGATTTAGCTCATTCGGTTGATAATGTCTACTGAGAACCTATTATTTTAGTACTCATACTATACATTGCATTTTTTTCTAATACAGACCTAAGTACTAGCCAACATTACTAATGAATAGTCAGCATTCTTTTAGGACTCGGAGATAGGATGAGTTTTTAGAGCCAGAGTTGATCTTCTCTCTTTCTACTCTTTTTGACAATCTTTACTTTTGAGACTACATGTATATTGACATTATTCAGGACTCATATTTGTATGTATTGGATTTTGTACCGACCTTACTAGGTCATGGGACATTTTTCTGTATACTTTTTTCATTTTTCGCTTTTATTTAGTACCTTTCATCTATATTTATCTATTTACAATCCAATTGTATGCTTCATTTTTTATATTTATTATATCTTCCACCAATGATTTGGCTTCCCTACCGATGGGTTATGGTAGGTGACATCATGACCTGAGATATTAGGTCATGACATATCAGTAGCTAACTTCTTTAACTTCTCTATATCTTTGTCCACCTTTCCTATCTTTCACAAGACATTCAATACAACTATGGCTTACTTATTAATTTGCTTCCTTTAATTAAACATTTTCTTCAAGGAAGGCATTATGGATTAAAGTTCACATTAGAAAAAGAAAATGTTGGCTAGTTTTGCAAACTGGGTGCCGCCAAGAGCCTAGTACAGAAGCCAACTTGTGTTAGAATAAATCTCTACAAAAAGTTCACTAGCGTGATAAACCATTGTGTTAGAAATATGGAAAAGCATTTAGAATTAAATAAAAATTTATAGTGGACCGAATAGATTGATTTTCATGCTGAATTGTAATAGGAGACTTGTAGGCTCTAACAAGCAATGGAAATGACTTTACAATGATGCTATTTTAGCTAAATCTTAGATTCAGTGTCGATATAATTTAAGAAAACTTTGGACTGAATAATTGATCACGAAATAATATAGTGGCCGTTTTTTATGTTGAGTCATGAAATCATTGGCATCATGAGATAGTTGCAAAATCATAGTAAAATAGTGTAAAATATTTGTACATTTTTAGAGTATTATAGAGTCTATTGTGATGCCAAGAGCCTGTTAGAAAAGACAAAGTATGTTACAATTAAAATCTATTGTTAATTCGCGAGTGTGTAAAACATTAAAATTGGAAGACAAAATTACTCTGAAGGATCCTCAAAAACTAAATGAAACCTTAAGATTTACCTTGAAAGTGGAGTTTTTTGAGGAATTATAATCATGTGATTTATTTTTAAAGAGGATGAAAGGAATTAATATCAACACTTGAACCGGTAGCATTTCCTAGAGAATGCAACCAAATAGGGAAGGTGTGATGATTGGTGATGCATCTATTTTGAAGGTTCCATATGATTATTAAAGTTATTTAATTAACTTAGGTTTTTAAATTATAATGAGGAGGATTGAAGTATAATTAAACTTTAAGTTTATGGGCCTTTCCATGCAAAAGATCATTGTATTATACTTTATTAATATTTGGAATATTCATGAATCTTTTCAATTGAATTAGACAGTAATGTGTAATATATATTAGTGGTACCACCTATTTTTCATGTTTTAATTGTAGTGTATATCAATAGTATTCTCTACAAGACACATATCATTTTATTGCATGATACACCAATATGGAAGACCTCTATGGGAGTTTTAATTGTTGTCATAATCATAAATGAATAAAAGAACCTTAAATCAACACGGGTTTACATAACATTAATTAGTACACTATAATTCTTTATCAACGTAATGGATTTTGAAGGTTAAAAGTTCTTGTGCATAAAAAATATTGGATGCTTAGTATCACATTGTAATATTGGTGGTCTGATTTTTAAATATGTTAGTTTGAAATAAAATAGGTGGTTTGCATACTAGGGGTGATTGTCAAGCAATGGTGAAGGATCATTGGAAGATTTTTACCACGTTAGGATTTTGGTGGGATCAGCAATGTAGAATTATCTACCTAAAATAATTTATAAATTCTTAAGTTATTTATTTTTTTGTTGTCACTAAAGGAAACTATTTGAATTCTCGTACTATAAGATATTTTACTAAAATAAAGTGTTTGATGCCACTCAACATCACTTTTTCTTTCTTCGTTTCTTTTATTTATAATTTCTAGGTCAAGCATAAATTGTCAGTGAATGACCTATCATAAATATAATGATATTAGTTAATTTGTAGTGTCGTGAAAGACTTCTTTTATATTATCTGTTTTAAGGACAAAAAATAATTTTGATAGTGTATGATTCAATGACAAATAATGGATGTCTTTGAAATGGTTCATAATTATTGGCACATATTTGGTGTGGGTAAAGCATGTAATTCTTTTTGTATTTGAAATTTAAATTCAAAAGTGACACATATAATAATATAATATTTGTAAAGAAACCAATATATTCATATTCATTCTTGTATAATGGATCTAGTGAAGTTTCTGTATAAATTTTGATTTTTAATTATTCTTGTATTTTCTGCAGATACTAAATCTGCATTTGGGAGATGTTTATGTGTGTCCAATTTGTCGGCATTGCAGGTAGTTTAATGACCGTTTCACCAAAAAAACTTGCAAAAGTAAGTGTTATACCACAAAGTCGTAAAACTTAAAATTTACAAAAACATGCACCTAGACATTTACTTCATGGAAGCAGATGTGTATAGTTTAAATACATATTATCCATCAGAGGAATCTTGTTAGCGCTAAACTCACGCCAAACAAAAATAAGTAAGCAATAAAACGTTAGAATAATTTGAATCAACTTGAAAAAATAATTCAATATATTCTTAAATTATTCAATTAGATAATAATTGAATAATTTAATGATTTTTCTTTCATATTTGATATTGAATAGCTCACTAATCAATGGCAGATTAGGGAAATATGAGTGTCAAAATCTAGTAAGTAAATGTGAAGCATACATTCTGTCTTAAGGAAATTACATTCTCTTGTTGAGTTGAAAATTTAGATGTCTTTGACACATGACTCATATAGTACTGTAGTTAATTTAATATAGTCAGACATTAAGATGTAATGATTTCATCTATCGGCACTATAAGTTTATTCTCAACTAACTTGAGTTTAGAACTTGTAATACATGAATAACAATATTATATGATGAATCCAAAAAATTATAATAATTATAACACTTTAAATTGGTAATATGCATTCCATTTCAAATTGTTCTATCCTATTGTATTCATTAACTAATAGGTTATCAAACAGTTAAAAGGGGAACAATTATCTAAAATTTTATTGGTAGTGTAATGATATTTTGAATTTTGAATGGGGGAATATGGTCATTGTTCAAGTTCTTTGTACCACCAGATCTATTTTTCAGTGTGGGATAGTTCGCATAATACCATCTTAGTAAAGACGAATACCAGAAGCTGCAGAGAAACACAACTATTAATAGGTAAGACTATCCTAGAACATGTACGAGTATATAAGCATACAAGATGGAAATAAAATGTCTTGTTTTATGTAACAATGAGCAACTTGGTAAAATAGGATTTTTTTTATTTTCTCCTAATGATTAATGAAGTTAAGAAACACGACAGAAGATGGTAGTACGAAAAATTAATGCTAGTGTTTCACAACCCTATGGCTTAGTTATGTAGATGCAACAAGTAGTTACAAGTTTATCAAATTCATATAGCCTTTGGAGTCTAAGGCTATCTAGATTTGATGAAGCTCACACATCAAGAAAAATTCATGTCTATATGTATAAGGTGTCAAAAATGAAATCTACTTACAATTAGATTTTGCTAGAGGAAAATTCCATTTGTAAATTTTTTTAAAAAATAAAGTGGAATAACTTTAGAAGCAGGATCAATGAGTGGGAAGTGAACACAACATTCAGTTCTTTTATTATTGGAGGCATCTCTCACATCCAAATTATCAAGTATATAGATGGTTAGGACGTTCAAATTATTAGATGATTGCAAACAAACTTGAATAATGTTAGAAGTGGAACAGATGAATGGAAAATGACTACAGCTTACAATCCTTTTATTTTTGCGGGTACTTATTCATGGAAGCTTGTTGAGTATAACATATGGACACAATTATAAAGTATAATTGATGCCCGTAAATCAGGTGGCATTCATAATTTATATAGACAGAATTTTTCTTGAAAAAAAAAGTAAATCAAATTGAACATGGTGTTTTTATTAAATTTATCTAGTTTACTGATTTCTAAGATGAAAACATGAAAGAATTAAGCATGATAAATATTTGATCAGATTAATATGCTAGATGAAAAATGAAAAATTTGAAAAGAATCATGACAATCAATTCAAGATACCATGAATTTGGATGGGATACATGGATTGGATAAAGTTCACAAAGCAAGTGAGTATTGAAAGCAACTTTTACTAACAATTTTCTTTTGATAGGGTCAAATATTATTGGTAGCATTGAAAGAAGAAAAAGGTCATAACGTTAGAAGCAGGACCAATTATGCAGTGTAGATAGAAACAAAGTGGATTTAACATACCCTTTTCTACCCAACTTTAAATGTATAATAAATGGTTAGTTCGTACAAACTTAAATATATGGCCAATTGAGATGTAACATATTAGAATCAAAGTAAATGAATGTGTGTCTACAACTTAGAATGCTTTTTTATTGGATACTATAACTTAGAGTTCTTTTTTATTGGATATTGTTATTGCTGGAAGAGTTAATGATATAAACATATGAATCAACTAAAAGGGAGAAACATTATGCTGATGAAAAATTAAATTATAATTATGAATTTAATAAGAAGCAAAACCTGTGTAATGACCCTTCTGGTTATTTTCTATAATTCAGATCATTTTTTTTATTTAGAGATTTTCTATAGCTACCTAAATTCATTTGTGACTTTCTAGAATTGAGAGTTTGGTTACCACATAGTTCATTTGATTTTTAGAGTCAATTCCCTATTTTGAAGTCTTTGTTGATTAAAATTGGATTTTGGGCAAAAACATTAGTCAAACGACCTCGTATGCCAATTTTTATAGTTCTAACAGCACTTGAATGTTAATTTTAGGCTAAATGGACCCTTCGTCTATGTCCCGAGGCTTTAGACTCATTTTGTTCTATTGGCTGATAGTTAAAAAAATAGAACATGGGTATGGGACCCACTTTTCATTGAAATAACCTCCAATGGAAAGTTTGACTGCTCCATTGAGTCCAGAATGTTAAATTTAATAAGGTAGAAAAGTTCATTTGCATATACGAGATTTTGGATGAATCTCAAGTGGTTGGCAGAGACTCGGAACAATTTCAAGCTTTCAGTTGGTACACTCATCTGTGTACTAGCTTAAGCGCCCTTTGGGTCACTTAAGTAGATGACCACTAAAGTTCCCAGCCGACTACTTAAGCAGTCAGGCTTGCCTAGCTAAGCTTCGCTTAAGCGAACCCTTCATTGCTTAAGAGATGGATGCTTACGTGGAATGGGAATTACTTAAGTGAGATCTTTGCAGGCAGCCAAATATCGCTAAAGCAACACTAGGTAGGCTAGGTTTACCTTATTCATATATTAAGTTAATTGGCAGTATAATTATGATATTATGCTGGATATGGGATGAAATTTAATTATTGGAGGTGTGACTGATATAATCAGTATTATTTGAGCTATTTAGCCTACTAAGAAGCCCTAATTTAGGCGAAATTGACTTAGTTGCTCATGATTTAAGTAGAATTGTTATTTTGAGGCTAATTATGGCTTATTTAACATCTAGAAGTGAACTAGATATCTTAGCCTTGTCTAGTGTAGAATTTTCCTTAGAACGAACTTCGGGGATTTGAAGTGGGCCTCTCTAGCCTACCTTAGGGTAAGACTTATCCCTTGTATACTTCTATACGCATGTGATACCCTTTGGGATACTTATTTTAGAGTTTGAGGATATTGGATACATGATATTTTTGTTAGTTTGGTACTTGAGAGTTGGTGCTAATTCCAGGCCAAACCCGATGAATTATTAATATTGAGTTTCAATTCAAGTGCGACTATTGATGATGATATTGATGACGTGACTTTTGATTCAAGTCTAGTAAATAATGTTAATAATGATGATGCTATCAAGTTCTAGTTTGAGTCTAGCGTTGAGAGTTTATTTGTGTTATCAAATGGTATGGATAGATTCACGGTTATAGCTTAGTATTTGGTAAATTTTTGGAACTTTGTGTTTGCACCATCCGATCTTATAGGGGATCGTGTTGGCTTATTAACTTTTCTTCACTTACTGGCTTATACGTGAAAATATTGTAGTATTAATTATGCTTTCTTTAATATGATGTCTTTTTTGGTTATTTATTTACAGTGTTTGAGCTTATTTTAAGTTCTCCCTTTTACCTTGACTTAGATTATTTACTTGCATCTTATCGTATTTATATCATGATATAGATCAAATGGTCGATGATGCCTACTGCGTACCTATGGTATTGGTACTCACACTATACTTTTGTACCTTTTGGGGGTAGATTTGAGTACTAGTGGTTGTTGTTGATAAGATGATTGTACTGGGTTGATTTTGTGAGACTCGTGGTGTAGATTACACTACCTTTTAATGGTACATTGTAGATCAACATTGGTGGAGAGTTCATCTTGATTCCAAACCAGTTAGATCTCCCCCATTAACATGGACTCAGTTCACTGAGATCTTATTGGAGAAGTATATACCTCGCAATATTATGGATTATTTAAAAAATCATTTCTTGAGAATAGAGCAGGGCTCCATAACTGTTGTGGAGTATGAGGCTTGATTTTATGAGTTGGCTAGGCATTCTAATTCTATTCTGACTATTGAGTATAAAAGGTTTGTTGCTTTATTTAAGGATTGAGACTTCCTCTTTACATGTCTTCATATAGTTTGGTTATTGCAGGTCGGTCTTTTGCTGAGGTTTCAGATTATACTCAGGTTATGGAGGAGATGCATTGTGAGGCTCAAGGGGTCAACAATAAGAGACCATAGTATTAAAGTAGTTTCAATGAGAGCCATAATGGCTCAAGATTCTAAGGAAGTGTTTCACAAGGTAGGTATCCTCTATATCATCCATATCAGCATTAGGATCAGTCTAGTAGTCCCGTATAGGCCGTACTTTAAATTATTAATGGAGGCCAGTGTAATTTTGATGATCATCTAGGCCAGAGTATTGTCCATACTTTGATGGGTTTATCTTTTGTTATTCTAGTCATAGTGGTTATTCGAAGTCCGTCGGATCTTCTAATTTTAGTACAGTGTCTGGGGCATATTATTGTTACAGGCCTTTTGGCTATTTCTCGAGAGAGTGCCCTAGTAATGGAGTGATGGTTCCTTCATCTTAGAGTGTTATACCGATTAAGATGGACATCCCCAGCTATGGGTGGCATGCATGGTCATTGGGGTAGTCCCTTGATATGACCCGAACCGAGGCCTTGTCATAATAGGCATCCTAAGTCCAACCAGGATCGGGGACCACCCCAATTACCCAACCCAACCTCCAAACACGTACCCTGATTCGGATGAATTCTGAACATATGGCAAGATAGCATTTATTACAATTCTAGACTCTGGGATAGGTCCATGACCATGACCAACCCAAACAAGTCTTGCCATCCATTATCCAACCAATATCCCAACCCAAAAAAACATAAACCAATCCATACATCCTATATCAAATGATTTCTAATATAAATATATATAATCCAAAACCTAATAGGATAGAAGAATCATAAATACAGCCAAACGATATCTACCCTAATACCAATGCCAATACTAAGGTTGACATCACTATCGACACCACCCATACCGACCCATAGTAGTTCCATAAAGCCTCTAACCGAAAGTAAAACAATATCCAATTGGGACCTTCCCCCAACCATAGAAAAAACCAATGTCTATGAAATAACCAAGTATGTAAAACATCCATGGAAAGAAATGGAGCCTTGTGGGAAATAAAAGCTCACTACTTCAATCCAATAGTTGATCCCAAATTTGATCACTAAGCAGGAGGAGTATAATGGTTGGTCCCTGCATCACGTGGGGATACAACCACCTAAAGAAGGGTTAGCAAGTGAATGCTAGCATGCACTCACGATAAGGATAAGATAATGCAAACCTTTAAAACCAAGTAAACCAACTATATCATTCATAACCATAGATACATATATATAACCATGCTTGGAAAGGGAACCGGGTTTAGCATGCCATTAAAACCATTAACCTGGGTATGTGTAGCTTAATCGTCCTAGAACCACCCAAGGCTATATGGGTCCAGTGTAACCCCCTGAATGGGCCTTGATACGTGCAGCCACACAAATCGAAGATACCATAGGAGTAGTGGATTCCCGAGTACCCTTTGCTCTCCATGATACATATGTACAAGTGTACTTAAGGGATTCTGTGTACTGCATAAGTATCATATATGGTCTCCATGATAAGTCCTCATGTCGGCAAATATGAGTTTCCAGTGTCCGTCTATTGGACTCACACCTTCATGGTTATCTATCACTCCCTGTTATTATTTTAATATTAAAACCATTACCACAAAACCAAACCACCATTCCATTTATTATTAACCATGGCTATAAGTAGTGGTATCATCATACTGACTATAGGTTGCAAACAATGTCCTTAGCCATCCTTTTTAAGAAAAAGGAATTCCCATGTACCCATAGATTACATTATTAAGTTGACTTGGGGGAATCCTATGTACCCCACAAGTGATCATTATTATGCTTGCTTGGGGGATTCCCTTGTACTCCACAAGGCATTCAATTAGACAAACCATAACCACCAAGCTGTACCATTTAACCATTCCAAACCATTTAAACTATTTATACCATTTAAGGTTCAATTACCAAGTTATACCATGCAATAATTCAATGAAAGTCCAACAATTTAACTACAAACATTCTCATAGGCATTTTATCAAACATGTTGGGGCATAGCATTTTGCAAAGCCAAAACTATGTACCAAATAACCATTTCCATGCAACCAATTGTTCAAACCACCATAATAATATGAAAACTGTAAGTAAAAGTCATGGAAATCTATAACTAACCATTATAACCAAAACCATAAACATACAATTGAAAACCCAAAACCATAAAACATCCATGCCATGAAAACAATTCATAAAACATGCCTTTAGTTGGAACTATCAATGAGGGAGGAGTAACATGCCTTAGATTAAGAATATGATGGAGAGAAATTACCCTTGTAAGTCCTAATTTTCTCCAATTGATGAAACACTAGCCTTCTTTAACCTAAGAGCCTTAGAGAGAATTTTAGAGTATTTTAAGAGAGATTAAGAGATTGAAAATAGGTTAAATAATGACCTAAGAGGGTTATAAGTCGTGGGGCCTTAAGAGGTTAAGAGGGAAAATGTCTAGATTACCCCTAACTTAAACTGCTTACAAATTCCCGCAAGATGGTACGACCACCCTATACCAACCGTACCCTACCATATGAGTAGTACCCACAACTCGTACCTTAGGTCTCCCCTTAGACCCCAACACTATCCAACATACGATCATCTAAGCCAAATTGGATCCTACCATATGACTAGTACCATAAAGTCGTACCCTAAGCATAATAGAACCACCTACACTAAACCTAGGGAAACATACAATTGACAACCTGCTATTCATACCATAATATACGACTAGTATGTTCTAATCGTACCTTAGATAGAAACCAACCCATACTGGTTACCATATGACCAAACCCATCCTAGATGTACCCTATCATACAACTTGTACCCTCTAGTCGGATGATGTCCAAAAGACAAAACATAGGAAATTATATAAGGGTCATCACCCAAGGTGTTTCATTCCCTAGGGTACTTGTAGAGGTCCTCATGCATGTAGGACACGAGATCGAATAGCATCCAGCTAGGTGGCGAGAATGGTTAGTTGTATGTCATACCTCCTAGACTCGATGTTGAGTTTTTTGATGTTGTTATCATAGGTACAATCTTGGTATGCCATCATTCGGATTTTTTTTATTTAATTTGGGATCCACTTATTCCTATATGTTTGCTAATTATGACACATGGTTAGAGTTATCTTAGGATTCATCATTTGTGACATTTTGTGTATCTACTCCCATATGTGATTCTTTAGTATTAGATCGAATGTATAGATCATATGTTGTGACTATTTAAGATTTTAATACTCAGGCTAATCTTATTGTGTCAGGTATGGCGGATTTTGATGTGAATCTAGGCATGGACTGGTCATCCCACCATCATGCAGTCTTGGATTATGTTTCTAAGATTGTTACTTTAACCTTTCCTGGCATACCCCCAATTGTGTGGCAGGGAGTTATTAGCTACAAGCTAATGGGGATTATTTTTTATATTCGATCTAGGAGATTTATTTTAAGGGGTTACAAGTCTTATCTCTCTTATATTCGTGATGTTAGTGTAGAGAGTCCATCGCGTGACTCCATTCCTATAGTTTATGAGTTTCTTGATATTTTCCCTATCGATTTACCTAGTGTTCCTCCTAAGTGTGATATTGAGTCTGTTATTGATCTTGAGTTGAGCACTTGAAATATTTCTATGGAACCTTACTATATGGATCCTATCGATCTTAAGAAGCTAAATTATCAGCTTTAGAATCTTTTTGGTAAGGATTATTAGATCGAGTATGTCTCCTTGGGAATCTCCTATATTTTTTGTAAAGAAGAAGGATGGTTCCATTCTTATATGGATTGATTATAAGGAACTTAATAAGGTGATGGTGAAGAACCAGTATCTTGTGCCTCGCATTGATAATTTGCTTGACTAACTTTAGGATGCAGCGGTGTTCTTTAAGATCGACTTGAGGTTGGGTTAACAATAGTTAAGGATTCTAGCTTAAGAAATCCCAAAGACAGTCTTTAGGACTCGATATGGTCATTATAAGTTCCTACTGATGTTTTTTGGGTTAACCAATGCCTCAGTCACGAGGAGTAGAGATGAGAATATGCAGCATTTGAGAATTTTGCTTCAGACTTTAAGAGATCATAGGATATTTTCCAAATTTTTGAGTGTGTGTTTTGGTATGAGTCGGTGACATTCCTTGGGCATATGGTGTCTAAGGATGGGATTATGGTAGACTAATTTAAGATTAAGGCTATTCATGAATGGGATAGGCCTATATCACCTTCTGAGGTTCGTAGCTTCGTTGGTCTGGCCGGTTACTATAGATAGTTCATTGAGAGTTTTTCTACTATTGCAGTGTCGATGACCAAATTGAATCGATAGAGGGTTCTTCTAATGGTCTGAGGAGAGTGTGTTAAGCTTTGGAAAGCTTAACAGATTTCTTACTTCAGCTCCTATATTGGCTCTTTCAATTAGGGTGGGGGATTTACCATATATTGTGATTCTTCAGGAGTTGCTTTGGGTTGTGTGTTGATATGGCAGGGATGAGTTCTTTCTTATGCATTAAGGCAGCTGAAGGTGCATGAGAAAAATGACCCCACTCCTGACTTGGAGTTGTAGGTGGTAGTTTTTCCTCTTAATATTTGGAGGCATTATCTTTATGGCATGTATTGTGAGATCTTTATGGATAATCATAGTCCTCAGCGTCTTATGACCCAGAGAGAGCTTAATTCTAGGTATCATAGATGGATGGAGTTGTTAAAGGATTATGACATGTATAATTTGTATCATCCAATCATGGAAAATATGGTAGTGGATGTGTCACGACCCGAACTAGGGCCTGGCGGTGATGAGCATCTCAAGTCTCACATGGACAGAGACCATCCCCTACACCCAACCAAGTGAATACAACATCTTAATATTGGATGAATTCTGAACATATAAAAAGATAAAACAAGGTAAGATTAAGGGATAAAAGATAATTCTATGACCGATAACCAATAATCGGCCCAAAACAACCGACCAACATCGCGTAAGTCCATAACAATCCAACAAATCCTTCTAACACAAGAACCAAAAACCATTCTTGGTTGGGGCAAATCCTAGACTCAGACAATGAAAATGAAAATCATAATGTTAATGATAATTAAAACTCTCAATTCTAATCTATGATAAGAACTAGTGAAATATCTAAGTCTTCCAGAGAATGGAAGCTCACCACTTCATCCCAGCGAATCGACAAACTGCGCCAATCCACCTAACTCTGTGCAGGAAAATTAGACGTATCTATGGTGCCTGTATCATATAGGGATACAGCATTTGGAGAAAGTTACTGGGGTGAACACTAGCATGTAACTCAGGAATAGGGATAACATAATGCCGCAATCAATAATTCAAATCATTCAAATCCAATGCATATATATATATATATCACATGTCGAGATAGGGAACAAGGCTTAACATGCACTTTAAAACTTAATCCTGGCTTGTATAGGTCAATCATCATAACGTAAGAAGTCACCCATAGGCTATATGGGCCCAGCTCTCCCCCAGCTAATAGGGCCATAGTACGTGTGACTGCATGAACTAAAGGGTATATATATGCACTATGGGGGACTCAAACCTCCCAGCATATCAAGGTGAAACAAGCACCAAATCATGTAATAAAATGTGGGGGGACTCAAACCTCTCAATCATGTGATAATAAATTAGGGGTACTATAACCACCTGGTCATATAGACCCCCGAGTCGGCAACCGTGGTTTCTAGTATTGGTCCCTCGGGACCTCCACTTTCATGACTCAGCTACACATCCCCCATTAAAGCCCAATTAAAATAGGTATCACACATTACAATTCATTGAACCATATTACACATTAAGGAATACATTGTTGGTATCTTCATACCAACTACACTTGTAAAGTAACATAAACATGTCACACCTATTACCATCACTTGCGATAAATTTACAATCCCCTTTGGTTCATTTATACATTAAATTATGTAATTACACAACCCCGTAAGGTTCAATTCAAAATCATTATGCTTCTTCGACTCTTCATATTATGCAATAGTTCAAGAGTAGTTTAATAGGCATACTTTTCATATTCAAAACAAATTCAAAAATAGGGGGGTTGAGGCCAGGTCATAACCACTTCAAAAGTCACAAGTTTGGGGAAATCAAAATCCCTTCATTCATTCACTATCCTATTGGATCAATTTGATTTTTAAAACCACCATTAAAACATAAACCATGTAGGTACAAACATGAAA
This sequence comes from Capsicum baccatum var. pendulum, assembly GCA_030864225.1. Classification (NCBI taxonomy): domain Eukaryota; kingdom Viridiplantae; phylum Streptophyta; class Magnoliopsida; order Solanales; family Solanaceae; genus Capsicum; species Capsicum baccatum. Next base: position 121,301,797 of record CM061559.1, on the reverse strand, counting down.
TATCACATAAACAACAATTAATCAAAACCCTCAACCCATGTTCTCAAAACCAGAATCAATCCCAAATGAAAAATACTTTAAACATATGATTTTAACAAATTAGAGATTATGGAAGAGAAACATGCTTGAAATATAAAGTTTCAGAGAAAGAATTTAACCCTTGAGTCCTTAGATGACCTACTTCTTGGAAACCCTAAGTATGGTTGTTTGAGAGACTTGATAGAGCTTTGGAAGTGTTTGAGTACATTATGAATAATAAATAAACCCTCTTAAGTGACTTTTGAACATGGGGTTTTAGTAAGGTAAAGAGGGAATTGTCCAAAGTGCCCTTAATTTAAACCTGAAATTCAGTTGTCAATGACTACGGGTCACTATATGAGTCGTAGGGACTCATTACAACTTGTCAGCACAAGTTGTAGAAGACCGTCTCCAAGGAACTCATAATCTTCTGACCCTATGACTTAACTAATATGACTCATAATGGGACCTTATGACTTGAAGGGTCCATTCATAGTTAACACAGAATCCATTTGGGGTAAATACTGGACACCCTACGATTTGTACCCAATGACTCGTAATGTGTCCTTATGGCTCTTAGCATGACACTCGTACTCAAAGAAGAACTTAGTCACACACTTACTGATTTGGTTATGATTTGGTTCCATAATACCCATCAAGACTCTCTATGACTCATAGAGGGAGTCGTAGTCAGGACAGTAAGGTTAAAATTTTAGAATTTTTAAAGGACCAAAAACCCAGGGCATTACATACTCTCCTTTAGGATCGTTCATCATCTAATAATAGGACAACGTATTTATTAGCATGATTTTACTATACACACAATCTCGCTTATCTTTAATAAAGACAGAAACAAAAATGTTATGGAATACACATACCTCAAGCACGATTTTCTGAATGGGGAATAAGAACGGCTACTTGGACTTCATGTCTTCTTCGGCTTCCTAAGTAACCTCCTCAACCTTTTTGTTCCTCTTAAGAAACTTTACCAAAGTCATGTATTTATTCCACAACCAACGTACATGTCGATCCAAAATATCAATCGATACTCCATTGTAGGACAAGGAATCCAAAATACCCACCTCTTCTAAAGAAATAGTCATCGAAGGATCAGCCACGCCCTTTTTCAACATCAAAACATAAAATAATGGATTAATGGAGCTCAACCTAGAAGGTAACTCAAATTAATATACAACATTACCAACCCTCTTCAAAACCAAATATGGACCAACATAACTAGGACAATGCTTCCCCGTTCTACCAAACCGAATCATTCCCTCCATAGGGGACACCTTCAAGGATACCCAATTACCAATACTAAATTCCAACTCCCTTCGTCTTATATCCGCATAGGATTTTTAGCGACTTTGGGTGGCTTTAAGTCTATCTTGAAATACCTTCACCTTATCAATGGCTTGGTGAACCAAATTAGGAACAAATAACTTATTTTACGAACCTCAAACCACTAAATAGTAGATCTACACCTCCTACCATATAAGGCCTCAAATTGGTCCATACCAATGCTAGAGTGATAACTTTTATTGTAATACACAATATTATTCTTGGCTCGATTAATCTTTTAGTTGTACACGTAAGGTGTCCAAGGCTTAAAAATTTCACTAAGTGTTGGGGACTTATTCATTTTAAAGACCCCTAAACTTCGAGGACTTTATTTTGGTCTTCCCAACTCTGAGATATTAATTTTTGAGTTAATTCACGTTCAGGGATGTAAGAAAAGTATGCCATAGAGGAGTTTCAGATTGTTGGACAAGGTTTGGGGCATGTTTGGATCATAAAACTAATGGGTCACCGCGATAAGATCGCATCACAACATTAGTCTCGACCTCATGTTGACCGCATCACGGTAAGGGATTCCTTCAACCATGATAAGACCATATCACAGTGAGGATATTGCATCTAGTTCATGATTTAAACAATTTAGGGGCAATTGGGTCTTTTCCCCCTCAACCTAAATCATCCATAACTTGACTTGGGGCATATTTTAGGGCATTTTTTCCCTTCTTCTCAAAATCACTCTCAAGAAAACCCTCCTCCTTCTCCAAGAACAAATTCAATTCTTTTTCCCTAAGTAATAAGGAATTCAAGCTCCCCAACTTTAAGAACATTCAATAAAGCATCAAGAATAAGGTTTATTTCCCAAGTTAAGAAGCTTAAGGTATGATAGGTGTTCATCCATGGGTCCCTTCACCCATGGAGCCCAAAAACCCTCTTTTCAACAAAAGAATAGATTTTTCTCTTATTATGGAGTTTTGTAAGTTCAATATGGATTAAATTCATATGTTTCCTTGGAAGTTTGACTTAATTCATGTTCAAGAATGATTTCATGAAAAATTAGGTGAACCCATTCTTTAAGTTTTAATCTCTTATGTTATATTCAAGTGAATTTTATGTTATATTATCAAATTATGATCTTAATCATGCAACTATGCTATTTTCCCCTATTTTAAGGCATTCCCATGTTCAAGTTCATGATTCTCACATGTTTGATGAAACGTCTATAGTTTGGAACTTTTTAACCATGATTTCATACTACAGGTCTAAGCCTTAATATTGTATTTTGGTCATTTAGTGATGGCGGGTTATGAACACCCAATACCTATGTTTTTTACATGACTTCAAATCTTTTAAGTAATAATTAAGTGAAACCATGAGTCTTGTTATTTAATCAAATATTTATCATCATGATGAGCACTATCAGTTATGCATTAATGTTCAGTTTTAGTTCGGTACTAGTGTCAGTTCAGTTGGGAGTAGGATTTAACATCGAGTGAATATAGGGATTGTGGCTTTCCCATCAGTTAGGTAGAGTCTTTAGTAGCAGTCCCTATATTCTAGAACTATGTAGTCAGCATAGGATATGAGGGGTTACCCATCAGTTTAGGCTTGACTTTCTCTCAGGGGTCACCCGTCAGTTTAGGCTTGACATCCTAGTCCTTCGGGACATCAGTTTAGTGGATCCACATAACTAGTGTTAGTAATTGTGGCACGATAATGGAACCCTTCTAACTAGGTTTATAGGTTGGACCCCTATTATCCCATATTGGGGTATATCAATTATATGATACCTCTCATAATTTCAGTCAGTATTATAGTATATCCAGTTCAGGTTTGTTTGAGCAAATTTACAAATCTTTAGTCATTCAGTTTTACAGAATTTAGTCTTTTAGATTTTAGAATATTTTAGTAGCATGTTTATGCTTGGTCTTGCATACTCAGATATTATGTGTTCATGTATTCATGCTCATTTATTCCAGTCATTTCATCCAGTCCTCATCTCATATACCAGCATATTCAAAGTATTGACCACATTCTTTTCTTTATAATATGTTGTCTTATAACATAAGTTTGGACACTCGATTTCTTGACCGTTCTGAGATAGCTCAGCATAACTCAGTAGCCGTAGTAGTGATTCCACATCGATTGAGGACATGATATGTTTATCTCTATTAGTTCAATACTTTTTTATGTTTAGTCAGATGGAATTAGTTGGGGGTTTGTCCAATCAACTCCTCGTGATGTTTAAAACCTTTCAAACAATCAGTTAGATAGTCAGTTGGTTATTTCAATATTAACAATTATTTTATATAGATAGTTAGGCTTCTAGTATTTTATTAGATATGCTTTGCTTTGCATTCCATTATTTAGTTTGACAATATCTTATTAGTTTACCTTTTGTATATGTGTTATAGTTCTATTTAGTTTAGTGCTCACAGCAGGTACCAGCTCATAGGTTAGCTTGTGGTCACTCATGGCCATAAGCACCATTGTTGTGACTATGGGTAGCCTTAGGTTATGAAAAAACTTGGTATCAGATCCTATATTTATAAAGTATCCTAAGGAGTTTGAAAGCCATGTTGAGAAGAGTCTTATTCATGGGTATGAAGTATGCCACACTTATGGACAAGAGGCTATGAGACATTCTTAGGAAAGTTTCCCTTCTTCAGTGTTTATGTCATGCGAAAGAGAATTAACTCAATGTAATTCCTATTTCTAACTCTTCCTTCACTCTATTTACAGACAATGCCTCTCAGAAGAAATAATGGATAAAGAAATAGGGATCAGTCTGTACCCTCACCTATTCAGGAAGATCCTTTGAATGAACATATCTCTCATACCAAATTCAGGGCTGATTTCACTACCTTAGCCTACTCTGTATCTACCCAGAATAACCAGCAGGTTGTTGCTCCATCCATTTTAGTGGACAATACTACTGCAGTTAGGATTTGGGATTTTACACGAATGAATCCCCCCCTATTTTTAGGATACAATTCTAAGAAGGATCCACAGGAGTTTCTGGACTTAGTGCAGAAAGTGATAGATATCATAGTGTCACTTCAAATAAGAGTGCAGAGTTGGCTTCATAACAGTTGCAAGATGTTGCTCACACCTGGTTTAAGTAGTGGAAGGAAGATCGTGGTGTTGATGTAGGGCAAGTAGAGTGGGATGAGTTTACCATAGCTTGCTTAGATAGCTTCTTTCCCTTAAATTTAAGGGAAACTATGGTTCAAGAGTTTATTAATTTGAATCAGGTAATATGAGTGTAAAGGAGTACTCGCTTAAGTTCACTCAGTTGACGAGTTATGCTCCTTCTATGGTGGTGGATAATAGGTATAGAATGAGTAAGTTTGTGTATGGTGTATCTGATAGTGTGGTTAAAGAGTACAGGAATACCATGTTGATTAAGGAGATAGACCTCTCTAGGCTTATGGTTCATGCTTAGTAGATTGAGAAGGAAAAGCATAAGAGAGAGAGAGAAGAGAATAAGAGGGCCAGAATAGATAGTTTTAACTTTTCTCAACTTAGATCAGGAGGTGGTAACCATTCTCAATTCTATCAGAAATTGTCAATCCCACCTCTATATTCATCTAGTGTGCTAGTGTCTAAGTTCAGGATTGACCGTCGGGATAAAGCGCCAGGTTCTAAGTCCTAGGATAGTATAAATAGTGGTTGTACTAATCCACTTTGCCAGAGATGGTGGGAATCATAAGGGCAAGTGTAAGGCTGGTAGTGATGTATGTTTTGGTTCTGGCAAGCTAGAACATAAGGTTTGGGAGTGTGTGGTGGTCGCTCAGAGGGGCATAAGTGAATGCCAATAGGGCTAGTCCAATTTCTCATCAACTCCAGTAGGTTTCTAGCACAACTAGTAGGCAGTGCCAGAATAGATTGTATGCTCTCCAGACTCGGTATGATCAGGAAAGTTCTCCTAATATAGTTACGGGTACGTTATAGATTTTCCATCTTTATGTTTATGCATTGTTATATCCTGAAGCTTCACTTTCCTTTGTGACCCCTTACACAGCCATCAAATTTGGTGTCAATCCCAAAATATTATCAGAACCTTTCTCAGTCTCTACCCCAGGGGGTAAATTTATTATAGACATATGGGTATATAGAAATTTCTCGATCACAGTATCTCAAACAATCACCTCAATTAATCTGGTAGAGTTAGATATGAATAATTTCGATGTCATTATCGTCATGGATTGGCTCCACTCATGCTATGACTTAGTTGATTGTAGAAATAGAGTCATTTTATTTTGGTTTCATAATGAACCAGTCATGGAATGAAGGGGTAGTACTTCAGTGCTTAGGGGTCAGACTATTTCATATCTTAAAGACAAAAAGATGATTTCTAAGGGGTGTACTTACCATCTTGTCTGAGTCAAGAACTCAAATTTTAAGGCTCCTATTCATGAGTTAGTTTTAGTAGTAAGAGAATTCCCAGATGCATTCCCTGAAGTTCTTCTTGGAGTTTCTCCTAAAAGGGAAATTGACTTTGGAATAGATCTCATTCTAGATACCCATTCTATCTTTGTTCCACCCTATAGAATGGCTCCAGTGTAGCTTAAGAAATTAAAGTTAAAGGATCTCTTAGATAAGGGTTTCATTAGGCATAGTGTTTCTCCGTGGGGTGCTCCAGTTATGTTCGTGCATAAAAATGATATTTATCTCAGAATGTGCATCAACTATCGTCAGATGAACAAAGCCACAATAAATAATAAGTATCCACTCCCCAGAATTGATGAATTGTCTGACCAACTTCAGGGTGCCAGTTATTTATCTAAGATAGACCTCAAGTTCGTCTATTATCAGCTTAGAGTCAAAGAATGTGACTTTCCAAAAATAGACTTCAGAACTCGGTATAGTCACTTGAAATTCCTAATTATATATTTTCAACTAATGAAATCCCCTGCAACTTTCATGGACTTGATGAAAAGGGTGATCAAATAGTACTTAGACCTATTCATCATAGTCTTCATTGATGATATCCTTGTCTATTCGCATAGTGATACTGGTTATGCAGACCATCTAAGAAGTGTATTGCATACCCTTAGAGCTCATTAGTTATTTTCCAAGTTTAGTAAGTGGAAATTTTAGCTACTATCATTAGCTCTCCTTGTCCATATTATTTCCGTCGATGACATTTGAGTTGATCCTCAAAAGACTAAAGCAGTGAGAAACTATACTAGACTCATCTCTCCATTAGATATTTAGAGTTTCATAGGTTTGGATAGATATTACAAATTCTTTGTTGAAGGGTTTTCTTCTATTGCATCCCTTATGTCTCGATTGTATTAGAAAAAGGTCAAATTTTAGTGGTTAGACTCCTGCGAGAATAGTTTTTAGGAGTTAAAGACTCGATTCACTTTTACCCCAGTCTTGACTTTTCCAGATGGTTCCAATAGATTTTTAGTTTATTGTTATTCTTCCATAGTTGGTCTTGGTTGTATTTTGATACAAAGAGGCAAGGTTATAGCCTACACCTCTATACAAATTAAACCTCATGAAATAAATTATCCTATGCATGATCTTGAGTTGGCAGCAGTTATTTTTGCCATAAAATTTTAGAGGCACTATCTTTATGGTGTTTATGTCGATGTGTTCATTGACCATAAGAGTTTATAGTACGTGTTCATACAGAAAGATATGAATCATCATCAGAGAAGGTGTCTTGAGTTGCTAAAAGATTATTATATGAGTGTGTTGTATTATTCAGGAAAGGCTAATGTAGTGGAAGATGCCCTTATCAGGTTGTCTATGGGTAGTGTTTCTCATGTTGAGGAGGATAAGAAGAAGTTAGTTCATGAGGTTCATCAGCTTGCTACATTAGGTGTTTGGTTGGTAAATTTAGTTGAAGGTAGTATATGTTTTCAAAATGGTTAAGATTCTTTATTGGTTTCTGAAGTGAAAGAAAAGCATGATAGGGATCCTATTTTGGTTATGTTGAAGGAGGAATTTAGAGATCAGAAAGTACAGGTTTTCTCCCAAGGGAGAGATGGTGCGCTTCGTTATTAGGGTAGGTTATGTTTTCCATATGTTGATAGTTTGAGACAATGCATACTTGTAGAATCGCATGGTGCGCGGTATTCTATTCACCCAGGATCCACTAAGATATACTGTTATATTTCGAGAAATCTATTAGTGTAACCGTATGAAGAAGGATATTATAGAGTTTGTGGCTAAGTGTCCAAATTATCAGCAGGTTAAGGTTGAGCACCAAAGGCCTAGTGGTCTATTATAGGAGTTAAGCATCCCCACTTGGACGTGGGAAGTGGTGAACATAGATTTTGTGATAGGGTTACCTCATACGCGTCGTAAGCATGATTTGATTTGGGTGATTATTGATAGAATGACCAAGTCATTCCCTTTCCTACCAGTTCATACTTCGTACTCAGTAGAGGATTATGCCAAGCTTTATATTAGGGATTTGTTTGAGTTTTATGGGATTCCATTGTCCATCATTTCAGATAGAGGTACTCAGTTTACCTCACTTTTGAAAGGCCTTCCAAGAGGGTCTTGGTACCCAAGTTCATCTCAATATAGCTTTTCATACTCAGATAGATGGTTAGGCAGAGAGGACTATTCAGACCTTAGAAGACATGTTGAGGGCATATTATAGACTTTAAAGGTAGTTTGGATGACCACTTACCTTTGATTGTGTTTGCTTGCAATAACAGTTATCACTCCAGTATTCAGATGGCTCCGTTTGAAGCTCTCTATGGAAGGAGATTTAGATCACATATTAGTTGGTTTAAAGCAGGTGGGGCTACTTTGATAGGGCCAAATTCAGTGTTTGAGGCAATAGAGAAAGTTCAGGTGATTCAGGAGAGGCAAAAAACAGCCCAAAGCCATCAAAAATCTTATGCAGATGTGAGGAGAAGAGACCTTGAATTTGAGGTTGTTGATTTTTCCTATTTGAAGATTTTTCCTATGAAGGGAGTGAGGAGTATTAGCAAGAATGTAAAAATCAGTCCCCAATTTGTTGGCCCATTTAGAATCTTGAACCATTTTGGGAAGGTAGCCTATGAGCTAGAGTTGCCTACAGATTTAGTGTCGGTACATCCAGTGTTCCACGTTTTGATATTAAAGAAATGTATTGGTGATTCAGCTGTAGTTTTTCCTTGGAAGATATGGAGTTAAGGATAGCCTTTACTATAAGAAAGACCCAATTGAGATCCTTGGTCGTCAGATTTGTAGGCTAAGGAATAAAAAAGTTCCCTTGGTTAAAGTCCTTTGGTGGAATCAGTTTGTTGAAGGAGCTACTTGGGAAGAAGAAGCAGATATATGAACTAAGTACCCTTATATTTTGTCTGCAAACTCAAATTTTGATTGAGGTAACAATTTTTCTTTAGATTGATTCTTTTCCATTCTCTATTCCATCTATGTAACCATTCTCATGTTATTGCATGCATTCTCCAAACCAGTACAGTTTATGTATCATGTTTCAGACTTTATCGTGTAATCATGTTCCAAGTCAGTCATGTTTAGTATATAATCTCAGTGGCCTTAGTACAGTACTCTCATTCTAGCATCTCATTCGAGAATGAATATTCCCAAAAGTGAGATATTATAATACCCCATATTATGATTGGCTTGATTCAGCTTTTAGTTGTATGCGTAAAGGGTCCAAGGCTTGAAAATTTCACTAAGTGTTCGGGGATTAGTCATTTTCAAAATCCCTAAACTTCAAGGATTTTTATTTTGGTCTTCCCAACCCCGAGATATTAGTTTTTTATTTAATTCACGATCGGAGATGTAAGAAAATTAGGGCGCGGAGGAGTTTCAGATTTTTCAAACAAGGTTTGGGACATGTTTGGATCACAAAATTAGTAGGTCATGTCGATAAGCCCGCATCACGGCATTAGTCCTGACCTCATGTTAACCGCATTGCAGTAAGGTATTCTTTCGACTGCGATAAGACTGCATTACAGTGAGGATTTTATGTCCAGTTCTTGATTGAAATGATTGAGGGAAATTAGGTCTTTTCTCCCTCAACCCAAATCATCCATAACACGAGTTGGGGAATTTTTAAGGGCACTATTTTCCCTTATTCTCAAAATCACTCTCAAGAAAACCCTCCACCTTCCTAAGAACAAATTCAATTCCATTTTCCCTAAGTAATCAAGAATTCAAGCTCCCCAAGGTCAAGAACCTTCAAGAAAGAATCAATAATTGGGTTTGTTTCCCAAGTTAAGAAGCTTAAGGTATGTGGGGTGTTCATCCATGGATCTCTTTCACCCATGGAGCCCAAAAACCCTTTTTTTCAACTAAAGAATGGATTTTTCTCTTATTAAGGAGTTTTGTAAGTTAAATATGGATTAAATTCATGTGTTTCCTTACAAGTTTGACTCAATTTATGTTCAAGAAAGATTCCATGAAAAATTAGGTTAACCCATGTTTTAAGTTTCAATCTCCCATGTTATATTATCAATTTCATGTTATATTATCAATTTATGATCTTAGTCACGTAACCATGCTATTTTCTCATGTGTTAAGACATTTCTATGTTCAAATTCATGATTCTCACATGTTTGATGAAATGTCTATGTTTTAAGATTTTTGAACCATGATTTCATACTGTAGTTCTAAACCTTAATATTGTATTTTGGTCATTCAGTGTTGGCAGGTTATGAACACCTGATACCTATGTATTTTACATGACTTCAGATCTTTCAAGTAATAATTCAGTGAAACCATGAGTCTTGTTATTTACCCAAATACTTATGATCATGATGAGCACTATCATTTATGTAACAATGTTCAGTTAAACTTAGTTTAGTACCAGTGTAAGTTTAGTTGGGAGTAGGATTTAGGACCAAGCGAATGGAGTGGTGGCGACTTCCCTATCAGTTAGGCAAAGTCACTATTAGAAGTCCCTTTATTCTCAAACTACATGGCCAGCGTAGGACATGAAGGTTCACCCATCAGTTTAGGCTTGACTTTCTCTCAGGGGTCATCCGTCAGTTTAGGCTTTACACCCTGCACCTTCGGGGAACCAGTTTAGTGGATCCACATAGCTAGTGTTATTACTGTGGCATGGTACTATACCCTTCCAACTGGGGTCACAGGTTGGAAGACGATAAGCTCAGATTGGGGCATGTCGGTTACATGATACCTCCCATAATTTCAGTCAGTATTACAGTATATTTAAGTTCGCGTTTGCTTGACCAAGTGTACAGATTTTCAGTCATTCAGTTAGCTATACACATTTCAGAATATTTTAGTAACATGTTTATGCTTGGTCATGTATTCTTAGATATTAAATGTTCATGCATTCATGCTCGTTTATTTCATCCATTTCAGCCAGTCCTAATCTCATATATCAGTACATTCAAAGTACTGACCACATACTTTTTTTTGTGATGTGTTGTCTTATACCATAGGTTCGGATGCTCAGTTTCATGACCATTCTTAGACAGCTCAGTGTTTCCTAGAAATAATAGTGGTGAGTTCTCATCCATCGAGGACATGATATGTTTATCTCAGTTAGTTCAATACTTTTTTATGTTTAGTTATTCGGAGTTTGATAGGGGGTTTGTCCCATCAAGTCCTCATGATGTTTATAGACTTTCAGACAATCAGTTAGATCGTCATTCAGTTATTTTAGTATTAACAGTTATTTCAGATAGACAGTTTGGTTTCTAGTATTTTATCAACTATTTCATATATGCTTTGCTTCGTATTCCAGTATTCAATTTGACAGTATCTTATTAGTTTACCTTTTGCATATGTGTTGTATTACCATTTTGTTCAATGCTCATAGCAAGTACTAGCTCATGGGTTAGTTTATGGTCACTAATGGCTGTAAGCACTATTATCGCAACTAGGGGGTAGCCTCGGGTCGTGGTAATATTGTAGAAAAATTCTATGAAAGGTAAGTGGTCAACCTAACTTCCACCAAAATCAAATACACAAGCCAGGAGCATATTTTACAAGGCCTTAATTATCCTTTCCACTTGCTCGTCTATCTACAAGTGGAAAGAAGTACTAAGGGTTACCTTAGTCCCCAAACCTTGTTAGAACGACCTTCAAAAGTGAGATGAGAACTGAGTACCCCAGTCAGATAAGACAAAAACTGGAGTACCATGCAACTTCACGATCTCTTCAATGAACTACTTGGCATTATCGTCAGAGGAGAAATTAGTCCTTACTAGCAAGAAGAGAGCAGACTTAGTCATCCTATCCATGATGAGCCAAATCAAATCAAATTTATGGCGAGAATATGTAAGACCGGTACTAAAATCCATATTAATTACTTCCCATTTCCATACTAGAATCTCAATCTCTTGAGTCAACCCACCGGACCTCAAGTGCTCTACCTTCACTTGCTGACACACCTTGCACCTAGCCACAAAATTATCCACATCCTGCTTCATATTATTCCACCAATACATATCCATAAGATCATGATACATTTTCTTCAAACCAGGATGAATCTTATAATGTGACTCATGATCTTCAACTAAAATTCTTTCTCGCAACCCATTAACATCGGGAACACATAATCTACCTTGGTATCTCAAGATACCATCCCCACCAATCTCAAAAATCATCACGTTTTGCCTACCTATATCATTCTTGATTTGCATCAAGATGGGGTCCAATACTTGCTTCTCCTTTACTTCTACTCTAAGATATGACTTCTCAACCTCTTGAACGATCACACTACCATCCTCGAAATCTAAGACACTGACTCTAAGAATAGCTAAACGGTGAATATACTTCACCAAATCCCACTTCTCCTCATCTACATAAGATAAACTTCCCATGGACAACCTGCTAAGAGTATTAGTAACCACATTAGCATTACCTGGATGATAGTGAAGACTCATGTCATAGTCTTTAAGAAACTCAAGCCATCTATTTTGTCTGAGATTTCGATCCTTCTGAGTGAACACATATTGCAGGCTCTTATAATTAGAATACATATTAATATAGACCCCATAGAAATAATGTCGCCATATCTTCAATGAAAATACCATAGCTAACAATTCCAAATCATGAGTCGAGTAGTTCTTCTCATGAACTTTCAATTATCTAGAAGCATAAGCAACCATCTTCCCATGTTGCATCGACACATAGCCCAATCCCACTCGAGACACATCACAATAGACAACAAAACCATCAGTGCCTTTGGGTAGAGTCAAAACCAGAGCCAAAGTTAAATTATCCTTCAACTACTAAAAACTACCCTCACAAGTATAAGACCACAGTAACTTCACCTTCTTTTGAGTCACCCTATTCAATGGGGTAAAATAGAATAAAAACTTTCAACCAAACCTTCTATAATAACTGGTTAAACCCAAAAAGCTTTGAATGTTGATTGGAGTCGTCGCTCTATGCAACTTCTTAACTACCTTAACCTTTTTTGGGTCTACCATGATCCTTTCACTAGAAACAACCTGTCCCAGATAAGTCACAGCATTCAACCAGAACTCATATTTTGGGAGCATAGCATACAAATGATGATCCTTTAGGGTCTTTATTAAAAAGTAGAGGTGATCAGCATGATCCACCTCACTCTTAGAATACACCAAAATATCATCAATAAATACAATGACAAACAAGTCAAAAAACTTATGGAAAACCTAATTCATAAGATCCATAGATATTGGTGGGGCATTAATTAATCTAAAGGACATCACTAAAAACTCAAAATAATGTTACTGAGTTTGGAAAGCAGTCTTAGATATATCCACCTCCATAATCTTCGACTGATGGTACCTAGACCAAAGATGAATCTTAGAAAAAAAACTTGGCACCGTGAAGCTGATCGAACAGATCATCAATCCTTCGACGGGGATACTTGTTCTTCACGGTCACCTTATTCAATTGGCAGTAATTAATACACATCTAAAGGGAACCACTCTTTTACGCATGAAAATCATGGGAGCATCCCATTAAGATATACTAGGGTGGATAAAACCCTTATCTAGAAGATCTTTCAACTACTTCTTGAGTTGTTTCAACTCAGTAAGAGCCATTTTGTAAAGAGGGATAGAAATAGTATGAATGTCCAGAAGAATATCAATCCCAAAATCAATTTCCCTATCGGGAGTGATACACAAAAAAATCAAAAAATACCTCAAGAAATTCATAGACCATAGGGTCAGTCTACAATGAAGGACCTTCGGATCTAGAGTCCTTAACATTCACTAAGTGATAGAGGCTCTCTTTGGAAACAAACTTTCAAGCTCTAAGATATGAAATAAAATATTTCTTAGGTACTAGGGGACTACCTTCCCATTCAATCATCAACTCATTAGGGAAATGGAAACTGAATCTTTGAGTCGGACAATTAAGAGACACATTGCACGAATGTAGCAAATCCATCCCCAAAACCACATCAAAGTCTAACATGACCAACTCTATCAGATCTAATAAGGTCTTCCGACCACAGACCGATATTACATAACCCCTACAGACTCTTCTATCCATATTAGTCACCCACCAGGGTGGACACAAAAAGGGGTTTGGAATATACTGAGGGTCAAAACCAAAATAGATAGCCACGTAAGGGGTCACATAAGAGATGGTAAACTTGGGATCAAGTAGACAATATACATTATAAGAAAAAAGTTTGAGCCTACCAGCAAAAACATCTGGTGATGCCTTAGAATCATGGCAAGTAGCAAGAGCGTACAGACGGTTTTGACTAGTGTCAAAGCCAGAGGCAAATATAGCACCCTTTGGTGCAAAAGCTGATGAAGTAGCAGTAGGAATCTTATTTTCTCTAGAAGCAACCTTAGAAAGACAATCTCTTTGTATATGGATAATCTGACCACATTTAAAGTGTGTGTCCCTCCTTTATTTGCAAACACCATGATGCGCCTGACCACAGAATCTACAAAGAGGATACGATAGATTTGACTGATCCCCACTAACTTAAGGCTGGGCTCCTAGTGATCTAAACCCACTATTGTACTAAGAAGGAGGATAATCCTATGGATTTGGATAAGGAGCACTAGTTGTAGAGTAGGAACCAAAATTGTCCCACTTCTTCTTAGACCATTTTCTACTGTCTCTGCCACTTTGTTGTTGACCTCCACCTTGATCCAAATATCAAAATCTCTTACTCTCCCTTGCACTCATTTTTGTTTGCTTTTATTTCATCTTCTAATTATTTCATATACACCACAAGTATAGATATGTCCATATCCTTATTCAATAAGGCAGTCTTGCTCTCTAAGTTAACTCACAAGACAACCTAAAAGTGAATCCTTATCCTATCCCTCATGATCGACAACAACTCAGGAGAATAAAATGATAGCTGATGAAACTTTAAGGCATACTTGTTTACTATCATCCTGCCTTGCTCAAATTAATAAATTTCTCAACCTTTGTCTTCCTCATCTCCAAAGAAAAGAAGCGATCAAGAAAAGCACTAGTGAAGTCATCCCAAAAAGAGGGTTCAGCATCATTGCCCTTAAGCTTCTCCTACTCTTCATACCATTGGTATACTACATCCGTCAACTGATAAGTAGCAAAAACTACAACCTCCAAATCCATAGCATGCATCACACGAAAGATCATTTACATCTCATCAATGAAATTTTAAGGATCTACCTAAACTTTATAACCAGTGAAAATAGGAGGACTCAACATCATAAATTGGCCAACTCTAGTTTCCTCGGAGGATAGAGAAATAAAAGAAATGCACTTAGTCTTGGAGGCCACCAATTGGGTAAGAAAATGAATCGACTGGTGAAACTTAGCATTAGACACGCTAGCTTAAGGTGCCTGAGGAGGGATTGGGAAACCTGTGGAACTCCATTAGGGCAATCAAAAGTAGCCACCCTAGACTAGGTCTGAACTCCTGGAGTAAGACGAGCTCCGTCCACATTGCCCTCAAATTGGACAAAAGAGTTTCCACAAGCATCAAATCTTCTAGGATACATAATCTGAAAAGAAAATATACATGTATTAGAGGATATTAAATACCTTAGACTCTATAGCTCAAAATTGAAAACAAGAAAGGGAAACATTCCTAAATGCTTCATAGCATCTCCCTATTAAGTATGGAGCGATTCACACCTATAAAAGAGACTCTACTTGACATGTCTCTATGGAAAATCCATGAGACCAAACCTAGGCTCTAATACTATCTTTTTCATGACCCAAACCATGGCCTGACCGTGATGGGCATCTCAAGTCCCACACGGACCAGACACCAATCCCTACACCCAACCTAGTGAACACATCATCCCTAATGTCGGATAAATTCCAAACATATAACAAGATAACATTAGGTAATATTAAAGAATAAAAAATAAATCTATGATGGATAACCAGTAACCGGCCCAAAACAACTAACCAACATCACCTAAGTCTACAGTAATCCAACAAATCTTTCTAACAAAAGAACCAAAAACTAGTCTTGGTCGAGATAAGTCCCCGACTTAAACAATGAAATTAAAAATGATAATTCTAATGATAATAAAAAAATTCTTAATTCTAATCTATGATAAGAATTGATGAAATATCTAAGTCTTCCAAAGAATGAAAGTTCACCACCTCACCACAACAAACCAACAAATCGAGTTGATCCACCTAACTCAACAAAGAAAAAGTAGAGGTATCTATGGTGACTGTATTGTGTAGGGATACAACATCTAGAGATGGTTAGTGGAGTGAACACTAGTATGTAAATTGGGGATAGGGATAACATAATAACATAACTAGCATTTCAAATCATTCAAATCTAATGCACATAATCAAATGTATATATATATATATATGTATCATATTCCAAGATAGGGAACAAGGCTTAACATGCACTTTACAACTTTATCTTGGATTGTATAGCTCAACCATCATAACATAAAAATATACCCATGGGCTATATAGGCCCAGCTCTACCCCAGCTGGTAGGGCCTCACTGTGTGTGGCCACCCAAAATAGAGGGTATACATATACACTATAAGGGACTCGAACCACCCGACATATCAAGGTGACACAAACACGACATCATGTAATATAATGTGAGGGACTTGAACATCCTAATTATGAAATAATAATAATAATAAGGGGACTCAAACCACCCATCCATATAGACCTCCACGTTAGAAACCATGATAGCATTAGTCTGTCGAGACCTCTACTTTGACGACTCAACTAAACAAACCCCATTAAAGCTGAATTAAACAAGTATCACACATTCTCATTCATTAAATGACATTACACATTAAGGCTTACATTTTTTGTATCATCATACCAATTAAAATTTCAAGGTAATATCAATATGCCACACCTATTACCATCATTTGCAGAAATTCACAATCCCCTTTGGTTTAATATATATTAACTTGGGGAATTAAATAACCTCAAAAAGCTTAATTCAAAATTATTATGCTTCATTGACTCTTAACATTATGCAATAGTTCAAGAGTAGTTTAATAGGCATAATTTTTATATTCAAAACAAATTCCACAACAGGGGGGTTGAGGTCAGGTCATAACCACTTCAAAAGTCACAAGTTTTGGGAAATCAAAATCCCTTAATTTATTCACCATACCCATGCATAAATTTGATATTTAAAACCACCATTAAAACATACACCATATAGGGACAAATATGAAACATCACATAAATAATAGTTATTCAAAACCCTCAACCCATGTTCTCAAAAATAGCATCAATACCATATGAACAACACATTAATACATATTATTTTAACAAATTAGTAATTAGGAAAGAGTAACATGTCTTAAATACCAAGTTGCATAGAAAGAATTCAACCCTTGAGCCCTTGGATGATCCACTTCTTAAAAAACCTAAGTATGGTTGCTTGAGAGATATTTGGAAGTGTTTGAGTACATTATGAATGATAAATAAACCCTATTAAGCGCCTTATAAACATGGGGTTTTAATTGGGTAAGGAGAGAATTGTCCAAAGTTCTCTCAATTTAAATTAAAATTTAGTCGTCAGTAACTACGGGTCACTATACGACTCGTAAGGACTCATTATAACTCGTCACCATGAGTCACACCTAAGACCATATACAGGTCACTCATAATTTTTTGACCCAATGACTTAACTAATATGACTCATTATGGTACAATACAACTTATAGGGTCTAATCATAGTCAACACAAAATCCATTTAGGGTAAACATTGGACATCTTATGATTTGTACCCAATAACTCGTAAAGAGTCATTATGGATCTTAGTGAGACACTCGTACTTTGAGTAGAACTTAGTTATACACCTACTAATTTGGTTACTATTGGGTCACTAGGACCCATCAAGAATCTCTACGACTCATAGGGGAAGTCATGGTCAGGATAGTGAGGATAAAAGTTTAGAAATTTTCAAGGACCAAAACCCTGAGGTATTATAGGATGACTTGAGTTGAAATGTAGTGAGCATGGTTAGTTTGGATTCTATCATTATTTCTCAGCAGTCATTGGCTTGGGACGTCCAGACCTTAGCCAACTTGATGGTACAAATTAATATTTTAGAACCGTATAGGATTTTTTCTCATGTTGAGGTGAGGTCATTGTTATTTAGTAGATTCAAAGTCATTAGTTTAAGGATATAAGACTTTGAATCATCTATGATCAGCTGTTTAGTGGTGAGTCCATGAGGGATAACATAGATTATGAGGGTGATTTGAGATTTGATAACCTCATTTGTGTTCTAAGAGCTGATGACTTGATTCAATAGATTTTTATTGAGGCTCACAAATCTAGATATTTTATTCACCCGAGTAAAGCTAAGATGTATAGATATTTATGGAAGCATTATTAGTGGAGTGGTATAAAGAGAGATATGGTAGACTTTGTATCTCATTACTTATGTTGTTAGTAGGTGAAGGCTGAGCATCAGAGACCTGGTGGCTTAATTTAGAGATTCTCCATTCTTAAGTGGAAGTGGGAGTGGATTACCATTGTCTTTGTTAGTTTTTCACCTCACACTTCCTATAATTTCGATGGTATTTGGGTTATTATGGATTGGTTGACCAAATTGGCACATTTTATTCCTATTTAAATATCCTTCAGCACTGAAATGTTATCTCATATCTATGTTTGTGAGATAGTCCATTTGCATGGTGTGCCTATATCTATTATTTTAAACTGGGATTCAGTGTTCACTTCAAGCTTTTAGAGAGATCTTTAGTAGAAGATGTGTACTCAGGTGGATCGTAGTATAACCTTTCATCCTCAGAGTGACGGGCAGTCAGAGCACACTATTTAATTTCTCAAGGATATGCTATGAGCCTGTGGTATGGATTTTGAACATCAGTAGGAGTAGTACTTACATTTGGCAGAGTTCGCGTATAATAATAGCTACCATTTGAGTATTGATATGGCTCTATTTAAGGCTTTATACAGTACATGATATTGTTCTTCGATTGGTTAGTTTGAGACATTCGAGGTTAGACCCCATGGTACTGACTTGCTTCAAGAGTCATTAGATAGAGTGATTTAGGATAGGTTGAGGGAAGCTAAGAGTAGGCAAATGGATTATACAGATCGTAGACTTCATTCCTTGAGATTTATAGTTAGTGACCGGGTATTCCTTTGAGTATCACCTGTGAAGGGTGTGATGAGGTTCAGGAGGAAAGGCAAGCTCAGCCCTAGATAAATTGGACCCTTTGAGATTCTCCACACAATTGATAAGGTGGCTTATAAGTTAGCCTTATCCCCTAATGTTGTTGTTTCCCATCTAGTTTTCCATGTTTCTCTATTTTGGTGATACATTCCTGATCAGTATAATATTTGTAGATAGGAATCAGTTTAGTTGGATGAGTGGTTGACCTTCATGGAGGAGAATATGCTCATATTAGCCAGTGATGTCAAGCAGTTACTCACAAGAGAGATCCCTATAGTTAAGGATTGGAGGAGGAACCGCCTAGTAAAAGAGGCTACTTGGGAGATTAGTAGTGAGATATGTACCTAGTATCCTCTCCTATTCAAGGGTTCAGGTACATCCTAACCGTTTACTTTTGCAAACGAAAGTTCCTTTACTAGTGGATATAGTAATAACCCTAGAGGTCATTTTTAATATTTTCGCTCATTTTTGTCATTTAGAGTTTTTCAATAGCTACCCTAAGTCATTTATAAATTGTTAGAACTAACAGTTCGGTTACTAGGTAGTTCATTTGTGTTTTAGAGCCAATTCCCTATTTTGACATCGTTGCTAGTTAAAATTAGCTACTGACCAAAACTTTTATTCAAACGACCATGTATATCAATTCTGACAGTTTCGACAGCTCCAAAATATCAATTTTAGACTACATGAACCCTTGGTCTAGGTCTCAAGGTTTTTGAACTCATTTAGGGTTATTGGCCAAAAGTTTAAAAAAGGCACGTGGGTATAGGACCCATTTTTTATCAAAACAACCTTGGATGAAAAGTTTGACAATTCTATTAATCTCAGAACATCAAATTTGATAGGATAGTATAGTTTGGTTTCATATACGAGATTTCAAATGAATCACGAGGGATGGGCGGAGACACAAAAAAATTTCACGCTTTCAGTTGGTGCACTTAGATGGTGCACCTACTAAAGCGCCCTTTGGGTTGCTTAAGTGGAAGACCGCTAAAGTGCCCAGTCGACCATTTAAGTAGTCAGGATATCCCAGTTAGGATTCACTTATGGGGACCCTTATCACTTAAGTGATGGACACTTAGGCAGTATGAGGACCTCTTAAGAGGTATCTGTGTAGGCAGAAAAATTCCCGCTAAAGTGATAATAGGTTGCTTAAGTGATGACCGCTTAAGCAGCCTAATGTCCACTTAAGTGACACCTGGGCACCTGGAACCATATCAATACCCAACTTAGCTCTCCCATTTTCAAAAGTATAGAATCCTAATGTGTGAAAACTTAGGAGAATAATTGGTGGGTGATTTTGAAGCATTTGTGAACTTAAATTACATGTTTCTTCTTCGAATGCTTGGTAAGCTTTTTTTTAATTTCATGAATAAATCCTTTATCTTTTTCCAAAATCCCTAGAATATTGATGGGTTTATTATAGCACTGTTAGAGCTTGAAATTCACCCTTTTTTACGGCAAATGTTCCTTGATCATAGAGAGGCATATTGTCAGTTTTCAATTCTACAAGATGGCCCTACATAAGCTCTTACATAATTTTAGACCTAAAGAACAATAGTGTAATATGGATATCATTGTTCTTATTTTGATCATAGATTGTGATTTTGATAGTGTGACATATTACGAAAGCTTTTTGAAAATGGAAATCATCTGTTTAGCAATTTCTTCAGGCTTTTCCTCGACGTCCAGGTAGGCTAGGTTTACCTTCTTTGTAGATTGAGCTAATTCATAGTATAAATATAAAATTGTACAAGATATGGGATGAGATTTAGGTATTAGCGGTATGACTGATATAATTAGTATTATTTGGACTGTTTAGCCTACTAAGAAGTCATAATTTAGGTGAAATTGACTTAGGTTATCATAATTGAGGTAGAATTTCTATATTAGGGATAATTATGTCTTATTTAACATTTAGAAGTTAATTTAGATATCTTAGCCTAGTCCAGGTAGAATTTACCTTAGAATGTATTCAGGGATTAAAAGTGGGCCCCTAGATCCCACCTTAGGCCAAGACTTGTGTTAGCTTTTGTAGACTTCTATATGCATGTTTTACCTTTTGAGATACTTATTTTGGATTTTGAGGATATTAGATACATGATATTTATTTTACTTTGGTACATGGGAGTTGGTGCTAATTTTTGGCCAAAGCTAGTGGTTTATTGAAATTGAGTTTTGATTCAAGTCCAACGATTGATGATGATATTGATCACATTAGTTCAGGTTTAAGTCTGGTAAATGATGACAATGATGATAATGCTATTGAATTTCTATTTGAGTCCAACATTGAGAGTTTATTTATGTTATGAAATGGTATGAATAAATTCATAGCTAGGGCTTTATATTCAACAAATTTATGGAACTTCAGTTATTAAATTTTCTTTGTTTGCAGCCTCCAGGATTATGGGGGACCGCGTTGGGTTATTTACTTTTCCATACTTCTTGACTTATAGGGCCAGTCTTGTAGTATTAAATATGTTTTCTTTCATATTATGTCTATTCCAATTATTTATTTATAGGGTTGGAGCTTATTTCTAGGTTTTTCCTTTTACCTTAGCTAAGTTTATTATTTTGCATCATATCATATTTATATTATAATTTATCTCAGTCAGTCGATGATGCTTATTCAGTACCATGGTTTTGGTGCTCATACTACACTTATGTATCTTTTTGGTACAGATCCTAGTACTAGTGGTTGCCGCTGACGAGACAATCATGCTAAGTTAATTTTTGATATAGGGTGAGCTCTCAGAGTCGGAGTTGCCCCTTTTTCTTCTTTTATCTATGTCTAGTCTTTCACTATCTGAGACAGATTTGAATTTGACTATTTCAGTACTTATGTTCCTTTTGTAATAGCTCTTGTACCAACGCTACTAGTTCATGGGAAGGTTGTTGATGTTTTATCTATCTTGAGACTATCATTATTTCCTTATTATTTTTATAAGTCTTAAATTATTGATTTCTAGATTTTAGGCTATTTTTCACCAAATTAATCCATTATTATATCTCTGGGTACGGTTTGTCTTACCTACTAACGGGATAAATTAGGTGTCATCACGACTCATAAATAGGGTCATGAAAACCTATAATAATTGTAATCTACCCAAAAAAAAACTATCATAGTGTTGAAGATGTTTAGATTTGAAAGGAATAAGTATGCCTAAGGAGGAGTAACACAACATCTACAAGGGAGTAACCATCTTATGAAACCTTTAGGTGACAACTCTTTGCTAAGGAATAAATAGAAGTTGTTTAGAAAGTTTATAGTAATCTTCCAATTAAAAAATGACTTGACATACAGAAGTTTAAAACAAATTAGGTAACACTGAGAAGTATTAGAAAGAAAGTCATTTGAAAAATTCATTATCAATTCGATGGTTAAACCAATGAATATTAGGATGTTTATGGGGTGTGTACAGTAGTCGAATCTAATATAGGTGTGCAAATAAATACATATTGGATGCAAAAAGGGTTTAAAAAGGTAGAAACATGCAACTCGTTAATAGTGAATTACTAAGGAAGAAACAATGGTAATGATAGTAATCTACCAAAGAAAAGCCTAATATACTGTCGAAGATGTTCAGATTTGAAAAGAAATAAGTATGATTAATGATGATAAACAAGGCATACCTATTTGGTGTCTTTCTAGTTTTTGAGTATTGGAGGCGAGGACTATCCCCTATGGATTTAATAGCATGATTAAGATTGGCATCCGTTTGGTTGCGTACTGCCCCAAAAAGAAATAACATACTGAAGAACATTTTCTATTCAAAGGTAGTAAGTATCTTTTAGGAGGTGTAACAGCATACCTATTGCACCTGTAAACTGTGATAGTTAGAGGTGACAACTCTTCACTAAGATTTGATAGAAATTTAGAGATTAGTGTCTTCCTTGATGCATCTTTCCAATTGTGTCTATCAGTTTAAGAATCTTGTAAGTAATGAATCTTCACTAAGAATTGAGTAGAGTGCAATATTATTTGAATTTGTGAATTACAGTAGAAGCAAAACTTTCGTGATAGCAATCTATGTAGAAAAAATCCAAACAAATTGAGAAAGATGATGTTTATTGGTCAATTGAGTCCGTACAAAATTATTCAAAATAATTATTTAAATACATAATCTCTTACAAAAGTATAGATTGAAGAACAAATATATGTCCATTGTACTTATCAGAAAGTAAGACAAATCAATAAGTTAATCTGAAAAACATAATCAATTTATATTGAGTGGCAGAGAAATTTTCCAACCAAGAAACTACTGGTCAAAGGAATTATGTTACGAATGGCAATAGTTCTAAACCATTATAACGATCTTTAAGATATTAACACTTTTTTATGCAAAAGAACACATCCTATGTGTATTCATGGGATATGAAAATTGATTTCACAACCGAGATAAATTTGGCAACGCTATGCTAAACATAGTGAATATGATGTTTTGTTTCGAGAGGCAGAAAGTTTGGGCAAGGAGGAGCAATAGGGCATACCTGTTTTTTATGCAGAATTTGGAGATTTATTGGAAAAGTATCACCTACATTTATATCATTCGAATAGAGTAAAGTGTAAAGTTTCATTTTTTTCGAGGCTGGTGTTTGTCCAAATTGAGAGAGTTGGAGTGTCGTCTCTCTGCTAAGGACATATATTAGAGCGATGGTCCGGGGTGGGTTTTTTCATTTAAGGTATTATAGTAATTTCATTTTCAACTTTTGGAGTTCATGCTATAAATATAAATATAAATATAAATATAAATATAAATGTAAATATAAATATAAATATAAATATCAATATAAATATAAATATAAATATAAATATAAATATAAATATAAATATAAATATAAATATAAATATAAATATAAATATAAATATAAATATAAATATAAATATAAATATAAATATAAATATAAATATAAATATAAATATAAATATAAATATAAATATAAATATAATATAAATATAAATATAAATATATGTTATTAACTAATAGAGAAAAGACAAAGAATAATAAGGGAGATATGAGAGTGCATCTTATTTCTCTAAGAATATTGTATAAAGAGATTTCTTGAGGGGTGTATTACAAGGAAGAGAACCCTTTTATTTATAGGAAAACTTGACTTTCTCCAAAAGTAAAGGTATCTAACTTTTATCCTAATAAATATACAAGTAAACATTCACTATAATAAAAGTATATTTATAACATTCCCCCTTGAATGTCTAATTGAGAGATAATATGCCTTGTTAAAACTTTATTAGAAAAAATCTAGTGAAGGAAAAAGAGTACACATCTTGCATTTTAGAATTCAGATCCTTATATCTTTTACAATACTGTGTCATATTATATCAAGGATATTATCAATGATATATCATTTGTATATGTTCACAATGAGGCAAAATCTGTTGAGATCTCATCACTTCATTATTTTGCATAGGTACCTAAATCTCCGATAAGATTTCATGAAGTGTTATGTTGTAGGATTTTCAAGAGCATATTTCCTACTTATTATGATCATTTTATCTTTATCATTTTCAAAGATTATTTCATTTGGAACTAATTGGCATAAAAAATTTTATGCATTCATGGACTTTATCATTTATAATAGGAGCATTTACAACTAAATATGAAATCAATTTTGGTCAGTAAATATTCCTAGATTTGAATTATCTTTTAAATGAGGATCATATTGATGAAAATTCATAACTTATTTCTTAGTTGCTTATTATATCTCCCTTATATTAGAAAAACATACATCTCAATTAACTTTAGAGAATCCATCTTTGTGCATCATGGTATATTCATTAATCGCATACCGCACATTAAAAATATTAGATAGAATATTTAGTTCCTAACCTTAAACTAATTGAGAGGGAGAAATTAATCATAATTTATATTGTATGCAATATATCATATTTCAGACCAACACGTGAAGCATTTTTCTCACAAGCAATGATTCAGCTATTTAACAGAGGCCTTCAAAGCCAAACCAACATTATTAATGAATTGTCTTGATTGCACAATCTAAAAATTATACTCTTAACTCAATTTATATTGGGCAAGCCACTTAATGAATGTCAAACTACAAGCTGACAATAAATGCACATATAATCATCTTATATGGATGCATCTTAATTATCACATAATAGGTGAATGGGCTCATATTCACCTTTTATACTTTCAAAAATTTTAAGGCATCTAATCCCAACTTTAGCTGGTCCAACCATTTTATTATAAGAATAAGCAACATAAAAAATTCTAGAAGAATCTTATATCTCTTCAAAAAATGTTTAATACTCAATATGCACATCTACAAGATGACAAAAATCATTTCATGTCAACATATATACTTGTAAATTCCAAGTTTACCTTGACATGTGCTATTTGCTTGAGTAAATTTCAAATTTCTACTACTTCAAGAGTAGTTTGCAAGATTTTACAATTGCATAGTGTTACTATTTCAGGAGTAAGTTTCAAAGTATTTACTACTTTGTGAGTAAATTTCATAATATGTATTCCTAATTGTTCTACCTCTTTTAGAGGTGAGTCATGATCACATTACAATATCACATTCACTTCGGGGAATGGATCTATGTTTTGAGATTCTCATTCCCAAGATGGAATATAGTTATACCTTGAGTATATCAAATTATGATAGCTTCGAATCTCTTTCAAGATCTTACTACTTTAGGAAAATATCAAGGCATACATATGATTAGAGTTTTTTGCTAACATATCTTTCAAAGTTACCAGAATTGAAAGTAATTACTACTTTATAAGCCTATGAAGTACTATGAAATTTAATTATTTGTCTTCTTTCAGACATATTATGCACTGCTACCAATTCACTTCAAGGAGTGTAACATATTCAATGGGACAAGTTTCATGAATTTTCATGAAAATCATATTATTTTATCTTTAGACATCATTATAATATCACTATGGTGTATTAGGACTCAAACTGAATGTCTTACCAACATAAAAATATATTAGGTCATAAATCAATGGTACTTGAACCCAATATCTTATGGACATGGTGCATCGAGACTCTAACTTGTGGTCTTACCCCTTTAATTTAATAAAACTTGAATCCATCACTTACCCTCAACCAAGGGCATAATAGACAAAAGTATTAATCAAAGTCATAATAAGAAAAAATAATGTACCATTTGGAAGTAGTTAAACCAATTTCAAGATAATAAGGACATATTATTTAAACAATCTAAAACAACTCTTTTGGTACTTTGATTTGAATAAGAATGCCTAATGTACCGGTTCTCAAAGCAAAACATTAAAGAAAGCAGTATCTACCTACTTTTAGAACTAGCAAAACAAAGTTCCATGCATTGAGATCAAGAAACATGTAAAAAAACTATGAGAACAAATGGCTATTTGGAAAACATATTTATTATTGATCATCCCCAATCATAGGAAAACGAATAACACAAATTTATGATGATCACCGAAAAATAAAAAGAACAAGTAAATGACTTTCCATAATAGAGTACAATTGAAGCCCAAATTCAAACAAAAGATTAGACTCGCTCTTATTGCTGAATCATTGAAAGTAGATATCTTAAATAGTTATATGACGTGTTATAAACTAATAAACAAAAGAAATGAATATAAGGGAGAGAAAATAGAGCTTCTCTTGGGAGATTATATTAAGAAATTTCTTGAGCGGTGAATTATAAGGAAGGGAACTCTTTTATCTATAGAAAAAGTTTGTTCCCAAAGTTAGGGCTCCTAATTGTTCTCCTAATAAACATACAAGAAGATATCCATGCAACAACAATAAAATACCTAGTTTATTCCCATAAAGTGAGGTCTGGGGAGGTTAAAGTGTACGTCATCTAGACCATTACCTCAAATAAAGTAGAAAAGATATTTCCAATAGACCCCCAGATCAGGAAAAATATAGTACAATAAGAAAAAAAACATAAAATCAAAAAATAAAATGGGATAACATACAACTATATAATAAAAGAAACAAGACTCCCATAGATTAATACCATGAACTATCTATCTAACATCACAAACATCTCCAAACACCACGAACAAGAAACTATAAGACATATGCATAACACTATGACTACAAGCACAACTACAAACAAAGAACACCTACCTAATAGCAAGGACACACTTATATACACTAACCCTCTACCCTAAACCATACCCTTCAAACCTTTTTATTAAGTTCCATGTTTGTCGTAAGTTGTAATTACTCTATGTTTTGTCAAATTACTTCTCTTTAATATTTCTTCGGTCTACCTCTAACCCATCAAAAATTATCCATACCCAGCCTCTCATATGTACTAGTGCATCTGTGCACTTCCTTATCACATACTCAACTATCTCAACCTCACTTTTCATAGTTCATCTTCCACCAAAGCCACTGCCACCATTTCTCGAATAATCTTATTTTTAACCCTATCCCTCTAAGTAAGACTATACATCTATCTCAATATCCTTATCTCTGTGACCTTCAACTTTTGGATATGGGAGTTCTAAATTGGCTAACACTCTGCTCCGTACAACATAGTCAGTCAGATCAATTCTATAGAACTTACCTTTAATCTTAGTAAACAAAATCCTATACATGTGATTCCCAAAGAGATCCTCTGTTTCAACTACTCTACATTAATATAGTGCATGACATCCTTACAAATCTCTTTATTTCCTTAAATCATAGATCTAAGATACTTGAAATTATCTCTATTACGAATGCATAAGAATCCAGCATCGCTACCACAGCAGCCTCATGCATCAAATCACTGAACTTGCACTCCAAGTATTTCATCTTGGTCATGCTCAACCTAAACCCTTTAGACTTGAGGGTCTATAACCAAACCTTCGACTTATTATTAACTCATTCCTGAGTGTCATTACTAAGCACTACACCATTAACAAATAACATACACTGAAGCACCTTCTCTTGAACATGCCATTTCAATACATCTATCAATAAGGTGAATAAAAACATACTAAGATTCAATCCTTTGTACAAAACGTTCTTTAAATCTCCTCTTACTATCCTTACACGGGTTGTCTCTCTATCATGCATGTCATGAATAAACCTAGTGTATGCTATAGGAATACCTCTAACCTCCAAGTACCTCTAGAGAATCTGTGTAGGGACTTTGTTGTGTGCCTTCTCAAGATTAATGAATAGCATATGTAAGTCCTTTTTCCTCTCCTTATACTACTCTACTAATATCCTTACTAGGTGAATAGCCTTGGTAGTTGAGTGACCTAGAATGAAATTGAACTGATTATAAAAAATAATCATTATCCTCCTAACCTTGAGACCTTTAGGTTGCAATTTTGAATACCTCATTTGTCCTTATATAATGATATTATCATATTCTATCTTAAAGATTAGGAAATATTTATTGTCTAATGTTAAACAACCATGTAATCTACTCCATACCTGCCCCACTAGTGCTCTTTAAAAACTCTACCCAAATTTCACTCAGCCAGTTGCCCTAACCTTGCATATCCTATAAATATGTAATTGCACTCTAGGTTATTTCCTCAATTTACATGCATTTTCAGCATTTTAAGCCTTCCTACAGTGGCTACATGTCATTTATGATTTGTTGGAACTGTCAGTTAGGTAGTCAAATAGTTTATTTGCATTTTAGGATTATTTCTTAATTTTTGAGCTTTTTCTGCTACGAAATTAATCTTAAACAAAAATTCCTATTAGGTAACCTCATATGAGAATTCTAATAGCATGATCATCTCTATAACATTGATTTTAGGCTGGGGACCCTTATTTTAGGTCCTGAGGCATCCCTACTCATTTTGGGCTATATGGTGGATTATATGAAAAATGGAACTATATATGTAGGCCACACATCTAGTCAAAACAATATCAAATGAAATTTTCAATGGTTCCACTGAGTTTGAAAAGTTTAATTTGGTATGGTAGCATAGTTAGTTTACACACATGGGGTTTTGAACAAATATTGAGCACCTAATCAAAGTCCATTTTTGGAAGTAGGAAAATCTAATATCTGGTATATGATATGAACAATTTAGTGCTCATGGAGTCACTATAGTGGCAAGCTCTTTAGCATCCATGCGCCTCTTAAGCAACCTTTGTCACTGGGAGGGGGTTCGCTTTAGCTGTCAAGAGATGCTTAAGTGGGCACTGCTTTAGCTCTAAAGTGACTGTTTAGTGGTATCTGACCCTTATGCTAGTATGATTTAGCATTCAAAGAGCCATTTTAGTGTCAACCGCTTTAGCGAGAACCACTTTAGCGGCTGGGCAACTGCTTTAGCGACACTTGGGAGATTTTATGTCCTTTTTTTTCACCCGATTATCCATCATTTTCTTCACTATTTTCAAACCTTTTTGAGATATTAAATATAGGAAAAATTTTGGAATCATCCATTAAAGATAAGGTAGTATAGCCTAACACTCCTGTGTCATTTTCCATTAATTTTCCCATTACTTTCCAACCCATGCCATGGTAAATTCTTAGAAATTAAGTCCTTAAATCACTAAAACTTAGGGAATGATTTGGGTTTCAGTTCATGCACCATTTGTGCTTAAATTTTGAGCACACGTTCTTTTTCCTTTGAGGGACCTCATGACAGATTCAATTTTGGATTCCATTTGCGAGCCCTGCAGACCCGTTCTTGACCTAAATTCTGACCCGACCCTTTATATAGCAATATGGGTCTCATTTTACTCTTAATGATATGTAGATTAATATTTTTATTTCATGGCAACATTTTATGATAGTGTATCATTTGCAGATAATTTGTGAGTGATTCAATGGTTTGTAGTTTGGCATCGAGGTCAGCTTCTGTCTACTTTTCTTCATGAGGTAGTGTATTAATATATTACATATTATATAGGGATGTTAGGAAGTAATTATAGGTAGAAAACCATGACCTAGCCTAAATTATGAGTTTAGGGGATAGAAGGGTGAATCGACCCTTAAGATGAAATACTTGTTATGCCTATAGGATCCTATTATCCTAGTTTACGATCATGTTAGACATGGTTGAGGCTAAGGACTCTTTATTCTAAGGTTTAACACTTGACTCAGTGGGTTATCGTGCTTTCTCAAATATGGCATTATAGTTATTTTGGTTATGTGTTGTTGGGCCCAAGGCTGTTATTATGATATTACTTGAACTCTATATAAGTGATTTATCCTTGTAAAGGACGTAGCCATAGTCTATGGACATTTAGATACTTATAATTATATTGTTTGGATACTAGTTATGGAATGAATAGATTCGGTACGTTCATGCTCACTTAATGGTACTATTCCAACTAAAAACATAGTTTTACTACTATGTTTCTAAAAGGGGATTTATTCCCACTTTTTTCTTTTAAAATAAATTCTTCCATAGCTGAATCGTACCACCTTAATGGATGATTTATAAGCTTTTGAATTTAATGATGTTGTTTTAGAGATTTTATTGAGATATATTATGGTCCACAATTTTACTACCATTATTTACTTTGGTCGCGAGAGATTCTGATCCTTCCTGCTCTTTGATACTGATTTAGTTTGGAGTTAATCTTGGACTGATTTACAGACTCACACTTTTTATCCACTATTTGAGTTGTGCATTTATTATATATACATCTCTCTTAACTTGATGAAGAAGATTGATGATAATGATGATGATTGAAAATCCAGGATCGAGACTAGGTCGGTGTGTATGGATACTCTTGAACCCCCTAGGGACCTCTTCGTTCGTAAGCCATCAGGTTGAAAAAGAGAGGTCATTGTAGGTCTTGACTTTTGGATCCATAGAGCTTGAGAAAGTGTATACAATGAGTTGCTTTATGGAACTTGGATCGGTTATGGTATTATGAATTGAACTTAGGATTCATTCTTGCATGCGCATTGCCTATCAATAGTATATTTTTGGTCCCTATATTTATCAACCTTATGGGGGTTGCGTAGGTATAGATTATGAGTGTTGTTTACTGTGTGTTGTGTATTGATTGAGAATTCTAGGCTATGGGGTCCGATTTAGGTATTTTTTGGTTGGACTAGCCAATTACTCTACTATTGTTATTAAGGTTATTTTATGGCAGGTTGATCTTTGGACTAATACTGAGATTTGAGGTATGATTCTAATTCCTTTATCTTATGCATATTTATTATGAATAATTATCTCATGGTTAGACATTATGATTATAGGCCCTGATTATGCTAGCACTAGTTAGTACTATGATTAAGAGTCCTTAATTGCTAGTATGACTACCTTAGGTTGTACTTTTGAGTTAGTCTTATCTAGGTATGTATATATATATATATATATATATATATATATATATATATATATGTATCTAGATATAGTATTACCATATATCCCACTCTTCCTTTGTTTATTCATTTAGTATATCCATTCCTTGGACATGTATACTACTATTATCCTTATTTTTCCCTTCATTTGTATATTGGCTTATTATATATGATATAGTGCTTTAGTGATAGAATACGGCTAGAATAGGATAATTATCCTTATTGCCTTCCTAGTCTTACTATCTTAGCTTCCCAGATATTTGGTTATAGTTTACATTCCTACTTACATGTTATTTATATTTGCATTATATTTTGATCTCATTCGATAGTTGCCTACTAAGTACCACGTGCTTGTTGCTAATACTGTAGTTTTGCATCCTACAGATAATAGCATGGGTTATCATTGCTATTGTATGCATCATGCAGAGCAAAGCAATTGTGGATCAGAGATTTAGGTTGAGCTCCTGGCGTTCGGCATATTACCATTCTCCATATCACAACCTAATTTCTCAAGTCATGATGGCACCTACTATAACCCACTAGCAGTTAAGCCACCCCGTAGTCCAGAACTACTAGTAATAGACTGCCAAGAGAAATGAATGAAGATAGAGGAATAAATATAATTAAAGACTAAATATCCATATACTATGGCTACACTCTTTAAAATGATAAATCACTCACCTGGAGTCCAACTAATATCATAATCACGGCCTTAGGCCCACATATATAGATACTTATACACACACACATATATATATCCAACATAATCACATTACTGTAATCTGAGGAACCATGATAATCCACCGAGTCAAGTAGTAAACCTTATACTAAAGGGTTCTTAGCCTCAACCATGTCTAGCATGCTCATAACCAAGAGTAATAGGATCCTAAAGGAATAACAAGTATTTCACCTTAAGGGTCAATTCATCTTTCTATCCCCCAAACTTCTAAACTAGTCTACGTTATGGAAATATATACATAATCATACCCGAACATTCTTACCTAACATACAATACATATAATACACTATCTCGTGAGTAGACAGAAGCCTACCTTGATGCAGAACCACAAGTCCTCAAATTGCCCACAAATCATTCTCTTTTTCTCTAAAATTTGAGATATCGTCACACTATCAAAATAGTAATCTACACGTCATTAGTAGTAAAATGAAACTCATGTTGCTATATAAAAGGTCAGGACAAAATTTAGGTGAAAAATGGGCCTGTGGAGCATGCAAACGAAATTCAAAATTGAATCCATCATGAGGTCCCTCGAAGGACAAGAAATGCTTGATCAAAATTTGAGCACAAATAGAACACAGATCGAGGCCCAATAAGCCCACAGAGTTAATAAATTCAAAAAACTAATTTTCTAGAAATTTACAAGGAAACTAGAAAAACTTGATGGGGGGAAACAATGGAAAATGATAAAGAGGTGTTGAATTATCTTACCTTGCCGTCAATGGATGATTTCACAAAATTCCCCTTACTTCAAGCTTTAACAATAGTGGAAAAATCATTTTAACTCACAATTTTACTCAGAAATTATGTAAAACAAAATAGGTAATCCTGGAAAATAAAAAATATGAAGTTATAATCACATAGAAATGATTATACAATAAAAATGCCTCAAGAATCATCAAAATTGGAACTTCCTAACTCCCAAAGTATCGAAAATACAAAATGTGTTTGGTTTAAGTCTTATACTCAGCGATGGATGCTAAAGTGGCACTTTGACCGCTAAACCACTCTGGTCAAAGGGTAAAAATACCACTAAAAATCAGTCAAATGGTGGCTTTAGCCATTGGTCAAATGGTCAATAGCCACTAAAGCAACCACACCTACACCAACAACCTTCAAAACTTATTTTTTACTCTCAGAACTCATCCGGGACCTTATGAACATGAACCAGTAGTGCAAATTGATCATAAAATACATTGCGGGTCCAATGGAATCTTTGAATTTAGGAAAAAAAGGTATTTTAGAAAAAAGTAGCCCCCGGGGACACTTTCTGGCACTTTTAAATAATTTCATCTAAACACTTTAAATGAAATATGAATGCTCGGGACCCAAACTAACTATGTTACTAACCCAAAAATTACATTTTGGAATCAATATAGCAATTAAAATTTTCATTTGAGGCTTTTTTGATTAAATGTGGGTCCCATACCAAAGGGCCATTTTAACCAAAATCCACCCAATAGTCTAAAATGAGTATTGAAGCCTCAGGACCTGAACATCTCAAAAACATCAGAATGCCTAGATAAAACATCTCAAAAACACAATAATACAATATCCAAAATGTCATCCCAAAACAAAATTAAAAACAGCATCAAGAATATCATCAAAACACTACCCAAAAACATCTAGGCAGTATAAATATAGGGACAGGCACCCCCAACCGTCCCCACTTCCTAGTCAACGAGATAAAGTAAAGGAATTTTCCTGAATTAGCCTTATGAACCTCTCTCTCTAGTATACCCTGCATCATCTCCACTATAGTCAGCACCAGACCACTCAGCAGGGGCTCTATTATCACTCTCTTATTTACCCTGTTTACCATATTTTCTTGTGACTCCCTAAGGTCCCTGTGTGATATTACCAAAGATGAATATGCCCTCTCTAATTTGGCAACCCTGGCACCCTCTTTTTTCAACTCCTTCCAATATATTTCATAATCGGACCGAGATACATATGAATAGAGAGCATTAGAGGACTCCCCCAGGCCCTAAGATAACCTTGAAACACGCTCTCTGATATCAGTAAGTATGTCAAAGAATTCTGGGAACTTCTCTGGGACTCTATCCATAAAGATACTCCTTTCTAGGAGTAGGTTGGTCCTTGGGAGGTAATTGTAATACTGGTTGTGGCTTTCTAGAGGCATGAATCTGGTATCTTCTAAGTCTCTCATTTTGTAGCTTAGTACTTATATGGAACACACTTCAAACCATTTTTAGTATTTTCAAAGAATAACTTATGCTAGATTAACAAGAAAAGCGCATGTCGCAATGCAATAGGAGATTCTAGTGTGAAAAATAGATGTGCAGAAATTTTGATTTTTGTAGACAACTATCCTCAGGTATGAAAATCGCGAAGCATTGACCGCGATCGTGATATATGAGACCACAGTTAACAGTTCTGCCATCGCTCAAGATACGCAAAATAACTCCAACTTTATCTTCCAACTAGGCACACAAACATTATGATCAGACAAAATAAGCCTAGATTGGGAGATTTTAGCCCCAAACTTAGAGGAATTCACATTGAACTCATTTGTCTATTGAATGAATACACAATATACACGTCAGTTTCAACCAGTTTAGGCTAAAATATGGGTACTCAAAACTTCCCCAAATGATGTTTAGACACCCTACAATTGCTAACCACAACAATAAACATAAATAAGCATAATTGTGTCATTATAAAAATAAATTTATTCCTATTTATAAACCACATGTCCCAGGCCTACAATGATAATAAAAGTAAGGGAGTTTGAGACTACATACCAAATAAATAATGCAAAAGGTTTGAAATGAAATCTTGGATACTCGACACCATGCCAACAAATAGGAGAATTTT
The DNA here is from genome assembly GCA_030864225.1 of Capsicum baccatum var. pendulum. Classification (NCBI taxonomy): domain Eukaryota; kingdom Viridiplantae; phylum Streptophyta; class Magnoliopsida; order Solanales; family Solanaceae; genus Capsicum; species Capsicum baccatum. The sequence goes on along the minus strand of CM061559.1, from coordinate 121,267,072 downwards.
GAGAATGAACGTATGGGAAAAATTGCAATTGGATGGTCACTTAAACTGGTATGACCGCAATCGTAGTCCTAGTTCTAAGATCGAGGACTTGCGTCCTCTGCAATCGCGATGACATGGACCGCGACCATGGTACCTAAGGACAAACTCTTGGCTTCTGTACTTCGTTGTTCAGTCTAATAAGCCACTTTCACAAATCCCTTTTTTGACTTCAAACAAAATTTCTTCGAGCAATACTTTTTCATGGATTATTCATGAGTAAATACAAAAATAAAATCTACTCTATCATTCATAAATAAAAGGATACAGGCCAACTTTTATTTAATATACAATGAGCGGCAGAGAGATAAAAGATTCAGATCTTCCAAGGTAAAACTTAGAAGATGTGAGAAGATGGCGAGTAAGCTTTGATCTCTCCATTTTAAAGATTTGAATCTTTTACCCAAATTCACATCAATCTTTTAGATTAGTTCCTTAGGTAAGAGTGAGTACATCATTAGGCCATTCCTTGTACTTCAGAAGTTGAACATCTTGTCCTTGATGGTTGGGGTTCTATGCTCCCTTAGATGTCAAACTCTAAAATATAAGAGTTGGACTCCGTCATCCCACAATCCTTCATTTATTCAAAAGGATGGATCCTCATCACATCCTTGAAGTATAATGTTGAAAAGTGGGTTGAATGAGGTCTAACACCTAATTTTGGGTTAGCCTCCTCCGAAGCATCTTTACCCAAAAATGAACTAGAGTCATTATAAGAGATTTGCTTTGATTTTTCTCTTGAATCTAGTATCATTTCTTTTATTTTGGTTTCTTCTTCCTCATATGAGTCTGATAATTGGAAAGTCACCGAGTATTATTTAATACCAAGCTTGTTATAATAGCTTGGTTTCTCTTTTTGACAAACCTTCTCTCGAGAAATGGGCATGGTGGGGATTATCTCAAGCCTTTCTTCTTTACCCATTGCCTCCTTCTTGACACTTGTACATTCTTTATGCATATATTCTATATTCTCCCTCATTACATCTACTCAATGCAAAATAGCTGACAACCGTAGGTCACAACTATTAGGCTATTGCTCTTCATTATTCTCATCATAAGACTTATTAATCTCATAAGAAGAACTAGCAATTCAGTTAGTATAATAGGGGGCATTTGAACAATCATTCCAATGTCCATTTCGACTACCACATAAAGGACAACTTTACTCCCTATAGGATTGAGATTGTGATTCTGTCTCTTTCCGACGAGCATAGTTACAATCTCTCCTGAAGTATGGTCCATCATAATATGAACATGGGTTGTCAAGATTGGACTTCCAACTATCCAACTAATACTTAATAGAAGAAGCCATAGAGAAAAGTGAAAATAAATAAAATCTACCTACAAAGAAAATCACAAACACATATATACAAGCTTGAATTCAAGAAAGTAACTAAAATTCCAAACTAACTTAATACGCCAAATTATTCCCCAACAATGGCGCCATTTTTTATAATGCTCAACTTACACGTCAAATTAAGTGCAAGGTGGTCGTCGTCAATATATTTACCCAAGTTTGGAGTCGGGGTTGAATCCACGAGGAACAATATGAGTGGCGATCAAATTAATTCAAAATGATACATACAAGTTAAATTCAAATAAATGGTACAAAAAGATTAAATGGGGGAGGATTCCTACACTAATGTTTATTTTTGGGTTTTTCTAGTATAAATAAGGGGCTACAAATAATTAAAGTTTAACAATTATGCGTGGATCTTGGGATTATGCATTACTAAGGGAGTGATATATGGGTGTTAGTGATCAACAACAATTTAGTAAGACAAATATGGGTAGGTTTGGTTATGGATTTTGATGCTACTCTTTCAACAAAATATCAAACTTTCACCCATTGATTCTTTCGAATACCTAATAGGTGTGTTCAACAATTTGTAACCAAAACCTCAATTTAGGCATCCGTATTTCTAGGATGATACCTATGGTATAGTCAACCTCACATTTACCCTTATGTCTAAGATAGTAAAAATTTAGCAAACTATACATAAATGTCTATCATTACTTTGGTTTCCACATCCCTCTTTGAAGGATGATATGGATTCCTATACTTCACCCAAAACCCTTCTTTCGAAGATGGACTTGAGCTTTATAGAGCTTGGATCTTTCACTCATCAAACCTAGGTGGGTATTTGGGGATTTCACCCATCAAATCTTAACCAAATTAGCATATAAATAATAAAACCAATAAACATAAATTACCAAATAGATGCTAACAATAACAACCCACACACACTTTAACCCCTATACACACATAACCCCAAGAAGGAGATTTATCTACACATAAGATAAATAAGCATAGATATACCCATAATATCCATTGAAATAAATTGTTGAAGATTTAAGTAAATGTTACTTCAAACTTGGCTCTCCCTCAATATCAACAATGGTAGTGAGAAAATCTTCCACTCCAATGTGTTCTTTACTCAAAATTTACACAATATTTTATCCTTCAAAAATGGAGGTTATGGAGTCAAGAGTTAAAACCTAAAAATTGGGAAAGACAAAATATGATACGTAATAGGGTTTGAGTCATTTTTTCAAAATTAGGGTCAGCCACGTGCATTTTCGATTTTCCCTTGGGCTAATCTCTTCCACTAAGTCGTGATCGCATAAATATAGTTGCAACCATGGTTATATGAACGCAGGTAACTTTTCTGATCACAGTTGGATAACTTTTGCTTGACTTCCATGATTGCAGTCAGCAGACCGCGATCGTGGTACTTGTGGCCTTGCTTCTCCAAGTCTTCATCTGCTCTATTTTGATCATTTTCAACTCTCATCCACATCTTTTGATCTTCTTAACTCTATGCCTGCATAGAGTGGATATTAGTGCATTTTATCACCAATATGTCTCATTGATACATTCACAACAAGGTAATGTGCATAAATGTTTAAGGAGAATGAGTGGTAAGATCACCACTCATCAAGCACACATAGCCGCTGAATATCCATTATTACCACAAACTTTACACCAACCTGCAGCTTGTTGGATTGAATTGACTGTGGCTACTGGTTGTGCTACTCCCAACTTTAGACTACTTATTTTATTTTGCAATGCCGATATCTGAGCAGATATAGCAATGAATTGGTCAACCTCTAATACACCTGCAACTCTTTTTGTAGCACTCCTCGAATTTGAATGTCATTCTGGATTTCCTTGAGCTATGCGGTATAATAAAGTGCATAGCTCATCATATGTCATCTTAAGAGTTTGACCACCTGCAGCTGAATCTAGCAATATTTTTGCATTGTGATCAAAAGCCTCTACAAAAGTATAAGAAAGTGCCCCATTGGACTGTTGATTGTGTGGGCAATCCCGAAGAAGTGCCTTGAAGCGCTCCCAAGCATGATAAATATTCTTATTTGGATTCTATTTGAAGCACACTATCTTACTGCAAAGTCTCGCAGTTTTGCCAGACAGGAAAAATCGAATAAAAAATTTTTTAGTCATGTTGTCCCATGATGTGATTGAATTTATCCGCTCTACTTTAAAAACTTTTTTGCTTCCCCCAACAGTGAAAATGGGAGCAGCGGCATCCTTACATAATCTGCATTCACCCCTGTAGGAATGAATGTTTCACTGATTTCTAGAAAAATTTGCAAGTGAACCTGTGGATCTTCATGTAATAGCCCTATGAACTGTCCACTGCTAATCAGAATATGTACCATATTCTAGTTAAGATAAAAAATTCCTCCAGCTACCGGCTTCTAAAATAGGGTGGTCAAATTGGTTGGAAGTGGGATTGCCATTTCTCTAACTATATTGTGGGCTGCTTGCTATTCAGCCATTAGAGCAGATCTTCTTAGATTTGTAGAATTCAGGGGAGAAGGATTGATTCTCTCCTTCATTGATGGAAAAGTTCCTCAGGTTTGAAGCTTGGTTCAACCAAGTCTTGATCCCTTACTATCTTACTACTTTGTAAACCTATTTTCTACAAATACAAAACCAAGACCAAGCATAAAAATACCAAAGAAATCTAAAAGTAACACTAGAAATAAAATAGTTTCCAAATTACAAGTCCCCAGTAATGGCGCCAAAAACATGACAACACCAAATCACACACGCAAGGGTATGTGGTATATCAAGTAGTAAAGTGTCCTTCAAGAAAGCCGAGTATCGATCCCATAAGGACTTGATCGCATAACTATTTGATTCTAGTGCACAATTTAGATTCAATTGATGCAAGCTTAACCAAAATAGATTTTGAATATTTGTAAAATAAAGTAAAGGAATCAATGCATACATTAAATTTTTGAAACAATCAATGGAGTAAAGCTCGGCGTTAAAGCACTTCGAACAATCATACTATGTTATTGAACTTCATTTGTTAATTTGCTTATCTTGGTTGTAGATTTATAGGGTTAATTGCTTGATCATGGTATCCTGACCTCTAACCGTTTACCTAACTTGGACATTACAACTACATTATTGAGCGGGGATGTAATAATCCAATTAAGTTCTTAATGCTATCATCCTACATATAAATCAAGTAAGGGTTCTAAGTACATCCCTATCCTGGATGCTAATATGAATTCCTTATTTCATAAAAGAATACAAACTATACTTTGTTCATTACCATATTCTATCTCCCTATTCCCTCTCTTGAGATCACAAGGGTGACAATAGAAGTATTTTCTGGGTGATCAATGCATCAAATAATTAAATCCAGAATAAACAAACAACTAATAATGATAGGCAAATTAAATGAATTTAATCCAAAACAATAGTACTCATGTTTTTTGCTTTAACCCTGAAAAGGGAGTTTTTAGCCACTCATAGCCATAATCAACATCTAAATAATTGTATGAATGATTAAAACAATAAAGAAAGCTAAATTAAAGAATAAAAACCTAAAAAGAATTTGTATCAGCCCTTCAATGCTCCCAAGAAGTTCCAAGATTCTAAAAATGGAATTTAACACGTTATATTTATAGTAGACAAGTCATAAACTGAATAGGAATAGGTTTCCACGCTATCCTTTTTAATCTGGGAACATTTTTCTGCTTTAAATCATTATCGCGTCATGCTAGAGTGTCCATCGGTATTATCTTGTGAAGTGGTGTAATCACATTGAGATTCTGGACTTGGACAAATGTCGATTGGCTCATTACCGCAATGCGGAACCTCTTTTATCGCTATTAGGACCATATCACAGTGGGCCACTATTTTGGATCCCTTTTGAATCTTTTGATGTTTCACACGTGCCAATAGTCCATTCCCAAGGTCCCCCATGTGCCCTAGACACCCCAGGTATCAAAATTGCATCAAGTTTGTGTATTGTGCTTTTGTTGATCCATTCCAAGCCTTTTTGAGTTGTTTCAACTTGATTTGAATCTAGTATATCCTTTATATATCATCATAATCCATTCACCAAGAATATTATAGCATTAAACACAACAATTTAGAGTTCAAAACAACACAACATCCAAGACGGTGAACTAGATACACGAGCTAAGACTAGGCTTGCACACATTGATCTTAAGCTTATTGTTTTGACTCTTGTCTTGATCCAATTGACCCTTGAACATTATAACCATGTTGTTTCACATATAAATACACAATGACAACCTTAGGAAATCATTACACACGTTAGAAACCAACACAATAGACTAGGAAAACACCTAGCTCAAGCTAGTCATACTAGTTTTCTCGGTTGAATTCTAAATGATCTATTTGAATCAAAACTCATGTGAAAATACCATTAAACATTGTAAGCACGTACATGGACACGTAGATGCACATTTATATCATTATCAATACATTAAGAACAAGAATTATCCATAAAACAAGGTTAAATGGGCTAAAATAGCAACGTTAGAATGCATAAATACACCCAACATCATCATACCACTACAACAGAAAAATATTCAACAAAGCTGGTTGCCTAAGCCAACAAATAAGAACTATGAGAAAGGGAATTTTAACTAGATAATGCTAATCTATCGATCTACCGAGGAAAGATCAATCAATATCAGCCAATGACAATAATAATGAGAACAATATAAACATCAGTACAAAGAGCAGGTGGTACCAAAAATGAAAATCAATAACAAGTACCACACTAGGGCCATAAGTAAATCAATATGCCTAGGTAAATAGGACTCAAACCGAACTAGTACAGCCCTAGGAAATATCAACATTGATCCACTCTATCCACTACTAAAAATATTATCTATGGGGATAGTCATATAATTATAAACTCTATACCAAGCCATAGAACAATTAAAATAAACCTACCAGGGCCCATGATCATCGATGGGTTAAAAAACCTCCAAACACTTAAATAAAAAGGTAAAGGCAGGAAATAAAAGGCGTAACTCTCATGGTGAAATCTGAAGTCACATGTCTGACATACCTAGGGGAGTATGAATCTAAGCGGGTCAAAACTCAAACTGAACATCAAAATCAACTGAGGCGCTCAATGCAAGCCTCTAACTCGAGGTACCATAATACTATGAGACTAGTATAGATATGCGGAATAACTAATGATCCCATGTCAGGGGCACTCTCTGGACTAGTGAATGATCTCTCTATAGTCGTATAAAACCCTTGAATCCCTAACCTAGTTAGAAACATGAGCTGACCCCAACTAGTTGACCAACTAATGGTGGGGCAACTACCTACTAAGATGACCATCCTCCTCATAATCATAATACACCTCACGGAGCCTATTATGGCGACGAACACATACTAACCCTATCTAAGCAACCAAATAACTTTTGGGGAACAGTCTACACTAATGACCACAACCATAGCAAGCTCCTGAAATACCCTGAGATGCAACCCCTACTGATGCAGAACAACCGTCATGACATGAAGACCCATACTGAATACTATACAAGGTCCAATAAAAACTCTACCTACTATAATCACCACAACTGATCTGAGATCCACCCATAGTTTAAGACAATATCTGTGTAGAATAGATAAGCTTGAAATAATGATATAAGAATGGCCTAAGAAGATGAATACTAACAGAAATAAGATAACAAATACATAAAATAAAAGTAATATAGATAGTTGACATACGAGATTACAAAAAATAGGAACCAAACCGTATATCAAATGTTAAACCCCTAAGACCCAAAATAACAACACCAAACTCTTAATGCGACTACTAAGGGAATCAACTCTACCTTACAACCACCGTTTCTAAGCAAAGATCAATAATGGATTTTTCGAGCCCTACACACTTGGCTTTTCCAAGCCCTATATTACACTCTTAAAGAGAGAACAAGAAATCTTTCAATGACTTCCAAATATCTATAATCAACTAAAGAGCATATGATCTAATAAAAGACTGTTTATAGGATAGCTCATTACATAGAAAAATGGCCAAAATACCATTAGTGAAAGGGGTGTTCGTGGAGTGTCTTTCCAACAAGTGTAATCCCCAAATTATCCTTAATGAAGGGTGTTTATTCAATGCTCCAAAACTGTGAAGTCATTCTTCAACACTTGTGGACTCGGGTTGGCATCAAAGGTAAGCCCCCATACAATCTTCCACACACGAGTTTGCTTTATGTCACGCTTAAAATGGGCCATCCATGCATGTTCTTGTGTCCTCGAGGTGACCAAGTATTGAGTCTTTATGCATTGGCCTCCAATGATGTCTTCAAATGCATAGATAGTCATTTGGCTCATATCATCCTCCCCTTCTTAAAAAAGATTCGACCCCAAATCCATACCTTGTTAAACTAAATAAAGGACAAATAAGCACAACTCATGGCATGAGGGTTAGGGTTAGTACAACAAATAACATCATCATGCCAAGGTGGTACATCTTGAGATATAACCATGAATCCTTTGTCTTAGTATGAAAAATTTGCAAGAATCTTATAAAGGAAATGGCTATGACAAGTATTAAGAGATAAAGAAACTACAAAGGACTTAATGGTATAACTAAGTCTAAAAGGTAAGGCTACCCTTGTCTTAGGAACCATAAAGCACAACTGTTTCATTACCTCTTCCAAGTGGCGTCATCAAATATGGTTCCATTATTAGTCTCAAAGTCCACCAATCCCACATAGTATTGTCACTCAAACAAGTGAACCAACCAATAACACCCCTACCTCTACTTAATGTAAACCCAAAACAAGCATGGATATCATCATAGGCAAAGAGGTAGTATAGGAAATAATCAAGTATAAATATATGCACGGGTGAAGACAAAGCATTTAAGAACATACACGTTTTTTCTATCAAACAAATAGACAACTTGGCATCCAGAAGTTGGGATTCATGCAACTTAAGCACAAGTGTGTCAAGAAAGGATGCACATTTAGAAGCATTACCCCAAGGAGACTGACATTTTTGCTCTCAGGTTTTCAAGAATGACACTTTTCTTGTCATGTAAACCAAGAAACAAGTTGGGTGCACCAACATCACCATTTCCATTTTTGGCATCGGGGTCAAATGGAAAGAGTAGCAATAGACATAGGTATAGACAATACTCTCTTTCCCCTTGGGCTTCACCCAAAATACAAGATATACTCTCTATAATATCATATATATATATCATCAAAAGCAAATAAAGAGTAGAGAAAGGTATCACTCAAGTCAACTTCAACTAAGGTATCCTTATGTATGTACTCACTCCTAGTTTTAATATCATCACCATGAGTACTCTCTACAATTAGGTCACACATAGTAGAAGAAATAATTTCCAATCAATGGATACCTTCCCTTTCTATGGAAGTACCCTTAAGTAGACACATACCACCACCAAATTCCAAGGAATTATTACTTAAGACTTTACAAGAATCAAGTAATTCATCATCATAGTTATCAAACATGGGTGGGGTGTCATACAAAGGATCACAACCACAATCAATTTTCAAGGAATAATCACTTATTAGGTTTCTTAAGAATTCAAGCAAGTCAAAATTATCATCACCCAATTGATCATTCCTTTCCAAGACCTCACATTCATTTCCCTTAAGAGTACTCTCATCTTCCAAAAAGAGATTTCCATTTTTAGGAGGAATGTTGTCACGCCATAGTGGGTTGGCATATAGGCTATAGCTTTCAATACAAGCTATACCTTCAACTTTATTCTAACCACTAGGTTCATTAGGAGTGAACTCATTATCTTTAAACAAGATATTATACTTAAAGAGAAAAGGATCTATCCATGAAGAGGAAATAGAACATGCAAATTCATTCTCTAAAAGATCATTATCAAGTATCAAAAATGTTTCAAGTGCATGATTATCCCTATGAGCAAAATCGAGAGGAGAACTCACTAGAGATCATGCTAAAGGGGTTACTCCTATTTATTTGATCAATATTTTCAATATCATCACTCACTTCAGATCCATTAAACACATCACACACATCCTCAAGTGGTGGAAAAAATTTTCACGTAAGATGATGTATTATTATTCAACACATTGGCTTCAACACTAGATGGACATAAATTGATATTACAAGGAGAGTCAATTCGGTCATCAATAAGATCACCTAGTGTATCCACATTCGCGACATGTAAATCATCATCAAAGAGAAAAGAATTAATAGATGATGTATTATTATTTAACACAATGTCTTCAATACTAGGTGGGCTAAAATTGATCTTACAAGAAGAGTCAATTCGGTCATCAATAGGATCAACTAGTGTATCCACAGTCACAACAAGTACATCATCAACAAGAGATAAAGAATCAATAGACTCACTAATAGGTAAGCTACTACTCACACTCAATAGGCTACTAGCCACACAATTATTATTCACATGCATAAAAGTTAAGAGTTAGCTATTTTACCTTGTAGTTCTTGAGTAGATTTTTCTTTGTCGTGGTGTAAAGGTTTCCCACATGCTTCGGTAGCAACTTCTCCTTAGACTTGTGCTCCTCCGTTTTCCATATTGGTACCTACACAAATGCCCATAAAAATAGAAGGACAAACATAGTTAGCATGGTTTGGTGGCAACCCCCTTACTTCACTCCACACAACCTCTCTTTTTTCCACTCTTGGATTGCCACCTTGTATACCCTTACTCCTCTCAATATTTTATCTCTCATAATCATTCGGCTTGGAGTAAGTGATTACATCTCCTTATGCTTTGAGAATAATTGAGGTAAAGAGATAATTTCCTCAACGGTCCACTACAACCAAAGGCTAATTTAGTATATTTGGAACTCTATGTTGTGCAAACTAATGGGCACCCAAGAATACATGACCTGGTTTCAAGGGGAAGATATCGCAACACACCTCCTCATAGTATTCAAATTGGGTAAAGACAATCCTCACTCTCTTGGTAACTTTATACCTAGCCAAGAAATATGGAACAAGTATAGGTTCTCAAAACAACCCCAAATAATCAACCATGGGGGTCATGATGTAGTTCTTATGGCTTCAATAATCTAGCATAAGGAGGCAGTTTGATACCCCATAAATGCTTACCTTTTCGGAGTGAAGATGTAATACCCCAAGAAATTTTTCATTGAAATTTTGTGCGTAAGTGTGGTGGGTTCTATCTTCTAGAATGAATTATAAATTTTCCTTGCAGAATGTCTTAGATTATGACCCACCATTGTGTAGAGTATCAAATAAGATTTCCAACTATATATGGATCATCCAAAACGGACACCCGAGCGACAAGTTATAAATATTCCGATCGAACTATGAATAGTAGTGACTAGTAAAATATGCAGGAAAAAGTACTGAGTCCTGGCGCATTTTTTCTCTAACTTAAAATGATCATAACTCCTTGTACATAATGATTTGGGTGATCTAATATATATCAATGGAAAGCTCTGTGAGTCCTCTTTCCAATGAAATTGGTTTCATCCAATTTTTCTATCGAAGCAAAAAGTTATTGTCGACCTACTTCAGCCTAACAAAAGCGAATTTTTGGGTCAACTTCAAACGATCATAACTTCTCATACACAATAATAGGGGTGAGATACTATACATCAACGGAAAGATATATGAGTTATCTTTCTAATGAAGTTAGTTTCATCCAATTTGGATATCGGAGTAAAACGTTATGGTTGATCTACTTCAGACTATCAAAATAGTTCACTAAAGGACAGATTTGAGAATTTTTTTTATTTTTAAGAGCGTTTTGGTCATTCCCCCTCACCCAAAAATCCATCTAAACCCTATATTAAAGCCAATTAGAAGCATTATATGTTATATTTCATCAAATCCCCTCAAAAAGAAAACCCTAAGCTCCTACATCCAACTTCAAGAACCTCCAAAGTTCACCATCAATTCTGCAAATTTATTCAAAATTCTAAGTTTCTAGTTCTAGAACTCCCAGAACCATCATTCAAAGGAACGATTAACATCTGAAAAATGAGTATCGATCTAAAGTTCATCATTCAAGATATGTGGGGTTTTTCAACAAGAACTCTCTTTCGTTCTTGTGCCTAAAAGTAATTTTCTTTACAAAGGCATGATTTTTATTTGATTTTTATGAATTTAAAGCATGAACCCATATATTATGATGATTATTATGAAATCTTGATATTTATGATTTTGAAAGATGAATTTACATGTGTGGAGATATAAAGCATGAATCTTGAATGATATTTATCATGATTTTGATATTTGGGTCATGAATCCCCATTGAAAATTGTGTTTTTTAGAAAGTGTGTATTATAAGCACGTTGATGTTGAATATTTGAGATATTTTGAATGATTTGACCTTTTGGTCTTAATGGAGTTGTTTTAAACTTGAGTGTGAAAAAAATCCACAACGTGGTTAATTTTGATAGATGCGAAGCATGATGTCTCCCGATGTATATTTATATATTACTGAAATTATTTTTTTGTGGATTGCTTTGAAATGATCTGAGCTAAGTCCGGGAGAAATCTTTAGCACTGAGTGGGAGGTATAAAGCGACCTTACTTCCCTAGAACTATGTGCCCCTGTAGGTGTGAGCCTGAGGCTAATTTATATAGTGATCACTAGTTTGTGTGGATTTGATATCGATAGTCCTACTCTGATGGCAAGGATAGGACGCTCTCCCTAATGTGGGTTGTACGTTGGACTCCATATAGCTTACATGGTTTATATCGGTTATAGGATCTCCTAGTGTGTGTGTGTTTTCTTGTGTCTATGGTGAATGGTGAAGTAATTTGAAAGTGGAATTGTGAAAGTTATTATTTCAAAAGATTTAAATGATATTTACATTATGAGAATTGATATTCTTGATGAACTAAAAGTGATTGACAAATTATATGATGACTCACATGTGTTATTGTACTTATTTCATCCTCTCATGATTATGATGATTTTCTTCGAGCTATGTGAGTCTTTTACACATCCTGTATATTTCTTATAAATATTTATGATGATGATGTTTATACAACTGCACACACCCCCATATACTCGGTTCCTTTCCATGGTATTGACTCACATCTTTGGATGTGGGCTACATTTTCTCAAAATATAGGTTCAGGTGCTCAGTTCCAGGTTTGACAGTGATTCTTCGGGCATGTTATTCTACATCCTCTGTTGTGGTGAGTCCTCATGTTCCGAGGACGTGATGTCTGATATTGGTTTCATGGAATTATTTACATTTGATAATTGAGTATGAGTCAGTTGGGGCATGTCTCAATGGCTCGCTGGTTTTATTGATTTTCTTAGAGAGTTGTCAGACTAGTATAGATGTTGGGAGTTGACTAATAAGTCATATTTTGTTATCTTTCTGAAAATTCTTTTATTCTTGGATGATGATTACTCTGTTGATATTTGAGGTTTATTTATGAAAACCCCATTGATTTGTGTTGAACTTAATGAAAATGGCTCAAAGGGTTAGCTTGGGGCTACTCATAGCCTCAAGTACCGTGTGACGCTCCGAGACCTATTTTCTGGGGCGTTACAAACTTGGGATCAAAGCCTAAGGTTTTAAGGGACACTAGGGAGTCTGACAAGCCGCGTTAAGTAGAGTCTTAATTATCAGTGTGTAGCGCGCCACTTCTATGAGCAAGAGGCCACAAGACGTTTTATGAAAAAGTGTGATTCTTTTTTTCAGAAGTCTATCATGCTTAAAGTGTCTCTCTTTGCTATTGATTCGTGATCTCCTCTTTTAGAAATATGCCTCCACATCGAGCGATAGGAAATAATAATGATTACCAACCTCAACCCACTGACCCATTAAATGAAAATGTGTCTCATGCTGAATTTTGGGAAGCCTTCCAGGCGCTGGCTCAAGCTGTTACTGCAAATATTCAGGCCAACCCGGCCCCGGCTCTACAACAGTAGGGAGGTGATTTAGCTGGTGCCAGGATCTGTGACTTCATGCGGATGAATCCACCAAAATTCTATGGGTCCAAGTCATATGAGGATCCAAGGTTATTTTTAGAGGAGGTGCGGAAGATTACTCAGGTGATGCATATATTTGAGGAACATAGTATGAAGTTAGCTGCGTATAGGTTGAAAGACCTTGCTTATGACTGGTTTTTGCTTGAAGGAAAGGTAGAGGTGAGGGAGATGTCCCTACAACTTGGCAAGAGTTCCAGGATGCATTCCTGGATAAGTTTTTCCCTTGGGAGATGAGGGAGGCAAAGGTGGAAGAGTTTATGAACCTGCGACAAGGCTCTATGATTGTTAGGGAGTACTGTCTAAAGTTCAATCAACTGGCCAAGTATGCTTCTGACTTAGTGGCTGATAATCGGGCTAGTATGAGTAAGTTTGTGACTGAAGTGTCTAGTTATGTGGTTAAGGAGTGTAGGTCTGCTATGCTGAATAGTGAGATAAATCTTTCTTCGCTGATGACTCATGCCCAACAGATTGAGGCAGATAAGATTAAGGAGAGAGATAGAATATGAGAGAATGAGAGAGCTAGGTCCAAGCAGCACGAATAGGGTTAGACTAGATTGTAGAGAGAGAGTTGCCCTCAGTATCAGGATCGTTCGTCTATGCCAGCACCGCTATCTGCTAGTGGTCCCGTGCCTAGAGATAGGCAGGAGAAAGGTAGTAGGTCATATGCATCTAGGTCCCAGTATAGTGCTGGCAGTAAGCCAAATTGTCCCCTGTGTCTAAGTATGGTTGGGCTCATTTGGGTGAGTATTGGGGTGAGAAGAGGGGTTGTTTCAGGTGTGGTGACATGGGTCACAGAGTTAGAGATTTTCTATAGGATAGACAAGGGCTTCGTGACTATCGCCCTCAGACCCAGACTCAGACTGTTAGTGCTCTAGTTCCAGCGACTCGCCCAGCCCCAGCTCAGGGTGCTTCTTCTAGCAATGCTGGCGGGCTGCGCCATAATTGATTCTATGCTTTACCATCCCGTCAGGAACAGGAGGACTCTCGCGATGTTATTACTGGTATGGTTCATTTATTTTAGTTTGAAGTGTATGCTTTGTTAGATCCTGGATCCAGTTTCTTATATGTTACACCTTTGATTGCTGTGAATTTTAAAATGAGTCCTATGATTATTCCTGAGCCTATCCTAGTTTCTACCCCAGTGGGTGATTCTATTATTGCCCAGAAAGTGTATAAAAAGTGTCCTGTTATCGTTCTTCATAGAGTCTTGTTAGCTGATCTAATTGAGTTAGACATGGTAGATTTTGATGTGATTCTGGGTATGGACTGTCTATATTCTTCTTATGCCTCTATTGATTTTTGGACCCGAATGGTCAAGTTTTAGTTTTTGGGTGCATCCGTGTTTGAGTGGTCTGGGAATTATGTGTCACCCAAGAGTCATTTTATCTCTTACCTCAAAGCTAGAAAGCTTATTTCCAAGGGATGTATTTACCATTTGGTTAGAGTCAAAGACACTAAGTCTGAGACTCTAACTCTCCAGTCTGTTAACGTCGTCAATGAGTTTTCTGATGTCTTTCCGAATGATCTCCCAAGGATACTTCCTGGTAGAAAGATAGAATTTGGGATTAATCTTTTTCTCAATACTCTGCCCATTTCTATTCCTCCTTACCGTATGGCCCTTGCAGAACTTAAAAAGTTGAAAGAGCAACTCAAAGATCTACTAGATAAGGGTTTCATAAGTCCCAGTGTTTCTTCTTGGGGTGCTCCTGTGTTGTTTGTGAGAAAGAGAGATGGCCCTTTGCGTATGTGCATTGATTACTGCCAATTGAATAAAGTCACCATCAAAACTAAGTACCCCTTCGAGAATAGATATTTGTTTGACCAATTGCAAGGTGCAGGTTATTTCTCAAAGATAGACCTTCGTTCCAGCTATCTTCAACTCAAAGTTAAGGAGTGTGACATCCCGAAAACTGCTTTTCAAACTCGTTATGGCCATTTTGAGTTTCTTGTTATGTCTTTCGGGTTAACTAACCACCTAGCAGCTTTCATGGACCTCATGAATCGAGTGTTCAGACCATATCTAGATATGTTTGTCATAGTGTTCATCGATGATATACTGGTGTACTCCCATAGTGAGGATGAACATTCTGATCATCTTCGAACTATCTTGTAAACCCTTAGAGATCACAAGTTATTTGCCAAGTTCAGTAAGTGTGAGATTTGGCTAAGGTTAGTTGCCTTTCTGGGTCATATCTTTTCTTCCGAGGGTATTAGAGTTGATCCTCAAAAGATTGAAGCTATTAGAAATTGGCCTAGACTTATTTCTCCGACTGACATCCAAAGTTTCTTGGGTTTAGCTGGCTATTACCACCATTTTATTGAGGGTTTCTCCTCTATATCGTCTCCTATAACTCGGTTGACCCAAAAACAGTGAAGTTCTTGTGGTCCGAATCTTGTGAGAAAAGTTTTCAGGAGTTGAAGACTCGACTCACTTCAGCCCCTGTTTTGACTTTGCCTGATGGTGTTGATGGTTTTGTGGTGTACTGTGATACTTCAAGAGTTGGGTTGGGTTGTGTATTGATGCAGAAGGGTAACGCGATAGCTTATGCTTCTAGACAGTTGAAACCCTATGAGAAAAATTACCCCACCCATGACCTTGAGTTGGCTGCTGTTGTGTTTGCTTAGAAAATCTGGAGACACTATTTGTATGGTGTCCATGTTCATGTTTTCACTGGCCATAAGAGTCTGCAGTATGTGTTTACCCAGAGAGAATTGAATCTTAGGCAGAGACGATGGTTAGAATTGTTAAAGGACTATGATATGAGTGTGTTGTACCATCCAGGCAAGGTCAATGTCGTGGCGGATGCCCTAAGTAGAGTGTCCAAGGGTAGTGTTTCGCATGTGGTTGAAGGCAAGAAAGATTTGGCTCTTGATGTACATCGTTTGGCTAGATTTGGGGTTAGGTTGTTTGACTCTGCTGAAGGTAGTATAGGGGTTTAGACTAGTTCCGAATCCTCCTTGGTTTCGGAAGTGAAGGAAAATCAATTCTTAGATGCTAGATTGGTCAGACTGAAGGAGTCAGTCAAGGACCAAAAAGTAGAGGTTTTCTCCCAAGGGAGAGATGGTGTGTTGAGATTGCAGGGTAGATTGTGTGTCCCGAATGTTGATGATCTGAGACAGAGGATTATGGCTGAAATGCATGGGGCGCAATATTCTATTCATCCTAGTGCCACCAAGATGTATCGAGACTTGCGGTAAATCTATTGGTGAAGTGGCATGAAGAAAGATATAGAAGCGTTTATAGCTAAGTGTACAACATGCCAACAGGTTAAGGTTGAACACCAAAGACATGGTGGTATGATGCAAGAGTTTAGTATTCCCACCTGGAAGTGGGAAGAGATAAATATGGACTTCATGATTGGGTTACCTCCTTATCGACGCCATCATGATTCCATTTGGGTTGTGGTTGATAGGTTGACTAAGTCTGCTCATTTCTTGCGTGTTCATACTTCATATACTGCTGAGGATTACGCTAGATTGTATATACAAGAGCTAATCAGACAGCATGGAGTTCCCTTGTCTATCATTTTGGATAGGGGTACTCAGTTCACTTCGCAATTTTGGAAAGCTTTTCAAAAGGGTCTTGGTACCCAAGTGCTTTTGAGTTTTTCTTTTCATCCGTAGACCGATGGTCAGGATGAGCGAACCATCCAGACCTTAGAGGATATATTGAGAGCTTGTGCACTTGACTTTAAGGGAAGTTGGGAAGATCACTTACCGTTGATAGAGTTTGCTTACAATAACGGTTTTCACTCTAGTATTGGCATGGCTCCGTTTGAAGCCTTATATGGAAGGAAGTGTAGATCACCCATAGGTTGGTTCGAGGTGGGTGAAGAGGTTGTGAGTGGTCCTGATTCGGTATTTGAGGCTATGAAAAAAGTTAAGTTGATTAGGGAAAGGTTGAAAACTGTGCAGAGTCGTTAGAAGTCATATGCGGATGTTAGAAGAAGAGACCTTGAGTTTGAAGTTGGTGACCTAGTGTATCTGAAAATTTCACCCATGAGGGAGGGTGAAGAGATTCTGAAAGAAGGGGAAGCTTAGTTCCCGTTATGTTGGTCCTTACAAAATTCTTAGCCATGTTGGTAAGGTAGCTTATGAGGTCGAGTTGCCTTCTGAGTTGTCCTCTGTTCATCCAATATTTCATGTCTCCATGCATAGAAAGCATATTAGCGATGCTGTGGTAGTGGATATCTTTGTGAGTGCTGACATTTAAGAAAATCTTTCTTTTGATGAGATTCTTGTTGAGATTCTTGATTTTAGTGTCCGAAGACTAAGGAAAAAAGAAGTTCCCTTGGTCAAGGTATTGTGGCGAAACCAATCTGTTGAGGGTGCAACTTAGGAAGCTGAGGCGGATATGCGATCCAAGTACCCACACCTATTTTCTGCGAACTCCGATCAAGCTGAAGGTACCGTTCTTTCCTAAATCATGCACTTTTGATAAAAGTTGCAGCAGTTCAGCTGTCATTTATTATGTGTTCAGCTGTAGTTTCTTGAATTTATGCATTCTATGTTGCATTGGGAGTGAGAAATGATGTGGTGATGAGTCTAACGAATGGTTTTAGTTGTATTATCTATTCCCTATCTAATCTTGGCATGTCTAGCATCATTCGAGAACAAATGTTTCCAGGGGGGGATGAAGTAATACCCCGGGAAATTTTTTGTTGAAATTTTATGCGTAAACATGTTGGGTTCTATCTTCTAGAATAAATTATAAATTTTTTGTATGGAATGTCTTAGATTATGACCCACCATTGCGTAGAGTATCAAATAAGCTTTCCAACGATATATATATAATCCAAAATGGACACCCGAGCGACAAGTTATGAACATTCCGATCGAACCATGAATAGTAGTGAACAGTAAAACGTGTAGGAAAAAGTACTGAGGCCTGGAGTATTTTTGCTCCAACTTTAAATGATCATAACTCCTTGTACATAATGATTTGTGTGATCTACTATATATCAACGGAAAGCTCTGCGAGTCCTCTTTCTAATGAAATTGGTTTCATCCAATTTGTCTATCACAGCAAAATGTTGTGGTTGATCTACTTCATCCTACCAAAAGCAAATTTTTGGGTCAACTTCAAACGATCATAACTCCTCATACACAATGATAGGGGTGAGATACTATATATCAATGGAAATATATGAGAGTACTCTTTCTAATGAAATTAGTTTCATCCAATTTGGATATCGAAGTAAAACGTTATGGTTGATCTACTTTAGACTATCAAAACAGTCCACCAAAGGACAGATTAGAGAATTTTTTGGATTTCTAGGGGCGTTTTGGTCATTTCTCCTCACCCAAAAATCAATCCAAACCGTATATTAAAGTCTATTAGAAGCATTATATGTTATATTTCATTAAATTCACTCAAAAAGAAAGCCCTAAGCTCCTACATCCAACTTCAAGAACCTCCAAAGTTCACCATCAATTCTGCAAATTTATTCAAGATTCCAAGTTCCTAGTTCAAGAACTCCAAGAACCATCATTCAAACGCACGATTAACATCTCAAAAATGAGTATCGATCTAAAGTTCATCATTCAAGGTATGTGGGGTTTTTCAACAAGAACTCTCTTTCGTTCTTGTGTCCAAAAGTAATTTTCTTTACAAAGGCATGATTTTTATTTGATTTTTATGAATTTGAAGCATGAACCCATATATTATGATGATTATTATGAAATCTTGATATTTATGATTTTGAAAGATGAATTTACATGTGTGGAGATATAAAGCATGAATCTTGAACGATATTTATCATGATTTTGATATTTGGGTCGTGAATCCCCATTGGAAATTGTATTTTTTTAGAAAGTGTGTTTTATGAGTACGTTTATGTTGAATATTTGAGATATTTTGAATGATTTGACCTTCTGGTCTTAATGGAGTTGTTTTGAACTCGAGTGTGAAAGAAATTCACAACGTGGTTGATTTTGATAGATAGAAAGCATGATTGCTCTCGATGTATATTTATATTTATCACTGAAATTGTTTTGTTGTGGATTGTCTTTGAAATGATCTGAGCTAAGTTTGGGAGAAATCTTTAGCACTGAGTGGGAGGTATAAAGCGACCTTACTTCCATAGAACTACGTACCCCCGTAGGAGTGAGCCTGAGGCTGATTTATATAGTGATCACTAGTGTGTGTGGATTTGATATCGATAGTCCTACTCCGATGGAAAAGATAGTATGGCTCTCCCTAACGTGGGTTGTACATTGGACTCCATGTAGCTCACATGGTTTATGTCGGTTATAGGATCTCCCAGTGTGTGTGTGTTTCTTTGTGTCTATGGTGAATGGTGAAGTGATTTGAAAGTGAAATTGTGAAAGTTATTCTTTCGAAAGATTTAAATGATATTTACATTATGAGAATTGATATTCTTGATGAACTGAAAGTGATTGACAAATTATATGATGACTCACATGTGTTATTGTACTTATTTCATCCTCTCTTGATTATGATAATTTTCTTCAGGCTATATGAGTCTTTCATACATCCTGCATATTTCTTATAAATATTTATGATGATGATGTTTATAATACTGCTTACACCCCCATATACTCGGTTCTTTTCCATGGTACTGACCCACATCTTTGGATGTGGGCTGCATTTTTTCAGAATGTAGGTTCAGGTGCTCAGTTCCAGGTTCGACAGTGATTCTTTGAGCATGCTATTCTAAATCCTCTGTTGTGGTGAGTCCTTATGTTTTGAGGACGTGATGTCTGATGTTGGTTTCACGAAATTGTTTACATTTGATAACTGAGTATGAGTTAGTTGGGGCATGTCTCAATGGCTCGCTGGTTTTATTGATTTTCTTAGAGGCTTGTCAGACTAGTATAGATGTTGGGAGTTGACTAATAAGTCGTATTTTTTTATCTTTCTGAAATTCTTTTATTCTTGGATGATGATTACTCTGTTGATATTTGAGGGTTATTTATGGAAACCCCATTGATTTGTGTTGAACTGAATGAAAATGGCTTAAAGGGTTAGCTTGGGGCTACTCGTAGCCTCAAGTACCTAGTGATGCTCTGGGACCCGTTTTTCGGGGCGTTACAGAAGACTACTCCTAGGATCAACATTGTAGAGTTTAGGACAACCTATGGGAACATGAGTACCCCTCAGCCTTGGAGATGTATTTTCTTTTCTTCTCATTGGAAAACCTACACTATACCTAGTATACCCATTCACACTACTTCAACCTTGATAAGATGTACTACATGGTGAAGAATAAGAATCTTCATGCTCTACTCGTGCACTCTTAGCATGGCTCACATAAGCTTTACGAAAGAAGGGGTTATACCTTACACCAATTCTAGGTTTGGAGTGGGAAGTGTAAGACTCCTCACATGCCCCGACATCATCATAAGAACCATTCCAAGGCCCTACATCATCTCCATATTCACCGTAAGAACTAGGAACTTCATTCACCTTATTTTCTCCCTCAAAACCATAACTCTCAATTCTTCCCATGTCTTGATCATGGCTATATTCATAGCCCCCATAATCTCCAACATCACCATAGCCATAAAATCCCTCACTATAATCATAGTCTCCCATATTGTAGTCACAATAATCTGACTCTACCAAGATATGTTCCCCTTATATCACCTAGTACCTACAAAATGAACAAATAACATTAGTCATATAAGCTCCTCACCAACACTCATATACACTCACCTTTGTGATCCTCATAATTGGAGCGACAAATATTGAAAGTTGCTTATACTCTGGTAGTCAATAAAGTGCCAATCACTACTTAACGACCTGGAATAGATTCTTGTTTGATCGATTCAAGACACAAAACAAAATCTACTTATGAACTTGAACCAAAGAAGTTCGGTGAATCAAAATGAGAAAAGCATATAAAGTATGAAAAACATGAAGAAAATGAATTCAAAAAACTAATTCACAATATAGTAGGTGATTACTAGTTGCTAATTAGTACTAGAATCAAGAAATGAAACTAAGAATCAAAGAAAAGAAACTTAGAACCTAAAATTTAAGCCTAAGCATTTTTTTAGGGCAGTGATGATATGGCAGCTTGGTCAATGTTGGTCAACATTTTTGGAGTTGACTTGTTCCAATTTGAAATTCAATTCTTCAACCAAGAGGAATAGTTTTGGCTATGGAAGGGAAAATACAAGAATTGGAGCCTTTTTCAAGCTCAAAAGTTTGAATTTGAAATGGTCCCCCCTTGTACTTTCCCTTGTAATTGAATATTCCTTTTGTTGTTTTCTTCTTTTGGAAGACTTAGAATATGCTTGGGAAATTCTTTGAGCAAACAAGTACTACACCCTTTTTCTTCTTTTTTCTAGATCAAGCAAATCCTTTTGAAAGTTCTTCTTCAACAATATATGAAGAACATGAAGAACACTAAGAATATTCAAAATTTTGACCAACGTTGACGTTCAAGCAAATGACCTCCAAATTTGATAATTTTTGTTTCCTTTGGATCACGTTGACTTCCCAAACAATAATACCATGAAATCAAGTCCAAATCTTCAATAAATTTTGCGATCCACCTTTCAAGTTTCTTCAAACTCAAGCTCAGCAAAGGTGGATAGCTCTAAACAACCCAAATTTAGCTCAAACTTTAGATCTAGACTCTATTAGTGCTAGGGAACAAGGATCTAGCACTAGAAACTAATAAAAGACACAAAAATCTTTTAGATCTAAGTCCAAAATTTCAGTCAAAACACAAAAATGGGATTAACAATTTTTTTGTGATTTTTTGGATTTTTAACATTCTTTTTGTGTTGATTTTCTCGAGGTAACAAAAATCCTAGACTTAGAATTGTAGGAACAATTCTAAAATATAGCTCTGATACCAAATGATATAAGAATGTCCTAAGGAGATGAAGATTAAGAGAAACAAGATAACAAACAAATGTAATAAAGAAAGATAGATAGTTTGACATATGAGATTACAAGAAATAGGAACCAAACCATGTATCAAAGGATAAGACCCCTAATACCCACAATAACACCACTAACTCTTACGATTACTGTTAAGGGAATCAACTTCGCCTTACAACCACCATTTCTAAGCAAAGATCAGTAATGGCTTTTCCAAGCCCTATACTACTTGGCTTTTCCAAGCCCTACACTACACTCTCAAAGAGAAAAGAAGTCTTTTAATGACTTTCAAATATCCATAATCAACTAAAGAGCAAATAATTAAATAGAAGACTATTTATAGGCTATTTTATTACATAGCAAAATGGCCAAAATACCCTTAATGAAAGAGGTGGCCATGGAGTGTCTTTCTGACAAGATTAATCCCTAAAATACCCTTAAATAAGTGTGTTACTTCAATTCTCCAAAACCATGGGGTCATGGTTCAATAGTTGTAGACTCGAGTTAATATCAAAGGTAAACCCCCATGCAATCTTCTACACACGGGTTTGATGTATGTCATGCTCAAAATGGGTCCTCCATGCATGTTTTTATTTCCTTGAGGCGACCAAATCTTGAGTTTTTATACATTAGCTTCCAATGTGTCTTCAAAAGCATAGATAGTCATTTGGCTCGTATCACGTAAAGTTGGCCTCTACTAAAAGAATCCTTACTCTTAAATGGAATACCAATAGCACCATATTGATTACATAGCCTCTCACCTACACCTCCATAAGTCTTAATATATTCTCTTTATGACCCTCACATTATCAACAACCTAATAGAAAGAAGACCTAATTACTATCAAATGCTTTGACACCAAATGAAGTGGTAGGGCTAATCCTCTAATAAATTTATGAATCATCTCATGCTTTGAAGGATATAATAAGGTAGTATACCAATCCCACTCAATAAACCTAATCTCCAACTCCAAAATTGATAAGAAACCATATTGAACACCAACAAATCTAACTTTGGCCTAAGAATAGCTCGATGAACCAAATGCCATCCCTGGTTGTGAGGTATCAACAAAAGATTTGGGATACCTAATATTTAATCTTAAAAGGCTGAAGTGGTCACAAGATCTATCAGAGCTTGGGTTGGCCCTAAATTTTCCAATCGATGTGGAAGATCTTCGATATCTATCCCTGAATCCCTAGTCCAATACTGCACTAAATCTCTAGAAATGCATGCTGAAGTCCTATTCCTATATATTAATAACTATGTATCATCCATCTGATACAGAATGGAGTCAAAAAATGTACTTGAGGTTTATAAAAGTACGGACACACGATAAAGAGTTAAGAATAGATTTTTCTAAGAATGCCCTATAGCTTCTTGAAGATAGGTTACAAATGTACCAATCTGCATAAATCTACTAGACACTTAGCCTTTATACCAACACAACGGAAAACCTAGGCTCTAATACTAATTTTATAACACCCTGGGTTTTTGACCCTTAAAAAATTTCTTGGATTTCTAGTTTCTGGACAAGATATAACTAGGGGAATAATTCATACATGGGGGTACAAATGGTATAGGTTATTCGTACGCTGACCAGTATTGGATGGCCGGTCGAATTTGGTTCCTGGAATGGATACAACTTAAGTAGTATAAGTCGTATGGTAGATACAAGTTATTGGGTTTGGTTATTTCCTTAACTTAATCTTAGACTTAGAAACTTAAGTTGGATATGAGTATGAGTAGCTCACCATGAGCCATAAGCTAGGGTATGAGTTGTACCATGGACTTGTATGGTGGATAGTGTTCAAACCTCTTGTGATCCTATTCTTCCAAGGGTACGAGTCAAGGTTACTAGTCATATGCTTTGGGTATGACTTAGTTTGGGAAATTAATACCTTGGATAGTCTTTGGTCCAAAGAGGAGGCCTAGGGTACAATTGATGGGTACCACTCTTATTGGAGGGTATGACTGGTATGGTTAGTCGTATCCCATAACGAGAATTTTATGCAGTTTAAGTGAGGGAAATTTGGACATTTTCCCTTTTAACCTACTATGGCCTCGCAAATTTTAACGCATTTGGGAGGTTATTTGCCCTATTATTCTATTTATTAACACTTAGAAAAAAACTTTCTAATCCTCTCTAAAGTTCTTGGGCAAAGAAAGGTAGGGTTTCATCTTAAGGATTAATTTGGGGCTTGTGTTGGTGGTTTATTTCCATTATCATTTCAATTAAGGCATGTAATCTTCCCTCATTACTAGTTCCAACTAAATGCATAGTTTGATACAATGTTTTCATAGCATGATTTATTGCATGGTTTTGGGGTTTTAAATATGTGTTGAGGTTTTGGTTGTAATGGATTGGTTATGGTTTTCCCATGTTTTAATTATGTATTATATGTTTTAATGGTGGTTTGGATACTTGGTGGCATGGAAATGGTTAATTGATATTTGATTTTGGTTTTGGAAACACTATGCCCCCTATATGTTTGATAAAATGCGTATGAGAATGCTTTTACTATATTATTGAACTTTTTAATGGAACTATTGCATAGTATGGTTTGGTAATGGAACCCCAAATGGTTTGGAATGGTTTGGTGGTCATATTTATGGTTAATTAAACTCTTTATGGGGTACAATGGAATCTCCCAAGTAAACATGTTAGTAAGCATCCTTGTAGGGTATAATGGAATCCCTCAAGCAAACATAATGGAGTACTTGTTGGGTACATGGGACTCCCCCAAGTTAACTTAGTGAATGGGTACACGGGAATCCCTTTACCTTAAAAGGTTGGATAAGGACAATACTTGCAAGTTATAGTCGGTATGACAATACAACTATTAATAGCCTCGGTTAATAATAAATGGAAAAATAGATTGGTTGGTTAGAAATTATTTTAATTAGGCAATAATGGCGGGGTGTGATAGCTAATTGTGAAGGTTGGAGTTAAACGAACGAATACTGGAAACTCATGTTTACCGACATGGGGGTTTGGTCATACGACCATATATGATACTATGAGGTACTTGGGAATCCTCTAAGTACACTGTACATATATATCATGGAGAGCAAAGGGTACTTGATAATCCCCTACTCTTATGGTATCTCTGGTTCGTGCGACTATATGCATTGAGGCCCATTAAGGTGGTTACACTGGACCCATATAGCTTGTGTATGGCTAAGTATGGTTAAGCTACACATGCCCAGGTTAATGGTTTCAAATGCATGCTAAACCAGATTCCTTTTCTCAACATTGTTATATATATACGTTTGTGTGGTTTTTATTCATATGGCTGGTTTATGTGGTTTTACTGGATGGCATTATTTTATCCTTGTCCTGAGTTCATGATAGCATTCACCCGCTAACATATATACGGGTGGCTTCATGCCCATGTGATGCAAGAACTAACTACTCTACTCATCCTGTATAGTGACCAAATTTTGGGATCAGCTTTTAGATTAAAGTGGTGAGATTCCATCTTTCTGAATGGCTCTATTTCATTTTATAGACATTTTTATATATTTAGGTTTATTTATGGATATTTGTTTTTGGTATGGTTGGAGGCATATACTAACTGAATATTGGTTTTCTTTTGGTTAGAGGCTTTTGTGGAACTACTATGTGTTGGTATGGGCAAGATCGATATTGGTGTCAGCCTTAGTATTGGCATTGGTATCGGGGTTGATATCATTCGACTAAATTTCCCACTATTCCATCCTCTTTTATTTAGGGATTATATATAATTATTATGGAACTCATTTGGTTATGGTTTTTTATTATAGTCAGGTTAGTATCAGTTATCGATTGGGTATCGAATGATTGGACTCGTTTGAGTGGTCATAGATATAGACCTATTTGAGAGTCTTGGATTATGCAATACCACTATCTTGTTATATGTTTAATATTCATCAGACTCAAGATATGTGTTTGTCGGTTGGGTTGGGTTGGGTAACGGGGTGGTCTCCAATCCTGATTGGACTTGAGATGCCCATTACGACAAGGCCCTAGTTTAGATCATGTCAAATTTGTCACAATCCAATTTCTTAGATCATGTTATCACCTACTATAACCTGCCAGTAGGTAATCCAATCCGTAATTCAAAACTACTAGTAATGAAAAACCAAGAAAAATGAATGAAGACAGTAAAATAAATATAAATAAAAACTAATACGTATAAGGTAGTCCCAAAATCTGGCGGATATGGTATAAGAGCTCTTAATATAGCGAGAATATAATATGAAATACTAAATGAATATACTAATACAACCCATCTCTGAATACAATATATAGAATAGTCTAATCTATAAGAGGGAAAATAGTAATACTCTGAGTGCCAGAAGCTCACCCTAAATCTCTACTCCATACCTACTCCACACGATGCACAAAACAACGGTGACAACCCATACTATGATCTACAGGCTACAGAAGTGTAGTATGAGTACCAACATATGGTACTTAGTAGGAAACTACTGACTGAGCTCCAAAAATAATGAAAATATAAATAACATGCAAGCAGGAACGTAAACTACAACCAAATATCCAGGAAGCTAACATAATAAACTAGGGAGGCTATAATAATGAACTACTACCTCCATCCTATTTTATGTGTCGCTATTTGATTGGGCACGGAGTTTAAGAAATATGTGATAAATTTGTAAAATTTACAAAATTTCCCTTTTTAAATTTATTTTAATGTTTACTTTTTTGTTGACTTTTCTTAATAAGTGAGACCCACTAAAGATAAAATGGGAATGATGCCATTAAATAGATACCAAATAAGAAAATGTGACATTCTTTTTGGGACAGACTAAAAAAGAAATAACGACACATAAAATGGGATGGATGGAGTACCTTATTATATCCATACTCAGGCACCAAGAACTATACCATATATCACTAGCCAATATACAAATAAAGAATAGAAGAAATACATGGTAGTATAAAAGGCCAAGGAATGGATATACAACATGAATTATAAAAGATATAAAAGGATATATGGTAATACTATAGCTAGACACACACACACACATATATATATGAGCAAAACTAACTCAAAGGTACAACCTAAAATAGTAGTATTAGCATCTTAAGGCCTCCTAATCAAAGTAGGAACTAGTTCTAACTTAATCAGGGTTCCCAATCCAAATGTCTAAATATGAGATAATTATTGATAATAGAATAATTGTAAGAGAAAGGAATTAGAATCATACCTTGAATCTCCATACCAATCAATAATCCACCTACCACAAACTAACCATAATAATAATAATATAGTAATTGGATAGTTCGGACAAACAATACCTAAATTGGTCCTCATAACCTGGAAGGCTCAATCAGCACACCGCACATAGCAAACAACACACCTAACCTATACCTATATAACCCTCATAAGGCTAGTAGACATAGAAACCAAAAAACACACTAATGATAGGCAATGCCCATGTAAGTATGAATGCAAAATAAACCTATAATACCATTACCAATTCGAGTTCTATGATATAACGTAATGTATACACCCCTTTATCCTTAACATATTACAAAAGGCAGGACCTACAGCAATATCTCTTCTCCAGCATGATTTCTCATAGGTGATGGGGGCCCTAGGGTATTTAGGTGTACCTGTATACACTAACTTGGTCTCGATCTAGGATTTCTAGTCTCATCATCAATCTACTTCATCCAATAACAAATATAGATAGATGGATGGATGGATGGATGGATGGGTGGATGGGTGTATGGATGGATGGATGGATGGATGGATGGTTGGATAGATAGATGGGTGGATGGGTGGATGGATGGATGGATGGATAATAAATGCACAAATTCAAATCATAGCTAAAAAGCATAAGTTTATAAATATATTGCACTGGGTAAACTCTGAGACTAAATCATCATAAAAGTATAAAAAGATTGAAATCTCTCTGGATTAAAGTAAATAGTAGTGATAAAATCATAGAACAGAATTTATCACAGTCAGATTTCTAAAGCATCATTTTTAGTCCAAAATCTCATAAATCATCCATTAAGGTGGTATGATTCCCATTATGAAAGATCCATTTTAAAAGTAAAAAGTGGGAACAAATCTCTTTTTAGGAAAGACAGCAGTAAAACCATGTTTTAGTTGGAATTGTACCATTTAGTGAGAATGAATGTACTGAATCTATGCAAAGTCATCACCAGTATCCAAATGATACAATTATAAGCATTTAAATATCCATATACTATGGCAACACTTTTTAAAATGATAAATCAATCATTCGAAGTCCAACTTATATCATAATCACATCGTTGGGCCCAATAATATATATATATATATATATATATATATATATATATATATATATATATATATATCCAGCATAACCATATTAATATAATTTGAGAAACCATTATAATCCACCGAGTCAAGTAGTAAACCTTATACTTAAGTTCTTAGACTCAACCATGTCTAACTTGC
Source organism: Capsicum baccatum var. pendulum (assembly GCA_030864225.1). Lineage (NCBI taxonomy): Eukaryota > Viridiplantae > Streptophyta > Magnoliopsida > Solanales > Solanaceae > Capsicum > Capsicum baccatum. The sequence continues at coordinate 121,238,429 of CM061559.1, read as the reverse complement.
TCAGAACCTAGATTAATAGGATCCTAGAATCATGACAAGTATTTCACCTTTAAGGTCGATTCTCCCTTCTATCCCCAAACTTCTAAATTAGGCTAAGTCATGGAAGATTACCAATAATCATATCCTAACATTCTTACCTAAAATGTAATATATGTATAATACAATATCTCATAAAAGCGTAGACAGAATCCAACCTCGATACCAAACCCAAGTCCTTGAATCACCTACAAATAATCCTCATTTGCTCACGATTCTTAAATAATGTCACTCTATCAAAATAATTATCTATGCAAAAAAAGGAGTAAAATGAGACCCATATTGATATATAAATGGTTGAGTCAAAATTCAAGTCAATAACGAGCCTACAAGGCCCACAAAAAATACGTGCTTAAAATTAGAGCACAAAAGGAGCTCAGATTGAGGCCCAAATTAGCCCACAGAGTTATGAAATTTTAGACACTAATTTCTAGAAATTTATAAGGAAAAGACTGGAATTTGATGGGGAAATTAATGAAAAATTATCAAAAGGTGTTTAATTATCTTACCTTAACTTCAATGGATGATTTCACATAATTTCCCATGCTTCAAGGTTTAACAATGATAGAAAAAGGGTTTTGACTCATAATTTTAGTCAGAAATTATGAAAATAAAAATGGATAATATGGGAAAATAAGAAATATAAAGTTATAATCACACAAAAATGATTATACAAGAAAAATTCATTAATAATAATCAAAATAGGAGCTTCCTAGATCCCAAAATATAAAAAATATAAAATAGATTTGGTTTGGGTCTTATACTCAGTGATGGCCGCTAAAGCAGCACTTTGACCGCTAAAGATGTCTGATTAGAGGTTAAAAATACCACTAAAGTGTTCAAATTGTCACTTTAGTGGTTGGTCAAATGGTCAATGTCCGCCTAGCATCAAGAACCTTTAAAATATGGTTTGACCCTCAGAACTCATCCGAGATCCTATAAATATGAAACAATAATGCAAATTGATCATAAAATGCATTTTGGATCCAATTGACTCATCATATTTAGAATAAAAGTTCTTTTACAAAAAATTAACACCTGGGACCCTTTCTCAGCAATTTTAGCTATTTTTCATCTAAATACTTAAAATAAAATATAAAGGCTTGAGACCCAAAAATAATATTTTAAAATCAATTAAGGTAGCAATATTTCCATCAGAGGTTGTTTCAGACTCGATTTGGCTTACCTACTGGTGAATTATAGTAGGTAGCATCATGAACCATGAAATTGGGTCATGATAAATTAGCATCAAATCCTAGGTTTAGCATATGTTAGTATAAGAGCTTGGTGTCTAGTAGAGTCTTATAGATCAATGCGGAGACGTTTGTAACCTATCTTCGAAAGGATATATAGCATTCTTAGAAAATGTTATTATTGACTCCCTGTGGTGTGTCCATGTTTCTACGAGACTCAAGTATATTATTTGACTATATACTATCCCAGATTCATAATATTAGGTTATCAAGTAATATGGATAAGACTTTGGGACTTGTTTCCAAAGTTTTAGTCTAGCATCAGGCTAGGTAGTCAAAGGTTAATATTAATGATCTTTAGTGTCAGCTATAGAATTTGGGTCTATCCTGGGCTATGATAGAGTTTATGACTACCTTTATCTTTTAACATTCAATATTATGGATTTTGAGTAATTTTATAGATACCTCACAGCCAGAGATGACATCTGATTCATCGAGTACTTATTAATCCAAAGTTGGGTTTATTGGTGTTCAGTAGGGTTATTTGTCAATTTTGAAGTATGAGATTAGATTTCTCAAGTGGGATAGACATATTTTTATGTTATATCTTTTAGAGTATAAGATGGTCAATAGATTTATTGGAGGGCTATATTTACCACTTTGTTTGGTGTTAGGGCATTTGATAGTAGCTAAATATTCTTTCTCTCGGGTTGTTGATCATACAAGGGTCACAGATAAATCATGTAATAAAACTTATAAAACTGGTAGTAAAAGGCTAAACAATGCTATCGGTATTTTATTCGAGAGTTAGGATCCTCTCTACGGAGGTCAGCTTTGCTTACAACCTACCAATTTTACACGGGTAGCATTTCAAACTATGGGTGGTATAGTAGTCATGGTGATCATAGTAGGTAAAGTTCTCATTAGACCTTTTAGAGTATTCAACATAAATTTTAAGGCCATGGCGGTCATTCAAGATTAGAGGGTGCAGCACCTCAGAGTATTCTAGTAGCTTGTCTTGGCGTTATCGAGATTGGTCATTGGTCGCCCTCGTTTTCTACTTGGTTAGGGCTTCATGGGTTTGTTACGACTATAGAAAAATTGAGTACTAGTCCAGAAAATGGCCCTGACATAGGATTATTAGTCACTCATCTCATCCAAATTGGTCTTGTAGTGTTGTGGCACCTTCAGCTAGAAAAAATGCACTTAGTACCTCAGTTAATAATATAGACACTCAGTCCGAGCTTGGACTCGCTCAGATTTATTCTACCTCAGGTATGTTAGGCATGTGACTTTAGATTTCACTGTGATAGATATGTCTTTTTTCTACCTTTCCCTTTTTATTTTGATCTATTGGGGTTTTATACCCATCGATGATAATGTATTCTAGTAGGTTTATATTGATTGTTGTTAGCCTTGACGTAGATTTCATGATTATATAACTACCATCGTAGATGATTTTATTTAGCAGTGGATGGAGTATATCAGTATTGATATTTCTCTAGGGGTTTAGCATTTGAGTTCGAGTCCTATTTCCCTTGGTATGTTGGCCTTCTTATGGCCCTAGAGTGGTACTTATTATTAATGTTTGTTTTTTGGTACCACCGATTCTTTGTACTGATATTTATATTGTTATTATTATTATTGCCATTGTTTGGCATTGATCGACCCCTACTTGATAGATGGCTGGACTAGCATTATCTAGTTAGAATTTCCTGACTCACAATTTGTATTTGTTGGATTGGATGGCTAGCTCAGTTGGTAGGTTTCTCTCTAGTAACAAGGTAAGGTTGGCCATTTTCCTCTTTCGTTGGTGATTCTATATCACTTGTTGAGTGGGTTATGTTAGTAAGTTGGCCTTATGTGGTGCTGTTATGGTTCTAAAGTTGGCAATTTGGTTATACTGTTCGTTTTGAGTTGATATTCTAGGACTTGCCTTTTAAGTTTGTTGGGTTCGTCTCTTGGTGATAGTTTGATCTTAGTATTGGTGTGGAGTTGGATACTCTATCTCTTCCATAATGTGGTTCTTATTCTATTAGAGTTAGAAGGATAGAGATAGGTGATCTTTCTTATGATCGCTTCTTAAGTTGGAAATTTGGCTATTCATTGATTTGATCGAGTATTAGATTGACCAATTTTTAGCAAAGGTTGCATTTCTTTAAGTTACTAGAGTTTTTTCTATTACTAGTATAGTTAGCAGCTTTGGTGAGTTCTTGGATATGATTTGGTGGTTTGTGCCCACCAGTAGACATGGAGTTTATTGTGTGTGCATTCAGCCTATGGTTTGTCCTTCATTGTGATTTTCTTCTTTAGCTATGTTTTGATTTCAGCTCCGACATGATCCAGTGCGGATGTGTATAGTTTGTAATAGCAATGTTAATTTGAGGTGTTTGGGCTCAATTTAGACTTATCATCTACAGTTTTGGATTTGACGCCTTAGAATGGCAGCTTAAAGGTTATGATGGATTTTGAATGTAGATGCTTACCTGTCTACAGGGTAGTTTTGGATAGTTAAGATCGGGCGGTTCAATCTAGGTGTTGAGATTTTAGCTAGGAGTTGTAGAGTTAGATGTAGCCTTTGACTTTGGATTTGTCTTAGTTGGGGTTTTACTTATAGTTTGGCTAGCCTACTCTTTATCTACCTATTCGATCTTTTTCTATTTGGATGGATTGGAGTAGATAGATATTCAGATGGTGTCTCATTGGCACTTGAGGATGGTTTCTTTCTCTCTTGACCTTGATTTTTAGATTTTGTCAAAATTTTTGGTTAACTACTCAGCAGAAGTAGTATGCTCAAGTTATAGTCAGCATGGCTTTATCCTTGGATAATGGAGCATCCTAGAGAGGATCATTTAGTGGTGAGTATTTATACTTCAAACTCCAGAATATTAGTTTCGAGGGTCATTCGAACCATTTATAGCTTTGATAGTAGGTTATAAATACTAGTCATCACCACTTGCATGCCCAGGTAGCCCCGTATGGGCTTATTCTTATGCTTGCCATTATGGATTTTTATGGATCAGCTTTAATTCTTCTAGGATAGTGCGATATAGTTGTATGGATAATTCTTGGGTGATCTTATTCTCGATTTATAGTGGATAGCAGGTTTGGAAAGGCAAAAAAAAGGTTATATTTGGGTAGTGAAGTTGATTATTTGACTCATGCCTCAGATTGTCTTAGGCTTCGATGAGTCTCTGCTTAGTTGTGTTGGTATCAATATGGTATTAGTGTCTTATGGCTTGAATTTGCGTGCATCATCCTTTCTTTGTTCAGTTAGAGGCCAGTTGGTGATTGAGGTTGAGTTTTGGTTATTTTGGAAGGGAAAAAAGGAAGTTGGTTGAAAAAGGGATACCTCTAACAAAATCCCTTGGAAGTGTTGTTTCTTCTCGAAGGATATTTAGGGAGTTATGCTCAAAGCATGCTAGTCCAGTACTTTCTATCTTAGAGATTTGTGCTCCTCTTATCCATTATATTTTGTAGATGAAAGTCTCTTTTAGTAGTGGATATTATAATGACCCTCTAGGCATTTCCTTGATTTATACATATTTCTAGCATTTCGAGCCTTCCCACAGTGGCTACCAGTCATTTAAGACTTGCCAAAATTATCTGTTTTGTTATCGAACAATTTGTTTGGGTTTTCGGCTCATTTCCTATTTTGGATCTTTCACTATTAAGTAATTGGTCTCAGATTAAAAATCCTAGTATATGACCTTGAATGAGAATTACGACAGCGCCATCAGCCCTGGAATGTTGATCTAAGACTTGGGGAACCCTTGGTTTAGGTCCTAAGGCATCCAAATTTGTTTTGACTATTGAGTGAATTATATGAAAAATAAAATAATAGATGTAGGATCCACAATTAGTTGAAGCAATCTCCAATGAAAGTTTTGATAGTTCCATTGAGTTAGGAATGTCGAATTTGGTATGGTAGCATAGTTCATTTGCATGCACGGGATTCTAAATAAATCCCAATCACCCAATTGAAGTCTGTTCATGGACTTAACAAAATCTGATATATGGTATCTGAAATGACCATTTTAGCGGTCATAGAGCTGCTTCAGCGACCAATACTTTAGCGCCCATGAGATACTTAAGTGGCCTTGGACTTTTGGTAGGGTCCGCTTTAGCAATTAAGGTACGCTTAAGAGGGAATCGCTTTAGTGCAAAGGTTATCGCCTTAGAGGTACCCACCCCTCACGCCCAACTACTTTGGAGGTCGAGGAGTTGCTTTAGCGGCTGGGCAACCACTTTAGCAGCACCTGGGGGATTTTAAATCCCCTTCTTCACCTGATTCTCCATCATTTCCTTCACTATTTTCACACTATTTTGTGAGATTAAAGAAATTAAAAGTGAGGAATCATCTACTAAAGCTAAGGTAAGATAGCCTAACACTCCTTGGTCATTTCCCATTAATTTTCCCATTACTTTCCACCCCATTCCATGGTAAATTCGTAGAAATTAGGTAATTAAACCTAAACCTTAGGGGTTGATTTGGGCCTAGATTCATTCAGTATTTGTGCTCAACCTTTTAGCACATATTCTCTCACCTTCAAGGGACCGTGACAGATTCAATTTTAGTAATATAGGTCTAATTTTACTCTAATGATGTATAGCTTACTATTTTGATGGTGTGGCAGCATTTTGGGATCATGGGGCATAAGCAGACGATTTATGAGCAATTCAAGGATTTGTGCAGCATCAAGGTAGGCTTCTGTCTAGCGTTCTTCATGAGATAGTGTATTATATATTATATGTTAGATTGAAATGTTAGGGTATGATTATGGATAGAATACCATAACATAGCCTAAATTATGACTTTTGGGGGATAGCACGGTGAATCGACTCTTAAGATAAAATACTTGTTATGCCTATAGAATCCTATTACCCTAGGTTATGAGCATTTTAGACATAGTTGATGTTGAGGACCCCTTAGTCTAAGGTTTACTACTTGATTCGGTGTTTTATCATGGTTTCCCATATTATGGTATTATGGTTATGTTGGTTATATGTTATTAGGCCCAAGACCGTGATTACGATATTAGTTGGACCCCAAGTGAGTGATTTATACTTGTAAAGGATGTAGCCGTAGTCTACGGACGTTTAGATGCTTAGAATGGTATTATTTCGATTTGGCAGGCATAAATTTGGTACATTTATGCTTACTTAATGGTATAATTGCAACTAAAAACATGGTTTTACTATTGTTTTTTCTAAAACGGGATTTATTCCTACTTTTGCTTTTAAAATAGATTCCTTAATAACAGAATCGTACCACCTTAATGGATGATTTATGAGCTTTTGAAGTTAAAAATGATGTTTTAGAGATTTTACTGAGATAGATTCTGGTCCACAACTTTACCACCACTATTTACTTTGGCCGAGAGAGATTCTGACCCTTTCTACTCTTTGGTACAAATTTAGTACAAAAGATGATCTTGGGCAACAGATTTACAAACTTATACTCTTTTAGCCGTGGTTTGAGTCCATGCATTTATTATATATACATCACTCTAATACTGGATAGAGCAGATTAATGATGGTAATGATGATGATTGGAAGTCCTGGATCGGGACTAAATCTATTTGTATGTGTATTTTTGAACCCCTTAAGTGCCCCTTCGTTCGTGAATCATCGTGCTGAAGAGGAGATTTTCTTGTAGGTCTTGCCTTTATGAGCTGCTGAGAAGGATGAGGTGTATACACTAGGTTATTTCATGGCACTTGGATCAGTTATGGTATCATGGATTTTACTAAACATTAATTCTTGAATGCACACTACCTATCATTAGTATGTCATTTGGTCCCTATATCTATCATCCTTATAGAGGGTGCATAGGTATAAGTTATGAGTATTGTTTGCTATGTGTTCTATTTTGATTAAGCCTTCCGGGTTATAGGTCTCATTTTAGGTATTATTTGTTCGTACTAGCCAGTTACTGTATTGTTGTTATTATGGTTAGTTCGTGGCAGGTTGATTATGGACTGATATTGAGATTCGAGGTATGATTCTTATTCCTTTCTCTTACGATTGTTTTATTATGAATAATTATCTCATGGTTATACATTATGGTTATAGTCCCTAATAATGCCAACACTAGTTCCTACTATGATTAGGAGGCCTTAAGATGCTAGTATGACTACCTTAGGTTGTACCTTTGAGTTAGTCTCATATAGATATGTGTGTGTGTGTGTATATATATAGTAGCACTGTATATCCCTATCTTCCTTCATGTATTCATAATGTATATCTATTCCTTGGCCTTGTATACTACTATATATCCTTTTTCTACCCTTATTTGTATATTAGCTTGTGATATACAATATAGTGCTTTAGTGCCCGAGTAAATCTAGAATAGGATAGTTCATTCTTATTGCCTTCCTAGTCTTATTATTTTAGCTTACCAGAAATTTGATTGTAGTTTACATTTTTATTCAAATGTTATTTATATTTGCATTATGTTTGGAGCTCAGTCAGCAGTTGCCTATTGAGTACCACGTGTTTGGTACTCATACTACGCTTCTACAGCCTGCAGATCATAGTACGAGTTCTCGTCGTTATTGTATACATGGTGTAGAGCAACTATGGATTGGAAATTTAGGTTGAGCTTTTGGCGTTTGGAGTATTACCATTCTCCCTCTTATGGATTAGACCGATCGCTATGTCATATTGAGAGATAGGTCATACCCAGATATTTATTTAGTACTTCACTTTGTATTCTTGTTTTATTAAAAGCTATTGTACTGCTTCCACAAGGTTTTAGCACTGTCTTATGTGTACTAGTCCTATATTATATTTATTCCGCATTTTTCTCTCATTTCTCTGAGTAGTCCATTACTAGCAGTTCCAGACTATGGGTTGGCTTACCTACTGGTGGGTTATCGTAGGTGCCATCACAGCTCAAGAAATTGGGTCGTGAAGAAACAACACCCTTGACCTTCTCAACCTTAATATGAATACAATAACCATAATCGTGACACCTCTCTAAGTGATCCAAGTCCCCCAATACTAGACCTTTGTCCCTCCTGTAGTTCAAAAGTATATAAAAATAAGACTATCGCCTCCTCCTAATGAGGGTATGTGTATGATATAAATTTCCAGATTTCAAATTGGATTATCATTATTCTCATTATCAAGCATGAACTTTATGATGATTTGACAAGAATTTGATGCATGGTTATTAAGGCCTAGTTTGTATGTTGATATTTCAAGAATGGCTATGCTTTAAGCATCCCATGCCTAGTTATTTTTAGATTTTGATAAAGATTTGATTTTTTGATCTTAGCTTAGACATGGAATCCATTTTACAGTCTCGGTTATAGTTTTAATTAACAGATATACAGTTAGTTTACATTTTAAACCATTATACTAGTTTTCAAAGTGGATTTCTAACATAATGAGCATACAGATTAAAGAGAGTAGTTTTTAGCACCGAGTTGGGTATGTTTCATGCCTTAGAAATATGAGCCAACGTAGGTACAGATTATCAGATTATTCCTATTTTTATATGGATGATAGTTATAGATGTGATCACTTAGATTAGGTTATACTCCTTGGCAAGAGTATAACACCTCTCTCCAACGTGAGGTTTTCCCATAAGGAAACTAGACATTGGACTCCATGTTATCTCACATGGTTTATGTCGGTTAGAAGAACCTCCCTACAGCCTACAGAAAAGAATAACAGAAAAGTTATTAGAACTAAGTGTAAAGGCTCACAGCTTTATTCAGATGTTGCTTTATAAAAGACATTAGCCACATATTTCAGTCTTCAGATTTTAGATATAAAAGTAAGTCCTTTCTACACTTAGACTGCCTGATTTTCAGACAAAACACTAATACAGCTTTCAGAAACTAAATGCTATGACTCACTAGGTTTATAAAGTATGTTTTGCTACTCATTATCATGATTCTCAGTTTTCAGTTATTCAAGTTTATGTGAGTCATCTATATTTAGCATACATTATGTTACAAATTATGATGATGTTGAGACATTGTTTTACTTATGTATTCACCCCCATATACTCAGTACAATCCATAAGTACTGATCCACATATACGTATATGTGCTACATTATCTCATAATGTAGGTTGAGGTGCTCAGTTTCAGCAGCGTGAATGATTTCGAGCATCTCTATCTACATCCCGACAGTGATAAGTCTTCATAGTTCAAGGACCCAGTCCTTTAGTTTTTTAGCTTATTAGTATAGGTAATTCAGTTTTTTCAGAAAGTTCGAGTCAGTTTTCCCAGTGACTCTATAGTTATTAGTAGTAGAGGCTTGTTGACTGCTAGATACGATTCAGATTTCCAGTATTGATTGATGAGACTCTTAAGTCTAGTATTTTTAGATATTATATTCAGATAATTTCAGTTAGCTCAAAAAGAATTCCGCATCTTAGCTTTGATTATATATCTTTATTTCCTCTATTTTGAGTTTCAGATTTAGTAAAAGGCAGATAAGGTTAGCTTAAGGCTACTGTAGTCTTAAGCACCGTATGACATCTCGAACCCATTTTTAGGGCGTTACATCTTTTTACCAACCGAGCACAATCAAAATTTAGCCTTGAAAGACTAATGGAGCAAAATCTAGATGGTATAAGTACACATAAGTTATAGACAAAATATCTCTCACACATGGCATATGAATCTCATCAAGGGGTTCATAAAAAGAGGAAAAGTTCTGTTATAAGGACACTCACGTCCATGCCCTCAAATTTTGTAATAATTTTTGGTCAGGGGAATAGGGTGTGTTTGCTTTGCATCCGTACTAGGTATAATTTACTAATCATGGAAACCCAAGATACTGTCTCACATTATGGCTGTAATATGAGCGAACTATCTATATGGCTACTCAGACTTCGCCAGTGGGTATGAATGTGATCCCAAATCATCAATGCAACAGGTACTCAGACTTTCCTTGCATTGACCATAATGCCACGGGTACTCAAACTTCCCCAGCAATCCATGGATAAAAACGCAATCATGATGCTTTCCCCTTAAGAATGTCATCACTTAGTATATGATAGGGAAAAACTCATCACATAGAACCAAAATAAAGTAACAAACGAAGAACAAAGTAGCTAATCCATGCAAATATGGGCACCATCAGAGTTCCAAATATTACAACCCAAATAAAAATAAGAATCACTAAAAAGAGTAGGAAAGTATGCCGGAATATCAATAATATAAGCCCAAATAAAAAAAATACGGAGACACCCCCGACTAAAAAGGTAGCAGTGTCCCCACTGCATAAATAAGAAAGAATAAAAGAAATAAAGTGGACTCTCTGAAACTGCATCAAGGGTTTCTATCACTCTCTGACTCTACATCATTATCATTCTCCTTAAGGTTGGACCACTCAGCGGGGGCCTTATTATCACTCTCCACCCAAGAGGAAGGAATATGATCTCGGGGTTTTCAGACCTTTCATAAGCCCTTCACCTATTACCACATCTTGATAAAGAACTCATCCCTCTTTTCTCCCTTGTAATCATCTTTTCATGCGCGCTTTAGAGGTCTCGGTATGACTCCTCCAAGGAGTAGTAGGCTTTCTCAAGCCTAGCAATAGTAGCTTCTTAATTCTTTTAGTTCTCCTTATACTTCTTGTAATCGGCCCGTGACACATATGAATGGTGAGGGTGGATGGCTCTTCTGGTCACTGGGATAGGCTAGACACAATCTCTATGATGGTTTCATTATCAACTCCAATCTCCTCAACAGGTACGTGATGGATGGCCTTTGAAACTCAGGCTCAATACATTCCAACTTTCCTAAGTCGATCTTTCTCTTCTTGCCTTTGCTAGGTGCGCCCTCTCCTTGAATACTCAAGGGGTATATGGGTGCATAAGAGTGCACCCATGTATCACTAGCATACTCTTTAACCCCGACTCTCTTGCAAATCTCAGTAATCAAAGAGGGGAAGAAGAGATCCATACCACTTTAGTTCTTGAAATGAGCCATCTTATTGACCATGAGCTGACCAACATCCAAAGGGATGCCTTCTAGAATTCAAGAAGCCATTCGAGCACACAGCTCTGGGACTGCTTCATATGGGTGCTAGTAGACACTCGGCTACAAATAATGTGCAACCATATCCGAACCTCGGAAGTGAAGTTGTTCGTAGAGATATTGCTTTTAGTTTTTGCCCAAGAGACTTCCTTTCCGATATATAGCCGTTGTGCCAACCAACTCATCAGTTTACACCCTTTTGCTTTGAATTCACCCATGTATGAATGTTGGAGCCCATACACATCATTGATTTGATCTACCCCAACTCGCGCCGATATTCCCCAGATCTTAATAGTCACATTGGATGGGTCCAAGAAAGACACTTCACTGATGTTGGTATAAAATTCACGAACCCATTATGTATTTGCAATGCAAGGATCTGAGGCAAAGCACCACCACCCTGTGGCTTCAAGTTTATCATGAAATGCTGGTAGTTTCTCTGGCATATTCTCCAAGCAAATCCCTCTTTTTGGGAGAATCTTTTCCCTTGGAAGATCACTATAGTAGTGAGTGTGGCACTCGGTTGCTATGAATCGAATGTGATTATACTTGTCCATGAGTATGTCCTAAAAGTTCTAGGCATACATGATATCAATCAATGACATTTAAACATGCAAACTATGCCACAGTGTTTACTAAAGCTTATTGCAATGGGTGATTAGTGGTGTTTGGCTAAAAATTGGAAGTGCAAGATTTTTGGCATGGCAAAAGACTGGCCCAGGTTACTGCAATATTCTTAATAACGCTCAACTTACACATCAATTTAAGTGAAAGAAGGTTGTTGTCAATATATTAATCCAACTTTTGGAGTCGAAGTCAAATCCACGAGGAACAATATAAGTGACAATTGAGTAAGTTCTAAATAAAAGTTGCTTGCTAGAGTCAAACCTATGGTACAAAATAGTTTGGAGGGTTATCAATCTTTTTGAATATGAAAGTAATTTTTGGGCTTATGAAGGACTCATTCGAGTCTAAGAATAGTTTGGGATTATGCTTTCCTAGGGGCAAGTCATGCATGGGTTTGTGAAAATTTGATGCAAACTTTAATTAATGATGATGTGGTAGGCTAGGTCGAAGATATTTGTGGCTAGTCTTTCAACAAAACCACAAAGATTTCACCCATTGGCTTTTTCGAGCACCTAACTGTGTGTCAATTAAATCCACCCATTACCTCAATCAGGCACCCCTATTTCTAGGATGACACCCAAGGATAGTCAACCTCATATTCACCCTTATGTCTAAGAAGGTGAAAATTAGCAAACTAAGCCCAATAATTGTCTACTATTGCCTTGGTTCCCACATCCCTCTTTTAAGGATGATGAGGGTTCCTAAAGTTCTCCTAAACCTCTCTTTCAAGGATGGTTTAGGCTTTCAAGAGCTTGAGGTATTCACCCATCAAACCCATTTGGGTATTTTGAACTTTTACCCATAAATCCCAATTAATTTAATCAAGCAATAGAAAAACCCATAAATAATAACCTAGTATAAGCACGAATGCATCATAACCCACACACAAGTACACCCTATTCTAACATAATCCAACAAGGTATATCTAGCAAATCATAAAGATAATGAAAGCAAATATACCAAGATTGTCATCAAAGTTATTCATAGGAAAAATAAAGAGAGGACAAACCACACTTTAAACTCAAATGAATCTTCAATGGAAGAAACCAAATCTACACTTTGGAGTTTCTCTAATTAATTCTTACCCCAAATTAGTTTAAATTCGGGCTCCAAGCTCCAAGATATTACAAACTCCTAAACTAAGGATGGGTGGTGGACTAGTGTAATAATAGATCTAGAATGAATGGGTTTTTAGCCTTAAATAGGATTTAGAGTCAGCTGGTCAAAATGACGCTCTACCCTTGGGCTATTTTCTACTCTCACGTGATCATGGTAGATTGATAGCGATTGTGGTTAGTCCATCATGATTGCAGTAGGTCGACTAGTTTGACTCACAACAATCGTAGGTTGATGCCTACAATAGCAACAACTTAGGGATAGATCCTGATCGTGCTTCAGCTTGTCCAGCTCTTGCACTTTAATTACCTTTTTTATCCTTTTTAGCTCAAGTTTGCTTTTTTTTCTTCTCAGCACTTATACCAACTATAAAATATGGGAATTAGTACATTTAACCCCAAATATGTCCCACTTTTACATTTAAATCATAGTAGTGTGCACGAATATTGAGTGTAAATGAGTGGTAAATTTACTACTCATCATGGTGCCTAACCATCGAATGTCAGGATGAGTTTATTGGAGTTATTTTACCGAGCCTTGACCATCAGCTCCAAATCCATATAAGACACCATATTTTGAGGAGATCTTATGAGACTACGCTGGAGAAAGCTTTGGATATGATATATCAGTTCTTAATTACTAACCAAGGGTAGAAAACTCGGGAGGCTGAGAGGGGATCTGGCACTTATGCTATTAGTTCCTCTTGCGACTAGAAAGTAGTTGATAATTCAGTAGTGCCTACTAAATCAACTTGACTTGGATAAATGGTTATGTTATGGAATTTCACCTAGTAAAATGGCTTATGTGATATCTAGTGGTCTCTAATAAATAACTATGACTTGTAGGCTAGAAGCCTAGTGAACTAGTTGGCGGACCATACTTAGCTAAAATATGGAAATTCGTCCTTAAGTTTGTGATATGCTCAATGATAATAGACCTAGTATTGTATGATGAGTGGCTAAGTTGACATCTAGTATATGATGCTACGGTGGATTAATTGATGACTTATATAATTAGAAGGCTAACTAGAAGATAGCTTTGTGATGGGTGAATAAATAATAGTGTTTGTAACTTGTAGATTTTCCTTATTTGATGACTAGCAAACTATTAGACTTGTAAACTAGTGGCTCATGGAAATAGAGGCTAGCTAGTATAGGCTAGAGATTAAGTTATTAATGAGTTAGAGATTAAATAACTATTTAACTATGTTATGGTGATATCAGCTTCGTTATGTCAAATTGCGGTATTAATGATGATTGTAGACCTCAATAAGAGGCCATGGAGGGAACATACAACCAAGTCTTTTGTAGTTGTTCCTTGATATGTTAATGAATTGATCTTTTGGTATACTATTCGGTGGTATGGGATGTCGTGACAAGTTCTTTGTTTGTTTTCCTTAAGTGTACTTCCCAACGGTATTGGACATCATGGTAAGTTCTTTTGCTTTATACTCTAATAGTGGTAGTTGTGTTGATTATGGTAATTACATGAGTGTTATTATATATGTATGAATTTATTCTTCCGAAATGATTACTTATGTTGTATAAAAGTTTTGGTATGTGTGGATATAGAATTTCATACTATAGTTATAGTTGATTTGTTAATTAGATAGTGATCTCGAAAAAGATTCAGGTTCAATTCTGTACCTTGGATTTAAGTTATTGTCTTACTCTATATCATCTTTACATTATAATTTAGCTCAGTGGACGATGATGCCAACTGAGTACTCATTCTTTAGTACTCATACTACACTTTTGTACCTTTTGCTGTAGACCCTAGTTCTACTTTTTATCGTTAAGTTGAGGTCATACGGTGTTGATCATCAGGAGATAGGGTGAGCTCTCTGAGTTTAAGTTGTATTTTTTCCTTCTATCTTTATTCTATCTTTTATATTCTAGATGAATGTATAAGACTGATTAAGATTATTAGACATTGAGTTATAATTTCTATTGTTGAATACAGAGATGCTCTTATACTAATACTATTAGGTCATGGGATTGGTAATTGAATGTTAGTTGTTTCTTTGTGGAATATCTTTGTTATATTGTGTTTCCATATAAGGTCTATATTGGACGTTCCTACCAAGGTAACCCATTGTATTAGCTCCGGGTTATGGTGTTAGCTTATCGATTGGTGGATTATGGTAGGTACTAACCTAAATTAGAAATTGGTTCGTGAAAAATTGGTATCGGAAACTAGGTTTCACCGATATTATTGGTACAAGAGCAAGTGTATAATTTAGTCCTGCAAATCAAAATGTTGATGTCTATTTTCTATCTTCGGGTTGCTATAAGACATTCTTAGGAGTCCCTTACTTCTTTTACTCATATCGTGCTAAGAGTCTGAGTTGGTTTGTTGGATATTCTTTTTACTTTACTCTTTTGCAGATGCCTAGGACTCATTCTATAGTTATACAAAAGGAGGGTCCCGATACCCTGACTCATGATGTGTCCCAGTTAGGCATAAGGGTAGACCTCTCCCAAACCCTATTACAGAATTTGAGCTAAAGACTCCTCTACCTCAGCTAGCAGTGGGCCAGGGACCAGCCCAGGCTCCACCAGGATTCATCCTCTCTTCTTTGCTTAGAGATGCTTTAGTTTAGTTGTTGGGTATTATTGATAGTTCGTAGACTACAGAAACAAGAGTGCAGCCTGCAGCTACAGCTCATAGAGTTGAGGTTCTCCCTATTCTGATAGTTGTTCAACCGGGAGTCGCTCAGCCAATTGTGACCCAGCCTGCTATGTCTGCTGAGAAGTAAAAGATATTGGGTAGATTCTTAAAGTTGGCTCCACCTAGGTTTTCTGGTGCACCTGGAAAGGATGCAGTTGAGTTTCTGACTACTTATGAGGATACACTTCGTGGGTTATGACTTGTTGAGAACCATGGTGTGGATTACACCATATTTCAGTTGGACTTGTCTGCTCGACACTGGTAGAAAGGTTTTATGAGTTCTAGGCCAGTTAGATCTTTCCCTCTCTCTTAGGATCAGTTCTTTGAGATATTCTTGGAGAAGTATATGTCGTACAACCTTACAAATCATTTGAGAGATCATTTCACTAGATTGGAGTAGGGTTATATGATAGTCACTATGTATGAGGCTTATTTCCATGAGTTGGTTAGACATATGACTTCTATCTTAGATACGGAGTATGAGAGAGTTTGTTGCTTTGTGAGAGGATTGAGACTTTTTATTTGGATAGAGACTCAGAGTTTGGTTATTGTGAGTAGGACTTTTTTTAAGGTTTTTGATCATACTAGAGTGATATAGGACATGTTGTGTGAGGGCCGCGATAAGAGGCCCAAGTTTCAGGGCAAATTTGGTGAAAGCCATAGTAGATCCCAATTTAGGTGTGGTATTTCTTATGTTGTACATTCTCCACATCCATTTTTCAGCCTTAGAGTCAGGCTAGTCGACTAGTTCAGGTAGCTCTTCAGACCATTGGTGGGGGTCAATTCATCACTAGTGGTCTCCCTAGTAAGGGCGGTGATCAATATTTAAGAGGTTTATTTATAGGCCATGCTAGGCATGGTTGCTATACCAGATTAGCCAGATTGGTGAGTTCTAAATCTGCTCATGATTCTTATTTTACTTACAGACTTTCTGGTCATTTCTCTAAAGAGTGCCCTAATCATGGGGCAATGGTTTTTTTAACCAAGGGAGCTACTCTCATTAGGGTAGTTAATCCTTCAGGTGGAGGTGGTTCACGAGGTCATAGGAGTGGTTACCAGGATACTCAAAGAGTTACTCAGGCAGGTAGAATAAAAGGTCGGTCAGGTGCCCAGCCAGGTGGCAGACGTGGCTAATTGCATACAGTACATTTTATATTTGAGGCTGAGACTTCGGATGATGTAGCTACAGGTACTATTTTGGTATGCCGCAAGTTGTACCTTGCTTTATTTGATCCTGGATCCATTTATTCTTATATACTTGCTTATTATGCACCACAGTTGGAATTGACTAGTGATATATAATTTATGCCTTTGCCCATATCTACTCCCATAGGTGATTCTTTAGTAGCGGATCGAGTATTCAGATCATGTGTTATGACAGTTAGTGATGTTGATATTTGTGCTGATCTTATTATTTTAGATATGTTGGATTTTAATGTGATTCTGGGCATGGACTGGTTATCCCACTATCATGCGATCATGGATTATTTTGCCAAAACTGTTGCCTTAGCCATGCCCGATGTACCCCTAATTGTGTGGCAGGGAGAGATTATCCACGAGCCGATGGAGATTATTTCTTATATTTGTACTAGACGGCTCATATCGAAGGGTTGCAAGTCTTATCTCTCCTATGTATGTGATACCCATGTAGAGAGTTCGATGCTTGATTCTGTTCCTGTTGTGTGTGAGTTTTCTAATGTGTTTCCTACCAATCTTCCTGGTATTTCCCCTAACCATGTTATTGAATTTGCTATTGACCTTGAGCCTGGCACCTGACCTATTTCTATAGCACCTTATCATATGGCTCCTGCTGAGCGTAAAGAGCTAAACTCCCAGCTCTAGGATTTTTTTGGTAAGGGTTTCATTAGAACAGGTGTGTCCCCGTGGGGAGCCTCTCTTTTGTTTGTAAATAAGAATGATATGTCGATATGAATGTTTATTAATTATAGGCAGCGTAATAAGGTGACGATAAAGAATCGCTATTCTATGCCTCATATTGATGATTTATTAACCAGCTACAGGGAGCAGTTGTATTTTCTAAGATAGATTTGAGGTTCAATTATCATCAGTTGAGGATTCAGGTTGAAGATGTCCTGAAGATAGCCATTAGGACCCGTTATGGTTATTATGAATTCTTAGAGATGTCTTTTGGGCTGACTAATGCACCAGCCGTATTTATGAACTTGATGAACCGTGTGTTCTGACCCTATCTAGACTTTTTTGTTATTGTGTTCATTGATGATATTCTTGTGTACTCGGGGAGTAGTGAGGAGCATGCATAATATTTGAG
The DNA here is from genome assembly GCA_030864225.1 of Capsicum baccatum var. pendulum. NCBI lineage: Eukaryota > Viridiplantae > Streptophyta > Magnoliopsida > Solanales > Solanaceae > Capsicum > Capsicum baccatum. Next base: position 121,220,493 of record CM061559.1, on the reverse strand, counting down.
GATTATGCTCCAGGTCTTGCGAGAGCATGTGCGGTTTGCCAAATTCTCCAAGTGTGAGTTTTGGCTTGAATCATGTCGTTTATTGGATACGTAGTGTCCAAGGTGGGTATTATGGTAGAACCATCTAAGATTTCAGCGATTCGTGATTGGGATAGGCCTACGTCTCTAACCGAGGTTCATAGTTTCATTGGTTTGGCTGGTTATTATAGGCACTTTGTTGAGAGCTTTGCTACCTTATCAGGCCCTATAACTAGATTAACTCAGAAGAAAGTTCCTTTTAATGGTCCGTGGAGTGTGAGTTGAGCTTTGGAAAGCTCAAGGATTATCTCACTTCAGCCCCAATGTTAGCCTTTCCAGTTGAGTTGGAAAGATTCATAGTGTTTTGTGATGCATCTCGTGTTGGTCTTGGATGTGTTTTGATACAGCAGGGTCATGTCATTGCCTATTATTCTAGACAGCTTAAGGTGCATGAGTGAAACTACTCCACTAATGAGTTAGAGTTGGAATGGTAGTTTTTGCATAAATATTTGAAGGCATTACTTGTATGGTGTGCATTATAAGATTTTCACCGATCATCATAGCATTCAGCATCTTATAACCCAGCGAGAGCTTAATGATCACCAGCACAGATGGGTGGAATTGCTAAATGATTGCGATATTTCCATCTTGTATCATCTGGGTAAGAAGAATATAGTGGCTGATGCCTTAAGTCGCAAGGTAGTAAGTATAGGTCGTTTGGTATGTATATCAGTTTCTCAAAGGCCCTTGGCACGGGACATCTAGTCCTTAGTAAATTTGATGGTTCGCCTTGATATTTTGGATCCTGTAAAGATTTTGGCTTGTTTGGAGGTGAGGTCCTCCCAATTTGAGCAGATTCATGATCGTCAGTTTAAGAATAGTAAGTTGTGTCGTCTCCGTGATTGGGTGATGAGTGTTGAGTTTGGGAGACACACCATATATTCTGAGGGTATATTAAGATTTCAGGGTTATATTTATGTTCCCCAACTTGATGACTTGATTTAGTCGATTTTGTATGAGGCTCACAGGTCTAGATATTCTATTTATCCCGGTACAACCAAGATGTGTAGAGATTTGAGGCAGCTTTATTGGTGGGACGGTATGAAGAGAAATATGGCAGACTTTATAGCTCGCTGCTTATGTTGTCACAGTTAAGGCCAAACATCAGTGTCCAGGTAGTTTTACTCAGAGGTTACCTATATCTAAATGGAAATAAGAAATGGTTACCATGGACTTCATTAGTAGTTTACCTCGTACTTCTATGGTCACATGGTATTTGGGTTATTATGGATCATTTGACCAAGTCAACATATTTTATTCCTATTCAGATGACCTTCAGTGCTGGTAGATTTGCCCAAATTTATGTTTGAAAGATAGTTCATTTGCATAGGGTCGCTGTATTTATTATATCAGATCGTGGTTCTATATTTACTTTACAATTTTTAAGAGCATTTCAGGAGGAGTTAGGTACTCAGGTAGATTTAAGTATATCCTTTTATCTGCAGAAGGATGGTTAGTCTGAGCGGACTATTTAGGTGCTTGGGAATATGCTCCAAGCTTGTGTTATGGACTTTGGAGGATAGTGGGATTAGCACTTGGCATTGGTAGAGTTCGCCTACAATAACAGTTACCATTCAAGTAATAAGATGATGCCTTATAAAGCTTTGTACGGTAGTAGATGTCATTCTCCTATAGGATGGTTTGAGAGTTCTGAGGTTAGACACTATAGTACAGATTTGCTTCAGGAATCATTGGATAGAGTCAGGGTAATTCAGGATAGGCTGAGAGCAGCCTAGAGTAGCCAGATGGCCTATGCCGACTATAGACTTTGTGCCTTGAGATTCAGAGTTAGTGATCAGGTATTACTGTGTATTTCAACTATGAGAGGTGTGATGAGATTTGGGAGGAGGGGTAAGCTTAGCCATCACTATAGTAGTCCTTTTGAGATTCTTCATGTAGTTGGCGAGGTGGCCTATGAGTTAGATTTACCTCTAGACTTTGCTGTTGTTCATTCAATTTTTCATATCTCTATGTTACGGAAGTATATTCGTGATCCTTTTTATGTACTTAGATGGGACTCGATCCAGTTAGACGAGCAATTGAACTAGTGATGTGAAACGACTATGTTCTAAAGAGATTTGGGTAGTGAAGGTATAGTGGAAGCATCACCCAGTAGATGATGCTACTTAGGAGATCAAGAGTAAGATGCAAGCCTAGTATCCTTATCTGTTCGAGACTTCACGTATCTTCTTCGTCTTTAACTTTTGGGGATGAAAGTTCCTTAGTAGTGGATGTTGTAATGACCCTTCAGGTCATTGTACTTTTGGCAATAGAGCTTCTCCATAGCTGCCCCAAGTCATTAGTGACTTGCTGGAACTGATGGTTTGGTTACCTGGCAATTTCTTTGGTTTTTAGAACCACTTTTCCATTTTGAAGTCTTCATTAGTTCTAAATGACCGTCCGGTGAAAACTTTAGTAAAAAGACCTTAAATGAAAAATTCGACTTCGCCATCGTATTTGGAACGTCAAAATCTATGTGAGTACATATCTTATTTACTCGAAACAGACTCCAGATGTACCTCGAGGAATTGGCCAAAGCCCGAAACTAAGTTCCAAGCTTCAGCCATTGCTTGGCGTAGAAAGAGATACCGCGACCGTGGCTAAGTGGGGTCAGCAACCGCTCTACCCGAGGCCTGGGCAAAGCCTATTTAAAGGTTGTCTTGCCTAAAATTTTGGCCATTTGTGCCTCCTTCTTAATCTCTTAAACCCTAATAGAGTGAAAAATCTCCAAAGTGAGTCTTGTGGGTTGATTAGGAGCTTGAATAACTTGGGTAATCCATTTTTGCTACAAATATAAGGTAAGATTCCTTCTAGTTTGGTGTTAATTTCTTGATTTCTAGACTCGAATCCCCCAAGTCTTTGAGGCTTAATTGTAGCCACAAATGTGATTGATTTGCTCAAATTTTGTAAGGGTTATAGCTCCCTAATGATAGTTGGGCAATGGGTTCATCTCGGAACCTCATTTTTCAAAGGTAAGACCCACTTGGGGGTTTGGAATCATTTTGGACCCATGGCATAATAGTGCCATAATGGGTATTATTAATCTTGTAATGATGCTTAGATTGTGTTGTGATAGCTTGATTGGTGGAAAAAACTTCAACAAAGGGAAGGCAAAGCTCGTTGGTTCGTGAGTTACTTTGACTCAAAGTAGGTTAGGCTTACTTGTAGTTAGATTGAGCTTAATTATAGTATAATTATGATATCTTGTGAGATTGGGAAGGGTCTTAGATGATAAATAGGTGAATGATGATACTTGGGATTAGTTGATCCTCATAGGCTATTAAACTTGTAAAATGTGGTGCTTGACTATAGCCTAGAACCTTGGATAGTTCTACTTGTAGTCTCATGAATAGTATAAGAATACTTTAGTTGATATAGTAGAGGAGAATGATGTTGTTGACTAACCTTAAAAGTATGTTGACCTAGATATGACTAGTTATGAATTGGCTTTAGTGTTTGGGGTGACTTAGAAAAAATACTTGAAGAAAACTTTCCCTTATAGGCCTAGTAAGGATTGATAAGCCCATATGGTGTGATTTAGATAACCTAGCCCAATTCTGGGTAGAATTTAGTCGTGTAGAAGTGAACTTTCGCATTATTGGTATTTAGGAGTGGGACTTGACCCACCTTAAGCTTGAACTATGTAATTCCTTAGTAACCTAGATACTTGAGGAATGTCTAGGTTACGTTATTGAGGTTATAATGGTTAAACCCGGATATCGGATATGCATGTGGTCGATGGTTTGATAATCTGTTTACTTAATTGATTATCTTTTTGTCATTATATGGATAGCCTTGGAAAGTCTTGTAAATTGAACCTATGGTTATGCTATCGCTTGGCTTATTGATGAGCTCACCAAGTGAACCTCTAATTATGTTACCATTTTTATTATGACCCAAGCCTAATGATTAAGCTAATATTTATGTGAAAGATTTTCCTTTGGGGTTAGTATTGTGAAAAGTGGGAGTAAAAGAGGCATCGAGAGAGAATGCACTTTACTTATAATTGACTTGTTTATAAACATGTTAACTTGGAAAAGTGGTGATTGCATATATCATTTATCTACCCATGCTCATGCACCTACTTATATTATGTAGTAATGATTAATAGTAAAGTATGATGGTATGTGTTACCTTACATCACTTATACTTCATCATTGTGAGTTGTATATGCTTATTGATTTGACTCTATATGTATGTTTATATTGTTGTCTTGGAGGATGTGTTGATGTTATGATGATGCCCGATGAATCCGGAGGATATAATGACGGTATGATGATGCCTGGTGAATCCGGAGGATATAATTATATTATGAAAATGCCTGGTGAATTCGGAGGATATAATGATGTTATGATGATGCCCAGTGAATACGGAGGATATAATGATGTTATGATAATGCCCAGTGAATTTAGAGGATATATTGATGCTCGGTAAATTCGGCAGATATAATGCTATTATGATAATGTGCAGTGAATCCGGAGGATATAATGACATTATGATGATGCCTGGTGAATCCGAAAGAGGTAATGATGATATTATAATTTTATGTGTGGTAAGTATATATATATATTTATAAATACATGGATGTATATGGGGTTATGTCGTGTGTGGCTAAACCCATTTGTGTACTTGGGACATGATGTCTTTCTTAGTAAATTGTGATCCATTCTCTGTCATTAATCACTAGATAAGAGGTGTGACCCTTGTTAACTCTAATTAGTAACTAGAAGTAGATTATGTCGGGTATTAGGTTAAGGCTAATTGATATATGTAATCTTGTGTAGAACCAAGGGCTCACCTAGTAAATCTACTTGACTTCGATAAATGGTTATTGTATGGAATTTCGTCTAGTAAAGTGGCTTATGTGATAACTAGTGGTCTCTAATAAATGACTATGAATTGTAGGGTAGAAGTCTAGTGAACTAGTTGGTGGACCATACTTAGCTAAAATATGGAAACTAGTCCTTAAGGTTGTGATATGCTCAATGATAATAGACCTAGTATTGTATGATGAGTGGTTAAGTTGAAATCAAGTATGTGATGTTGCGGTTGATTAATTGATGAGTTATATAATTAGGAGGCTAACTATAAGATGGCTTTGTGATGGGTGAATAAATATAGTGTTGGTAACTTGTAGCTTTTCTTTATTTGATGACTAGTAAACAATTAGACTCGCAAACCAGTGACTCAGGGAAATAGAGGCTAACTAGTATAAGCTAAACATAAAGTTTATTAATGAGTTAGAAATTAAATAACAATTTGACCATGTTATGATAATGTCAGCTTTGGTATGTCAAATTACGGTATTAATGATGATTTTAGGCCTCGGTAAGAAGCCATGGCGAGAACTTACAGCCCGCGACTTTGGTGAATTGCTTGTGTAGTTATGCCTTGATATAATTATGAATTGATCTTTTGGTGTACTATCTGGTGGTATAGGGCATCGTGACGAGTTCTTTGTTTGTTTTTCTTGAGTGTACTTCCAGGCGGTATGGGATGTCGTGGTAAGTTCTTTTGCTTTATACTCTAATGATGGTAGTTGTGTTGATTATGGTAATTACATGAGTGTTTTTGTATATATGTTGCTTTGTGCTTCCTAAATAATTACTCATTTTGCATGAAACTTTGGTATATGTGGATATGTAATGTCGTACTATTGTTATAGTTGATTAGTTAATTAGACAGTGATATCGAAGAAGGTTTAGGCTCGATTCTGTACCTTGACTTTAAGTTATTGTCTTACTCTATATCATTTTTATATTATAATTTAGCTCAGTCAGCCGATGATGCCTACTGATTACCCGTGTTTTGGTACTTATACTACACTTCTGTACCTTTGGGTGCAAACCCGATTTCTAGTTGCCATCGTTGAGTCGAGGTCGCACGGTGTTGATCATCATGAGATAGGGTGAGCTCTTGGAGTTCGAGTTGCCCCTTTTCCCTTCTATCATTATTTTGTCTTTTGTATTCGAGATAAATGTATTAGACTATTTAAGACTATTAGACGATGAGTTGTAATTTCTATTGTCGAATGTAAACATGCTCTTGTACTAATACTATCAAGTAATGAGATTGGTATTCGAATGTTAGTTATTTCTTTGTGGAATGTCTTTGTCTATGTTGGACATTCCTACCAAGGTAACCCATTATATTAGCTTCGGGTTACGGTGTTGTCTTACCTACTGGTGGGTTATGGTAGGTGCCATCATGACTCGAAAATCGAGTTGTGACAGTATAAGATACTACTTAGTTCCCTTTGTGTGTTGAATGAATTCAAAACTTTCCTGGTTAGTCTTGCCTAGGTTGAAGGACAGTCAGTTAGGAAAAGATCATAGGCCATTTTTTATTTTAGTCCACTTTTATCCTAAATGACCTTCTTTATGTAAAGTATATCCCTTGATCCCTATTTTGAGCCTTATAGCCTGGTTTTTTTTGTTTCACCTACTCACCTTCTCATTTGTATTAAAATAAACCTATTTTGACCCTGGTCCTCCTTGGACATTGTGTACCTCAAACTCAGGCAAAACGCCTAAGTTGAGGGTGGCTATCATAGGGGTGTGTAGTGTAAAGTGGGTATGTAGAAGGGTAAAATAAGAGAATAAGTTAGTGGGGATGTGTGTGGTAGCAAAAGAAAAGAAAAAAGAAAAAGAAGAGAAGAATTGTAAAAAAAAATTAAAAAAAAAAAAGAAAAGATCACACTCAACCTAAATGTGCAATAAAGAATAAAAAGAGAGAAATAAGGGTGGAATAAAAAGAAAATTGGCAAATAAGTGAGACCCCAAGGTTAGTGTAGTGTCAAGGAGGCTTAGTCACTTGATATGTCCATATGTACCATACCATCCCCCTAAGCCTATATTACAAGCTGAGAGAAGTCCTAAGTGATCCTAACTTACTGTCTGAATGCTAAGGTAAAGAAAATAAGAGCAAGCCTATGGTATTTGATGCATATTGATTGAAACTTCTCTTTTGAGTGTGAGTGTCTCTTGATTGTCCCTGCATTGACATGTAGTATTTCATTTAGTTAGTCGAACATCTTTGTTGTGACGGTAGATGAGTCATATTGCTAGTTGTTTACTCGTTTTGGATAGTGTAACTTGTACATATGCATGGTTGTCTGTTGCTAATGTAATGTCATACATTGATCCCATTCTTTTACATTGTTGTGATTCATGTTTATACACATTTGGTTTTGAAAAGTAAGATAGGAGGGGGTGTTGTGTTTTGAGCTTAAATTATTAACTGACTGCCTTGAATAACTTAGATTCTCCTAATTAAACGTCGTGTTTTATTTTGTTTTGTTTTGTTTTGTTGCCTGAAGACATGCAAATGTTCTAGTTAAGGGTGTTGATATACTATAGAAATATAGCATTTTCGACACTTAAAGTGAGGAAAATATGTAAGTTTTTAAGGTTGTTTCGTTAGATATGATGCGGTTTGGGTATGTTTTGCAGGAAATCATATTTTGGATGCAAAGTTCATGAAAAAGATGAAAAAAAGGTACTTTTTGCTACTTATGTGATCAATTATATGGATGATCGAGACACTTTTCGTATTGTTCGTGACCAAAGCATGTACCGGAATTAATGATGAGCTGAAAAAATAACTTCTGACACTTGTTAAGTCAATATATGGACTGCATGTAGGCTAAGCATGTGTCAGAAGCCCAAAATCCCAGGAGTAGAGCTGCAGGATTTTTTGGTTTGAGAACATGTGGTCACCAAATGCACGCAGCCTCAAGCCGCATGTGCTGCATGCGCCCAAGGCCAAGCCGCATCTGGAGACCACATGTAGCCACTGACCCTTTTTTTCTCCTATTTCATTCGGGATTTGGTTTTAGGATTTCCTCATGTGTTATAAATACCCCTTATGTGTTTCTTTAGTAGAAGTTACGCACTCTTGATACTTAGAAATATATTTTAATTTCGAGTTTAATTTTAGTCTTAAAATTCTCTTGTACTGATTTCGGTTGATTAATTTAGTTACGGTTTTGGATTTTTACTTATGGTTATTGTGATTTCATCTTATTATTTCAATCATGAATGTTGTTGATTACTTCACAAGCATGAGAGGCTAAAAACACTTAGCTAGGGTTGTAGAAACCCCGGCGGATTGACGAAGTAGGAGAAGTGCTATTGTTTTGAACCGATACCCATGCATGCATTGTATTATCTTTACTTTAATGTTATCTTAGCTATTGCAAATGTTAGGATCCCGCCTAGATTATTGTTACTTACTCCAAAATAAGAGTAGTGACTAGAAAAAGATAATGACAATAGTAATTTGGAGTTTAACTGTCGATCCACGCTACTAGGTATTATCTAAGTAAAATGGTTAGATTTCATCGAATAACTAGAGAATCAAAAGGTAATAGTTAACTGGGATTAAGATAAGGGTTAGTAAGGAGATATCTTGAGACTCAAAAGGTAAAGGGTGAAATCTTTTTGCTCGTCCAAAAGGCTGTAGCAGGTGCATAACTTATCGATTTTGCATGCAAGGTATCGGGTTAGTTCAACAAAGAATGATAAGCCTACTAAGTTGAGAAGTCAGGGGAAACACAATCCTAGTGTTCACCTATGATTGATTACAATCGAAGTTGATATTCGTCACTTGTTCGATATTGCTACTTAAAACTCCCTATTTACTTTTCCAGTTCCGCCCATTCATTACAACAGTTGAGAGCCACGATTCCACGTATTCCTTTGGGATTTGACACCAACCTTCGTTGGGTTACTATATTTGGCAGTGATCGTATCATCTTCAGAGTAGAGGTATAGCTTGAACGTCACTAATACAACATAAGTTTAGAGATGTTCATATCCTTGTTCAACAAGGCAACCTTGCTTTCCAAGATCAAATCACGAGACAACCCAAAAGCAAACTTCCTCATTCTAGCCCTCATTCTAGACACTAATTTCGGAGCTTATTGTGATAGTTAATGAAACTTCAAGGTATACTCCTTCACTGACATCTTACCTTGCTTCAAATTCACAAATTCCTAAGCCTTTGCCTCCCTTAACTTCTAAAGAAAGAAGCGATCAAAAAAAGCATTGGAGCAGTCATCCCACATAGCGGACTCAGTATTATCACCCCTAGACTAGTCCTATTCCTCATTCCACTGATATGCCATATCTTTCAACTGATAAGCAATGAACTTTAATCCCTCCACATCAGTAGCATGTATCATACAAAAAATCTTCTCCATCTTATCAAAGAACCCTTAAGGATCTTCCTCAACCTTGGAACCAGTAAAAGTCGGAGGACTCAACCTTATACATTGACCAACTCTAGTGACCTCAGAAGATGGAGCAACAAAAGCAACACGCTCAGTCTGAGAGGCCACCAACTGGGTGAGCAAATGGATCAACTAGCAAAACTCAACATTATACACACCAGTTTGAGGTGTTCGAGGAGGGCTAGGGGGAACCGTTGGAACTCCACTAGGGCAATCAGAAGCAACAACCCTTGACTGGGTTTGAACTCTTTAAGTAGGACGATCTCCATCCACATTTTCCTCAGATAGGACAGAAGAATTTCCACGAGCATCAGATCATCTGGGAGGTATGATCTAAAAAGAGAACATACGGGAATTAGAGAAGATTTTAAGATCTTAGACTCTATATCCCAAAATAGAACAACAAGAAAGGGAAACATTCCTAAATGCCTCGTTGCCTCTCTCTTATAAGTGTGACACACTACACACCTGTAAAAGAGACTCTACTTGACACGGATTTATGGACACCCAATGGCACAAAACTTAGGCGTTGATACTAACTTTGTCATGACTCAAGCCAGGATCTATTCGTGGCGGGCATCTCAAGTCCACTGAGGATCAGAGACCACCCCCTACACCTAACCATATAGAACATAATACCCCCAGCATTGGATGAATTCCAAACACATAATAACATAGCATAAGATAAGCTTGAAGAATTTAAGTTATGTCTATAGTTCGATAACCGACCAAAAATGACTGACCAATATCACCCAAGTCCACGGTAATCCCCAAAGACTTTTAGACAATACCAAAATCAATACCCCAACACTAACAATGACAAGGTTAATGATAAAGTAAACTCTCAATTCTAATCTAAGACTAGAAACTGATGAAATAACCAAGTCTTTCGGAGATGGAAGCTCACCACTTCACCACCAACGACCGACAAACCGCGTCGATCGACCTAACACTGTGCAAGAAAAGTAGAAGTATATTCGGTGCCTACATCGCGTGGGGATACAATATTTGAAGATGGATAGTGGGTTGAGCACTAGTATGTAACTCAGGGATAGAGGATAAAATAAAGACAAGTCAAATCTAATTCAAAACCATGTGAACATCATCATATACATACATAAATAATATGCCAAAAAAGGGAACAAAGCTTAACATGCACTTAAAAACTTTAGCATGGATTGTGTAGCTTAACTGTTATAACATAAGAAGGCACCCGTGGGCTATATTGGTCCAGCTCTTCCCTAGATGGAAGGGCCCTAGTGCATATAGCCGAACGAACCAGAGGATATACATATGCACCATGAGGGACTCGAACCACCCGACATACAAAGGTTACTGAAGCATCCAAACATGTAATATAATATGGTAGACTTGAATATCTTAATCATACAATACTAATAAGGGGGACTCGAACCACCCAGTCATTTAGACCCCCGCATTGGCAACTACGATTTCCAGTATTGGTCCCTTGGGTCCTTTACTTTCATAACTTAGCTAAACAACCCTTATTAAAGCCTAATTAAATCATTTATCATAATTCCCATTTGTTGAACCATGATACACATTTAGTCATACACTGTTGGTATCGTCATACCAACTACACTTGCAATGTAACATCAACATGCCAAATCAATTATTATTATTTAAGCAAATTTACAACCCTCTTGGTTCAATTAGACATTAGCTGGGGGAATTACACAATCCTATAAGGTTTAATTTAAAATCAATATGCTTTATTAACCTTAAACATTATGCAATAGTTGGAGAGTTGTTTGATGTGCATATTTTTCATATTCAAAACCAATTTCACAATATAAAATTGAGGTCATTACCAATTCAATTGTCAATATTCACAAATTGGGGGAAATCATAATCCCCTGTTTTATTCACCATACCTATGCACCCCACAAGATTAAAATCGTAATTAAAGCACGAACAAATATTTGTAAACCATGGGAATGTATTGTTCAAACACAGGCATTCAGAACCCTCAACCCATGTTCCAAAATTCAACATCAAAATCATATGAATTATACTTTAAAATGCATGATTTTAGCAAAGTAATAGTTAGAGAAGAGTAACATGCCTGAAAGATTCTCAATTATGGAGAAGAAACGTTGAATTGACCCCTAGATGCTTAACCTTAAGGAAACCCTAACTTGCTTTGCTTGAAGGAATTTTGAGAAAGTAAAAAGTTTTTTTGATTTGTTAAAGTGTTAAAATAATACCCCAAAGGTGTGTTATGGACGTATGTTCTATGTGGGTAAAGAGAGAAATATCCAAAGTGTCCTCAACTTGAATTAAAAAATTATTGCCAGTGACTACGAGTCATACTATGACTCATAACGATACGTTTCCTATACAACTTACATCATATGACTCGTTAGGGTATCCTATGACTCGTTAGGTCCTAGTCGTCACCAGTGATACAAGCATCAGGAGCACTAAGAGCACAAGATATTGTCCAAGGTTCAAGCTTAAAGTCCTTTTTGGAGTATTTTGAAGCCTTGTTCAAGAGAAGAAAGGAGGATAACTTATACACTCAATATGAGCTTCAAGTGAAAGGCATTGAAGACATTTTTCACTCCAAAGTAACACTCAAGAGGTGCCCCAATTCCCTCCCTCATTAAGGGTGTTTTTGACATGTACTATGTAATAGTATGAATATACATTTTATCATCCATTCTCATTAGTTTTGAAGAATATTGAAATAATACTCTTTAGAGTGTAGTTCTTAGTCTTAGTTTAGTGTAGAAATCGAAACTTGAGTGTTTTAATGCAATTGAATGGATTTTTATTTGTGTTGAATATTTGGCAAGAAAGGTGTGATTGAGGGAATGTGAATTCCTTTGGTTCACCTAAGAGTGAGGTTTGATCTTACATTGGTGAGGTGTGTTTAAAGGTTTTGTATACCTTCTTGTGCTAATCATTGGTGGAAGTGAGGGTCTCTCTATCTATTTTTACATTTATGCAATTTTCTTCTTCATCCCCTTTCTATGTGTGGTTTTCTTTGTCTTGTGGTTGCTGATTTTTGTTCATTGAGTCCTTAATTTCAGTTTTTAGGTTTATATCTTGTATTATTTGGTATCAAAGCGTTGGTTAGGGTTGTTCCAACATCCCTAAATCTTGGTTTTAGTGTCCTTGTTAAGAAAATCTCATACAAAAAAGTCAAAAAATCTGAAAATCTCAAAAAAAAAATGTGTTGCCTTGTTGTTTGTAGTAGATCCGTGAGTTACAAGTTAGATCTACTAAATTTTACTGTGCTTTATTGGTTTCAAGTGTTAGATTCTTGTTCTCTAGCACTTAAAGTATCTAGATCTAAGTTTGAAACAAGATTTGATTGTATTTGTGCTAGATCCACCATTGTTGTGGCGTTTTGAAGTTTTGTGAAGTTGATAACATGTGACTTGTGGTATTTTGGACGTTTTGTGTCTGATTTGTTGATATTTGAGCTTGTCTTGGAAAAGGGAACCTAGATCTAAAAGAAAATTTGAATTTAGGGTTCATTTGCCTAGTGGTCAAACCTTGGTCAACTCTTGAAAATTCATATTGTTCTTCATCATCTTCAAAACTTGTTGAAGAAGAATATTCAAAGTCCTAGTTTGATCCACAAAAAGAAAAAAAAAGAGAAGGTAAAAGTTGTTTGTACAAAGAATAATCCCTTTCATATTCACAATCTTTCAAAAGAAGAGGGGACAAAGGGAATATCAAAGTACAATTGAAAGTACAAAGGGGGGACCAATTGTTTTCAAATTCATTTGAAATTGAAAAAGGGCTCTAAACCCTCCATTCCCTCCCCAACCCCCAAATTTCTTTCAAGCACCTCTCCAGTTCAAGTGTGGCCGAAACAAGAAGTTGGGAAATTGAAAAATAATTTGAAAGTAACGTCCAATCACAAGTTGTCATGTCATCACTTTGGTGACCAACCAAATTGAGTTCAAATTTAGATTTCCTGGTTTCTAATTGTTATTTCTAGTTTTAATTTTGTTGGTTCTATCACTAATTAACAACAAGTAAGTACCTACTAGTTTGGTAATTAGTTTAGAGTCCGTTTGTTTCGTGTCTAAGATTTTGTGTGTTTTTCTCATTTTAATTTGTAGTAGTTTGTTGGTTCAAGTCCGTGCATCATTTTATTTGAGTCTTATCAAACAAAAATCGATTTTAGACCAAGGATTATTCACCACTCAATTTACTTGCCGAGTATTGCCAAGTTTTCAACACTTGTGAGACCAAGTGTGAGGTAAGATACGAGTATGAGTATGGTGAGGCTTTTGAACTAACGTATTTGTTCGTTTTGTAGGTTTTTCTTTTGCTGTTTTTTGGCTTTTGTTAGGTACATTTGAGATGGAATCCAAGGGTACCACATCTCAACCCTTGGGTAATGATATTTTGGAAGCCTTGATGGCTCAGTTTGAGCCCTTTGGCCGAGATATGAAGGGTGATATGGATGCTATAAGGAGAGACATAAAGGGTGATATGGATGCTATAAGGAGTGAAATGGCATCCTTGAAGGGTGGTGTGATTAGAATAAAAGCGAGGGTTGACAGATTATTTCCACCAAAGCCTCCACAAAATTCAAACCACCAAGTCCCAATTCCACTTTACTAAAGACACCACACTCCACAAAATCCCATGCCACAAATCCAAATACATCACCAACCAAATCCAATGCCTCCTCCCCAAGATCAACTAAACAAAAATCACCCCATACAACTAAGAAAAGAGATGGTGATAGAATCCGAGGGTGATAAGGTCAGTTTTCAAGATGGGGAGAAGTTTGAGATTGAGATATAAGAAGAGTGTAAAGAAAAGAAGGAAAGGGAAAGAGAAACCGCGGGTAGTGAAGTATAAAAGGGAAAGAAATGCTTGATTGAGGATCTTGCCCACAAAGGACCCTTGTTACTCACTAACCCAAGTGCTAGCATTGACTCTTCTTATGTGCAGGTTCAAGATTATACATTCTTAAAGAAGAATCCAAAAGGAGTTCCACACACATGGTTGATGAGTTAATGGAACCTTTGGCCGAAAGTTCCAATCTTGGGACAAGTGATGAAGAAATGAATCCAAGGGGAAAACATGGCATATTCCATTGTGATGTGGGGCATGAGGGCTGCCATGGTATAAAATCAAGTGAAGAAAACACTTCTCATGATCTATAAGGTAACAAAGCTATTTTCTACACTCCTAGAAAGTTGAATAATTGTGATTTGGCTAATAGTAGCCAAAGTGGTGTAGTTTCGAATTGGCTTAGTGAAGAAGTATATGAATCTCCTTTTTGTGATACTCTTGGTGTTGATAGGTTGCATAAGGACTAAACTCTTATTGTGAGTATGCAAGCACTAGTTGATCCTTTAGATGACCAAATCAATTCTTTTCGTAAGAATTATTTGTGTCCATCTAGTGCTAACACTTATAACTTGAATAAGGTTCCATTACCATGTGATAAGAGTATTCACACACTACATGACCCTCTTGTAGATGATATCACCTTGGGTGATGTCTTCACTTTTGATTCCTTCCTATACTACCTCTTTGCCTATGATGATAACCATGTTAATTTTGAATTGGTATTATGTAGGGGTAGTAAGTTTGGTAGCTGGTTTCCTTGCTTGAATGATAATGATTTTGAGTTTGGTAGCCTAGTGAAAGGAGTGGGTCACCTCGGATTAACCCCTTGTCTTCTACTCCCATTTGACCCCGAAATACTTTTGAGTTGTGAAAGGTGTAGTTTCGATTCATGCTCAATTTATTTTGATGTTTATACCATCCACTTCTTTACATAATTTTATGCAAAACTTTTCATATCAAATTTTAAAGATATGTGGGCGTATGTCAAGTGTGAGCAACCATAGGTTGATGATATAAGTTTGGTACTAATACTAACCCTCATAACAAGAAGATTGTGTGCTTGTTTTGCTCTCTTTGGTTTTGCAAGATCTGAATTTGAGGACAAATTCCTTTCAAGATGGAGAGGATGATACAAGCATGAGGAGCACCAAGAGCACAAGATATTGTCCAAGGTTCAAGTTTCGAAATTGGCAAGCAATTAAAGTCCTTTTTAGATCATTTTGAAGCCTTGTTCAAGAGAAGAAAGGAGGAGAACTTATACACTCAATAAGCACCTCAAGTAAAGGGCATTGAAGATATTTCGCACTCCAAAGTAACACTCAAGAGATGCGCCAATTCCCTCCCTCATTAAGGGTGTTTTTAACATTTACTATGTAATAGTATAAATAGACATTTTATCTTCCATTCTTATTAGTTTTGAAGAATATTGAAAGATTACTCTTTAGAGTGTAGTTCTTAGTCTTAGTTTAGTATAGAAATTGAAACTTGAGTGTTTTAATGCAATTGAATGGATTTTCATTTGTGTTGAACATCTAGCAAGAAAAGTGTGATTGGGGGAGTGTGAATTCCTTTGATTCATCTAAGAGTGAGGCTTGATCTTACATTGGTGAGGTGTGTTTGAAGGTTTGATACACCTTTTTGTGCTAATCATTGATGGAAGTGAGGGTCTTTCTATCTATCTTTACATTTGTGCAATCTTCTTCTCCATCCCCTTTCTATGTGTGGTTTTCTTTGTCTTGTGTTTGATGATTTTTGTTCATTGACTATGGTTGGGACATCACGACTCGTAATGAGTGTATATGAATGATTGGGAGCCACTCGTATTCAGAACAAAAAAACTTAGCCACATACATTGGTCAGGCTACAATTTGGGTCCTTACGACTCATCAAGACTCCCTACGACTCATAAGGGGAGTCGTAGTCAAGACAGTGAGGATAAAATTTTAGAAACTTTCAAGGACCAAAAATCTGAGATGCTGCAAATATGAATGTAACTTTCACCTGATCTTGGTTGAGTTTTTAGGTTCTGGAAATTTGATAATGAAATTGGTTAACGAAACTTATTATCGGGGTTGTCGCGGGTCAATCTAGTTGCTAGTCGAGGGACACCATATTTGATAGTGCTTTAAGAAGACCTTAACCCTATATTGTCAATGTTCACAAATTGGGGGAAATCAATGTTCGAAGTCGACTTCGCTTGAGAAAGATGGTCGCTGGCAAAAAATGTGACTCCAGAGATAAAGATGGTCATTGGATAAAGCAAGATCTGAAAAAGAAAGAGAATCATCGGACAGATCAAGATCAGAAAAAGAAATAAGATTGCCAGAATAAGAAAAATTTTGAAAGTAGAAGATCAGCGGATCTCCGGAGATGGTTGGTACATAAACAATATATTTTGTATGTCACTATGATACAAATATATTTATAACAACGAAAAAGGGCCTAATATACCCTTCAAGTATTTAAAATAGTCCACAAATACCCTCCTTCCACCTTTCTGCTCTAAAATACCCTTCCATCCACCTATATGACTCTAAAATACCCTTTCGCTTAACGGACTAGAGATTTGGATTCTAGCTTAACACGTAGCAGCATATTATTGGTTGTAAATTTAATTAATTAAAACTTAATTATTTCTTCAAACCCAACCTCGTTCCAACTTAAATCACCCGACCTAATCCTAAAACCTATACTCAGATCCTAATTGGAGCTTGATCACCTCTTCATATATCTATTCCTCCACTAAACAATGCATAATTTGGGATTAATATCGAGGTGTGTAATTTTCTAACCGTATTAGTATATTTGCATTAGTAAAATTAATTGAGATAAACCTAGCAAATAATGAGAAGCCTAAGCCTTGCCATAGAAAATATGAATATTGCTTCAATTATGTACGGGTTTAATCCTGTTAATATAGACTTGAGAGAACCTTTTTCATGTTAATGTTATAAGAAGGGTAGATACATTTCCTACCGTCTTAAATTTTGAATTTCTAAAGTCTAATTTAATTTTTCATGTAGTCTCTCTTATTCTTTTGGATTCTTGGACATGTTTGAGAAAGTTTTAACAAGCCCAGGCGATTCTTGAGGCAGGTTTATTTTTGGCAGTTCATTGATTTTTCATTGTATGGGGTTAACTAGAGAAGATCATCGGAGCACCTCCTTTAGATATTAGGATCCGGGTTTACGTTTTAGGATTGGGCCTGGTAATTTAAGTTAAATATGGGTTGGTTTTTGGGGAATAATTAAATTGTAATTTATTAAATTTTTAACCAATAATAAGCTGTCACGTGTTAAGCTAGAAGCTTAATCACTAGTCCGTTAAGTGAAAGGGTATTTTAAAGCTATAAGGGTAGATGAAAGGATAGAGCCTAAAGGTGAAAAGAGGGTATCTGAGAACTGTTTTCAATACTTGAAGGATGTATTAGGCCTTTTCCCGTTATAACAATATAGATATAGTAGACGTTTGGTCATAAAAACTAATTTATTTTAGAGTTGGAGTTGAAATTGGAGTTGAAGTTAGAGTTGAGTTTGACTATGTCATTTTGAATTGATTTTTTTTAGAATTTTGAAAAGATGTTTTTAAATATAATTTTATACCCTCAATTTTTAAAAACTATCAAAATTGCCCAACTTAACTAATTTACCTACAAGATATGACCAAATATAAGAGGGGACAATAATGTTGCCTTTGTTGTTGGTATTGCATAAAGAGTCGCAAGAATGGATGAATTAAGGTTCATTTATATTAAGAGGATTTTGAGGAAGAGGAAAAAAATTAAAGTTGCCTTCAATTTTGAAGAGTAGAAATAAGTGTTCAATGTGGTAGTTAAATATTTAACATTAATAGGATGTTTTTGTAAAAATAAAAAGGGGGAGGGTCATTTATAATAACAAATTAAGTTGAAATTAAAGTTGAAAAAAAGTAAAACTTATTTTCAGTTTTTCAAAAATAATTTGAAATTGAATTTGAAATTCTCATGACCGAACACGTCAATTTTCACTAAAGTGAAATAATTTATCAAAAAAAATGATTTTTTTTTTATGGCCAAACGGGTTAACAGTTAAAGAATATGGGCTGGCCACTTTGAAAAGAAATAACCTACAATTTGAAAATGTGGACAATTGGAGCCAGTTGGGGCAATTTATTTTTCTTTTTTAGCCATTTGACCCAACTGGACACATGTAGTCTCTATACTCAATTGATACACTTTTGTATTACATTGATACACTTTTATATCATATTGATACACTTTAATACCACATTGATATATTTTTATACAATTATTGTATAAAATATGTATTTGTATTTGGTATAAAAAATTCATGTATTTGATATCAAATATTGTATTTGATTGATAAAAAAGAAGAGCAACAATTACAATATTATAAAATCGTATTTAATGTTAGAAAAACTACACCAATTAGAAAAATAACTCTTTCTTTTTAAAATGGAGTTGCGAAAAAAATAGTGAAAAAAAGACAATTTTTTAGAAAAAGAGAGCAAGCAATGAATTTTTCAAAAAAGTGTAGTAGTAATTTAAAAAAATAGCTAAAAGGCCAAAAATAAATGAATGAAGGCAGTAACAAAAAATGGCCTAAATGGCTATATTTTGGAAATTCAAAATTAATGGCCATTCGGCGATAATTCTTTTAACCGGGTGGCTATTCTTGTCCATTCCTTTTTTATTTTTCGGTTGGAACTCTTAGGAGTCTATTGCACCCTTCAGGTGTCCATCTAGCCGGTCCACATGAGTCGTAAACTATTACTTCCTTTGTCTCATTTTATGTTTCATCATTTTCTTTTTAGTCTGTTTCAAAAAAAATATCATGTTTCCTTATTTGGTAAATATTTAAAAACATAATTACACTTTTATCCTTATTGGACCCACTTAATTGAAAAAATAGTAGCACATTTTTTTATAAAGGATAATTTGATAAATATTATTAAGTCTTCTCTTATTTCCTGAACTTTATGTCCGATCAAATGACGACACATAAAATGGGACGGAGGGAGTATTAGTTTCCGTTTGGTGTCTTTAATTTTCAGTCCTAAAATACCCCTAATCTTTCTTTTCCGTTACAAATATTTTGATGCATTTATAGCCGTCCGATCAATGCTCATATACTTCCAAAATAGGTGGCTCCAGCTCTGTTTCTTCCCATTTTTCTTCTCCCACCGACTGAATATTCCAGGAATTTTCATTTTTTCTTGTTAATCTTCTAGTAGGGTTTTGAACAGCTCTTTTTCGATCTAGTGAGTCATCCAGATCTTCTTGTGTTTACAATTATTCTTATCACGCTCTTTGTATTCTCCGATCTACTAATCATCAGGATTCATCGTCGGCGCTATGTCAGGTCCATTAGATCGATTTGCAATGCCTTGTGAGTTGACCTTCTTTACTGATTTTGAACTGCATTGTTGAATTTTAGTTACATTAGTTTTTTTTTGTGTCAGTATGCAGTTCAATGATTGATGAAACAGGTTAAAATTTTAAAAATTCCTTAACCGTCTCCGTCTCCGTCTCGATTTCAATTCTACAGAGTCGCCTTTGTTAGGGAGCGCTTTTCCCCAAAGTGAGACTTCCTCATGTGAATCCGATTCAGTTGAACTCCAATGAGTTTACTGGACACTGGGTGGAAACAAAAAAATAGGTTTATATTTGGATACGGTTTTGCTTAGTAAAGTAATTATGTATCGATTCCAAATTAGTATTTAGAGGTTTCTTGATATTTTCCTTTGATAATGAATTTTCCATTACACTCTTCCTTTTAGGTTTTAAGAGGATTTATTAGCTAGACTAGGTTTTAGGTGCTTGTCAACTCGTGTAATTGTGTGGAGAATCTAGGAATTTTGCTAATGGTGCTTAAATCTTTAGTATGTATCTCTAAAAAGTTGTTTTTGGCCTGTGTATACTGAATTATTTTCTATATGCACATATAATTTTTTGACAAAGGGTGTTTGAGTGATGACCCTTGGGTCAATGCTGCTACGCCACAACCTTGTGCCTTTATCTGGGTTTGAGAGTGGTTGAAGCTCACATTTGTAGAGTAATATGGCTGACTTCAGTCTAACACACTGTTTGGATGGTGGTTATATATTGGTTCACAATATGTTATCGTGTTGTATTGTTTTAATGAATGTAATATTTGGATACATTGTATTGTTTTCTGTCGTTACATAATGTCAAAATCAACTATTTGAAGGGTAGACTTATGGTAAAAAGAAATATATGGGGTAGAGATACTATAAAAAGTTAGGATGAATGAAAAAATAGGATTACTAAATGATAAGTAAATAGAAAATGAGGAGAAAAAAAGGTAATAATGTGATCACACCAGATTGGTCGTTACACAAAATAAGGCTTTTTGTCTTTATCTAATGATGAATTTAAAAATATGATACAATAAGATTTAACAATCAAAACAAACATTGCATTTAAACTAATAAAACAATATAAATAGGAAACCACCATCGTCTGTAACTGTGGGAAGGTCCCTCGGTAATTTTTCAGGAACTACAGCTTGGGTGGTCCTTTTCTTTAATGGTTTTGGTGGGTTGAGTTTGTTGAATTGTGGAAACGAAATATCATTCTTCTGTGATATTCTTCATTTTTCGTTGCTCATCTGATACAATCCAAATCCAAATGGCCTCCGAATTGCTAGAAAGGATGCTTACGGGTCAAGAGACACTTGATGACTTCTTGATGGCCATAAAAGGGCGTCCATTGGATGATTATGATGATCAAGGAGGCTCAAGGGACATTAGAGAGGCCAAGGGTAGGCAAACGGGGCTAGAAAGCCCCCAAAAGAGGACATGCGCCCCATCCTCTTTGGAGGTGCACCCAACCCCCTCTAGATCCGCTAGAGTGGGTCAAAACAGCCCACTATACCCTTGGGATGCGCCCCATGTGTGCAGCATGTGCTCAAGCATGTGCTGAATGGGCTTTTATGTTTTTGTCTTTCCTAAATGAGTCACTTTTGGGCCCATAAGATGTAATAACTACCCTATACTATAAATAGGACCTTATGTCATTTTAGTAGTTAGTTATTGATGAATTATGAATGTAAACTCTATTGAGAGTGTGAGGCAAGCGTGGAATCGCCTGTGTTGAAACTTCGTTTAGAAACGTGGGTTGCTCGGGAATCCTATTCCCTTGAGGTCTATGTAGTAGATTGGTGTTTTGTTTGACATTGAATAGAGGGTTAGGGGCTTGATGCACCCTTAGTTTGCTATTCGTCCATCCATCCATTGTGTGTATCTATTACTTGCTTTCTATCTATCCTTTTATCTTTCGTATTCGTATCTTAGTTAGTTTTCGATTTCGTACTTTGTTCGTTTATCATCAGCCATGCACTTCATGTGAACGGGGATCTTCTAGCACTCTTTTTAGGTGCTTGCTTGATGGAACTTGACAGTTTCGTGCCATTCTGCTCTTCATATTTATAAGCCATTACAGTTGGTTCGTGAAAAAAGTGTGAATTTTGATCTAGAATGAGCTTAGGGTGAAGAGGAGTTTTCAATCTTATTCATTAAAACCGGTCAACTATACTAAATCCTTAATTTAAGGAATGTGTTTAAATAAAGTTAAATGAATGTACGCGGGGGGGGGGGGGGGGGGGGGGATTCATGGAGCTGGATTACATTGGAATGTGATTGACCTTATTCTTCTAATTAAAATGGAGTTCCATAGGAAAAAAGAGTCTGTCAACCTTACTTCACTACATACTTTACTTAAGTGGAATCAATTTGTGCCATTAACGAATAGGGCTGGCCTAGTTCATACGTAAATAGCTGCAAGTTTCATCCTTTTCTATGTTATGTGTTTGATTTTCCTTTTCGTTGCTGACAGGCTTTGAGGGATCGTCCACACATGATGAGAAAAGAGAGAGAAAATCTGATTTCGAGAACTCAGAGGATGAGAGGAGGACAAGAATTGGTTCTCTGAAAAAGAAAGCATTAAATGCATCAACAAAATTTAAACATTCTCTTAAGAAGAAAGGCAGAAGAAGAAGTGATGGACGAGTGAGCTCAGTTTCAATTGAGGATATTCGTGATGCTGAGGAGCTACAAGCTATTGACCAATTTAGGCAAACACTAATTTCGGATGATTTGTTACCTGGGAGACATGATGACTACTATATGATGCTCAGGTCATACACTGTTATCTTTAATTTCTTCAAGTATTTATGCATTTACTGTGTAAGTCATTATGATAGATCCTGCTTTATGTGTTCTTGTAATGGTTTTTCTATTAAGTATGTTATGATAGTTGTTGGTTGTATAGAGAGAGTTTCAAGACCCTTATCATGTTCAGAATGTTAGTTGCAAGTAGATTGCCTGTGTAAAGCTTGTTTGTAGAACAAGTAGAAACGAGTGAAGGCAGAAAAAACCAATTTATGTAATGGACTTCTGTTGGATCATCATGCAGTTTGTCCAGGTTCCTGTGCCCTCAATCTTGATTAGAAGGAAATCATTCTTTTTAAGTGCTCTTTTTTCTTTTGTTGGTTTGTTCTATTTGTTTTCTTTTAAAAAAGGACAACCCTGTGCACTAAAGCTCTTGTTAGGTTTGATCTATCTTTTGATTTGTTAAAATATTTATGGAGCTCAGTCATACATTTCATCTCTGCTTGCATTTGTGGGTCTATCTATTATCAATGACACATGAAAGTAATTTTTTGCTCTTTAGTTTGCTTTGGTCAAAGAGGTTTGCTGTGATATTTACTCTGGATATCATATGTCAACTTTCTTGATGAACTTCTCTATCAGACCTCACCGACTGAAACAAAAGGTCAGAAGTTTTAGACATTCTGAGCTTATCAAACACAAAAAAAAGAAAAAAAAGTGGTAAAGACATTGTGAGCATAGTTAATGTTTCTCAGAATAGGCAAAATGGAAGAGGATATATTAGATTTAAGGAGGCTTTTGATTAAGAACTATTTGGTGGTCTATTCTTGTTTTTGTCATTTTATTGATTCTTGCTAATGAGTTTCTTGCAGATTTCTGAAGGCAAGGAAGTTTGACATTGATAAAGCAAAACATATGTGGGTGGATATGCTCCAGTGGAGAAAGGAATTTGGTGCAGACACCATTATCCATGTAATCTTATTTCTTCATGTGATGGGTTGTCACAGTATTTCGTCATACATCATACATCAGATGCTAGTGACTTCATTTATTCTGAATTATTTCCCACACCATCAGGATTTTCAATTCCAAGAGCAGGATGAAGTTTCAAAATACTATCCCCAAGGTTATCATGGGATCGATAAGGAGGGAAGACCAGTATACATTGAAATGTTAGGCAAAGTTGATCCCACTAAACTTATGCAAGTCACAACAATGGACCGTTACATCAGAAACCATGTAAGAGAGTTTGAGAAAACTTTTGCAATCAAGTTTCCAGCATGTACAGTTGCTGCAAAAAAGCAAATTGATTCAAGTACTACTATTTTGGATGTCCAGGGAGTGGTATGTTACCGAGTATTTGTTTTCATGCGCTAATGTGTCGTGATTTCTGATTGGCATTTTTAGCATACTAGCGTTTTTATATTTTCATTTCTTTTGTTGATTTATCAGGGTTTGAAAAACTTTAACAAGAGCGCTAGGGAGCTCATCTTGCGACTTCAGAAGATTGATGGTGATAATTATCCTGAGGCATGATTATATTCCTATCTCAGTAAGTACTACGAGGTATCTTGTAGTTTTGGATTCATTAACACATTTTGCTACATTTTGATTGCTGTAGACACTTCATCAGATGTTTATCATCAATGCTGGACCTGGCTTTAGACTGCTGTGGAATACTGTTAAGAGTTTTTTGGATCCCAAGACCACCTCAAAGATACATGTTTGTCTATTCTCATATACTGCCACCTCAAAGTGCTGTAATATCAGTTATTTGGCTTTATTTACTTATTTGCTTCTGTTGTCAAATTTCTTATAGGTTCTTGGAAACAAGTATCAAAACAAATTGCTTGAAATAGTTGATGCTAGGTAAAGGAGTTAAGAATTCTTTTCCACAATTTGTTTTATTTCTGTTTTGATGGTATTTCAGATACTTTCCTTCGTTAAAAGTTGTATGATTGAATGTTATTTTGTGCAGTGAGTTGCCAAAGTTTCTGGGTGGAACATGTACATGTGCAGATCAAGGAGGTTGCCTTCGCTCAGATAAAGGACCATGGCACAATCCAGAGATATTAAAGGTTTTATTCTAGACCCTCACATCTGAGAGCAATATTATTTTGAAAGATTTCTCTTTGATGGGAACAAATGTGGCATACTTGTTCTTTATGTTTTTAACAAGGAACAAGCATTGGTCCCTTGATGAAGAGCTATTTCAACTTTTAAATATTTTGGCAAAATGGTGCTCCCATCTTTGATGCCAGATGATTGGTGAAGCACGGCGTGCCAGGCAGGTCGTTAAAGTTGTCAACAGTGAAGGAAAGGTAGTTTATGCTAAGCCTCGCTTCCCCACGGTATGACTTCTATGTCTTTCCTCAATTATGAGAATATTCTAAATTTTCAACTATTTTGAAAATTGGTACATGTATTTTGAATTTCAGCAGGTAAAAGGTAGTGATACCTCCACCGCAGAATCGGGATCTGAAGCAGAAGATATTACTTCCCCTAAAGCTGTAAGGAATTATTCACATCTTCGGCTTACTCCTGTCCGTGAGGAGGTATACTTCTTTCCTATTCACCTGATTTCATGAGTTGGCCTTTCTTTTATTAGAGAGAACCTAAAACATTCTCTTTCACTGTGTCCCAGAATAGTATAGGCAAATTCCTGTAGATTTCATGTATATATTTAACAACCCCCCCCCCCCCCCCTCCCCCCGGAAAAATTTTCTTTATATGTTATTCTTACCATATACTGTTATTTTTTTTTTTCTGTCAAACAGGCCAAGGGTATTGGAATGCCAGGTTACTCTGCAAACTTCTCAGGATATGATGAATATGTTCCTATGGTTGACAAGGCAGTTGATTCTGTGTTGAAGAAGCAAACATCCTTTCAGAAATCTTCCATTTCCAAAGGTTAGACTTATGCAAAGACAAGATGCATTTGCACACACAAGGAAAAGGAAAGAAGGGGGAGGAAGCCTAAGAAGAGTCTCTGAATCTTTTAGTTAAACTTCATTAGGCACCTAATCAGTGGGATAAAAGAGCTCACTGTAGTTCGACCCCTTCAGTTTGAATGCACCGACTGTTGAGATTTGGTATAATGTGTACATATGTATGTATAATTATGTATTATTTGTCTGAATTTGGTTTCTTAGTTCCCTACAGTATTCAGGCGTCAGTGCTGCTTGTTACCACCTGCATCCAAGACAATCTGTTTTGGGTGCATAAATGTGCATATTTTTCAGTCTTTTTTTCTTTAAGCTTTATTTTGGTCGTAAAGCTGGAATTTGCAGACGTATGTGGTTAATATGGCAATTTATGCTGTCTGTTGACCATGTTCTTTTTTTTGTTAATCCGCTAAGTCTGCAAATTTATACTGACATGATGTATATGACTATTTGCTTTTTAATTAGGGATACTTCCACCAACAGATTCAGAAAAGCCTGCAGGTGGTCTTAGTTCTCGGATATTAGAACTTCTTATGGCCTTCTTCACGGCTGTGTTGATGCTTTTCCGTTCAGTGCTATGCCACATAACTAAGAAACTTGCAGATTCATCAATTGGTCAAGACCAAGCGGTTCAAGAATTCACCTTTGATGCGAACAGTAGTGAGGAATTTCGGCCACCTTCACCAGCTCCAGCCTTTACGGAAGCTCAACTGCTTTCTGTTGTTCTGAAGAAATTGGGTGAACTTGAGGAGAAAGTAAATACACTTAAAGAAAAGCCATCAGAGATGCCTTGTGAGAAAGAGGAACTGCTAAATGCTGCTGTTTGCCGTGTGGATGCCCTGGAAGCTGAGTTAATTGCGACCAAGAAGGTAAATGTTTTATGATCCTGTGGAAATAAGAGTGAAACCAGTTGCTTCACCAGAACTTGTATGTTTTATGTTTAAAAGCTCAACTGGTGTTACTTGTGAGTTGTGGGATAAGGCTTAATAAAATTTATTCCAAAGTAGGTTATGGGTTGATCATATTGGAGTTTCTTTATCCTTTGAAGTGTTTGCCAAGGCCAGAGACAATGGCAAATAGAGAGGGGGGAATATGTTAGAATTTATCCTTTAGTGTGATCACTTGTGTGCTTGCAACTTGAAAGTAATATTCCATGATTATGCTGATACGGCACTGCCAAGTTCATGACTTGTTTCAACAAGAATTCATTGCATAATGTTGTCGGCTGCTGAGAATAACAGCATCTACATGTAGTGTTGAGTTGCTGAGAATAATAGCTTCTGATTATCACATACCCGTTTTCTTGGATTATGAGTTGTTGATAATATTACTTCTTTTTTGAAAACAGGCTTTGCATGAGGCTTTGATGAGACAAGAGGAACTTCTTGCATACATTGACGGTCAACAAGCTGCAAAATTTCAGGTGAGTTTCTAGATTTTCCTGTTAATTAGACGGCACTAAATTATGAATGAATCTTAAGTATGATGAGAAGTTGATATCATAGTGGCAACTTCCTCCAAGAAAAAATCGTGGTGCTTATGAACTAAGTGTAGGCGTTTGGCCATGAAAACTGAATTTTTTCAATGTTGGAGTTGAAGTTGTATTTGGTAATGTCTTTTTGGTTTTTTTTTTTAATTTTCGGGAAGTCTTTTGGCAAGTTTTTTAGACTTTTGGAAAGTCTTTTTTAAATGTAATTTTATACCCCCATTTTTTAGTAACTATCAAAATACCCAACTAACTAATTTACCTACTAACATACAACCAAATGTGATTCTTTAAAGCTATAATAGCTTTGTGTAGCACAGCTCGACAAATTACACCTTTTGTTGCTTCAAGATCCCATTTGTCTGCATGAACCAGACTGTTAATTCAAGTGCCTTCTGCTTCTTAAAACGTAACCTTGTTATTAAAACTAGAAATAGAAAGAAAACGAAAGTTTTTCAAAGAATAGAAACAAAATTGTCACTCATTAACAATTCCCTTGAAACCTCCAAATGTTTCCTGATATACACAACAGGGACTGTAAAAAACGACACTCTCAAATCCAAAACTCGAAGAACTACATAGAAATTTCAGAGGCAAAGCTTATGTCCCTACGTGTCAAAAAGAAGTGCAAAACAAAACTAGGAGATCAATCACTATACTACACCTCAATCATAAACTTGTTAGAGCCTGATATATGAATCCTCAGTATCCATTTGGCTCTACTCAGGCCAATCTCTTTTGCCAAAATAATGATAAAACCTAATGCATAATGTACGTTTCATTTAGGGAGAAGGGTCAAATTTGCCTCTCTACTTTGAAAAATTGGCTAAATATATCCTTCGTCATACTTAGGGGTAAAATTTACGCTCGCTATCATACTTTGGAGCCAAAGTTACCCCTCTACTTTGAAAATTAGCTAAATATACCCTTCGTCATATTTTGGGGTCAAATTTATCCTCAATTTCATTCTTTGGGACCATATTTACCCTCATTGTTAAGAAACTTCACTTGTACCCTTGCTTTAACAGAAAAGCCTAAATCAACGTTAAATTGTTCAATTTTTAAAAATAAATCACACCCTAATCTAGTTTACTTGATCCGACCTACAAAAAATACACAAATAAATATATCCCTCCCTCAGTTTCGTTGGTCAAATTTTTTCAATGAACAAAATACTTCTCTTTCTAACATGCAACGCCAGTAGGTTGTTTACAAATGAACAAAATGTAAAATGGGATGGGATAACATAGAAGCATGGAACTAGAGAAAATGTCTATTACAAATTTTGCTCTTGTTCGATTATGTTCAAATTTCAAAATTTGGTATGCAATTCTATGTGCATCTAGATTCTACAACTAGTAAAAAATTTTCTGAGCGACATGATGAAAAATTTGTGTAGATCTAAATTGCATATAAAGATATGAATGAAAGATGTCATGATTGACCCATAGGGAGATCTCTTAACTCACTTATCTAGAGAAAGATCCAATGAGTGTCTAATCTATTGTATTTGACATTAAGTGCCATTTTTATGAGCTTTGTACTGATGCAGATCCATGAATTGAGAGAGGGATATATTTCTGTGTTTGCATTGATGTAGATCAATTTTTCATAAGTCATGCACTGATAAATATTCAGTGGCTTAATCTTGTTGGAAAAATTTGACCAACAGAACTGAAGGGGGTATATTTATGTGTCTTTTTTGTGGCTTGAGTCGGATCGGGCGAGTTAGATTAAGGTGTATTTTAATTTTTAAAAATGGGGCATTCAATGTTGATTTGAGCTTTTCTATTTAAGAAAAGGTACATATGAAAAGTTTTTTAACAAAGAGGGTAAATTTGACTCCAAAGTATGGTGAAGGGTATATTTAGCCAATTTTTCAAAGTATAGGGGTACATTTGACCTCAGACTATGACAGTGAGGGTAAATTTGGCTCCAAAGTATGACGAAAGATATATTTAGCCAATTTTTCAAAGTACAAGGCTAAATTTGACCCCTTTTCCTTTTATTTAAGTTCCATCACAAATCAAACTAATGACATAAGCAAAATCAGCACAAGAAAGTACCTTTAGCATCAAATCAAAGCTGAGTCAACCAAAATCCACATAGGGGTCGTTTGGCAGGAGGGATAAGGATGACTAATCTGGGATTGTGATTTAGAAGAGGAGTTTATCCCATGTTTGGTTGGGACAAAATGCATGGGATAACTCATCCCGGGATTGTAGTGTTTTTCTTATCCCTCTTTGAGGGTGGGATAACTAATCCCGGAATAAGTTGTTTTCCAACCAAACAACCCCATAATGAATTCCAAAACACAAACTTTTTCTGCAAGTAGAACAATTTGGCCACATAATGAAATCTTGATTGTTTTTTCAACCCACAGGCCACATCAAAATTGGTGGTTGGCTGAAGTTAAAGAGGGTTTTCTTTGTAAAAATTAAAAAAATGAGGTCATATGTAACAATAACAAAAAATGATATTGAAATTGGAGAAAAGTGAAAACAACAAAAACTTGTTTTCACTTTTCAGAAACAAGTTGGAATTGTTCTTGGAATTTCTATGGCCAAACACCACAGTTTTTATTGAAGTGAAGAAATTTTCCTAAAAAAAGTGAAAAATTGTTATGACCAAACAGCCTAGAATAAAAAAGCTTTGATAAAGATTTTATGCGCACATTCTGTGTGTTATGTTAGTGCATTCATGTGAGCTTGTTTTGGAATTTTAAGAATTCATTGTTGATTTGTATCTCTGCTGCCTTGTTCTGCAGAAAAAGAAGTATTGCTTTTAATATCCCTTGGAAGGTTGACCTCCGACTTTCAACAAAAGTATCTGAATGTGATGGAACATACTTGTCAAATGAACGAGTTGGCATGGATCCTAATCATTGTGCAGTGGATTTGATGTATAATGCACAGTTGTTTCTTCTGAAAATTTTGCTTTTGGCACTATGAATTTTACCATCTTCCGTGTTGAAATGGCTGGCCCAGGGGTACCAAATTTTTATTCCTGAAGTAGCGTAACATTTACTAATCGCGCATTGCAGGAGAATTAAGGTTGTGAGCAGGAGACTAAGGTGTTTTCACAAGTAAATGCATAAAATATAAGGAGTCGTTTGGTAGGGTGTATTATTTTGATAATTCATATATTAAAGTGTAGTAGTATTTAATATATTATTTGGTTGTAGTAAATTTGGAGCAGTGTATAACTAATACATGACTTAGTTTTACACCCTACATGGTATTATATAGGGTGTATAACTAATAGAGTATGTCCAATTTGGTGGAATTAGTAGTTCATGAATTACAATTCATTGATAAATATGAGTAAATACAAAAATGCTCTTAAATTTCTTTAAATCTTTTTCAATTTATTCAACATGAGTTATTTCTTGTCAATTTATCGAGACGATAATATTCCTCCAAATAATTTTAGTAATAAAAAAAATGACTCCGTTAACTTAAAATGTATATGCCTAATTTGGTGGGATTAGTAGTTGATGGATTACAATTCATTGATAAATGTGTATGAAATATGTGTAAAGAAAAAAATGCTCTCAAATTTATTTAAATCTTTTCTAAGTCTTTTTTAATTTATTTAGTGTGAGTTATTTCTTTTTAATTTATCGAGACGATAATATTTCTCAAAATAATTTTAGTAATACAAAAAATTACTCCATTAACTTAAAAAGTACTTATTGATCAAAACTCAAAATAAATTGCATGATTACATACAAGCTTTAATTTTGTAAATAGAATATATTACAAATAAAAATAATTTCTTTCTTACCTTTCACTTTATGGAATACAATTTTATGTTAACAATGATTCTATTGTTTCATTCAAAATTACATGTATCTCTCTCTCCTTAAGAACATCATCAAGTGGGAACAACAAACAAATGATGAACAAATAAAGAATAAGATAAAACAAAAATAATTTTTGCAAGTGAATCATTAAATTTTAAAATTTCAAAGTAAGTTATTAGTTATATTGTTGATTTTTTTTTAATTTTTAAAAAAGAATAATAAATCTTTGCAGAAAGTACACAAAGTTATAGTATGTCGAGGGCATTTTTGTCAATAATATTATTTTTAAAATATGACAATACATATTGTTTTCAATATATCAAATTAAACACTGAATAAAAAATAATAACAACATTATTAATTTCAGTATTACTAGTCCCATCACTACTAATCACACCATTACTAATATAATTTATTAAATATTATTTTATACACTGTATCAAACGTACTCAAGAGTTCTAGGTAAAAGCAAAGCCATCTCAAACAGAAATTTGGCATTAATTTGGCAGTAGGTTTAGCAAGTGACATGATAGAATTGACCTCGACTTCGTTCATGCACTTCATCATATGTCGAAGTGATCATTAGTGGAGGCGGGCAGGTTGATCTGACATTTGTATGCTCACGCTCAAGTAGTGATCGATGACACCACTGATTGAAAGATGTACCTGTCATCGCTTTAACCATGAACTGATCTTTCTTTAGTTTGATATTAATATTAAGTGAAAATTATCTTTTATGTATTTATTAGATTGTTTATTGTATGTTGTAGCAATATTTTTTAATAATTATGGAATTCTGGTTTTAATTGCCTGTTGTAACAATTTTTTAAATAGATTATTTTTTAAAATTTATTCAAACTTAAACCATGTTATATATCAATATCATATACAAAATGATTTTTGATTTTTGAGTTTTTGATCTATGAAATTGATATGTAAAATGATATATAAGAATGATGCATACTTATTAATGTTTTTAGTGGATGAAAATGATATTGAAATAAAAGTAAAAAATCTGGATAATACTTTTTCCAATTTTACCATCAAAATAAGTAAATTTGTATTTTAATTACAAAAATTAGTTATTAAAATAAAAAGTTTAAATTTTATTGAGTTTCACTCAGAATTTGATTTCTGATTTTGGAGAAAGAAGAAGAAAGGTATTTTAATGAAAATTTTCAATGTAATATAAAAATCTATATAATAATGAATTGTTATATCTTTTCTGTTTGAACAACTTTTATATCTTTTATAGAAAATTATATATGAATGCTTAATTTTATTTTTTATATGAATGAAATAGATATACAAATTATTTTAGTTAATCTTTTTTATACCAAGTTATCTATAAACTCTATGGATTGTGATAGTCAATTAAAAAGATATACTTTAGATTATAAATTGAATGGAATCGATTTGTAAAATGATTTCTTATATGTCACATTTGTATGAAATGTGTATGGAATAAATATATAAACTGGTATTATGGATTGTAATATTCAATTTAAGTGATACCAATTTATATATCCATTTCATACACTTTGCGCTTATCTTTTTTAGTCAAGATTCAATCTCATCTACTTTCGTATTAAAGTAAAGTTGAACGAACACTATCATCTGTCATATTAAAAAAAAGAATTAAGATTTATAAAAAAAAATGACAATACATTTGGTTCTTCAATAATGAAAGAAGTAAGAAAGAATATTACGATAAAAAAAAATAAAATTTGTGATTATTTAAAGAAAATTTGATTGATTTTGAGAAAATATATAAAATAAAATGAAGAGAAAAGATAAAGAGAGAATCGTGTATCCAAATACCCTTCAACAGATAGAACCACTCTTCGAAAATATTTACCAGTAACTAGTTTCTCTCTCCTCTGCCCAAGAAAAATCCCACACAAGAAATCTTTGCCCAATAAAAAAATTTTTTAGTTTTCCAAAAGTTAGTGTCACCTTTTTACTTTTCCTCTATTAATGTTACATTAAATTAAGTTTGACTAAAAAAAACTAATTATACACTTTTTAGTATCTTCTAAATTAAAAGGCAAATTTTACATAATTGTGGTTAGACCAGATATGTTGTATGTGGTGGAGTATTGGTCAATTAAGAACTTTCACATTCTAAAAATAAAACTGACGGAGATGAGAATGTTATGATGGATGTGTGATTCAAATATGAGCAATAGATCATCAAATTTTCACAAATGAAATGAAAGATAACATTAGAAATAAGGTTATTAAAGATAAGATAAAAGAGATTTCAATGAAATTCAAGATACGAAATGCGAGGTTGACAAGGTTCAGACATGTGATGAGGAGGTGCATCCGTGCTCCAGTGCGGAGATGTGAGAGATTGGATAGGGATGTTTTCAAGCGAGGTAGAGGTAGACCGAAGATATTTTAGAGGAATGTGATTAGACATGATATGAAACAGCTTCAGCTTACTGAGGACATGACCCTAGATACAAAAATGTAGAGGGTGTGAATTGGGATAGAAGGATAGTAGGAAGGAGTGTGTCCTTGCTAGTACATAGTTAGACTTAGTTTTGCTGTACGTGCTAGTGACCATAATGTTAGTCTTGTTTTAAAGTGTGTTATCGTTTGTCATATACTTAATGATAGTCTTGTTTATGTTATTATTTGGAGTGTTAATACCTATTATTTCTTGTTCCCTTTATTATTTTTTCTAGAATGTTTTGTTTTGAGCTAGGGTCAAACAGAAACACTCTATCTCACCTCTGAGGTAGTGTATGGACTGAGTACACTCACCTATCCAGACCCCACTTTGTAAAAATATACTGGGTATATTGTTGTACATTTTTTTAAACTTTCTCCATTAAATTAAGTTTGATAAAAAATCTTCAACTAAATAGGTGAATCCCTCCAAAATAAAATTTTATTTTATATATTAGAAGACACAGTTTCAACATGATTTTTTGACATTATATGAAAAATTTGAGAATATTTTAAATTATTCTGCAAGAACAACTTAAGAAGATTGTAATTTTAGCTTTTTTATTTGGACCTCATCAATAACTTTTAAAAAAAGTTCATTATTTCATAGTAAACTAAAGATCATATCCTAACGTTGTAATGCCATCGAATATATAGGCCTCCTTGAACTTGAGATTTTGATCAAAATCATCCCTCATGTTTCAACCCAACTTTCACTACATCCTTGTAATATCCTACTTAACCTAAAACATCCTTCAAGTTTCTCAAAATAAATAAAAAATATCCCTCTGTTAATATTGCCGTGTATATTTCACGACTCTTCTATTCTCACGTGACCTCTCTTTTTCTCTCCTTTTCCCATAACACTTCTTTTCATCCTCCTTTTGACAGAACAGAAAGCAATACAACACTTCTTTTCTTCCTCCTTTTGACATAACAAAAAACAACTTTGGATGCTAGTAATAAGATGATGTAAATGACACCAATATTAAGATAGAAGATAAAGATTCCACTTATGAAATGGATGATAAGAATTCGGAGGATGCAACTAGAGGTGGTAAACCTTCAACGAACTCGAAGTGTAAATTTTTTTGTAGAGTATTAAATTCTTTAAACATTGTAATGTTTTTGTTCTGTGTTTCATACTTTCATTAAACAGTCATCATTGTATTCACTTTGCACCTCAATTTCAAGAAAGTTGATGCATATATATTCACCAACTATATCGGTCCATAAGCTTCTTAAATTGATATGGCACAAAGTTAAAAAAAGCATTAGAGGTTACCTATATTTTCTATTGGCATATAATGTTCATCTTGTAGAGTTATTCTCCCGAGGACAATAGGTTTGATATGGACCGCGCCAGTTTCTGTAAAAAGTCAGATGGCCATATCAATTTCAAAAGATTAACAAACTTGTAAACCAGCTTGCTAGTGATAGAGTTAAACTCTTCAAAAATGATGTTTTATCTACGTTGGATTCTTACAAAAATGAACTAAAAGTGTTATGCACGCACCCCTCCATATTTTTGAAGAGCCCAAGCAATACTATTCAGTTATCATATAGTAATTGTTTATTTATATTGAATTACTTTTTGTTTCCTGAAACACAACCAAACTATAACAACCCAAAATCGCCTCCCGGAACGTCACACGGTGCTTAAGGCTATAAGTAGCCCCAAGATAATCTTTTGAGCCTACTTCTACTAATAACACTCATTTTAAGATAAAATAATTTAAACGCTAGCATAGTAATATCACATGAAAGGAACTATGGAGAAAATGCTCGGTCCAAATGACCACAATACTGGAAACCTCAACACAACCACCATCTGATAACTAGTCTGACAAAACCTTTACTAATCCATGAAATAGAGAGCCATTGGGAGAGGTCCCCAACTAACTCTAAATGAACTGGAAGTAATAACACAGTCTCTCAAATGCTGACATGTCTGACGATAGTTCCTCGAACCATGAGGACTCACCATTATAGGGATGTACACAGAGGTACTCAGAAGTCACTGACGAGGCTAGGACTGAGCACCTGAACCTACATTATAAGACAATATAGCACATAGACGTATATATGGATCAACACTTAAGAATGTACTGAGTATGTGGGGGTGCATGTATTTATATAAAACAACATCAATACTCTTTAATCAAATCATGCATGCAATAAGTAATGACTCACATGGCTTGAATACGTATAAAATGTAAAGATCATGAACCATGTAGAATGGAGCATGTAACACAAATCTCGTGAGTCATTATACTTTGAAATTTGTACTCTTCTCTTATTCTCATTACTCAAGGCTAAAGGAAACTTTAAGCAATACTTTCAACTCATGCATATGTCTCATGGAGAGTTAAACTTCTTCAATGCTCAAGAATATTTTGTCCTCCTAAGGAAGAAACCTCATGTTGGGGAGAGGCGTCATACTCTTGCAAGGGAGTATAACCTAGGTCCAGTGATCACTAAATAAACTCGGCCTCAGGACAAATGATAATCATAAACTCGGCCTTAGGCCCAACCTACAATAGCATGTAGTTTTGGGATAAGAAACCATAGAAACGTACCCACTCAGTGCTAAATACTACTCCCTTTAGATTATCTGCGCTCATTTCGTAAAAATCTACTTTAGAATAGTCTCATGGTTTAATAAGAACCTAATAATCAAATCTGTAATCTCATATAGTAGAGTGGATTTCAAAACTTAATGACCATTAGGTCAAAACATTTCTCAATAATCTCAGAATACTCAAATCATGGGTACTTATAGCACAATAGTTCATAAAATCTCAAGTCTCAAGTAGAGCTTAATAACCCATAATTCAATCTGAAGTTAGAACTCATCAAAAGCATAATAGATAGCATATAGATTCATAACTCATGTAGAAATATGGAAATTTCAGCAATTTATCTCAAAATTTCAACATACTCATATACTTCATTGTTTCAAATATTTCAACTATTAACTTCTCAAGGATTAAAATCATGGGGTATAGACCCAACTGCAATTTCTCAAGAAAACATGTAAAAATCATGCCATTAGACTCTAAATTCAAGGAAAACATCCAAATCTTGCAACCAATAACAATGGGTGAAAATTCCCAATTCAATTTCATGTAACATCTCATAAATTGCAGAGAATTATAGTTTAAATAAGGCTTTGGGCACAAGGGTGAAAGATTACCCTTGTTCAAAACCTCACATACCTTAGATTATGAAATTGGATGAACAAGCTTGCTCTAAAATCTTTTTCTTACTCTTGAGAGAGGGTTCTTGCAATCTTTGAACTTTGGAAACTCAAATATCAACACAATTGGTAGAATCCATAGTGAGTTGTTGGATTTCTTGGAGAAGGGTTTTAGATTTGCTCTGAGGGAGAAACCATAGCCTTTGGATGTTTTAGGAGATAATGAGGCTATCAAGTTCGTTTGGAATATATATCTGGTTGATAAAAGAGTGGAAAAAAACAAAAAACGCTTTCAAAAATGAGCTAAAAATACTGAACGGGGTCTGCGATGGTCGAAGTGACGGTCCATCGCAAGTCTGATGGTCCGTCAGGTCATCCATCTCACGATGACCAGAAAAGGGACATACTGCCTTAATGTGACGGTCGTATCGATGATCCATCACAGGTCCGACAGTCCGTCGGATCGTCGTCCTGGCCGTCGGATGTTTTTTGTTCCCTTTATTATTTTTTCTAGAATATTTTGTTTTGAGCTAGGGTCAAACAGAAACACTCTATCTCACCTCTGAGGTAGTGTATGGACTGAGTACACTCACCCATCCAGACCATACTTTGTAAAAATATACTGGGTATATTGTTGTACATTTTTTAAAAATTTCTCCATTAAATTAAGTTTGATAAAAAATCTTCAACTAAATAGGTGAATCCTTCCAAAATGAAATTTTATTTTATATATTAGAAGACATAGTTTCAACATGATTTTTTGACATTACATGAAAAATTTAAGAATATTTTAAAATATTTTGCAAGAACAACTTAAGAAGATTGTAATTTTAGCTTTATTATTTAGACATCATCAATAACTTTTAAAAAAAGTCCATTCTTTCATAGTAAACTACAGATCATATCCTAACGTTGTAATGCCATCGAATATATAGTGGTGACGGTCTCAGCGATGGTCCATCGCAGCATTGACAGTCCGTCATCCTGGCCGTCGCACTTGGGCCAAGAAAGGGAGTTTTTACCTTATTCGTGATGGTCCGTCATAGACTCTACGGTCCATCGGATCGTCCGTCGCACTTGGGTGGTTCCGACAACTCTTAGTAAAACGGCCATAACTTCTCACCCCGATGTCAAATTT
Source organism: Capsicum baccatum var. pendulum (assembly GCA_030864225.1). Classification (NCBI taxonomy): domain Eukaryota; kingdom Viridiplantae; phylum Streptophyta; class Magnoliopsida; order Solanales; family Solanaceae; genus Capsicum; species Capsicum baccatum. Next base: position 121,183,175 of record CM061559.1, on the reverse strand, counting down.
GGACGAAATTAGTATCGTTGGAAAGATAATTCAATTCTCTACATGACAGAAAGTCAAATTTAATAAAATTCAATATGGTTTAAATACCAATCACTTGAGAAGTTTCTTCTCAATCTTTTAGGGCCAAAATTACACTTTACTTGACACACTCTAAGGTCCGAACTACGAGGGAACTTTGTGGGGTCTTACACAAACAATTCTTAACCCTTTTCAAAAATAAAAATCCCTCAATTTGCTATGTCTGTTGTTCAAACTGATGAATTTATTCCCAAGAGCATCAGACGTTCGGCAATGACACTGTTACCTTCACATTTCTTTCAGATTAATAATACACTATAGTATTCATATTTCTCTCTCTATTCTTGGAGCCGAGGGTCTATTAAAATAGTTTCTCCACCTCTCAAGGTAGGGTAAAGCCTTCGTACACTCTACACTCCCTGTTTAGTCAAATATATTTAACACAGTTAGAGCCTTAACACCTTTCTAATTCCTTTGGCCAATCTATCTACAGTGTGAGAATGGAAAGGTGGGCTTTTGATAATATGTACAAAAAACAAAAATTCAAGCATTAAGTTGAATTAATCTTCCTAGTAGTAGAGTAGACTATATTAAAGTAGGTACATAACTGTATAAAGTAGAGTCAAAATCTATGATGGCGCAAATACATTTCTCTACCTTCATAACCCCCAAAAGCCTTAGAAGATTCATAGTAACCAAAAAAAATATGGTAACAAATATACTTTCTAATGTGTTTCTAAAGGTTATCTTCATGTGTACTGTTTGTTATAAAAATTATGGTAATAAAGCACATTCTCTTCTTTGAATCCAACTTGGTAGAAGTGTGAGTAGTGGTGCAATTTCTTGGATAAAATAATAAAAAATCAAAGCCTGGGAAAAGGTAACAAACAAAAGCAAACACGGAGCTGTACAAGGAAAAATAATGGAGTTGGATAGTGTCCTAGTTCTTTTACTTGTATTTTCTAGCTCTTTCTCAATGCTTTTTGCAAGTGAAGAAAGTATCAAGGTGGGGAAATCGATCACTGGTAATCAAAAAATGGTTTCAGCTGGTGGAACCTTTGCGTTAGGCTTTTTCACTCCACGTAATTCTACGTACATATATCCCGAGAATGTATTTGTACAAAAATTTCTCATGGTCTAGAAAGTAAACACAATTGTTATCAATGAATAGAGGGGAAAACTAAGCTCCCTACAATAAATAGATTTGGTATTGTACTTCTACAACACAATTTGAGATACATTCTTATAAGAATAGCTTGATGCATTTATGTAATAACAACATGACTAAGAAGTAGTTATTATTCTAAATTGATATTGCAGAAAAGGTTAGCAGTAGGAAGATCAAGTCGTTTCCTTGAATCTGATGTGATAAGATCCTGGAGCTGGTCTTTTGGTGTTGAAGAACATATCTGCAATATAGCAAGACATGTAGGAATTGGCATTGATAGAGATGAAAGTACACGTAGGAATTAACTCATCCACCCCAGAAACACCAATATAGTTGATGCATATTTTAACTACTGACTCAAGAAGCAAAATGACTTGTGGAATTGATTCTTTCATCATTTGCCTAGTTTCACTAAGTTTAACTCCCTGGACTCCCTAAAGAGTAACAGAGCTCTTATGAGATTAAGTCCTGCAATCTCATCGGAGAGAACTGCATGATCTATCTGTCTATATCACCTTTTGAAAGATTCATAAGGAAGGTAGACTTCCTTTAGAGTCTTACTCATACAGTCTTACTCTCTGTTCTTCGTCTTGATTCATGTCGGAACTCTGTTTTCATTACATATCCCAAGCTAATAATACTTTCTCAACTAATTTCTATACCCTTATACATTATTAACTGTTATATTGCTCGAGCTCGTCAAAAATATAGCGTATCTTCCTTTCACTCCAATCGCGTTAGAGAAGAAAATAGTACCAGCCAAGGATACTACGCTCAACCCAATTCTAAGTCCTACGCCACAATGGTTTTCAATATCCCTCTAATAAAGAAAGATGACATGGATAGTCTACAAACTAAAAGACATTACTGCATCTATCTTAGAGACATTACTGTTAGCAGGAAACATAATCCCACTACAAGAAGAGCAACTGATCAACACAGACCAATTTGCTCATATGCCATGACAAACACCCAAAAAGAGACTAGCCATCTCAACAACATAAAAAATCCACTTTTATTACACCTTAAGACACTACCTTTTTATCTTTAAAGAATAACACTGAAAATCATTTCTCTTATATCAACAAGTATGCCCACATAAATCCTAAATACAACAAGGGGATAGCCAAAATAGACTGGGTAAGGCCCAACTTTAAAGTTTCAGACCAGAATGCAACAAGGGCTTGTTGAATTCCTCTTAGAGGTATCAAAAAAAACACAACCTATAAAATAGGTCTTAAATATTCTTCAAGCAATTTGTTAACAACATAAATAATGAAAATTGTGGAATCAAGACCAGCATGAGCCATCACTATATAGAGGATCAAGTGTATCAGCTGAAATATATAATTAAGTTGTTAAGAAATACTCTCTCCCTAACATATTATACTTTTATACAGGATGGTCACATTGGCAAAGATAGGGAGTTACAAGAAGGTTCATCTAAAACCTCCTTGGAGCGAGAATTATTCTATACATACAAGGTTAAAATATGTGCTAAAACCCAAAAGATATGCATAGAATACAGAAGAAAGTGTAGATTACATTAAATCATGGTATAGAAACTGAATAAAGTCCAAAAACATGAAATTAAGCACAAATGCAGAAAGTTAAAGTCTGAAAACTTCACAATTAAGTCATACAAAATGAACTTAATTCACTTAGAAGTCATCACATTACCAAATGAACTTGATTCATTCCTAAATTAATTATGTTATCATGAAATGAACAAAATGATAATGGTTGTCAACGTCTACGATGCTATGCAACTTGAAGCTCACTCTCCCACTACTATTCTCTTCTAACCTGAAAAGAAAATAAGAGGACCTTAAGCTAAATAAGTTTATTATCATAAAGTAAGACAACCATTATTGAATTATGTATCTCACCGAATGTTTGTCACAGAAAGAAGCAAATTTTTGTGTCCAACTTCATGTGTTCTCAACCATAATAGAGTCCAAGGATGAAATATAGTTTGTTGGTTCTGGTTCAAAAACATTAAATAGAGAGCAACTTCTTTTGTTGTGACCGGATCTACTACACTTGCTATAATCAACTGAATTTTATTTTCTTTTCACCGAAGTCCTTGAGGCTCCAGGCTTATCAACATCTTTCTTTCTTAATCTTTGTTTCTTTCCTTTATGCTTTTTCAAATAAAGTGGCGGTAGTGGTTGCAGATTAGATGATTTAGGCAAAAAATCTTACCCGTTTATAGGCAATATGGCTATATATGTTTTCCTGTATGTCTCAACCTTGTAGCAATCATGCACATAGTCTATAATATCATTTTCATCCATGTAACACAAATAATATGTTTGAAAGGTATTCCAGATAATTCTCACTTTCTACAACTACATATCTTGTTATACAAGTCCACAACCCAAGTGTCAATATCAGTAGACCCTATGATTTCATAATTCCATGAGTCAGCCCTTCTAGGAATATAACCAGAACCCCATTTCATGTTTCTATGCATTTTTTTATATTTGGACAAATGTTACCCAAAGTCCATTATTCAACTTCATTCCTACTGGATGTATTCCTTGTCCACTTTTCAGCTTTATCCCTATTGCATGCAATCCTAGCCATAAGTATATGCCTTATGATATCCAAAAGTTTGATAATGGGCTTATCTCCAGCACTAAGAATGAGACTATTGAAGACCTCACACACATTATTTAATAGAATGTCACACTTTGAAAGTGGTGAGAAGTGAGATCTAGTCCATTCACTTGGTAACTTACTCAAAAGCCATTCATATGCTTTTTATCCAGTTCACATATCTTCAACATATGCATATTAAATGCTTCCATAGTTATTTCTCTAGCTGCTTTCCAAAAAGCCCCTTTTAATGCATGACCAGTGAATTCGTCTGCTTTAAAATTACTGTACAAGTGTCGGGCATAAAATCTGTAAGAAATGTCCGATAACACTTCCTTAAAAGCTTCAAGAAGGCCTTTTTGATTATCTGACATGAATGTCCATACATATTGATCTTCTATTTCAATATCAATTGCCAAATAGTTCAAAAACCACTTCCATATATCTTTGCATTCTTTTTCCATACTGGCATAGGTTATAGGAAAGATATTTTTATTGTCATCCAAACCAACAACAACAAGCAATTGTGCACCATAAATAGAATCTTTCAGCCAACAATCATCAACACCAACTATCTTTCTATAACTTACCTTAAAGCCATCTTTACATACTGCAAAAAAATGTATAATCTTTGAAATCTAGACAGATTGTTAGAGGTCTTATTTCGTGTCAACTTCATATAAATTGATGTTCCGGTATTGGATCGCACGATCTCATTAATATAATTACACAACATGCTAAACTATTCATTTAAATTGCCATCAATCAGAGAAATGGCTTTTGATTTGCTTTTCTTGCTTGACATAAAGATACATCTACTCCCAGCTCTCTACTGACTTTATCTCTAAATTTTGATGTTTTTCATTCTCTATTTGATTTGATTCTATTGATATATTTCATTCTAATCCAACTGGAAGTGACATTCTTATTCTTGACATTCCAACAAAAATATGTACGCTCGGAGATGTAAGTCTTTATCTAAAAATTCATGTCCCTATACATTTTTGAACATAGAATTACCCACTTACAAGAGGGACGATGCTTACATGCTCTCCTTGATCTTACCGAGTCATTCTTTATCTACTCGACCGTCCTTTCTCTTTTAATCTCTTGAGTAGTGACAACTTCCTTAAACTCTTTTTTTTTGAAATATTTATCCTAATGCTAACTTAGGATTAGCATCATCAGTCTTGGGATTATGCTGTGGAAAGTTAAAATCTTCATTAGATGCATTGTTGTCACTATTTAAGTTTTCCATGTCACTGGAAACAACATAGTCTGAGTCACCATCTTTATTTTGCAACTCTTTACCAATAAACTTTCACTATCATCATTTATTCTCGCATTTTCTTCGATATTGACAGAAAAAGTTTCAACAAAAGGATCAACATTTTGATCAAATAAAATGTCATCTTCATGATCAGAATCATCAAACTCTTCATTATCAGAATTACTATATATTGCTTGACTTTCGAACATTGAATCTGTTGACATAGTAATTTTTGTTATATAATAGATAAGTGTGAAGCATTAGCTCTTTCATAACTAAAACAAATCAGGAAAACTAAAATTTATTAAGACTTACCGTTAGTAACTAACCCCTATTACAGATTCAATAGCAAGGTGTTAATTTATAGAGATAGAGGTTTCACCCAAGAATAAATTAGTTAATCATTAGAAAACCTATTTCAAGCTTCCCAAAAGTATCTTTTTGTTCTATCAAAAGGGAGATTAGGAGGCAAGAATAAAGATTTTGAGAGAAATAGTGAGAAAAGAGAAGTCACGTGGAAAGAGAAAATGTTCCGTGTACATAGACAGCAATATTAATGGAGGGATGTTTTGTGATTCACTTTGAGAAACTTGAAAGATGTTTTAGGTTAAGTGGGATATTATAAGGATGTAGTGAAAGTTGGGGTGAAACATGAGAGATGTTTCCAAGTGAGGTAGAGGTAGACAGAAAATGTTTTAGAGAAAGGTAATTAGACATGACATGGAACAACTTCAGCTTATCGAGGACATGACCCTAGAAAGAAAAATGTAGAGGGTGTGAATTAGGATAGAAGGATAGTAGGAAGGAGTGTGTCCTTGCTAGTACATAGTTAGACTTAGTTTTGCTGTACATGCTAGTGACCATAATGTTAGTCTTGTTTTAAAGCGTGCTATTGTTTGTCATATACATAATGATAGTTTTGTTTATGTTATTATTTGGTGTGTTAATACCTATTGTTTCTTGTTTCCTTTACTATTTTTTTTAGAATGTTTTGTTTTGAGCTAGGGTCAAACAGAAACACTCTATCTCACCTCTGAGGTAGTGTATGGACTGCTACACTCACCTATCTAGACCCCACTTTGTGAAACTATACTGTGTATATTGTTGTACACTTTTTTTAAAACTTTCTCCATTAAATTAAATTTGATAAAAAATCTTCAACTAAATAGGTGAATCCCTCAAAAATAAAATTTTATTTTATATATTAGAAGACATAGTTTCAACATAATTTTTTGACATTACGTGAAAAATTTGAGAATATTATAATCCTTAAAATATTTTGCATGAACAACATAAGAAGATTGTAATTTCAGCTTTATTATTTGGACCTTATTAATAACTTTTAAAAAAAGTCCATTCTTTCATAGTAAACTACAGATCATATCCTAACGTTGTAATGCCATCGAACATATAGGCTCCCTTGAACTTTCAATATATAGTTTTGAACTCAGTGAACCTCCAATTTAAGACGTAGACTAATAGGCCCCTAATCCAATACTAATGATGGCATACTCTAGTTTCATCCATATATAGTCTAATTTACTTATTCATTTTAGCAAATTAAGAGAAATTTATCATTTTTTCTAAAATTATTCTTATTATTAAGTAACTATTTAAATAATTAACAGTTAAACTAAGATATTCAAAGCATATTTAATAAAATTTATTTAATAAAATAAATTTATAATAAATACTTTTCTTAATATCTATGAGAAGTCAACATGGACCAAGTAAAAAATAATCAAAAAACAATTAGCTTACCTTTGTAAGGGATAAAACCTTGTAGAATTTATTAATAATCCTTTACACTTTTTAATAAATTCTAAATTATTATGATAAATATAGTAATAATTTTAATTTTCATAATATTGAGATTGTGTTGATACGTGCCATTCCCTTATTATTGAACGTGGTTGGCTAAAATCAAGTCGAAAACTAAGGACTTTTAACTTAATGTTTGATCAATTAGTTGGAATAGCATCATATTTGGTGATTCTGTATGTTTCTTTTGGGTCCCAATTTTAATAAGACCCTATGCTTCATTAGCCCATACCACTCTTAATAATTATTTAATCTTTTTATTTAGTAAATCAATAAAGTATATATTTATAATTTTTTAATTAAATCATGGTGTTTTGTATTTTAATATTCAAAATACAAAAAGGTTAGTGACCTTTTTTTTATCAATTTAAATGAATCACAAATATATTAGGTCTCACAAACAAATAAAAATTGGAATTGAGTCTCCATTTGTCACAACTAGAGTCAACATAAATATTTGATTGATTGGAAAATGTTGATTCAATCTATATTATGATTGAGCTAAGTCTCAATTTGTTATGACTATAGTCAACATAAATGTTTGACTTCTAATTGAAAAATGTTGATTCAATCTATGTTCGGATTGAATCAAGACTCAATTTGGCATGACTATAATCAACACAAATGTTTGACTTCTAATAAGAGAATTTTGATTTAATTGATGGTAGGATTGAATTAAATTTTAATTTGGAATGATTATAGTAAAAATAAATTGTTGATTTCTAATTAAGGGAATACTGATTCAATTTGTGTTAGGATGAATTAAGTCTAAGTTTGTCATGACTACAATTATCATAAATGTTTGACTTCTAATGGGAAAATATTTATTCAATAGATGTTAGAACTAAATTGAGTCTCAATTTGACATGACTTAGAACTGAATTGAGTGTTAATTTGGCACGACTATAGTCAATATAAATAGTTGGCTTCTAACTGAGAAATGTTGATTCAATCTATGTTATAAGTTAATTTAGTCTCAATTTGTCATTACTATAGCCAACACAAATGTTGACTTCTAGTTGGGTATTATTGACTTATCTATGTTACCATTGGATTGAGTTTTAATTTGCCACACTATAGTCAACGTAACTGTTTGGCTTCTAGTTGGAGAATGTTGTTAGGATTTAATTAAGTCTCAATTTATTATGATTATAGTCAACATAAATGTTTGACTTCTAATAGAGGAGTGTTGATTCAGTTTATGTTAGGATTGAATCAAGTCTTAATTTGGCATGATTTTAGTCAACATAAATGGTTGACTTCCAATTAAGGAATGTGGACTAAGTCTACGTTAGGATTGAATTGTGTCCCAATTTGTCACGACTATAGTCAACATAAATGTTTGACTTCTAATTGAGAAATGTTGATTCAATCTATGTTAGGATTGACTCGAGTCTGAATTTGACATGACTATCAATATAAATGGTTGACTTCTTATTGTAGAATATTGATTCAATCTATGTTAGAATTGAATTGAGTTTCTTAGAATTGAATTGAGTTTCAATTTGTCACGATTATATTTCATATTAAGCAATCTCATGATTCTTAAGTGATATTTTATTTTAAAAAAACAAAACATTGAAATACAATATTAAGTTGTCTTAATTTTTATGTGACGACTATATTTCATAAGAAGAAATTTTAATTATATTTTTTTTAGTAACACAATATTTACCAACTGCTTAATTTGCTTAAGTGAAATAATATGATAATACTTAAAACTTTTTTAAAATGTAATTCAACTAAAATAAAATTATCTTTTAACATGACTGTCTAGACTCAAACTCATGACCAAAGGATTATAAACTTAACGATTAACCAGTTACTGGAATAACATTACTTGTCCATCCTAATAATTCTTATTTATTTATCTATATAACCTTTTCATATAATTATATTTTCAATTTGTCATCAGCATCCTGGATAGTGTCACTATAGACGTTGCTACTAGTGTAACTCAAAATAACACACAAACATATCCAAACAAAAAGAATTAGTCAAACTTATATAAATTCGGAATACGAGTTATTTGGAGTCAAAATAAAATTTCTTCACTAAATTTTTTTAAGTCAAAGCTAATTAATTAAGAATTGAATAGATAACCTTGATAACCATCAATTGAATTGTTATTTAAAGGTTATTTTTATTTTATTTGTAACCAAAATAAAAAAAATTAATTTAGCTTTATAAGTAATCATAGTATTTATGGATTACTATAATTTAGTGAGCAAACTATCACTATCTTCCATCCTAAAAACTTCATTCAAGGTTTCTCTTAGTTTAATATTGTCATTATTTGGATCCATGGTTTTAAAATATTATAGGCAAAATTTTGTAGTTGAGAAATATGGAGGATTTAAATAAAAAAGATAAAGAAAAATGAAAGAGTTAAAATCAATAAAGTTGAAGAACTAGAAAGATAGAGGTGTTGAAAGAAAAAACGATATACAAGGATTTTTGGAGGAAAAGATTGGTGAGAAACAAGGTGGTTTGGAGCCAAAGGGCATTATGGTCTTTTGCATGAGTTGTGCTAAATTTAGTTATGCCAAATAGCACTAATCTAACATAAAAATTCAACAAAACAAAAAGCAACAGCAACATTCCAGTGTAATCCCACGACTGGGGTCTGAGAAGGATGAAATGTACCTTGATCTTACTGCTACGTAGTGGTAGAGAAGCTATTTTAGATCTAACCTTGACTTAACTGGTACTTGCCAAAAAATTTCAAAAGAATATTAAAAATATAGGGCAATCACAATACAAACTAATCAAACTAGAAAGCGCTACACAACACACAATAGAAAGAACAGTAATAAAAATAAAATAATACAATAACCGACACACAGAACACCAGTGAAAGATTAAACCAAACATCAATAATGAAAAATGAGGATGGTTATAATGATACTAAAAAATATAGGACGGCCAAGAATGACCACCAAACCTATCTCAAAGGGAAGCAAAAGAATGATCAACTACCAACTAACCTTCTACCCTAATACACGACCTCCAAACTCTTCTGTCTAAGCCCATGTCCTCAGTATGATCAAGATGAACCTGACACTATCTAATTACTTTCCCCAATAATTATTTTACCTTTCTCTACCTATCTTAACACCCATTACTACCAAGCACTCACACCTCCCCACTAGAGCATCTACACTTCTCCTTTTCACATTTCTAAACCATTATCAACTATCTTCACTTATGTTTTTGACCATGGAAGTCATTATGCTATTAGGTATGATTTTTTCAATTTGGGATGAGTTTTTGGGAATTTCCCAACAAGAATAAGCCGATGTTCCTCGGCTATCACACCATAGTAGTCACTCGACTTAAAGATAACTATCGACATTCCATTATGGGTAGAGCGTCTACATCTAACCTCTGGGTTTCTATGTTGACTGGAATTGGGGTGAATATTTGGATTCAAAAATGCTTGGATAGATTTTGGAAATAAATTATAAAGTGATAAAAATTAAATTGCAATAACAAAGTCCTTAGGGATGTTTTATGGAGGTTCTTGGAGGCCAGAGGTGCTCCTATGGAGTACACTAGGTCAATTAAGGACATGTACGATGGAGCTAAGACTCGTGTAAGAATTTAATGGAGGAGAATGAGAGCTCTTTCCTATATTGATGAGGTTCCACCAAGGATTGTCCCTTATCCCTTTTTATTTGTCGTGGTCATGGATGTTTTGATGCGACAAGTTCAAGGTGAGGTGTCTTGGTATATATTATTTGCAGATGAAACAATTTTGATTAATAAAACTCATAGAGGAGTTAATGCTAAGTTAGAGGTATGATTATATGAATTTTAAATATGTTAGTCCAAATAAATATTATGGATCAATATATTGAATTAATTATTAAGTGCCAATAAATATAAATTTAGTGAAAGTGTAATTTTTATTGGGCTATCCCATTAATTTGGGCAATAAATGATTAGCCCATTTTGCTGAGCCAAGATAACATTGTATTTTAGAGGCCATATTAGGTTCCACGTAGAACTAACATGGTATGACAAGTCAAGTGAAGAAAATAATAAGATAATACCACATGTCAAAATGATGCAGGATGCCCTATCAAATTCAAGGCCAATAAAAATGCAACACATGTCCAAGTTGACATGTTTCAACTAATCAAATATGGTCATATCAATTCAATCAGATTGACTTGATAGAGTTTGTACTTACCATGGATCTTTCTTTTCGGAACTATAAATAAGAGTCTCATAATTAAAAAAAATGAACAATTCTAACAAGAAGTAAGAGATAGCTAGTGGATTAAGTGCAATAATTTTCTCTACAAGCTATAAATCAAGCATTCGAGTTTTTATATAGATCAAGATCAAAATTCTTGAATCCAAATTCACAAGTCAAGATCAAATCCATCAAATTCACAAATCAAGTTCAAATTTAAGATCAAGCTCGAAGCCCTTGAATCTATATTTGAAAACTCTAATCATAGGATTCATAAAGATTGTAACACTCACGGATTAAAATAAACAAAATGATTGTTGCTACATTTTTCTTGTCACAATTATTATTTTATCTACTAGAATTTTATTTTTAGAAATTTCTGGCACGCCCAGTGCGACAATTTCTACCTCTCATCTCAACTTTTCCAACATCAAAGTTCAAAAATACTAAAATGACTTTTGAGAAGGTCAACTGTCAATCAATCGCCTTTAGGGCTGCTAGTTTCAAATTATCTACTGAAGTATAAAACATCCTTGGTATTACTTTTGGAGCTATTACAAGGAGCAAGTCTAGCATAATGGGGCAACAAACACACCAAGTGTAGTCCCACACCAAGTGTAGTCCGCATTAACTCTAGTTTTTAGATCTTTAATCTCCCAAAAAATATGGTACCCTACAAGTATTTCATAAGAAGGATGCAATGTGGTAGAGAGAATTAAGAAGACTCTAGCTCTATTTGAGATCCCTAGTTCAAAAATCTCTAGCACAATGAATAATAGTCATTCAACCGACGTATCATCTCCACTTACCTTCCGCGAGCTGAGTACTTCAAAGATTATCTTATGTAACAATGTGTGCTACTCTTTTACATCTCCAATAATTATGCAAGAAATGGTGAATGATACCTCATATAGAAAGGATAAACTAGCAATCTGACAAAGACAATCAAAGGTCTGACCAAATTTGTGCACAATCAAGATGCTTGGAGTTATAAGTTGATGGATAGAATAGAAGGCTTAGTAGACTAATTCTAGCCATGCACTAGGAAAGGCTCCAAATGTGCATAAGACAGAGCATCCTACTAAAAAGACACCACCTACTAAGGAGGTGATAGTCTTTTATGATAGAATATCCCAACTGATAAATTAAAAGATTTCATTGAAAGGACCCCTAGAGATAAGTACGACATTGCCACTAAGTCTTCCTTGATATACGACAAGCCCTATATTGTTAGGATTTATAGGTTCAAGATGTCTATCGGCTATCAACCCCCTAAATTTTAACAATTTAAGGAAAAAGAAAATTCAAAAAAATATGTCACGCACTTTGTTGAGACTTGTAATAACACTAGAACGTACATGACTATCGTGTCAAGTAATTTATTTACTTCTTAAAGGAAAATACCTTCGATTGATATACGGACCTAGAGCCAAGTTCCATCAATAGCTGGAAATAACTAGAGTATGAGTTCTTGAATCTCTTCTATAATACCAGGCATACAATGAGCATGGTAGAGCTCACAAATACTCGTCAAAGAAAGGATGAGATAATTATTGATTTCATCAATAGATGAAGAAATATGAGCCTAAACTATAAAGATAGTCTTAATGAAGCTTCCTTAATATAGATGTGCATCCAAGGGATGCACTAGGAGTTTCTTTAAATCTTACAAGACATTAAGCGAAAATCCTTTGAAGAATTGGCTTTTTATGTTCATGACATGGAGTTGAGTATATCTTTTACTAGAAAAGGAGTAGTACCTATCCATGACCCTCGAAAGGGCAAAGACAAGCAGAAATATAGAAGATGGAGCAAGTTTGTCTCTAAAAGAGACAATAATGAATCTATGAATGTCAACCTACTGCATGTAAAGTTTACCATAGTGGTGAGTAAGAAGCAAAACATGAAGGAAACTTTTTTTCAAGCACGTCCAAATCAAAAGTTGGCTTTGAAAGAGATACAAGTCAAGCAATAACCCTTCCTTAAATTTAAAATTTCTAAAAAATTTTATGAACTTCTCGATGAATCTCATTGAACTACCAGAATAAAGCAGCCAAATAAAGATGGAAAAATTGATGACCTAAACTATTGCAAGTATCATAGACTTATTGGTCACCCTTTGGAGAAATTTTTCATCTTCAAGGATAAAATTATGCAACTGGCTAATAAGAAAAAGAATCATGCTTGATAATAAGAAATACAATTCTCAGCAAATCCCCATCACTTTTGGCTCACTTGATCCCATCCAAATATACAACTTTAAAGAGCATAATGCATAGCCATTGGAGCATGACAAATCTCCAATTGATGAAGGTGATGATGAAGGTTGGATTTTGGTGACGAGGTAAAGACGTAAAAAGATAAATTTATGAAAGGAGTCATCCGAGCATCCAACTAGAAGGAGGATGGTGAGAAAACCAAAGAAGCAAAAATTAGTTAAGCTCCCAAAAAGGGAAAGGTATTGGAGTACAACCATCAAAAACCACAAAGTTCTGTGACCTTGGAAGACTTCATTCCAAGTTGGTTCCGCACAAAGACTACTCAAGTTAATAATGAGATATTTTTTTTCAACACTGGCATAGGAGAATTTAAGGATGGCAACTTATTCATGGAACCTCCTTCATCTTTTAAAAAACTCACTGAACCTTTTTTTCACGAAGCACATTTATGTGATACAAAAATCACATTCACAAATGATGATCTCCTATTTGAAGAAATGCTACACAATCGATCCTTGTATATGGTGGGTCACATTTTGGAGAAGATGATAAATAGAATCTTGATAGACGAGGGGTATAGAATTAATATCTTGCCTATTCGCATAATGAAGAAACTTGGCATATAAATTAATAAACTTATGAAAGCTATTTGATGATCCAAAGGTTCAATCAAGGGTGTTAGAGGGTTATAAGATCCATCAAGTTAGATATCTAAATGGATGATTTGTGATCAAATGTGTTGGTGCATGTAATCTTTGCCAACACTTTATACAATATATATCTTGGTGGTCCTTAGGTTATAAGAACAAAAATATTTCATCCGCCTACTACCGGTACTTGAGTATTTTGATGATGGTGTGGAAACAAAGGTAATTGCTATAATAATCCATTCACTAAAGCTAAATCACACTTCCCATATGCAAAGTTTCTACTTGAAGAATCATGTTAACAAGGAGAAAAAGATTTATGACATCATAATAACTAAGTGTGATGATCTTACAGCTAAGAAGAACATTATGGTTATCAGAAAAGTCACCATTAAGAAGGTTTTCTCTACTTTGAATAAAAGAAATATTGCATTCTCGAAAAAGAATGCAACCACTATGCTCTACTATATACCAAAAGTAAGAAAGGAGGAAGGTCACTCATCCAACGTCCAAGATAATATACTAAGAGGGATAGCTCTACCGATCAAGTGAATCGATGCAATAAACTTATCCTTAAAGCTGCTTGAAGAATTTGTGGCTTGAAGTCCATCGTGAGATATGATACTCCCTATGATACATATGAAATAAGGATTTGATCCAAGAACTTATAATTTATTTGTAAAATCTAGATATAATCCTAATGAGTCATCAATGTTGGAGAAACTCTTATCAGAAGCTACTACCAGGAAAATGCGTGAAGGCTGGATATAATTCTAATGAGTCTAATGCTTCTAACAAGAAGCCTTTTGTATTTTACCGGCTTGGAAATTTTACCACAAAAACTCTTGTGTTTGAGAGATTGGGTCCACTGAAGAGGAAGAAGAGCAACAAGGATCAAAGAAGTTATCAAAGCATGATAGTGTACACTTTACCTAGAATCCAAATTGATTTTAAAAGTTTGATTCCTTCTAGAATAAGGTAACAAGCAAAATTTGTGGTTTTATATGAGGAACTGCTAAGGCAAGGACTCATACTGTAGGTTATACCAAGGTATGTGAGATAGATGAAACAAACTGTAAGCTCTTTATATCATATTATAACCCAGATAGAGAATGATACTTCATCTCAAATGAAAGTGACAAAGAGTTGGAAGATGTTTTCTAGTGTTACCACATATCTGTCAATGACAGTGATCCTTAAGAGGAGGAAGATACTGGAGATGATAAACCTGAAGAAGGAGTGTAAGCCATGATAGACCCCTTAAAGAAAGTTGATCTTGGCATTGATGAAGACCCAAGACTAACTTACTTGAGCGCGTTTCTAGAAATGGATGAAGAAATTACTTATTTGGACATACTTAAATAATATAGGAATGTCTTTGCTTCGAGTTATGAGGAGATGCCTAACTTAGTTCCAAAAGTAGTGGTTCATCAGTTGGCGATCAAGAATGGAGCTCATCCTATTAAGAAGGCTCAAAGGGGCTTTAGACTAGACTTAGTTCCATTGATTTAAAATGAAGTTAATAAACTCATCAAAGCTGGATTTATTCACGAAGTTAAGTACTCCATATGGATATTAAGCATTGTTTCTGTATGGAAGTAGAATGGCTAACTCCAAGTTTTGTGTTGACTTTAGGGATCTCGACAATCCATGCCCTAAGGACTAATTTATAATCCCCATTACGGAGTTGATGATTGACAATACCAATGGTTATGAGGTGACGACCTCAATAGATGGTTAATTTGGTTATAAACAAATCCATATGGCAAGAAAGGATGAAGAATTCAATTTCATACGTCTAAAGGTATTTATTGCCACAAAGTGATACTTTTTGGTTTGAAGAATGCTGGTTCCACTTGTGAAAGGGTTATGCATAATATATTTGATGACCTACTACATATAAATTTCAAATATTATATGGATGACTTAGTGGTAAAGTCAAGAAAGTAGAGTGAACACTTGAAAACTTGAGAATGGTATTTGGGTTGCTTCGAAGATATCCACTTAGGATGAATCTATCAAAATGTGCCTTTGGAGTTAATTCGAGAAAGTTTCCTTTCTTCATTGCACGATATATAGGAATTGAAATTGATCAGTCTAAGGTTGATGTAATTTTAAAGATTCTAGAGCCTTAAAACATTCATGACTAAAAGTGTCTACAAGGAAAGCTAGCACATTTGAGGGGGTTTATCTCAAATTTGGTCGAAAAATGTCAATCATTTAGCCATCTCATGAAGAAGGGAGCCCCTTTTAAATGGGACCAAGCTTGTAGTAAGGACTTTGAAAGTATCAAATCATACTTGATGAAGTCTCCAGTTCTTGCGGAACCTATACCTAGAAAACTATTGATACTCTATATTGCGACACAAGAATGGTAAGTAGGAGCACTATTGTCTAAAGAAAATATCAAAGTCAAAGAGAACTCCATTTACTAACTGATCATAATAATGACTCCAAATGAGTCAAATTATTCTCCAATCAAAAAAATTATGTTTGGCATTGGTTTACTCAATCAAAAGATGAAGCACTACTTTCAAGCTCATGATATTCGTGTCATGATTTGATTTCTCAGGTCATGATAGTACCTACTATAACCCACCAGTAGGTAAGCCAACCCATAGTCCAGAATCACTAGTAACGAACTACCATTAGAAATGAATGAAAATAGTAAAATATTTATTATAAAAGACTAATATATATAAGACAGTACCAACACTTGGTGGAATCATTACAAGGGCTTCTAATGTATTAAGAATACAAAATAAAGTACTAAATACATATACAGGTACAACCTATCACTAGATGTAACATGGAGATCAGTCTAATCTATAAGAAGGAGAATAGTAATACTCCGAATGCCAGGAGCTCACCCTAAATCTCCAATCTATAGCTGCTGTGCACAATGCACACAACAATGACGAGAACCCATATTATAATTTGCAGACTGTAAAAGTGTAGTATGAGTACCAAACATATGGTACTTAGTAGGAAACTACCAACAGAGCTCCAAAGATAATGCAAATATAGATAACATGCAAGAAGGAATGTAAACTACAACCCAAATATCTAGAAAGCTAACATAATAAGACTAAAGAGGAAATAAGGATGAGATATTTTATCCTAGCCATACCAAGGAAATAAAGCGCTATACCATATATCATTGGTCAATATAAAAATAAAGAATAAAAGAAAGATATATAGTAGTATACAAGGCCACGTAGTACGTATACAATATGAAGAAACAAGGAAAGAAAGATATACGGTAATATCATAGGTAGATATATGTATATACATATAGGTACACAAGACTAACTCAAAAGGGTATGACCTCAGGTATCCTATTCAAGTAAAAAACTAATGCTAGCATAAATAAAGTAGCTAATCCCAATGTCTAAACATAAGATAGTTATCCATGATAAAATAACCGTAAGACAAAGGAATCAGAATCATACCTCGAATCCCAATATAACTTCATAATCAACCTACCATAAAATAACCATAATAATAACAATAAAGTAATCGGGTATTCCGAACAAACAATACCTAAATCAGGCCTCATAACCCAAAAGACTTAATCCACACACATCACACAACAAACAACACCTATAATCTACACCTATGCAACTCCCAATAAGGCCGATGGATATAAAGACCAAACAAAATACTAGTTAAAGGAAATGCACATATAACAATGAATGCAAAGTAAATTCATAATACCATAACCGATACAAATGCCATAAAGTAACATAGTATATACACCTCTTCCATCTTGATGGATCATAAAGGCAGGACCTATGGAAACCTCTCTTATTTTGCACGATGGCTCACAAATGAAGGGGTTCTAGGGGGTTCGAGAGTACCCGTACAAACCTACTTGGTACTGATCCATGATTTCCAATCATCATCAGTCTACTTCATCCAGTATCGGAGATATATATATATAATAAATGCATGGACTCAAACTATGGGAAAAAAGTATAAGTCTGTAAATTCATTGCCCAGGGTCAACTCCTGAACTAAATCATCCCAAAAGTATAGAAAGGGTCGGAATCTCTCTTGACCAAAATAAATAGCAGTGGTAAAATCATGGACCATAATCTATATCGGTCAAATTTCTAAAATATATTTTTTAGTTTCAAAAGCTCATAAATCATCCACTAGGGTGGAACAATTCCCATTTTGAAAGAATCTATTTTAAAAGTGAAAAGTAGGAATAAATTATTTTTTAGGTAAACAGTAGTAAAGCTATTATTTTAGTTGGAATCATACCATTAAGTGAGCATGAACGCAATGAATCCATACATGCCATCATCAGTATCCAATCAATACAATAATAAGTATCTAAACATCCATAGACTATGGCTATGTCCTTTACAAGGATAAAATGCTCTCCTAGTGTCCAACTAATATCATAATCACGACCTTGGTCCCAATAATATATATATATATATCCATCATAACCATAATATTGTAATTTGGGAAACCATAATAATCTATCATGTCAAGTAGTAAACCTTATACTAAAGCGTTATTAACCCCAACTATGTCTAACATGCTAATAACCTAGGGTAATAGGATCGTATAAGCCTAATAGATATTTTGTCTTGAGGGTGGATTCACCCTTTTATTCCATAAACTCATAATTTAGGCTAAGTCATGGTAATCTACCCATAATCATATCCTAACATCCCCATCTAACATGAAACATATATAATATACTAGCTCATGAAAACGAGCAGATAAAAGCATACCATGATGCCGAATTGCAAGTCCTCGAATCTCTAGCAAATCATTTACCTTTTCTCAATGATCCTAAATGTCGCCATGCTATCAAAATTGTAATCTACAAGTCATAAGGAGTAAAACGAGACCCATATTACTATATAAAGGTTCAAGTTAAAATTCGTGTCAAGAACGGGACCACAAACAAAAATTTAAAAATTGAATTCATCATGAGGTCCCTCAAAGGATAAGGAATGTGTGCTAGTTGAGCGTAAATGGTGCATGAAGTGGAGCTCAAATCAACCCACAAAGTTAAGAAATTTTAAAACTAATTTCTAGGAATTAACAGGGAAAAAAGAAAATATATTAGTGAAAAACATTAAAAAATAATCAAGAGGTGTTGAATTATCTTACCTTAGCCTCAGTGGATGATTTTTCACAAATTTCCACGCTCCTAGCTTCAATAATGGTGGAAAAAGGGTTTTGACTCACAATTTTAGTCGAAAATTATGAAAAACGAAATGGGTAATCTTGAAAAATGAGAATTATGAAGTTATAATCATAAAGACAATTATTATACAAAAAAAATGCATGGAGAATCATCAAAATCAAAGCTTTCTAGCTCCCAAAATGTCAAAAATACAAAATGAGTTTGGTTTAGATCTAATACTCATTGATGAACACTGAGTAAATTGATCATGAACCAATTGTGTAAATTGATCATAAAATGGGTTTCGGATCCAACAGAATCATGAGATTTAGGAATAAAAGTCTTTTACAATAAATTAATCTCCAGGATACATTTTCAGCAATTTTAACTAATTTTTGTCTAAATACTTAAAACAAAATATAAAGGCTCGGGACACAAACTAAGTATGCTACTAACCCAAAATCAAAATTTCAGTATCAACGATGCCATCAAAATTTCCATTCAAGGTTATTTTGATCAAATGTGGGTCCCACATCCAAAGAGTCATTTTAACCAAAGACCACTCAATAGCCCAAAATAAGTTTGAAAGCCTCGGTACCCGGACAAAAGATCCCCCTAGCCTAAAATAAAAATTCTTATCTGAGCTCATTTACTAAGATTTTTGGTCTGAGACCAATTTCGTAACACCGATTAGTCAAAAATAGAGAAATGACCTAAAACCCAAATAAATTGTCTGATTACCAAACCGATGGTTTTGACAAGTCACAAATGACCTATAGCCACTATGGGAAGACTCAAAATAATGAAAATATGTATAAATTGAGGAAATTTCCTAGAGGGTCATTATAATATCCATTACTAATAGGACTTTCTTCCTCAAAATTCAATGGATGGGGGAGCATAAAAGCTTGAAGGGATGAAGTACCAGGTTCGCATGCTCCTAATAAGACTTCTCAGGTGACCGCTTGTAACGATCCAATTTATGAGTCATGATGGTATCTACTCTATCTTGCTAGTAGGTAAGCCAAGCCATAACTCGAAGTTAAACACAATGGGTTAATTTGGTGGAAAATTCTCAACAACACAACTTATAGATAAATTGAAATAGATAACTATAGTCAACACCGATACCATGCCATGATCTGGTAGAGCCACTGCAAGAGTATCTAGTAATAATAATACGACCTAAGTATCTAGAATAGTCAATAACATCAGTCTCAAAACAAAAGACAGAACATAGAAACAACAACAACAACAACAACAACAAACCCAGTGTATTCCCACCTGGTGGGGTCTGGGGGGGGGGGTAAGATGTACGCAGTCCATACCTCTACCTCTAAAGAAGTAGAAAGGCTGTTTCCGATAGACCCCCGGCTCAAGATATAAGATGCCACACAATTACAAAGCAAAACACCAAACGGGGTTACAAAAATATATAACATAAATACGGCAGGCAAAAGTAAAAGGGAAAGGGAAAGTGAAAGTGAAAGTGAAAGTAAAAGTAAAAGAAAAGTAAAAGAAAAAGAAAAGTAAAAGAAAAGTAAAAGAAAAGTAAAAGAAAACAAAGGAGAGCACCCAGATTCGTACTAAAACAAGGGACGCGGAAACATAACCAGGATACTACCCCCAGCAAGTAATTCCCTACACAAGCGACCCATACGGGCCCTAGTCCTCTAGTCCTCTGCCCTAATTCGCATCCTCCAGACTTTTCTATCTAGGGTCATGTCCTCGGTGAGCTGTAACTGCTCCATATCCCGCCTAATCACCTCACCCAAGTACTTCTTCGGCCTACCCCTACCCCTCCTAAAACCATCCATCGCTAGTCTCTCACACCTACGAACTGGGGCATCCATGCCCCTCCTCTTCACGTGACCGAACCAGCTCAATCGGACTTCCCGCATCTTGCACTCCACCGGGGTCACACCAGCCTTCTCCCTGAAAGTCTGGTTCCGAACTCGATCCCCTCTAGTCAGCCCACACATCCAGCGCAACATCCGCACTATGTGACTCTGACTCCAGGAGCTCACCCTATCTTCGGATATTAACACACTATGAACGTCGATCAATAACATCAACTAGTACTCAAATCTTCACTAAAAAGGTACAAAAGTATAGTATGAGTGCCAAAATCACGGGTACTCAATATGCATCATCAGCCGACTGAGCTAAATTATGATATAAATATGAAAATATACAAGGTAGCATAGCTAAGTCAAGGTCTAGACAAACCTGAAGTAACTCTAATATTACTGTGCATAAACAAGTAAATAAACTAGAATAATAGCATAACATAACATAAACCAACAAAAGCAATCATAACTATAAAAATTAGCTCTCTTATGCCAGTTAGTGCGGAAAAGTAAATTACCCATCATAAGAACCCATCATCGTGAAAGGTAGAAAAAAGATAGGATAACCCACCACCATCATTTATCAACTCTCATAATCCAATTGGAATTTATCGAAGTCATGACACGCTATAACCATCGAAGTTCCGTATTCATTATTTTTTAATTAGTCAACACACTAACCATCATGTAACACTAATCCTCATGTATCAATTAATCATCCTTTATTAACTAAACATTACTTATTAACTAATCTTTATATAGAGACTAGTCATCACTTGTCAACTTGTCATTATTTACCAACTAACCAATATTTGTCAATTTGCCAATATTTATCAACTAGCCAATATTTATCAACTAATCATTATATCACTAGAGTCTATTCATATCCTACTACAGTATAGCTATTTCCTCCTTTTAAACTTAGCTAGATTGTCAATCTCACATTGCAATGTCATCATATCATAATAAGTATATCATCATAGTATAATACATATAGCCGGACTCAAACCATTATGCTTATTCAACAATATCCATATAAATACCATCATAATCATCTTTTGGTCTTGCCGAGCATGTATATATCATCATAATTATCCTTCGGCCTTGTCAGGTATTTATCATCATAATCATCCTCTGGCCTTGCTGGGTATATATCATTATAATCATCCTCCGGCCATGTCGGGTATATATTATCATAATTATCCTGGGGGGACTTATAGGGCATATATTATCATAATCATCCTCCGGCCTTGTCGGGCATATGTATAATCAATATTGTCATTAATATGGTTAATAGCATAACCAATAGAGTACTTAATAGTATAACCATGCACATAATATATTAATATGATCAATAATCATAATCAAAATTGCGAGTGCTAGCATAACCAATAGCATGATTTCCAATACAGTAAATAAGCATGATCTTTGGCATAATCAATAACATAATCGCTAGTAAAATAAATGGCATGCTCTTTAGCATAATCCATAACGTATTCACCAATATAGTCATTTAATATGACCTCTAACATGATCATTATGTACTATCAAACATAGGCAATAACTTATCAATAGCCAAATTAATGGCTTATCATTAACATAATAGATAACTTATCATTAGCTTGATTGATATCTAATCCATAACATAATCTATAGCTTATTCATAGCATAATTAATGACTTAATCACAAATGTAGTCAATAAGCATGACCTCTAACATGAACAAAAGCGTACATACTAATCTATCAATGAGCATGATTAGTAGCATAGATAATAGCTCATTCGTTGGAACAATTAATAGCATAATTTATGGCCCAACCAATATGATAATTCAGGGCTTATCAATAAAATACTCAGTAGCTCAAACAATAGCCAAATAGCTAGCATATTCAATAGCTCAACATAAGTTTAACCAATAATTCATTTATAGCATAATTGTTAAGCATTACTTCTAACTTCATTCATCATAACTAACACGTACCAAGGCGTCTAACTACCACCAAAATAACCATCTTCCTAGATGTACACAAGCGTATCAAATGGTCTTTAATGACTATCACAAGTCTTGGCACAAGGTAGGTTGAAGAAACCATTTCTAAATCCTTGCAATCATTTACCAAGCAACATCTATCCCGGACTAGGCTAAGGTATCTAAATCCACTATTAGATTTTGAATAGGCCACCACTAGCCCTAGGATAGGAATTCGTCCTAATATAGAGAAACTAAGTGCGTTCCACCTAAGGTATTGATAATTTGGTTAGGTTTCATCCTAAACTTAAGTGAACAAGGAAATCTTCTCATTAGTTTAGTAACTAAAACATTTACGACCTAAGCATAAACCTACAAGGTTAATTTCACCTAAGGTATGATTAACTAGGCTAATTATGCCCAAAACAATATCCAAAATAGCCTAAATGATCCAACTAATCCCAAGTATTTCAATTTATCGCACTAACACCTAAAACCCATCCAAAATCTAACACAGTATCATAAACATACTACAAAGTATCTCAATCTAATAAGGGGTAAAATGTATCCTACTTGGACGCCAAAGTATGCTCACAAGATTTGCTTAATTACTATTTTTCTCTTTTGAGAAACTTTCGCAAGATGCCAAGCTATTAAAATTACAATTTACTCATCAATACAAGAACAATGATACCCATATTTCACTATTGTGCTTTGGGTCCAAAAATCACATCAAAACCCCATGTGGGTCCTATTTATGGAAAGTCACATTTCCAAAACCAACCCAATATTCCCACATTCTCAAGGAATCATTATCCTCAAGAACGGGTGAAAGTCGAGATAATTTGGGGATACTATAAACCCCTAATATTTTGGTATTTTGGAAGAATAAATGGAATTTCTACCATGAAAAAAGTGAAATCTTACCACTAATTGGATGATCATCGCATAAACAGGTGTTAACCAAGCTCCCAAATCACCCACAAGCTTTAATTTTAAGCTATATCACCATTTTAGGGTTTTAGATCTTAAGATAATAGATGAAGAATGGTATAAATTGTGCATAGAGTGTTTATTTATACCCATACTAGGTCCTCAGGTCTCGCTATCATGACCCAACATTCGTGATTGCGATGCAGGCATCAAATGAGAATATCGCAATCGCAACATTATCCTACCGCGATCGCGATTCTATTGTCCTGCCCAAGGAGTCATATTTGCAACTTGAAGTATCGTGATAGCGATACTTACTACCCAACTCAAGGAGTCACAATCACTGCCAAAGTGTAACACTTCAGAAAATGGGTCCCGGAGCGTCACACGGTGCTTGAGGCTATGAGTAGCCCTAAGCTAACCCTTTGAGCCATTTTCATTCAGTTCAACATAAATCAAGGGGGTTTCCATAAATAACCCTCAAATATCAACAGAGTAATCATCATCCAAGAATAAAATAATTTTAGAAGGATAACAAAATACGACTTATTAGTCAACTCCCAACATCTATACTACTCTGACAAGCCTCTAAGAGAATCAATAAAACGAGTGACCCATTGAGACATACCCTAACTGACTAATACTCAGTTATCAAATGTAAATAATTCTGTGAAACCAACATCAAACATCACATCCTCGGAACATGAGGACTCACCACAACAGAGGATGTTGAACAGCGTGCCCGAAAATCACTGTCGAACCTAGAACTGAGCACCTGAACCTATATTCTGAGAAAATGTAGCCCACATCCGAAGATGTGGGTTAGTACCATGGAAAGGAACCGAGTATATGGGGGTGTATGCAGTTGTATAAACATCATCATCATAAATATTTATAAGAAATATGGAGGATGTATGAAAGACTCACATAGTCCAAAGAAAATCATCATAATCATGAGAGGAAGAAATAAGTACAATAACACATGTGAGTCATCATATAATTTGTCAATCACTTTCTGTTCATCAATAATATCAATTCTCATAATGTAAATATTATTTAAATCTTTCGAAAGAATAACTTTCACAATTCCACTTTCAAATCACTTCACCATTCACCATAGACACAAGGAAAAACATACACACTGGGAGATCCTATAACCGACATAAACCATGTGAGCTACATGGGGTCCAACGTACAACCCATGTTGGGGAGAGCCGTCCTATCCTTGCCATCGGAGTAGGACTATCGATATCGAATCAATACAAACTAGTGATCACTATATAAATCAACATCAGGCTCACTCCTACGGGGGCATGTAGTTTTAGGGAAATAAGGTTGCTTTATACTTCCCACTCGGTGCTAAAGATTTCTCCCAAATGTAGCTCAGATCATTTCAAAGACAATCTACAACAAAACAATTTCAGTAATATATAAATATACATCGGGAGCCATCATGCTTCCCGTCTATCAAAATCAACTACGTTGTGGATTTCCTTCACACTCGAGTTCAAAACAACTCCATTAAGACCAAAAGGTCAAATCATTCAAAATATCTTAAATATTCAACATCAACGTGGTTATAACACACACTTTCTAAAAAAAATATAATTTCCAATGGGGATTCACACCCTAAATATCAAAATCATTATAAATATCGTTCAAGATTCATGCTTTATATCTCCACACATGTAAATTCATCTTTCTAAATCATAAACATTAAGATTTCATAATAATCATCATAAGATATGGGTTCATGCTTGAAATTCATAAAAATCAAATAAAAATCATGCCTTTGTAAAGAAAATTAATTTTGGGCACAAGAACGAAAGATAGCTCTTGTTGAAAACCCCCACATACCTTAAATGATGAACTTTAGATCGATACTTATTTTTGAGATGTTAATCGTGCCTTTGAATGATGGTTCTTGGAGTTCTTGAACTAGGAACTTGGAATCTTGAATAAATTTGCAGAATTAATGGTGAACTTTGGAGGTTCTTGAAGTTGGATGTAGGAGCTTAGGGTTTTCGTTTTGAGGGAATTTGATGACATATAACATATAATGCTTCTAATAGGCTTTAATATAGGGTTTGGACGGATTTTGGGTGAGGGGGAATGACCAAAACGCCCCTAAAAATAAAAAAATTCTCGAATTTGTCCTTTGGTGGACTGTTTTTATAGTCTAAAGTAGATCAACCATAACGTTTTACTCTGATATTCAAATTGGATGAAACCTATTTAATTAGAAAGAGGACTCTCATATATTACCATTGATATATAGTATCTCACCCCTATCATTGTGTATGAGGAGTTATGATCGTTTGAAGTTGACCCAAAAATTTGCTTTTGGTAGGATGAAGTAGATCAACCACAACATTTTGCTGTGATAGACAAATTGGAAGAAACTAATTTCATTAGAAAGAGGACTCGTAGAGCTTTCCGTTGATATATAGTAGATCACACAAATCATTATGTACAAGGAGTTATGATCATTTAAAGTTGGAGAAAAAATACTCCAGGCCTCAGTACTTTTTCCTACACGTTTTACTGTTCACTACTATTCATGGTTCGATCAGAATGTTCATAACTCGTCGCTCGGGTGTCCGTTTGGGATAATCCATATATCGTTGGAAAGATTATTCGATACTCTAAGTAATGGTGGGTCTTAGTCAAAGAATTCCATATGAAAAATTTATAATTCATTCTAGAACATAGAACACAACACGTCTACGCACAAAATTTCAACGAAAAATTTCCCGGGGTATTACATTATCCCCTCTTGGAAACATTCATCCTCTAATGATGCTAGACATGCCAAGATTAGATAGGGAATAGAGCATTCAGCTGAAACCATTTGTTAGACTCATCACCACATCGTTTCTCACTCCGAACGCAACATAGAATGCATAAATTCAAGAAACTATAGCTGAACACATAATAAATGACAGCTGAACTACTGAACTTTTATCAAAAGTGCATGATTTAGGAAAGAACGGTACCTTCGGCTTGATCGAATTTCACAAAAAATAGGTGCGGGTACTTGGATGGTCCGCTCAGCCTGACCATCAGTATGCTGATGAAAAGCAAAACTCAAAAGCACTTGGGTACCAAGACCCTTCTGAAAAGGTTTCCAAAATTGCGAAGTGAAATGCGTACCCCTATCCGAAATTATAGACAAGGGAACTCCATGCAGTCTGAGTAGCTCTTGGATATACAATCTAGTGTAATCCTCAGTAGTAAATAAAGTATGAACAGACAAAAAATGAGCAGACTTAGTCAGTCTATCAACCACAACCCAAATAGAATCATGATGGCGTTGGGAAGGAGGTAAACCAATCACGAAGTCCATATTTATCTCTTCCCATTTCCAGGTGGGAATACTAAACTCTTGCATCATACCACCAGGTCTTTGGTGTTCAACCTTAACCTGTTGGCATGTTGCACACTTAGCTACAAACGCTGCTATATCTTTCTTCATGCCACTCCACTAATAAATTTCCTGCAAGTCTCAGTACATCTTTGTGGCACCAGGATGAGTAGAATATCGCGCCCCGTGTGCTTCATCCATAATCCTTTGTCTTAGATCATCAACATTCGGGACACACAATCTACCTTGCAATCTTAACACACTATCTCCTCCTTTGGAGAAAACCTTTACTTTTTGGTCCTTCACTGACTCCTTCAGTCTGACCAAACTAGTATCTAAGTATTGCTTTTCCTTCACTTCCAAAACCAAGGAGGATTCGGAACTACTCTGAACCCCTATACTACCTTCAGCAGAGTCATACAACCTAACCCCCAATCTATCCAAACGATGTACATCACGATCCAAATCTTTCTTACCTTCTACCACATGCAAAACACTACCCATGGACACTCTACTTAGGGCATCCGCCACAACATTGGCCTTGCCCGGATGGTACAACATACTCATATCATAGTCCTTTAACAATTCTAACCATCGTCTCTGCCTAAGATTCAATTCTCTCTGGGTAAAAACATACTGCAGACTCTTATGATCAGTGAAAACATCAACAAGGACACCATACAAATAGTGTCTCCAGATTTTCAAAGCAAACAGAACAACAACCAACTCAAGGTCATAGGTGGGGTAATTTTTATCATAGGGTTTCAACTGTCTAGAAGCATAAGCTATCACCTTACCCTTCTGCATTAATATGCAACCCAACCCAACTCTCGAAGTATCACAATACACCATAAAACCATCAACACTATCAGGCACAGTCAAAACAGGGGCTGAAGTGAGTTGAGTCTTCAACTCCTGAAAACTCTTCTCACAAGATTCGAACCATAAGAACTTCACTTTCTTTTGGGTCAACCAAGTCATAGGAGATTCTATAGAGGAGAAACCCTCAACAAAATGGTGGTAATAGCCAGCTAAACCCAAGAAACTTTAGATATCATTCGGAAAAATAGGTCTAGGCCAATTTCTAACAGTTTCGGTCTTTTGGGGATTAACTCTAATACCCTTGGAAGAAATGATATGACCCAGAAAAGCAACTGACCTTAGCCAAAAATCACACTTACTGAACTTGGAAAACAACTTGTGATCTCTAAGGGTTTGCAAGACAGTTCGGAGATGATCAGAATGTTCATCCTCTTTACGGGAGTACACCAGTATATCATCGATGAATACTATGACAAACATATCCAGATATGGTTTCAACACTTGATTCATGATGTCCATGAAAGATGCTGGGGCATTAGTTAACCTGAAAGACATAACAAGAAACTCAAAATGGCAATAACGAGTTCAGAAAGCGGTTTTTGGGATGTCACACTCCCTAACTTTGAGTTGATGATAGCCGAAACAAAGGTCTATCTTTGAGAAATAACTTGCACCTTGCAATTGGTCAAATAAATCATCTATTCTCGGAAGGGGGTACTTATTTTTTATGGTGACTTTATTCAGTTGACGTTAATTAATGCACATACGCAAAGAGCCATCTTTCTTTCTCACAAAAAACACAGGAGCACCCCAAGGAGAAACACTGGGCCTTATGAAACCCTTATCTAGTAGATCTTTGAGTTTCTCTATCAACTTCTTAAGTTCTGCAGGGGCCATACGGTAAGGAGGAATAGAAATGGGCTGAGTATCGGGAAGAAGATCAATCTTGAACTCTATCTCTCTATTAAGAGGTATCCCTAGGAGATCATCCGAAAAGACATCAGAAAACTCATTGACGATGTTAACAGACTGGAAAGTTGGAGTCTCAGACTTAGTGTCTTTGAATCTAACCAAATGGTAAATACGCCCCTTGGAAATAAGCTTTCAAGCTTTGAAGTAAGAGATAAAATGACTCTTGGGTGACACAGAATTCCCAGACCACTCAAACACGGATGCACTCGGAAACTAAAATGACTCTTGATTCATCCACATGAAGTCACGAATCCTAGCAGCAGCTGAATCACCTCGCTGCTATTGTGGAGCCGGGGACGGGTTGGCCTGAACATTTGTAGTAGCAGCTTGGTCCAGTGCCTGAAAGGCTGCCCAAAATTCAGCATGAGACACGTTTTCATTCAATGGGTCAGCGGGTTGAGGTTGCTAACCATCATTATTTCTAATCGCTCGATATGGACGCATATTTTTGAAAGAGGAGAGCACGAATCAATAGCAGAGAGAGACACTTTAAGCACGATAGACTTCTGAAAGAAAGAATCACATTTTTTTCTAAAATGTCTTGTAGCCTCTTTCTTATAGATGTGGCGCGCTACACATTGATGATCAAGACTGTAATTAACGCGGCTTATCAGACTCCCTAGGATACCAAAAAACCTTAGGCTCTGATACCAAGTTTGTAACGCCCCGAAAAATGAGTCCCGGAGTGTCACACGGTGCTTGAGGCTACGAGTAGCCCCAAGCTAACCCTTTGATCCATCTTCATTCAGTTCAACACAAATCAATGGGGTTTCCATAAATAACCCTCAAATATCAACAGAGTAATCATCATCCAAGAATAAAAGAATTTTAGAAAGATAACAAAATACGACTTATTAGTCAACTCCTAACATCTATACAAGTCTGACAAGCCTCTAAGAGAATCAATAAAACCAGCGAGCCATTGAGACATGCCCCAACTGACTCATACTCAGTTATCAAATGTAAATAATTCTGTGAAACCAACATCAGACATCACGTCCTCGGAACATGAGGACTCACCACAACAGATAATGTAGAACAACGTGCTCAAAGAATCACTATAGAACCTGGAACTGAGCACCTGAACCTATATTCCGAGAAAATACAGCCCACATTCGAAGATGTGGGTCAGTACCATGGAAAGGAACCGAGTATATGGGGGTGTATGTAGTTGTATAAATATCATCATCATCATAAATATTTATAAGAAATATGGAGGATGTATGAAAGACTCACATAGCCCGAAGAAAATCATCATAATCATAAGAGGATGGAATAAGTACAATAACACATATGAGTATCATATAATTTGTCAATCACTTTCTGTTCATCAAGAATATCAATTCTCATAATGTAAATATCATTTAAATCTTTCGAAAGAATAACTTTCACAATTCCACTTTCAAATCACTTCACCATTCACCATAGACACAAGGAAACACACACACATTGGGAGATCCTATAACCGACATAATCCATGTGAGCTACATGGAGTCCAACGTACAACCCACGTTTGGGAGAGCCGTCCTATCCTTGCCATCGGAGTAGGACTATCGATATCAAATCCATACAAACTAGTGATCACTATATAAATCAGCCTCAGACTCACTCCTACGGGGGCACGTAGTTCTAAGAAAGTAAGGTCGCTTTATACTTCCCACTCGATGCTAAAGATTTCTCCTGGACTTAGCTCAGATCATTTCAAAGACAATCCACAGTAAAACAATTTTAGTAATATATAAATATACATCAGGAGCCATCATGCTTCCCAACTATCAAAATCAATCACGTTGTGGATTTCTTTCACACTCGAGTTCAAAACAACTCCATTAAGACCAAAAGGTTAAATCATTCAAAATATCTCAAATATTCAACTTCAACGTGCTTATAAGACACTTTCTAAAAAAACACAATTTCCAATGGGGATTCACGACCCAAATATCAAAATCATGATAAATATCATTCAAGATTCATGCTTTATATCTCCACATATGTAAATTCATCTTTCAAAATCATAAACATCAAGATTTTATAATAATCATCATAAGATATGGGTTCATGCATCAAATTCATAAAAATCAAATAAAAATTATGCCTTTGTAAAGAAAATTACTTTTGGGCACAAGAACGAAAGAGAGTTCTTGTTGAAAAACCCCACATACCTTAAATGATGAATTTTAGATCGATACTCATTTTTGTGATGTTAATCGTGCCTTTGAATGATGGTTCTTGGAGTTCTTGAACTAGGAACTTGGAATCTTGAATAAATTTGCAGAATTAATGGTGAACTTTGGAGGTTCTTGAAGTTGGATGTAGGAGCTTAGGGTTTTCTTTTTGAGGGAATTTGATGAAATATAACATATAATGCTTATAATAGGCTTTAATATAGGTTTTTGACAGATTTTGGGTGAGGGGGAATGACCCAAACATCCCTAAAAATAAAAAAAATTCTCGAATTTGTCCTTTGGTGGACTGTTTTGATAGTCTAAAGTAGATCAACCATAACGTTTTACTCCGATATCCAAATTGGAAGAAATCAATTTCATTAGAAAGAGGACTCTCATACATTTTTGTTGATATATATTATCTCACCCAGATCATTGTGTACGATGAGTTATGATCATTTGAAGTTGACCCAAAAATTCCCTTTTGATGGGCTGAAGTAGATCGACCATAACCTTTTGCTCCGATTGAAAAATTAGATGAAACCAATTTCATTGGAAAGAGAACTCACAGAGC
The DNA here is from genome assembly GCA_030864225.1 of Capsicum baccatum var. pendulum. Taxonomy (NCBI): domain Eukaryota; kingdom Viridiplantae; phylum Streptophyta; class Magnoliopsida; order Solanales; family Solanaceae; genus Capsicum; species Capsicum baccatum. The sequence goes on along the minus strand of CM061559.1, from coordinate 121,151,430 downwards.
TTTCCGTTAATATATAGTAGATCACCCAGATCATTATGTACAAAGAGTTATGATCGTTTAAATTTAGAGGAAAAATACGCCAGGTTCGATCGGAATGTTCATAACTCATCGCTCGGGTGTCCATTTTGGATGATCCACATATCGTTGGAAAGCTTATTTGATACTCTGCGTAATGGTGGATCATAATATAAAACATTCTGCATAGAAAATTTATAATTCATTCTAGAAGATAGAACCCAACATGTTTACGCACAAAATTTCAACGAAAAATTTCTCGGGGTATTACACAAAGCCATCACAATCGCGATGAACAAGAAACATTAGGTATAGTTGAGAATTGGAAAATTTTCTAGTCTCCGCCAAGACTTCATGATTCATACGAAATCCCTTATGCGTAAATGAACTATGTAACCATATCAGATTTAACATTTCAGAGTCAATCATGCAGTTAAAATTTTCATCCAGGGTTGTTTCAATGACATATTGGTCCCACACTCGATTTCTATTTTCTTAACTTTCTAAGCTATAGGTTGAAATGAGTTCGGCTGCCTTGGGACCCGAACCATGAGTCCACCTAGCCTAAAATTGATATTTTGAAGTTTCTAGAACAGTAAAAATTTGCATTCGAGGTTGTTTTACTAAAGATTTTGCCCAGGGTAATTTGGAACCAGCTAAGACTCCAAAATAGGGAAGTAGCTCTAAAAATCAAACAAACTGCTTGGTAACCGTACTATCAGTTATAACTAGTAATAAATGACTTGGGGAAGCTATAGAGAAGGTGAAAATATGGAAAATGAACTAAAAGGTCATTACACCTCTAATAAGAAACAACAATTACAAGGGATTTTGCTACAGATATCCTTTTTTCAACAAACTTCCTCACTTTATTTCTCAAATAATAAAAATTCAACCTCAACAACCAACTAGTCTCCAACTAAATCCAGAATGGATGAAGCGCGCAAATCCAAACCATAAAATACTTATACCATAACGATACCATCACTACCAAGCAAAACTCATCAAAGACAAAGGAAATCCAAGGCATAAATCATTTGACAAACTCCAATATCCAAATATAACCTTCTTTTGCCTTTCCAAACCTACCATCTACTTTGAATCACCCGAACATCATCTAAGTCCTGTACGCACTATCCTATCACACTAACCTCAAAGAACTGAAGCTGATCCACCAAAATTCCATAATGATAAGCATAAGGATAAGGCCATAAGGTGCTACCTGGTTACAAAAATGGTGAAGATCTGTGTCCGCAGTTGATTCCAAAGGTGATAACTGATCCAGATGACTTTGTAAGTCAAGAGTTGGGGAGTCTTAAGTAGAAACACTCACCACTAAATGATACGCTCTAAGATTTCTGACTAATTAAGGATGATACCATGCTAAGCCCAACCTGAGCACACTACTTCTGCTGAGTAGATAATCCTAAACTCTAATAAAACTGAGAATCAAGGTCAAGAGCAGAGGATACCAAAATTTTGTACCAATGAACTACCATCCAAACACCCATCAATCATAATCCATCTGAACTAAAGAAGACCTAATAGGTAGATGAGGAGCATGCATAGCCCGCCAATACATGAATGTGCAACTGACACAACTCTGGATATAGAGGCTACACTTAAGCTCTTTAACTTAAGGCTGAAACCTCAACACTGAGGCTGAATTGCTCGATCTTAACTATCCCAACCAATCCTACAGATGAGCAAGCATCCGAACTCCAAGTCTCTATCATAACTTCTATGAAGTCATATCAAGATGAATAATATTGAAATATGGATTTCTTTAATTTCCCTATTTTATTCCAACTTTAACTCAATTAAACCATGAATTAGAGCACAGCAGAATAGAGTACTAATATCAACATTATTGCGAAGTTCAAGGACACTACAAAAAATGAATCTTGCAAATCAAAATAATGAATTCCCAATTTGCCAACTTAAAAAGTGATCATAAGAATAGATCACCTATCTCCACCTCCCTTAAATCTACTAGAATCAAAGACACATCATGGAAAGAATGGAGTATCCAACTCCATACCAATACCAAGACCAAACTATCACCAGGAGACAAACCTAACAAACATGAAAGGCAAGCCTAAGACCTCTAGAAATCAATATCAAGACCACTATCAAGAGATGGACTAACCAAATCAAAAGAATAGATCCCAAACTTGTAAACCTCAAAAACGGGCTATAGAGAAGGATATCTAATACTAAAATCTCAGCAAACCATAGGTAAGTCCTAGAATCTCAAATTCAAAAACTGGCAAAGTAACCAAATTGCTAACTTTAGAACTATAACAAAACAATAGAAGGCTAACCTACCTCTACCTTTATAGCCCACTCAACAACCAATATAACCTCACCAACAGAAGAGGAAAACAATCAACCTCACTTGATATAAGAGAGAAATCATCCAATCGAGCTAGATTCCCAGGCCAATGAATAAGAATCTCAAGAAAGAGAATTCTATCTAGATAATGCTAGTCTAGTCTTTAATCAAGTAAGAATAAATGAATATCAAAATAATGACAATAATAAAAACAACAATAGAAACACTAGTATAAGGAGTAGGTGGAACCAAAAATGAAAATCAATAACAAGAACCACATTAAGACCATAATGAAGACCAATATTTCAAGGCTAATTGGACTCAAACCCAAATAGTACACCCCAAGGTAAAATATAAACACTAATCCACTCTATCCATTACCAAATAAAATCATATAAAGGGTAGTTACATAATCATGAACTCTACATCAAGGCACTCAACAATTAATATAAACCTACCAAGTAATATAATCCTCGATGGGTATGAGAACCCTAATATACTCAATATGAAAAGATAAAGGCAGAAAAAAATTAGGTGTACCTACCATGGTGAAACCCAAAATCACAGACCTAACGTGTTTGAGGGAGTCAAATCTGAGCATGTTAAAACTTGGACTAATCGTGTAAATCACTAAATGAGGCACTAAGTGCTCTACCTCTAACTAAATACATCACATCTATATGATATTAACATGAATAATCTGAATGACTAATAAACCCATGCTAGGAACACTCTCTGGACCAATAATCGATCTCTATAGTATTGTAGCAAACCCCTGATGCCCTAACCTAGCATGAAAAATGGCTGACCCTAACTGGATGACCCATCGATATTTGCAACACTTTCTACTAAGGTGACCATCCTTTCTGCAATCATAACACAACTCAGGAGCCCTAGGCTGATGGGGAACATATGCTATTTCTATTTGAGAAACCAACTAACATCTGGGGCACTATCTAGACTAATGACTAATTTCATTACAAACATAACAAGCTCCTAAAATACTCTGAGTTACTACCTCTACTTATCTAAAATAGATGCCATGACCTAAGGGACCATACCGAATAGTCCACAAGGTATGATGAAAACTTTTCCTATTGTGATCAGTATGATGAATCTAAGAGCCACCTAATTTGAGATGCTACTTGTGTAGAACAAATAGGCTGCAAGTAAAGTAGACCTCCATCGGGAGGATCCTCACTCCCGGTTGGAATACCAATAACCCTATACTGATGACATGGCCTCTTAATACCACCTTTATATGTCATAATAAATGCTCTTTCTATGTCTGTCACATAGTTAGCAACCTGAGAGAAGGAAGACCCAACTATAATTAAATGCTCCAATGCCAAATGAGGTGGTAAAGCTAATCCTCTAATAAATCTATACACCATCTCATGCTCTGAAGGATATATTATAGGAGTGTCTGGCCCATTCTAGAAACCCAATCTCATACTCTAAAACCAATAAGGAACCCTGCTGAACACCAATAAACCCAACTCTAGTTGGAGAATTATTTGGTGTATCGAACCTTATCTTTGGCTCTGAGGTACCATAAAAAGGCTTACAATCTCCACTGCTCAATCTTGATAGGCTAAAATTATTATAGACTCTACCGAAGCGTGGGCTAACGCCAAATCCTCCAACTGACGCTGAAGATTTGCAACATCCATCTCGACTCCCTAGTCTGAAACTACACTAAAGCTTTGGAAATATGTATCAAAGTCCCATCCACATCTATTGCTAACTTCGTATTGTCCATCTGGGAAAGAATAAAGTCAAAGAATGTACTTAAGGCTCATAGAAATATGGACACATGACAAGGAGTCAAGAATTAAATTTTCCAAGTATCTCCAATAGCCCCTAAAAGATAGGTTACGAACGTCTCCGCACCAATACACAAGAATCTACTAGATACCAAGGTCTTGTACTAACACACCAGTAAACCTAGGTTCTGATACTAATTTGTCTCAACCCAATTTCTCAAATCATGATGGCACCCACTATAATCCACCAGTAGGTAAGACAATCCATCATATTAAACTACTAGTAATAGACTACCAAGAGAAATGAATAAAGATAACAGAATAATTATATTAAAAAACTAATATATAAGATAGTCTCATAATCAGTGGAATTAGTAAAAGAGCATTGAATATATTAAAAATATGAAACAAAGTACTAAATAAATATGTAGGTACAATTCATCATTGAATATAACATAGAGATTAGTCTAATCTACAAGAGGGAGAATACTAATACTTCGAGCATCACCCTAAATCACTTATCCATAGCCTCTCTGCATGAAACACACAATAATGACGAGAACTTGTACTATGATCTACAGGATGTAGAAGTGTAGTATGAGTACCAAACACATGACACTCAGTAGGAAAGTATTGACTGAGCTTCAAAGATAATACAAATATAGATAACATGCAAATAGGAATGTAAACTACAACCCAAATATCCAAAAAGCTAACATAATAAGACTAAAGAGGCAATAAGGATGAGTTATTTTATCCTAGACATACTAAGAAACTAAATCACTATACCATATATCAATAGTCAATATACAAATAAAGAATAGAAGAAGGATATATAGTGGTGTACAAGGCCAAGGGGTAAATATACTATATCAAGAAACAAAGGAAGAGAGAGATATATGATAATATCATTGCTACATATATGTATATACATATAGGTACACAAGACTAACTCAAAGAAGTATGACCTAAGGTTGTCAATCTAGCACCTTAAGGCATCCTATTCAAGTAAGAAACTATGCTGGCATAAACAGGGTCCCTAATCCCAATGTCTAAACATGAGATAATTATCCATGATAAAATAACTATAAGTAAATAGAATTAGAATGAACCTCGAATACCAATATCAGTCCATAATCAGCCTACCATGAACAAACTATAATAATAACAATAAAGTAATTGGCTTGTTCGAACAAACAATACATAAATTGAGCCACATAACATGGAATACTCAATTAGCACACATTACACAACACTCATAAACTATACCTATGCAACTCCCAATAAGGTTGATAGGTATAGGGACCAAACAACATACTAGTGATAGGTAATGCACATATAAGGATAAACGCAAAGTAAATTCAAAATACCACAACCGATCCAAGTGTCATACAGTAACCTAGTATATACACCTCCTCCAGCTCTATGACTCACAAAGGTAGGACCTACGATAACCTCTCTTCTTAGGCATACCGGGTCATGGATGAAGGGGCCCCTAAGTGGTTTGGGAGTATTGGTATACACCAACTTGGTACAGATCCAGGATTTCCAATCATCATCATCATTATCAATCTACTTCATTTAGTACCAGAGAGATGTATACATAATAAATGCACAGACTCAAACTATGGCTAAAATAGTATAAGTCTGTAAATCCATTACTTTGGGTCAACTCCAGAACTTAATCATCATAAAAGTATAGAAAGGGTTGGAATCTCTCTCGACCGAAATATATAGTAGTGGTTAAATCGTGGACCAAAATCTTTCTCGATCAAATCTCTAAAGTATAAATTTTCGTTCTAAAATCACATAAATAATTCATTAGGATGGTACAATTCCTATTATGAAAGAATCATTTTAAAAGTTAAATAATGGAATACATCTTTTTTAGGAAAACAGTAGTAAAACCATGATTTTAGCTAGAATTATACCATGAAGTGAGCATGAATGTACCGAATATATGCATGTCATGAACAGTATCTAAAAAAAATACAATTATAAGCATCTAAATATCCATAGACTATGACTACATCCTTTACAAGAATAAAATGCTCCCTTAGAGTCCAACTAATACCATAATCACAGCCTTGAGCCCAATAATATATATATCCAACATAACCATAGTAATGTCATCCAAAAAATCATAATAATCCATTAAGTCAAGTAGTAAACGTTATACTAGAGGGTTATTAGCCTCAACTATGTCTAACGTGCTTATAACCTAAAGTAATAGGATCCTATAAACATAATAGATATTTCATCTTAAGGGTCGATTCACCTTTCTATTATTCAAACTCATAATTTAGGCTAAGTCATGGTAATCTACCTGTAATTATAAACTAACATGCCAATGTAACATACAACATATATAATACACTATCTCAGGAAGAAATAGATAAAAACCTACCTCGATGCTAAACCACAAGTCCTCTAATCTCCTATAAATTATTCATCTTTTCTCCACGATTCTAAAATACCGCCATTCTATAAAAATAGTAACCTACATGTCATAAGGAGTAACGAGACCCATGTTTCTTTATAAAGGGTCAGGTCAAAATTTGGTTCAAGAACAGCCCCATGGGGCCCCACTAATAAAATTCAAAAATTGAATCCATCACGAGTTCCTTAGAAGAACAGGGAATGTGTCTCAAAAGTTGAGCACTAATGGTGCATGAAGCGGGACCCAAACAAAGTTGAGAAATTCAAAAACCAATTTTTAGGAATTTACAAGAAAAACAACAAAATTTAACTGGGAAAATAATAAAAAATAATAAGAGGTTTTAGTTTATACTTCCTTATCTTCAATGGATGGATTTTCCATGCTCTAAGCTCCAACAATAGTGGCAAAGGATTTTGACTCATAATTTTAGGTGAAAATTATGAAAAATGAAATGCATAATCTTGGAAAATGTGAAATATGAAGTTTAATTAGATAGACAATGATTATATGAGAAAAATTCATCCAGAATTGTCAAAATCAGAGCTTTCTAGTTCCTAAAATATCATAAATACAAAATGAATTCGGTTTGGGTCTAATAATCACGATGGGCACTAAAATAATAATTTGACCGCTAAAGTGGTGTGATCATAGGGTAAAAGTACTACTAAAGAGGTCAAATGGTTGCTTTAGTAGTCGTTCAAATGGTCAACGGCTGCTAAAGCGTCCACACCAACACCAATAATTTTAAAAACTTATTTTTGACCCTTGAAACTCATTCAGAACCTTAGCCACTATGGGAAGGCTAGAAATGTTGGAAATGTACGTAAATAAAAAAAAATAACCTAGAGTGTCATTATAGTTTGCCTTGTGTTTATAGAAAATCCCATCAAGTTTGTGATATCAAAGCTAGTCATTAGAAACTGACTTGCAAGGTGGTACCTTCAATTTCAATAGTTTGAGATCATGTGTATCCCTCAAAAGACCATAAATATAAAAGCATAGTGAACTTCTTAGTAGAACACTCAACACTTGATGATTAAGAACTAATGAATACATTTTCTGATGGGGATGCAATGGTCATTAATGTTTTACCCTATAATAAATGTATTTTAGTGGCCCCACACATCGAGGTAAAGCTTGTGTTGGCATAGTATTTTTCACTCCATAAGAATATTTATCCCATAAATATTTATCTTGACAAATCATTTCTCCAATAACATTGGTGAATATCAAGCGCTAATACTTGGGCTGGAAATAGCTATCGACATAAAGCAATTGCAATTACAAGTCTTTAGTGACTCTCAATTGATGATCAAGTAGCTCTTGGGAAGCTATGAATTCGAAAATCTCAAGCATCACCTTTCTCATGATTATTCTCAAAAGTCTATGGGATGGATTGAAGAAGTAACCCTATGGTACATTCCAAGGAAGGAAAATAATCAAGTTGATTTTTTGGCTTCTTTAGCTTCAACCGTAACTCTTCCAAATTAGACAAGTATTATTGTCCACTAAGAATGTGTATTACACCTCTAAATGAGGATGAATATGTATAAAAGTAGATTAAACATCTCATCACTATATCTAAATCCATGAAGAAATATTGGTAATAACCTTTTATTGACTACTTGTGTTATGGGCTACATCTAGAGGATCTAAAGAGACTGATATACCTCATACACTTAGCTTTTTTTCTACAAGGACACACTATATATAAGATCATTTGAAAGAGTACTCTTGAAATGTTTGGAAGAGGAAGAAGTAGTCGAAGCTTTGCAAAAAGCACACTCGAGAGTATGTGGATCACATTAGTCTAAACCAAATCTCCACTTTTACATAAGAAGGATGGGTTATTATTAGCCAATGATGGTGAAAAATTACTAGGATTATGCTATTAGATGTAAGGCTTGTCAGTTCCATGTGAATTTCAATCATCAACCTCCCAAATTTCTACACTCGACTATCGCATCTTAGTCATTCAATGTATGGGGATTAGATGTAGGTGGACAACTGCCAAAGTCTTCTGGTGGACACTTTTCCATCTTTATTTTGATGGATTACTTCTCAAATTGGCTGAAGTTGTTGATCTAAAAGTAGTAAAGACAGAGAATGTTGCATACTTTATCAGAATGAATATTAAGCTTCCTCACTACACAATGAAAAATAATGGCAAGACATTTGATAACAAGTTGATGAGTAAGATTTGTGATCTCTTTGGTTTGAAGAAGCATAAAAATTCTATGTACCATGCTTCCACCAATAGTATAGCTGAAGTATTCAATAATACTTCGTCCAATATGTTGAAGAAAGTCATCTCTAAGTCGAAAATAGATTGGCTTAGAATAATGGAATAAGGTTGTGGAAATATAGTATGATGTATCCCACACCAACACAAGCTACCCCAGATTCACTAATATTTTAATTTGAAACGGTCCTACCACTTAAGTGTCAAATATCTTTTTTAAGACTTGATATTTAAGAAGGGCTCACTGAAGAAGAAAATTCTTGACTACATCTATCAATTAATGTTATAAAGCCCATCTATCTCATAATTTCAAAAAAATAGTTCACCTAAGGTGCTCTCAACTTGGAGATCGATTCCTTGTAGTGAGGATCCCATTACCACTTCTCACAAGTCAGGGGGGGGGGATTCACCTAGAAGTGGGATGGTCTATATGTAATATATGAGGCATATTCAAATAGCACTTACAAACTTTTTGATGTAGATATTGTAAAAATAGGTCATATCAATATCAAGTTCTTAAAAAAATATAATTCATGAAGGAAGATGTTATTTCTTAGGACACGAGAGTATAAACTATGTACGATCTTTAAATAATTTGTTAGGTTGAAAACCTTAAAAGCGGAGGCCTAGGTAAAAATTAGGATACAAAAAATAGATATATTAATAAAAGTCTGAAACACCCCTGATTTTTGGCCCTTGGAAATTTCTTGGGCTTTGAGCTCACTACCGTGGTAATAACTCACCCTATGAGTCATATGGTGTCCTGACGAGTTGTTAGGATGAGTCATTACCAAACCAGTAAGTTTATGGCTAGATTCTACAATGAGTATGGGTGGATCACTAAGAGCTGTGAGTATATGTTATGAGTTATTAGGTGTAATCGTAAGGTGTCCAGTGTAAGTCCTAAATTGGTTCCTGTGTTGATTGTAATTAGACCCTATGAGTTGTAGGATCCCATTACAAGTGGTGCCATTGAGTTGTAAGAATGATAGTGTAGATTGCCTTGCGGGTACTGCCTTGGTTACGACTCATGGTGACACATCGTAAAGAGTGGCTATGAGTTAAAGGTTGAGTCGTAGTCAATGACGGCCCTTTTTAAGCTTTTAAGTTAAGGGCATTCTAGACATATCCCCTCTTACCCAACTTGGAACCCATATTTTATAACCCCTTTAGGGTATCATTATCCCTTATAAACACATCAGAGTAACTTCTCTACACTCTTAAATTCCTTAAGGTCAAGAACACATAGTGTTTATAAGAGGTTGATTAATTGGGGCTTTCAAGGGTGATTTATCTCTGTACATCTTACTATTATAGGCATTTGACTCTTCCCTCATTGTTAATTTTGTAAAAACATATGTATTAAAGTGTTGTTCATATGGAATTATTTTAATTTTTGAAATAAGGGTTGTGGGTTTCGAATGCTTATTGTTTAAAAATGTTTTCCCACAATTTAATTGTGATTAGCCATGCTTTAAATATGTTTTTGAACTAAAGGGTGAATGGGTACAGTGGATTAACTATAGAATTATGATTTTCCCAAACTTGTGACTTTTGAAGTGGTTATGACCCCCACCCATAGTGTGAAATATATTTTGAGTTATATGAATGGTGGGAATTTATAAGTTGAACTAGTATTGAACTATTACATAATATAAAGAGGTATTTGAAACATAGTGGTATGATTTAATGAAAAAGAGAGTCGGTGTTCCCCTACTTTGTATTAATGAACAAAGGGAGTTATTCTCCTCAAGTTAATGGAAATTGTTTTTGTATGATGTGTTACGTGGGAAGTGTAGTTGGTATGACGATACCAATAATGTATTCCTAAATAAAAAATATGGTTCATGATTGGGATTGTGTGATAAATGTTTTAATGAAACTCTAATAAAGGTTGTGTAGCTGAGTCATAAAAGTGGAGGTCTAGGTGACCGACATTGGAAACTGCATTTTCCAACATAGGAGTCAAAGTGTCCAAGGAGGTTTGAGTCCCTCTCATAATTATTATTTGATGATTAGAGAGGTTCGTGTCCCTTGTAAATCATTACATGATTGGGTGCTTAAGTCATCTTAGTATATATTGGGAGGTTTGAGTCTCCCATGTGTGTATATATGAGATTATTCTCCAGTTCCTGTAGCTACATACACTAGGGCCTGACCAGGGGGTGAGAGCAGGGGCATATATAGACCATGTGTATTATTCTATGATGGTTGAGCTACAAAATCTAGGCTAATATTTTTAAAATGCATGTTAAGCCTTGTTCCCTATCCCGACATGTGATATATATATGTATATACATATGATTATGTACATTGATTTGAATGATGTAAAACTGTTGATCATATAATTATGTTATCCTTATCCCAAAGTTGCTTGCTAGCGTTCACCTCGCTAACCATCTTCAAGTGTTGTATCCTTAAGTGATGCAAGAATTGGTCACACTTCTACTTCTCTTGCTCAGTGATTAAAATTCAAGATCAGCTCGTGAGTTGACATTGATGTGGTAAGCTTCTATACGTTGAACGTCTAAATTTTGTGTTTTCTTTCTCTTATGTCTTAGACTTGGTTTTTGCTATTATCGAAGGCATGTCCCAACACTTTATTGATATTTAGTTTTGGATCATTTTTAGAAGGCTTTGTTTGGACTACTATGCTTATTGGGCGGTGCCAGTCAGTCATTTAGCCGGTCGTTAATGGTTGGTCATGGACATGCGTTGAAATTTTCTTAAGCTGTTGCATGGTATCTTGTTATATGTTTGGAATTCATTCAACTTTAGGGTGTGATGTTTTTGAGTTGGTTAGGTACAGGGTTTGATCTTTAGTCCACGTGGGACTTGAGATACCCTACATGGCTAGGCCCTTATTGTCAAGGTGGTATCAAAGCCTAGGTTTGGTGTCATTGGGTATCCAATAAAGCCATGTTGATTAGAGTATCTTTTATGGGTGTATAGTGCATTGAACTTATAAGGGAAAGGCTATGAGGTATTTAGGAATGCTTCCCTTTCTTGTTGCTCTATTTTCAAGCTATACAGTCTAAGTTCTTGAAATCTCCTTTAATTCCTATGTGTTCGCTTTTCAGATTATGGCTCTTATATGATGTGAAGATCATGGAAACTCTTCTGTACTACTTGAAGACAATGCTGATCGGAAAAGCCCTACTATAAGGTACAAACCTGGTCTAGGGGTCTAGTTCTTAGTTTCCCTTTTGGAGTTCCATCGGTCCCCTCTAGTCCTCCTCGAGCTCCTCAGGCTAATATGTCAAATGAAAAATTTCATTAGTCTATTCATATGTTGACTCGGCTGGTAGCTTCTTAGTCTGAGCATGTAGCTTCTGTTACTCTATCTTTTGAGGTTACAAGGGTTGGCCAGTTTATGAGATTGAGTTCTCCAACTTTAAGTGGTGTTAAGGTTAGGAAGGATCCTTAAGGTTTTATCTATAAGATGGAGAAGATCTTGCGGGTTATGCATGCTACTAATGTACAAGGTGTAGAATTTGTGGCCTATCAATTGAAGGATGTAACATACCAATGGTATAAGAAATAAGAACAGTCTAGGGAAGATGATGCCGAATCCATACTATGGGATAATTTGGTAGTGCTTTACTGACCTACTTCTTTTCCCAGGAAGTTAAAGGAGGCAGAAGCAAAAGAGTTTGTTTATCTATACCAAGTTAGGATGATGGTCAAGGAGTATGCCTTGAAATTCCATTAGTTGTCTTGATGTGATCCTGAGTTAGTGTCTAGCGTGAGGGTTAGAACAAGAAAAATTGCTTTTGGGTTATCCCATAATTTAATTCCAGAGAGTAAGGCTTCCTTATCGAACAAGGATATTGACATCTCCAGATTGGTTATGTATATACAGCCAGTTAAGGAAGAGAAGAAAAAGCATAAGGAGATAGAGGAAAGACAAATAAGAAGTTTAGATCTTTTGATCAGGGTGAGGGTCAGTAGCAAAGTGGTAGAGATGGTGGAAAGTGGTCTAAGAATAAGTGTAGGAGTTCTGATTCCTACTTTACGGCTAGTGCTCTTTATCCAAAGCCATCGGGTGATCATCATTCTCATCATGGTGTGGGTTTAGGGCACAGGGTGCCCAATATCATAATGGTGGGGCTCAATAAGCTTTATCATATCCTCCTTGTATATTCTGCGGGCAAGTGTACCATAGGTTTTGTTAAGTAGGGAGGAATACGTGTTTTAAATGTGGTTAGATTGGTCACTTACAAAGGGATTGTCCTTCTAAGTCTGCTTCAGGGTAAAATAAAGTTCCTGCTTTGACTTTATAAGCTCCTGCACCTAAGGGTGCTGCTTCTGCTTCTAGTACCGGCACTGGCTGAAATCGTTCGTATGCTCTTGCTACCCGCCAGGACTCTGAGGCATCTCCCAATATCTTCACTGGTATGTTGTGACTCTTTTCCCATACTTTGTATTGCTTGCATGGTCCAGGGTCTACTTTTTCTTATGTGACCCTATTTGTGGCTGTATATTTTAGTTTTGGTCCTGAGTATATTTTGCACCCCTTTTTTCCTACCCTAATGGACGACTCTGTGGTTGTTAGCAGAGTCTACAGGGGTTGTGTGGAGTCTGTTGGTGATAGAAAAACTTTGGTAGATATAATAGAGTTAGACATGATTGATTTTGATGTCATATTGGGGTAGATATAATAGAGTTGACATGATTGATTTTGATGTCATATTGGGGATGAATCAATTGCATTTATGCTATGCTTCTTTGGATTGTCAGACCCGTAAGATCATTTTTAATTTTCCTAATGAACCGGTTATTGAGTAGGAAGGTAGTTCCCTAGTGCCTAAGGGAAAGTTCATAGCTTCTAGACAAGGGTTTTATCCATCCAAGTGTTTCCCCGTAGGGTGCACCTATTTTTTTCTTGCGTAAAAAAGATGGTTCTCTTCGAATGTGTATTGATTATGGGATATTGAATAAGGTAACCATAAAGTATAAGTATCCACTTCCCAGGATTGATGATCTCTTTGATCAACTTCAGGGTGCTAAATTCTTCTCCAAGATTGATCTTCGATCTGGGTACCATCAGTTCAAAATTAGAGAGGCGGATATACCTACAAATGCTTTTCGAACCTGGTACAAACATTTTGAGTTTTTGGTAATGTCCTTTTGTTTGACCAATTCCTCAGCCATGTTTATGGATCTTACAAATCTGATTTTTCATCAATTCTTGGATTTGTTCGTGATCATCTTTATCAAAGATATTCTAGTTTATTAAAAGAGTGAGGTAGATCATACTAATCACGTCTGCCTTGTGTTGCAGAATCATCAATTGTATGCTATGTTTTTGAAGTGTGAGTTTTGGTTGAAATCTATTACTTTTTTGGTCATGTCATTTCTAATGAAGGGATCATAATGGATCCGCAGAAAGTTGTAGTGGTTAAGAAGTGGCCTTGACCCACGAATCCAACCGATATTCAAAGTTTCTTGGATTTAGCTGGTTATTATAGAAGGTTTGTGGAGAGTTTCTCTTCTATTGCTGCCCCTTTGACTAAGTTAACTCAGAAAAGGCAAAGTTCTAGTGGCCGGATACTTGTGAAGGTAGTTTCAAAAATTTGAAAGACAAGTTGACTGCCGCTCCCTGCCAGAGGTTAGTGATGTATTTGTGGTTTATTGCGATGCTTCCCATGTGGGACTTGGTTGTGTGTTAATGCAACGTAGCAAGGTGGTTGATTATGTTTCTAGACAATTTAAAATTCATGAGAAGAATTATCCGACTCATGACTTAGCGTTGTTAGTTGTGGTGTTTGCATTGAAGATATGACGATATTATTTGTATGGAGTTCATGTTGATATTTATTCTGATTGTAAGAACCTGCAATATATGTTCACTCATAAAGAGCTAATCTTAGGCAGATGAGGTGGCTTGAGCTGCTCAAGGATTATGACATAAGTCTCCATTACCACCCAGGTAAAGCTAATGTGGTTTTTAACCCTATTAGTAGGTTATCCATGGGGAGTCTAGCTCATGTGGATGAGGATAAGAAATAATTTGTGAACGATATTCACTATTTGGCTAACCTTGGAGTTCGTCTCTTGGAATTTGAGGATGGGGGTGTGTTTGTGCAAAAGATGGCACAGTCCTCTATTGGTACTGAAATAAAAGAGAAACAAGTATTGGATCCTGTCTTAATAAAAATTAAGAGAGTTGCAGGACAGAAAAAGTTTGTAGCTTGTGAGATTGGTGGCGATGGTATCTTTAGATACAAGGTAGATTATGTGTTCTCGATTTAGATGGGTTGCGAGAAAGGATCTTGGTTGAGGCTCATGAATCACATTATTCCATTCATCCTAGTCTGATAAAGATTTATCATGATATTTAGGAGATTTATTGGTGGAACAATATGAAGTGAGATGTGGCCAATTTTATGGATAAGTGCATGGTGTGTCAACATGTGAAGGTTAAATATTTGCAGCACAGAGGGTTGTATCAAGAAATTGAGCTGCCTGTGTGAAAGTGGGAAGTGATTAATATGGATTTCATTATTGGTATTCCTTGGTCTTAGAGTCTGTTTGACTTGATTTGGGTCATCGTGGTTAGAATGACTAAGTCTGCTCACTTTTTGCCAATGAACAAGTTTTTCTGCAAAAGATTATGCAAAGTTGTTCCACTAAGAGATTTTAAAGTTGCACGGGATACCTGTTTCTATCATCTCAAATTGTAGTACTCAATTCTCATCTCAGTTTTGGCATTCATTTTAGAGAGGTTTGGGAACTAAGGTGAGCCGTAGTACTACTTTCCACACACAGTCGAATAGGTAAGTGGAAAGGACTATTCAGACACTGGCAGACATGCTTAGAGCTTGTGTGACTAACTATGGTGGTAGTTGGGTCATAAATGACTTGGGGAAGCTATAGAAAATCTCTAAATGATAAAACTAGGTAGTAGAAAATGACCTGAAGGGTCATTAGAACTTCCATTACTAAATGAACTTTCGGCCACAAACATAAAGGATTAGAATGTACCTGAAGCCTAGAACAGGTGACGATACTGGGTCCGCATCTCACTCTCGATATCCCAAGTAGCCTCCTATACTAGGTGCTGCCTCCACTGAACCTTAATTACTAGATTATCTCAAGTGAGCAACCACCTAATATTACTGACCAATATGAACAAATAACTCCTATGTAATGGTCAATCACTCATGAGTCGGATATAAGAACATGAGACGAGTCAGTAATATATCTCCACAATATAGAAACATGGAGAATTGGATGGATGATAGTAAAATATGGGAATAAGGTTAAATCATAAGCCACCGTACCAATTATACAAAAAATCTCAAAGGGTCCAATATATCTGGGACTGGCTTGCCTTTCCTCCCGAACCTCATCGCACCCTTCATGGGCAATACCTGGAGGAATACCCTGTCACCAACTCCAAATCTCAAGGCATGAAGTCTACGATCTATATAAGTCTTCGGCCTACTCTGAGCTGCCCTCATGATAATGATCAAGGTACACCTCTCTAATAATAATGTAAGTGATCGTTGTCAATATATAACCCAACTAGGTTGGGGTCAAATCCCACAGGGGATATGGTGTAAACTTAAGTCATTTGCGAGTAAATCAACTGATAGTTGGATATTTCCTGAAATGGGGTTTTTTTAGTTTAACACATAATTGTAGGTCACTTTAGCTTCAGTGTTTTTAATCAAGATTTAATGGAAAACAAGAATTATTTTCACTACGGTTTTTGGTACTTGACAGATGCTAATAGTTAATCAAGATTCTCACAGTAAATAGGACAACAGATTATCTTTATCAAACTTATGCCTAAATGTCACTCGACCTACTTAGGAGTTGAATCATAGTACTGTAATATTGAATTTTGCCCCAAGTGGCAATGGTAGAGGAAAAATTGCACCCGTTGCACCTGCTCCATCCATTCCATCATCATCGTCATTGAGGTTATACTGGACCGGCTGGTAATCTTGCATTCCTCGAAATGGTCAGTTCCTGTTAGCATTATGTTGTACTGGTGCAACTACTTGCTCTGCACGCCTTGGGTTACCAGGATTTAGCAACTCCACATTTTCAAAATTTTCATCCTCAGGATTTGGATGTCGTGCTTATTTCCCAACATTCTGAACTTTCACCTGAGCTCTAGCTTAGGCTGCTAGTCTGTCAGCCTCTTGCTGGTCTGCCATTATTCCGAGTTGTTGCGGTTCCGGATTAAGTAGTACTAATGGTTCTCTGAAACTTCTGGTTCTTGGAATAAACTACAAAGATCTTGAAATAAACAAAAACAACAAATACACGTAAAACTAGGAAGCTTGACTAACAATCAATTAGCGCACACAAACTTCAATTTACAACCATATTCCCCAGCAATGACGCCATTTGATAACACTCAAACTACACCTCTCTAATGAGAATGTAAACGATCGTTGTCAATATGTAACCCAACTAGGTTGGGGTCGTATCCCACAGGGAATATGGTGTGAACTTATGTCGTTTGCGAGTTAATCAAATGATAGTTGGATGTTTCTTGAAATGAGGGGTTTTGAGTTTAACAAATAATTGTTGGTCACTTTAGCTTCAGTGTTTGTAATCAAGAGTTTATGAAAAACCAAATTATATTCCCTATGGGTTTTGGTACTTGAAAGATGCTAATAGTGATTCATGATTCTCACTGTAAATAGGACAACAAATTATCTTTATTCGAAGTTATTCCTAAATGTCTCTCGACCTACTTAAGCATTTAATTACCTAATCCTCTCGGACTTAGGGAGTTTATATTCACTGATCAGACTTTGCCTCAGGTTAATCAACCTTGTTACAGCATCAATTATTAAATGGAAGTTTTTAGTGCTTCCAAGTCCCTGTCAATAATTCACTTCCTACTGTATTTGATTTTTTATCTCAAGCAAATCAAAGCAGGTGCTATCTATTGTTTGCAACCAATAGACAATGATAAAAATCTTGGAATTATGAAGGAGTCCTATTACCTTTTGAATCTTAAACACTTAGAATCTTACCAAAACTTAACCCATATATCTCATAGTTTGGGTTAGAGGGGTTTATCCACTCATGTTGTAATGATCGGAACAACTAGATGAATTCATAATTTGAAAGATAAACTTACCATAAGATGAATAATAACTAGTGATTCTCAGATTAGATCACAATAGGAATCCTCAAAGTATAAATGGAAATCTCTTCAAAGTTAATTGTTTTTCAAGCCAAGAAACTAGAGAGAAAAGTAACAAAATACGTGTCTCCAAAAGAAGTTCGGAACTGCCTTTAGAAAACCCTAAACAATGCTTTAAATAGTTTACCCTAATTATGGAAAGAAAATCATAGAGTGCAGCAATTTCTTGGATAGGTGACGCCATTCATGAGAACTTATTAGGAGGCTGACGACTTATCACAAATGTCGTCAGCTCCTCTTTGATTTTAAAATTCCTACCTTATCCTAATGACAAACTGTGACGACCTATTAGATCTTTGAAGAATTATCCCGAACGTTGTCACTTATCTACCTCAGCTCCCATGTTCTGCCTTAGACTGATGATAATTTTGACGACCTATCAACTCCATGACGGCTTATCATGAATTGTCGTCACAACTTTCAGATGAGGTCCATTCTCTGTCTAAGGCTGACAATGAAGCTGATAACTTATCACAGGGCTGACAACTTATCAGAAATGTCGTTAGCCATACTTTTTCTTCTTTTTTCTTCAGATTTCAACTCTTTTGCTTCCATCCTTGTTGGTTCTCTAGCATCTTAGCTTCTACTGCAAAATCAAAGAAAACACATTCAAAAACAACAAAAGTTGCTTAAGAATTTGCAATTATTCTCAGTTAAAAGCCTCAAATGTGTTAGCGTCTACTCATATATCACCTCAATTTGTCCTAAATCACCCTAACTCTATCTAATGACTCCTGAAGCAAGTCAGTAACACGAGGCCTAATCTCAAAAGTCTCAAACCATCCAATTGGTGTACAACATCGCGTACCATATAAAGCCTCAAAAAGCTCCATATCAATACTCAAATAATAGCTATTAATGTAAGTGAATTTCTCCAAAGCTAAGTGTTGCTCTCACTGACCTCCATAGTCTATAATAAAGGCTCAGAACATATCCTCAAGGACCTTAATAATCCGCTCTGACTTTCTGCCAGTCTGGGGGTGGAAGGCTATACTAAGATCCATCTGAGTGCCCAACTCTTCCAAAATCTAGAAGTGAAAACCAAACCGCAGTCTAAAATGATAGATATAGGCACACCACGCATACAAATTATCTTACTAACATAGGTACGGGGTAACCTCTCAGCACTAAAGGATATCTGAATAGGAATAAAATATGACGACTTGGTCAACAAATCTATAATGACCCAAATACCATTGGAACCACGGGAAGGGCGAGGTAAACCACTAACAAAGTCCATGCTAATTTGCTCCCACTTCCATTCTGAAATGAGCAATCTCTAAATAAACCCACCAAGTCTCTGATGCTCGACCTTCACCTGCTCACAACAAAGGATACAAGCTACAAAGTCTGCCAGATCTCTCTTCATCCCACTCTATCAATAATTCTACCTAAAATATCTATACATCTTGGCTATACTCGGGTGAATAGAAAAGCTAGAGATATGATCCTCATGTAAAGTCAATTGAATCAAGTCATCAACCTTCAAAAAACAAATGCGACTATCAATCTCAAAACTCCCTCAAAACCTATGGTATCCCTCTTTGATTCACCACTCAGCACCTAATCACAGATAATGCAAAGGCTCTTATCATCAAACTAATGACCCTAAATCAACTCAAATACAAAGACCTTATCTCAATACTAGTTAGAATCCTTCTAGGGTCTGAAATATTAAGTTGCACCATCAAGTTGGCTAAGGATTCAATGTCTTATGACAACTACCTCTAACCAACTAAAATGCAAGCCAATATTCCCATACATACCGCCTTTTGACTTAAGGCACCTGCTACCGCATTTTCCTTGCCTAGATAATACAAGATAGAGATGTCATAATCCTTAAGCAACTCCATCCATCTATGCTACCTAGAATTAAGCACTCTCTGCATCATAAGATATTGAAGACTATGATGATTCATGAAGATTTCATAATGAATGACATAATGATAATGTATCCAAATCTTAAATGTAAAAACTATTGCCGCTTGCTCGAAATCATCTACACATAAGCAATAAAATGACTATGATATATCAATACAAAATCCAAAAAAACACCCAAAGCATAGTAATACATGGTGAATCCTTCACCCTTAACAAAAGAGCCAAAATAGGGGCTGAAGTGAGAAATGCCTTGAGCTTTTCAAAGATCGACTTCCACTCCTCAGACCATCGAAGAGAAACCTACTTCTGAGTTAATCTGGTCATCAACATTGTAATGGTAGAAAAAGTCTTAATGAAATATCTATAGTAACTAGCCAAACCAATAAAACTACAAACCTCAGACAGAGATGTAGGCCTGGCCAAATCACAAATAGCCTCGATCTTCATTGGGTCCCATCCTTAGACACTACATGCCCAAGGAATGTCACCAACTCAAGACAAAATATACACTTAGAGAAATTTACAAAAAACATATGATCTCTCAAAGTGTGACACCCTGAATTTCTACCCCTAGAAAATTTTGAATTTCAAACTCACTGTCCAACCTATGACTCACGATACAAGTCGTAAGGTGTATTGACGGGACATAGGACCTAAATCATAGGGTGTATAGTGAGTTTTGCCTGAGTTACTGCCTTGGTGATGACTTGAGGTCACGGGTCATCAAGACTCTATACGAGTCGTATAGTACTTTCCATAGCCAAAGCAGTGTGGTGCCTAAATACTTCTACCTTGATAATGACTAGACCCAATGAGTTGTAAGGATTCTATACGAGTCGTAAGTTACCATTCATTGGGTGACTAGTGTGTTACCCAAAGGATTTTGTCTTGACTACAACTAGGAAC
Source organism: Capsicum baccatum var. pendulum (assembly GCA_030864225.1). Classification (NCBI taxonomy): domain Eukaryota; kingdom Viridiplantae; phylum Streptophyta; class Magnoliopsida; order Solanales; family Solanaceae; genus Capsicum; species Capsicum baccatum. Next base: position 121,130,670 of record CM061559.1, on the reverse strand, counting down.
CTTTGACTCATAGGGTAACTTGATGAGTCATATGACTCAATCATAACCCGACCAGTGTTGGTGCCCGTTGGTATTGTCCATCCCACAACTAGAGGTCATAAGTCGTAAGGTGACCCTATGAGTCGTAAGGTCACTCATAGCAACTGGGTGATGATTTTTAGTCTTTTTACTAAGGGAATTTTAGATATTTCTATATTTCCCTAAACATAACCAATAACCTTAAAACATAATTGGGACTTCATTCTCATCCATAACACATCAAAAACATTCTCTCAAATTTTATTAAATCCCTAGGGTAGAACAAGCTAGAGTTTCTCATACTTGGCCATCTAAAGATTTAAGGGTTGAATTCTCTCCAGAACTCATAATATTTCAGGCATGTGACTCTACCCTCAAACTTGTTTTACTTAAATCATGAAATTATATGGTTGTTTATGTAGATTTGAACATGAGTTTTGATATGGGTGGAGAATTTTGGCATGATTAATTCTTAAATTGTTTTTCCATGAATTATTATGCATTGTGTATGCCTTATAAATGGTTTTAAACTTATGGGGTGCATGTGCTTGGTGAATAAACTAAGGGGTAATGGTTTTCCCTTATTTGATGATTTTTCCTTAACATATGGCTTTGGAAATTGTGTTCCCTCAATCCAAAATGTGAAATTAATATTGAATATGATTTTGTCACATAGTTTGACTTGCTCTCTTATCTTAAAGCATTGTCATAAAAGTTTAATGAACCATAGATTGATTTTATTGAACCTTTGGGTTTATGGATTCCCCATATGAATGAATAATTAAGCCTAGAGGGTTTATGAATTTACCCATATGATGGTTAATTATCATGTCATTATAACAATAACGTGCATATGAGGTTGGTATGACGATACCAATGGGATGCCTTATTGAATGAATTGGTTCAATTAATATGAATGTGTGCTAAATATTTTAATTGGGCTTAAAATAGGGTTGTGTATCTAGGATATGAAAATGGGGGTCTCTAGGGACCAATACTAGAAACCGTGGTTGCCGACGTGGGGGTTTAAATAACCCTTATTATATGATTGGGTGGTTCGAGTCAGCTATGTTAAATAACTAGGTGCTTAAGTCACATTTGATATATGCTGGGAGGTTTGAGTCCCCTATGGTGAATATGTATAAATGAATATTCTATGGTTCATGCGCCTACACACACTGGGGCCCTTTTAGCTGGGGGAAAGCTGGACCCATATAGCCCGTGGGTGCCCTATTATGATAGTGATGCGATGCAGCCCGAGTTAATATTTTGAAGTGCATGCTAAACCTTTTTCCCTACCCTAACACTTTATATATATATGTATATATATGTATATATATATGTATATGCATATGCTTGTATCATTTGGATTTTGACTTGTTTTGAATTATTGATCATGGCATTACTTTATCCTCTTATCTATGAGTTATATGATAGATCTCAACCCGCTAACCATCCCCAGACGCTGCATTCCCATGCAATGTAAGGTTTGGAGATACTCCTACTTTTCCTGTGTAGTGATTAGGTGACTTACGGGTTGATCATGAGTAGACTTGAAGTGGTGAGCTTCCATCCTCTAGAAGAGCTTCATTTTATGGTTTTGTTTCCTTTATGTCATAGACTTATTTTTTTTTGATATCGTCAGGGGAATGTCCCTACTAGATTGATTTTGGTTATTAGAAGGCTTTGTAGATACTATGGATTGGGTATTGGTTGTTGATATATATTAGTTTCATTTGGGTTTATCTTTATCTATCTTTTTATATGTTCGGAATTCATCTACTATTAGTGTATTATGTTCTGGTTGGCTATGAAAAGGGGTTGGTATCCGATCCGCGATGGACTTGAGATACCCATCATGGCCAGACCCTGGTTTGGGTTATGAAAGAAAGCCTGGAGCACAATCCTCAAATATTGTATATGCTCCTCCTTACTCCTTAAATACATAAGGATGCCATTTATGAACACAATCATAAAGAAATACAAATAAGGTATGAACACATGGTTCATAAAATTCATAAATGCGGCCGGAGTGTTAGTCAACCTAAAGACATCACTAGAAACTCATAATGACCATAACGGGTGCTAAAGGCTATCTTCGTGACATTCTCAGCCCAAATCCTTAATCGATGGTAACCGAATCTCAAATCAATCTTAGAGAACATTGTTGCTCCCTAAATCTAGTTAAACAAATCATCAATGTAAGACATAGGATATTGGTTTTTCATCATCACCTTGTTAAGCTACTATAATAAATACATGTATGCATAAACTATTCTTTTTATTCACAAACAACACAGGATCTCCCCAAGGAGACACACTCGATCTAATAGAAACCTTACCAAGAAGATCCTGGAGCTGAGAATTTAGCTTCTTAAGTTTGGCAGGAGCTATACGGTAAGGTTCCATAGAAATAGGTTGAGAGCTTTGCTCATGATCATTAACAAGCTCAATATCATGCTCAAGAGGAGGACCATGTCGATCGATAGGAAAACATCAGGAAGCTCACAAACTACAGAAACATAGTCAAGCGATGGACTCTCTATACTAACATCACAAATATAAGCGAGATAAGACTTGCATCCCCTCAAAATAGGCCTCCTAGAATGAATATAAGAAATAATCTTCATCGGCTTGCGGCTAACCACTCCATACCACACGATTAAAGGTATGTCGGGCATGGATAAAGTAACGATCTTGTCCAAATAATCCACGATCGCATGATAGTAGGATAACCAATCCATGCCTATAATCACGTGAAAATCCACCATATCTAACACAATAAGATTAGCCTGAGTATCAAACTCTTGAACAACCACAACACGTGATCTATAAACCCGATACTAGATACACACATGACACAGACAATGAGTCCCAAGATAACTCTAACCATGAGGCATAATAAGAAGACACATAACAATAAGTGGATCCCAGATCACATAAAGCATAAGCTGACTGATAGCATACCAAGATCATACTTGTGATAACAACATTCGAAGACTCTACCTTGGGCCAAGAAGATGCTACATACAACTGACCATGCCCTCCACCTGGCTGATCTCCTAATTGATCTCTCGTCTAACCTGTCTGAGGACCTCCACAAATATCCTGAGGACTACCCCTACAACCATGTATACCACTTCTAGTTGGGGTGAAACTTCATTAATAGGTGAAATACTCTAAACTGAAGGAACCAACACTCCACAGCTGGGGCACTCTCTCAAGAAATGACCAAAAGCTCTACAACTATACCTTACCCTAGGCACTATACCAAAATTAGAAAATCTGACTGACCCAAAAGAACCATCACAAGTAGAATTACCAGAAGATGAACTTCTTAAAGACTGACTACTACCTTGACTAGGACGATCACCAAAACTAGACTGGCCTCCATTGGTAATTTGAAGGGTGGTCTGAACTGGCCTACTTGACTAACCCTAATGCTAATACAACTGGGGTGGAGGGTACCTACCTTGAGAACCACTACCTTTCCCACTGATACTACAATGAGAACACGATTTCTTATCACTTCCCCCTTAGGCCTCATGCTACATTTTCTCTATAAACTAAGCATGATTAGAAAAGTCATGATCCGAACGAGGTCCTAGACATAATGGGCATCCCAAGTCCAACCAAAACTGGGGACCACCCCCTGTTACCCAACCCAACTACTTATATCCAGCCTTAGATGGATTGAATTTTGAGCATATAACAAAATAATGTAAATCCTCTCATGAAGACTCTGGAATAGGGTGACAACCATGACCGACTCAACTGAGTCTAACCGTACCGAACCAACCATCCAACTATACAAAACCAAACCAAGGGTCACAAACCAGGCCGTAACAGAAGGGAATACTAAAGAACAATATGATAATCAATCCCAAAATGTTATATGATGGAACAACCAACAATATCATCAAAGAGATTAAGCTTCAACACCAATACAAATGCCAAGAAAAACACCAATATCGATCCCGCCCATACCAACCTCCAGAAATACCATAAAGCCTTTATCCAAAAGAGTAAGAATATCCAGTTGGGACATGCCCCCAACCATGGGAAGAACCAATATCCATAATAAAATAAAAATGTCCAAAGATCTCCATAGCATAAAATGGAGCCTTCCAAAAGGATGAAAACTCACCACTTCAGTCCAAATACTGATACCGAACCCAAGTGCTAAACAGAAGAAGTAGAATGGCCGATTCCTGCATAGCGTGGGTATACATCCGCCAGTAGACGAGTAAGCTAATGATCGTTAGCATGACCTGAGGATTAAGATAAATTAAAGCCATTTATAAAACCAAGTAAAACCATCCATGATGCATGCAACCAATCATATATAAGTGCTGGGAAAGGGATTCGGGTTTCGAATGCACCTAAATCATTACCTGGGCTTAATTGCTTTCCCATCCTAAAATACCCACAACCAATATGGATTCAGCTCCCCCTGCTGAAAGGGCCCAGTTCCCCAGTTCATGTAGATGTATGAATAGTGAAATATCCCCTTGGGATAACTAGTACATCCCTTAATATGAGGTGTGGCATCATGCACATGGTCCACCAAGAACAACCTCAAACTGGAAAATATGAGTTTCCAGTTTTGGTCTCTTCAAGACCTCCACCTTTTACAACTTAGATACATCTCGCCCTTTAATGCCGAATTAAAAATTGTTTCCCAACAATCCATTTACCATTTATTAACCAAGGCCATTTAGTGGTGGTATCGCCGTACCAACCATACTTGTAAGTATTGTCCATAGCCAACCACATATAGGTATAGGGAACCTTAGGTGCCCTTTTAATTACCATCTTACAAGCATAATCATTTAGCCATTTAACTTTCCAAACCATTTAATCCATGCAAAAATCCTTTTCCAAGTCTAAAACAAGCAAGAGTTCCATTTAAAAGAAGCCAATGCAGTGAATGTATCTTTATAAAATTTTGTCTAACACACTAGGTGAATAATCTATATCCAAAACCAATTCCAATTACCAACAACTATTCCCACATAATCCAATTATCCAAAACCATCATTAATGCATAGAAAAACATAATTAAAACCATCTAAAACCATAACCAATCATTTATAAATAAAACCCCCAATTCATATTTGAAAACCCAAAAGCATTCAATGATAAAATCATGAAAACCAATAGTAAAATCATGCCTTTAGTTGGAACTAACAATGAGGGAAGAGAACATGCCTTATACCAAAGAATTGATGGAATGAAATACCCAAAAAAAACCCAAAGTAGTCCTTAAGATGAAACCCTAGCTTTCTTGGCCTAAATTTTTTGAGAGGATTTTAGACTATTTAGGAGTAGTTTTGAAGTGTTAAAGAGTAAAGTAATAGGGTAAATACTCTTCCAAGTAGGCTAGAAGTCCTGGAGTCGTATTAGGGTAAGAAGGGAAATATCCAAATACCCCCACTTATGTTGCACAAAAGTCCCATCACAGGGATACGACTGACCTATACGAGTTGTACCCTTCCAATACCCCAACCCTTTACCCAACACTATCCAGCATACGACTCATTCAACCAAGTCGTAGCTAAAGCATATAATCCATAACTTCCATCTATCTCTCTAAAAAAATAAAATACCTAGAGGATTGAACACTGTCCCCTATACGAGTACTAGAAACGACTCATACCAAACCATACGATGTGTTATTCCCCAAGTCGTATCCATTCTAGTAACCCATCCATCCAATCAACCAACATTGGTTAGCATACAATAGGACCATACCACTCATACCCCAGCATACGACTCGTACCCATGAGTCATATTGGGCCCGGATAACAAAATTCTAGGAAAAATTCTAAGGTCAAAAACCCAGGACAGAACATTCTCCCCCACTAGGAATATTCGTTCTCGAAGGTCGGATAAGATAGAGGTAACCACACACATAGAGTCATTTTTGAATTATCAAACATATTCCCAATCTTCATTAAAGCTTGAAAAAAAAGAGACAAAGATATTAATCTTATCTTCCACATTATAGTTCCACCACAGAACCTTAGCCGAAGCCACATCCTTAGTCCGTAACCGCCAAACCTACCTATCCAATATCTCAATCGATACCACTTCATAAGACAGAGAACCCAAATTACCCAATCCCTCCAGAGAAATAATCAAAAAAGGATCACAAATGTACTTCCTCAACATGGAAACATGAAAGACCGGATTAATCAAACCCAAAGTAGAAGGCAACTCCATTTCATAAGTAACATTGCCAACACTCCATAAAATCATATAAGGACCAATGAATCGGGGACTGAGCTTCCCCTTCTTGCCAAATTGCACTACTTTCTTCATGGGAGATTCCTTTAGGAATACCTTGTCCCCAACCCCGAACACCAAGTCTCTATGCCTAACATCCGCGTAAGACTTTTGGCAACTCTGGGCAGCCTTAAGCCTATCCCAAATTACCTTTATCTTCTCCATAGCTTGATAAACCAGATTTGAACCAAACATGTCCACCTCACCAAGCTCAAATCAACCAATTTAAGATCTACACCTCTTACCATAAAATGCCTCAAAAGACGCCATACCAATACTCGAATGATAGCTATTATTGTAAGCAAATTTTACCAAAGGTATATGCTCAACCCAATTGCAACCTTATTCAATCACATAGGCCCAGAGCATATTTTCCATTGTATGAATAGTTCTTTTTGCTTGCCCATCCGACTGTGGATTAAAAATAGTACTCAGGCAGACCGTAGTCCCCAACCCTTTCAGAAATAACCACCAGAAATCAGATGTAAATTGCATACCATGATAAAAAATAATTGAGACAGGTACCCTATGCAGCTTCACAATCTCCTAAAGATACAGCTTTGCAGTCCTCTGCCAAAAAGGTAGTTCTCATTGGTAGAAAGTGAGTAGACTTCGTCATCCTATCCACAATGACCCAAATCGAATCAAATTGGTTTCGAGACCGAGAAAGATGGATAACAAAATCTATATTAATCATCTTCTACTTCTATTTGGGATACTCTATTTATTGATGCAATCCACCAGGACTCATGTGCTCAACCTTATCCTATTGACATACCATGTACTTGGCCATAAGATCAACCATATACCTCTTCATGCCATTCCACTAATAGATCTACTTGAGATTATGATACATCTTTGTCAGGATGAATAACATAGCGCGACTCATGCGCCTTAGCCATAATCCTTTGCCACAGACCACTAACATCAGAAGAACTCAACCTCCCTTGGTACCGCAAAGTACCATCACCACCAATATAAAACACTGCTACTATTTGCCCACCAACATTACTCTTGATTTTCATCAAGACAGGATCCAACACTTGCTTCTCCTTAATCTATGCACCAAGATACGATTAAACCACTTCTTGTACCATCACGCGAATATCCTTAGAGTCCATGAGAAAAACTCTAAGATTAGCCAAATGGCGAATATCCTTCACCAATTCCTGCTTTCCTTCCTCTACATGATCCAAACTCCCCATAGACAACCTGCTAAGAACATCAACAACCATGTTATCCTTGCCTGGGTAGTAGTATATCATAGTCTTTGAGAAGCACAGGCCATCTCAGTTTATTGAGATTAAGCTCCATCTGCATGAACACATACTAAAGACTCTTACAATCAGAAAAGATATCTACGTGAACACCATACAGATAATGCCACCATATTTTCAAATCAAACACAATTGCCAACAACTTCAAATTATGAGTAGGATAGATCCTCTCATGCACCTTTAACTGCTTGGAAGCATAGACAAATTACCTTCCTATGCTATATCAAAATACCACCGATCCTTACCCGTGATGCATCACGATAAACCACAACCCATCATTTCCTTTCGACAAAGTCAAAATTGAAATTGATGTGAGCTTATCCTTTAACTTCTAAAAAGTCCCCTCACAAGAATCCAACCAATAAAACTTAGCCTTTTTCTGAGTCAACTTATTCAAAGGAGCCGCTATTGTGAAGAAGCTTTCCATAAATCGCTTATAATACCCGACTAAACCTAAGAAGCTTCGGATGTCGGAGGGAATTATGGGCCTAGGCCATCCCTTCACTGTAACTACCTTTTAAGGATCAACCATTATCCCTTCACTAAAAATAATATGATCCAAGAAAGTCATGACATTCAAGCAAAACTCACACTTAGAGAACTTGGCATACAATTGTTGTTCCTTTAAGGTCTGCAACGCCATACGAAGGTGATTAGCAAAATCCACTTCACTCTTTAAATATACCAGAATGTCAACAAGAAACACACTAACAAAGAGATCTAAATACTGCCTAAAAACTATGTTTATCAGATCTATAAATACTATCGGGGTATTGGTCAATCTTAATAACATCTCCAAGAACTCAAAATGCCCATACTGAGTACAAAAAGCTGTCTTGGGGATATCCACCTGCCTAATCTTAAGTTGATGGTAGCCTGACTAAAGATCTATCTTAAAAAAATATGTCACTTTATAACAGATCATACAGATCATCTATCCTTGAGAGAGGATACGTTTCTTGACCGTTACCTTATTCAACTACCTGTAGTAAATGCACATCCAAGGGGAATCATCCTTTTTGCACATAAACAACACTGGTGCACCCCACAAAAAAACTCTAGGATGGATAAACTCTTTATCTAGAAGATCCTTAAGTTGCTCCTTGAGTTCCCTCAACTCAGTCGGAGCCATTCTATACGAAGGAGTAACTATTGGAAAGCAAATCAATGCCAAACTCTATTTCCCTATCTAGAGGAACACCAGGAAGATCATCCAAAAAGATCTATGGAAATTCATTAACCACAGAAATTGACTATAAAGAAGGATCTTCTGAGTTAGAATCTTAAACCCAGACTAAGTGATAAAGACACCCCTTGGAGATTAACCTCCGATCTCTATGATAAGAAATAAACCTTCCTTGAGGAGCTAATCAACTACTCTCCTATTCTATAATCGGTTCACAGGAAACTTAAAGATAACTTTCTAAGTCCAACAGTCTAAGGACGCGTAATAGGAGTGTAACTAATCCATACCTAAGATGACATTAAAATCCACCATCCCTAGCTCAAACTATTCCACTAAAGTCTGCTTATTACCAACATACACCACTCACCCCTATAGACCCTTTTAGAAATAACCAAGTCTCCTATCAGGGTAAAAATAGAAAAAGGATCCAAAATAACTTCAAGATCAAAACCAAAACATCCAGCCACATAAGGAGTCACGTAAGAATTAGTGGACCCCGAATCAAGAAAATAATATACGTCATGAGAAAAGAGTTGTAACGCACTAGTAATGACATCAGGTGATGCCTCAAATTCCTACTGGGCCGCCAAAGCATACAACCTATTTTGACCAACATTAGAACCAGGAGCAGTAATAGAAGCTGATGCAATACCACCAAGTGTAGGAGCAGAAGATGAAGCCACAAAAACATTGTTTGCCCCCGTAGTGACCTTATTAACTGGAAAATCCCTGAGCCAATGACCTGGATGGCGACACCTGAAGAATTTGTTCCTCCCTTATTCATAATAACCCTAATGTGGTTGACCATAGCACCAACAAAAAGGGCATAAAGAAAATGACTAACCTCTACTTGCCTGAGATTAGGCACCCTATGCTCGAAAATTATCATAACCCCGATAATTCCTAGCTCTTGACTCCTTCGGGTAAGGGGTACTGGTAGTATAGAAGGAACCCGAGCTCCCCTACTTTTTCTTCAGCCACTTACTGCTATCCCGACCACCCTGGGACTGTACATCTCACGGATAAGAAAAGCTACCCTATTTTCCCTGCCTATGCCCAAAATCTACCTACCTCTTCTTCTTATCCTCCACCTACTGCTTATGGATAGTCAACCGAGAAATATCCATATCCTTGATGAACAAAGTAGTCTTACTCTCCAAGATCAGGTCTCTATTCAACCCAGAAGCAAACTTTCTCATTTTTGTTCACATGTTAGCCACCAAGTAAGGAGCATACCTCAATAGCTAATTGAACTTCAAGGCATACCTCAGGTTTTGAGGAAAGAAATAATCTAATAAGGCAGTAGTAAAGTCCTCCCATAATTTAGATTCTTCCACACCCCCTATCTCTATCCTACTCCTCATACTACTGATAAGTAACATCTTCGAGCTGATAATCTCCAAAGTTCACCCCCTCTACATTGATATCTTACATCACCCAAAATATCTTCTCTATTTCATCCAAGAAGCCTTTACTCTAGTAAAAGTAGGAGGACCTATCTTCATAAATTATCCAAACCTTGTGGCTTGAGCAGATAACCCACCAGATGCATCACGCGCAACCTGAGCAGTAACCAACTGAGCAATACATGGATAGATTGATAGAATTCTACATTCATCACATTCCCCTAAGGAACCTGAGAAGAACTGGTAGGATTAGGAGGAACCCCAGTACCATCCAGAATAGGAACCTGAGATCGAAGATGTACCCCAATTGTAGGACGTACCTCTTCAGTATCATCCTCTGATGGGATAGAATAATTTCATTATTTTCTAGATCTACGAGGAATGATCTGAAAGACAAACAAATAAGGATTAGAGAAGATTTCTGAACTTTAGACTCCAAGCTTGAAAATAGAATACCAAGAAAGTGAAATATTTTTAAATGTCTTGCAGTCTCTCTCTTATGAGTATGGCGCGAACACACCCCTAAAAGAGACTCTACTCGACATGACTTTGTGGATATCCCAGTTGACCAATAACATAAAACTCTGACACCAACTTTTATTACCCAAACTAGGTCCTAGATGAATGGGCATCCCAAGTCCAACCAGGACCGTGGACCGCCCCCTGCTAACCAACACAATCACCTATATCTATCCTTAGATGGGATGAATTTTAAGCATATAACAAGATAGCATAAATGCTTTCATGAAGACTCTGGTATAGGGTTACAACTATGACCAACCCAATAGAGTCTAACCATACAAAACCTACAATCTAACCATATGAAACCAAACCAAGGTCCATAAGTCAGGCCATAACCAAAGGGAATATCAAAGAACAATATCATAATAAATCCCAAAATGCAATATGATGGAACAACCAACAATATCATCCAAGGGTGTAATCCCCAACACCAATACCAATGCCAAGGCAAACACCAATAGTGATCCTACCCACATAAACCCCCAGAAGTACCACAAAGCTACTATTCTAAAGAGTAAGAATATTTGGTTGGGACATAGCCCCAACCATGGCCAAAACCAATATCTATAATAAAAAAACATCCAAAGATATGCATAACATGAAATAAATCCGTTCAAAAGGAAGGAAGCTCACCACTTCAGTCCAAATACTGATATCGAATCCATGTCCTAAACATGAGGAGTAGAATGAACTATTCCTGCATAGCATGGATATACAACCACCATTAGGAGGATTAGAGAGTGATCACTAGTATAAACTTTGGATAAAGATAAAATAATATCATTTGTAAAACCAAGTAAAACCATAAATGATCCATACAACCATGCATATATAAGTGTAGGAAAAGGGAACCAAGTTTAGCATACTCTTAAACCATTACCTGGGATGTGTAGCTTTGCCATCCTAAAGCACCCATGAGCAATATGGGTTTAGATACCCCTGTTGAAAGGGCCTGCTAAAAGGGCCCTAGTGCGTGTAGCCACATGACCAGGGGAATATTCCATTGGAATGACTAGTGTATCCCCAAATATGAGGTGTGACATCATTCATACGGTCCACTAAGACCAACCTCAAACCAAAAAATATGAGTTTCTAGTTTTGGTCCCCTCGTGACCTCCATCTTCCATGGCTTATCAACACCCCCTTTAATGCCCAATTAAATATCGTTTCCAAAAAATCCATTTACTATTTGTTAACCAAGTATATTTAGTGGTGGTATCATCATACCAACCATGCTTGTAAGTGCTATCTATAGCCAACCACATATAGGTATAGGGGACCTTAGGTGCCTTTCCAATTACCATATTAAATCCACTTAGGGGAATATGTACCCCACAAGTGTAACCATTTATCCATTTACCTTACTAAACCATTTAATCCATGCATAAATCCTTTACCAAGTGTAAAACAAGCAAGAGTTCCATTTTAAAAAAGTCAATGCAATGAACATAAATTTATAAGCATTTTGTCAAACACATTGGGGGTATAATATATATCAAAAACCAATTCTAATTACCAACAACCATTCCTATATAATCCAATTATCTAAAACCACCATTAGTTCATAGAAAAACATAATTAAAACCATAGGAAACCATAACTAGCCATTAATAAACAAAACCCCCAAGTCATATTTGGAAACCCAAAAGCGTTCAATAATAAAATCATGAAAACAAATTGTAAAATTATGCCTTTAGTTGGAATTAAATCACCAAAGCAAGCCCCAAATTAGTCCTCAAGATGAAACCCTAACTTTCTTGCCCCATAGCTTTTGTAAGGATTTTAGATTATTTAGGAGTAGTTCTAAGTGTTAAAGAGTAAAATAATAGGGTAAATACACTTCCAAGTAGGTTAGAAGTTGTAGGGACTTATTAGGGTAAGTAGGGAAATGTACAGAATACTCCCACATAAGTTGGACAAAAGTTCTGTCACAGGGATATGTCTGACCCATAAGAGTGGTACCCGCCACTCGTATAATACCCCAACTCCTTGACCCAACACTTTCTATCGTACGACCCATTCAACCAAGTCATATCCAAGTCATACAATCTGTACCTTTCATCCATCCCTGGCAGAATAGAATACTAATAAGATTTAACACTATCCCCTATACAAGTACTAGATATGACTCATACCCAAACATTTAACTCATTATCCCCTAAGTAGTATCCATTACAATAACTCATCCATGTCACCAATCAAAACTATTCAGCATATGATAGGACCATACCATTCATACCGTAACATACGACTCGTACCTATAAGTCGTATTGGATCTGGAGAATAGAATTTTAGGAAAAATTGAAAGGCCAAAAACCCATGATGTAATAAGAAACCTTAGAAAAGGACCTACCCACAACAACCAAAATATGTGTAGACGCACAGAGTAAAAGTCTTAATCCTCTAACAAAGCAACGAACTCTCTTATACGCAGTATTCAGAATTGAAGTAGTATACTTAGCAAACTCATAAAATTGAGCCTCATAATCTATAATAGTCACGGAGCTCTTATCCAAACTCAAGAATTGATCTCTCAAATGATTCCCAAGATTGCGAGGCACATACTTCTCTAAGAAGATCTTAGAAAACTGAGTATATGTCAATAAGGGAGATCCAGTTGGCCTGGAATCAAGATGACCTCTCCACCAATGTTGAGCAGCCAAATCCAACTATAAAGTAGTGTAATCCATACCATAATTCCCAACTAAGCCCAAATTACAGAGCCTATCTTCATAAATAATTAAGAACTCATACACATCCTCGCCTGATGCACTAAAAAACCTAGGCAGAGCCAATCTCATGAATATACCCAATATCTTCTGCTCCTAAATAGGCATAGTAGGCTGGGCAACTACTGGATAAAGAACTACCAGTTAGGAAACTGCGGGTGTAGAAGAGACCTCAACTCTAAAAGCTGCAGCTACTGGATGTGCTCCTACCTCAATACCACTCTAATTCATAGATTGTGTACTATAAGATAGTGCACCTCCAACTAATACCAAAAGATGAGCCAAAGCATCCATGATCACTGAAGAAGAAATAAACCTCAGTGGAGCTTGTGCTGGTCCTTGGCCCACCGCTGGCTGGGGTGGAAGAATCTCTGGATCAAAAGCTGGAATAGGGTCTGGTAAAGACCCCCTATCCTAGCTCCTAGTTGAGAACACATCCTTAGTCTTTCCATAACCTGTTGTTCATCCATAAATAGTGATAAGATCCTTAGACTCGACCTTGGTTCGCTCATCTTATGTAGTGGTAGCACGTGTCTTAGCTATTTGTGAAAGAATAAAACCAAATGAATTCTTTATAAACCAACTCGTAACATGAAATGAGTGAAAGAAGTGTATAAATCTTAAGATTGTCCAATAGCCTCCCAAGGATAACAAATAGATGTCATCATTTCAATCTGTGAGACTCTACTAGACACTTGATTTTGTACCAATAATACTGGTATAATAAAGGATCTGATACTAATTTTTCATGACCCAATTTATGAGTCATGATGACATATACTTTATTGTGCTAGTAGGTAAGACAAATTGTAGCTTGAAGCTATAAGTAATAGCTAACGTGATGGAGAATGACTTAGAAGATGGAAATAAAAAACTAAAGACTTACATAGCAATAAGGCAGTAATAATAGTCTAATGGGTAAATAAAAGGTCAACAATCATCCCAAGACTCAGTAATGTCGGTATAAGAGCTACTACAATAAACTATAAGAACTAAAAAGTTAGGTACAATTTGTCTTGAGAATGAAAGATGAGACATAAATAAATAGAAGTATGACAATTTGTCTCTACAATTAACCTAACATGATCGTCATATCAACGATGACAACTAGTACCCAAATCTAAACAGAAAAGGTACAAGAGTGTAGTATGAGTACCAAAACCATAGTTACTCAATAAACATATTAGCCGATTGAGATAAATTATGATATAAGTATGATAAAATATGAGATAAATAAGTTAAGTCAAGGTCAAAGGGCAACCTTGGAAATAAGCTCTAGCACTGCTATGCATAAATGCTTAAATAAATACAAAAAAGTAACGTAAAGATCACATATTTATAATTACTAAATTGGCCCGCAAAATCCAATAAGTACAAAAAAGTAAATAACCCTACGTAGGCCCTATAATCCCGGAGGGTACAATCTATTTAACACCCCAAAAACCTATCCCGAGATGTCACACGGTGCTTAAGGCCACACGTGGCCTCAAGCTAACCCTCTAAGCCTGTCATCACTTTCAAAACTCACTATAACACTAATCATTTTAAAATAGGGAAGAATAATCATGACATAAGCATACTGTGATATGAAGAAA
The DNA here is from genome assembly GCA_030864225.1 of Capsicum baccatum var. pendulum. Classification (NCBI taxonomy): domain Eukaryota; kingdom Viridiplantae; phylum Streptophyta; class Magnoliopsida; order Solanales; family Solanaceae; genus Capsicum; species Capsicum baccatum. Next base: position 121,115,649 of record CM061559.1, on the reverse strand, counting down.
TATTGTCCTATACAAACAAAATACTGAAAGTTCTATACATACTGGTACTCTAGTCTGATAAAGCCTCTACTACAAAAGACTGAGGAGCCATTGGGATAGATCCCCAACTAACTCGCCTGAATTAAAAAGAAATAACTATCTACTATCAAGGCCAAAAATTAGGGACATAGGTCCTCGAACCATGAGGACTCACCAACTATAAGAATATAGATGGAGGTACTCAAAGATCACTATCACTGCTGAAACTGAGCACCTGAACCTACATCACAAGAAAATGTAGAACATAGAAGAGTATGATAATTAGTACTTGGGATTGTACTGAGTATGTGGGGGTGTATGCAACACTTTTAAACGATATAATAAATGTAAATTAAAGTCATGCATGCTGACAATAATGACGCTCTTCGCTTGAATTTCCTGAAACATAATTTCCATAAATCATCGATAATAACACATTCTTCACAAATCTCATAAATCATTGGACTCAACTCAAACTCTGTAACTCATGACTTAGAGTGACTCGATAACTTAAGAAATTTAGACTATTATAGACTTAGGAGTTTTTTATAACCGACATAAATCAGGTGAGCTGCATAGTGTCTAACGCTATGCCCTCCTAAGGAAAGAAACCCATATTGGCGGGAGCGTTATACTCTTGCCAGGGAGTATAACCTCAAAATTATCTATGTGATCACAAACTCATCTCTTTGGCCCTCAAATTTCAATCCTACGGTGGTACGTAGTTCTGAAAAAGTAGGATGCGCTGAACCCACACTTCCCACTCGGTGTTAAATACTCCTCCCAGACTCAGCTTAGAACGCATTAGAAAATCCACCTTAATCAACTCAATGGTCTATCATGAAGACCAAATCATAAATATATCACATCTATAAATCATATACAACTTGTGGAATCCTAACTCGACCAAACTCAAATAGTCTTTCTTAACATCAAGTACACTTGCTTATCAAATCATATCAAGTATCAAAAGCTTCAATAAAATATCATAGGACTCATTCTTGATGCTCAAGATCAGTATCGATATATATTTAATACTCAATCTTCTCATGGAAAAGCATAACTCATGACATTTATCTTAAATCACTTAGAAATCATCAATACATAATAACAAAATACAATTCATGGCACAAATTCTTAATTTAAGAAATATGATGATAAAATAATCATAAATATCAAACTTAGTCAACTCAAATCTCATAAATCATAAATAAAGAAATTTGGGTGTAAACCCACTTGCAAGGATCATGAAATTCTAATAGTAAAAAACAATTCTTTGGGCATAAGAATGAAAGGGTATTCTTGTTCAAGCCCCACATACCTTGGATCATAATTTTAAGATGAATAGACTTCATTGAAAACTCTTCTTCACACCTTTGAGCTAAGTTTCTTGATACCTTTAACTTAGAGAACTTGATTCTTGAAAAACTCTGTGAAATATATGGAAGATTCTTGGATTTTCTTGGAGAAGTTTTGGATTTGGAATTGGAGGAGAGAAACCCTAGCTTTAGATATTTCTTGGAAGAGATTGGAGAGAAAAATGAATTGCTCTTCTCTACTTGGATATATATATATATAGGACAAAATGGGAAGAAATAATCAAAATATCCTTGAGCAAATTCTAGAAATGGAGATTGAGTTTTTCCCTTGGCACGTCATTCCATGATCATGGACATTTACTAGATTTTAACAATTGGGAAACTGCTCAGTGGCGCGATATAGTGAAATCGCGTTTTCACCTTGGTTGTGACCTGAAAGGGCAATGGAACGCAGTGGAATCACGTTGGTGCACTAGAATTTGAAAATCCTAAAATTGAGCATTGACGCAATGCGTCAATATCACGGAGGCTTACTAGAAAATGAAAATTGCCATTTTGGTAGGATCCGCGATGCGCTAAAGTGCCAAGTGGTACACTGTCTCACTAAAATGGTTCTAACTCTTCACCTGAGTATCGGAGATGGAAATCTTATTCAATCATCTACATGAAAAAAAGTATAAATTATAGAAATACAATATGGCATAAATATCAATCACTTTGGAAGTCATCCATATTCACTCAAAAGATGGATTTAGGCTTAAGAAATGATCGGGGTATTACAATCTGGGATAGTAAATTGTACAATAACCATAAATTACCAAGTATCTTTCCATAACTAAGAATCCATACAAACCATATCATATCACAAATAACTACAAATGCCAGACATAAACTAGGACTTAATAGCATTATCATAATTACCATCATTTACCAGACTTGAACTGGGACTCATATTATCAACATTATTATAAAATTCTAGACTTGAACTAAGACTAATACTATCACTATCATCATCAATTGATGGACTTAAATCGGATCTCATATATTAATATTATCATTAATTGCCATACTTGAACCAAAGCCTATATAATAAAAACAAACATCAATTGCCAAACATGAACTGGAACTCCTATATCATCAAACCATATTAGTAGACCATGTAAATTGATACGGGAATAAAGAGTTCAAAACCATTTACAAGGAGTCAAGCTTGGGAATTACCAATCCTTCATGGCTTGTTTATGAAGATAGATGCGTGTGAATATGTTTTGAGTCCCTCCAAAGGGTTTCACATATGAAGTATGACACTGGGGAAAAAAAATAAGCATTTGACTAATAACTGCCACTAAAGGATATTTTAATAATTTTGTCCATGGGTCACTTTTGGGACCATTAGGGTTATTTTCTTTAGCTTGTTTTGACTATTGAATGAATATTGGTCTTAAAAGAGTGTATGGTGAACTTGTATTGAATGTGTTCTTAGAAAAGAGAGTTTTGAGGGTATTGAATCCCTCTTGGTTCACGTAGAGATTAGGTGTTTGATTCTATTAGAATTAAGGGTTATCGGATTTGAAACATCCATTACTCTTAATTTCTTAATAGTTTCTTATGTATACCTTCTATCTCTTATCTTGCATATATTATCCTTAGTTTATTTAGTCTATTTCATTTTATAGTATCTTGATCCATTTATTTGGTATCAGATCTGAGCTTGATTTCGTTCCCACAAAGTTAATCTTTGGTCTATTTGTGTTGAAAATCGAAAATCATAACATAAAGAAAATTTTTATTCCTGTTTTAACCCTAGGCCGAAACTTTGAGTCTTAGATTTTTGTTTCTTCTGTGTTTCTAGTGTTAGATCCTTTTTCCCTAACATTATTAGAGTCTAGATCTCGAATTTGAGCTTATTTTGTGTTGATTTGAGTCATCCACTATTGTTGAGCTTGAGTTGAAGAAACTTGAAGGTGGGTTTTCAAATTTGAAAGGTTGTTGTTGAGGTTTTGGACTTGAAAATATGTTGGTTACATTTGGGGGTACAACGAGAGCTTGGATGTTGAATTTCATCTAATTCCGAGGTCATTTGCTTAAGGATCAATTTTGAATATTCTTGGTGTTCTTCATAATCTTCATATATTGTTGAAGAAGAACATTCAAAAAGTGAGTGTTTGATCAAAAAGGGAGATGAGAGAAAATGTGGTACTTATTTATTCCAAATAATATACCAAAGAATATCCCAAGTCTTCCAAAGATAGAAAGAAAGAATCAAAAAGCATCAAAAGGGAATATTCTCAAGGAAAAGACAAAGAAAAGTGCAAATGAGGGGACCACAAGAAAATTAAAACCTCTTGAGCTTGAAGGATCCATTGAAGATTTCCAATTTCTTGTATTTTTCATCCAAAAACAGCCTACAATGCCTCCAAAATGAAGAAGAATTGAAGTACAAGTTGGAAGCAAATGACAAGTGATCAACAGGTTGTCAACCAACCTAAGTCTCTACTTAGTGACAACCACGTGATTTCAACCTGTCCAATTGCCTTAAGCTCAAATTTATATTCTTAGTTTCTTTTCTTTGATTCTTAGGTTTCTTTTGTTGATTCTAATGCTAATTAATAACTAGTGATCACCTACTTAGTTATGAATTAATTTTTGAATCTGTTTTCTTTCACTGCCTTCTTTCTTTGTGTGCTTCTCTTATTTTTAATTCATCGTAGCTTCTTGGCTCAAGTTTGTATGATATTTCTTTAAGTAACTTAAAGGAAAATCCATTCTATACAAGAGTAGATATCATCCCTCAAATTGTCTCGAGAGTATAAACCAACATTGAACACTTATAAATCCAAGTGTGAGGCAAGCAAGGTGTGTAGAGTTGCGAGGATATTTCCTTGAGCTAACGTGTTTTTTATTTTTATTGGTGTCTTTTCTTAGTTACCATGACAATGGAAGAAGAAACATTGCTAACCATGGACAATAATGCTACTAATACTATCTTGTCCTCTCTTGAAGCTCTCAACCGTAACTTTGAAAGACTACAAACAGAGGTGATATCAATCAAAGGAGATATTTCTACTATCAGTGGAGGGTTTGATAAATAGAAAGTCAAAGGAACTCCCATCCCTCCACTCCTGAAAACTATTATGTTTCCTCAAGTGGACATGCTCAAAACACTTCCACTACCATTACCCCTAAAACCTTTCACCAAATGTTTAACCCACCAAGGCCTCCACAAAATCTCACCACCTACACTACCACTTATCCTAAAAGCAAAAATTCTATTTGACCACTTCACCCTCAACTCAATCAAGTCCAACAAGAAGAAATTGGAAGCTAAATGCCCCAATCTACATCGAACCCAATTCCTCCATTTCAAGATTCACTTAACCAAATGTCTCAACCTCTACCAAATCCAATTCTCCCATTACACGATCCACTCAACCAAAACCAACCCATCTATGTAGAGGAAGATGATAAGGAGAAGCAAAAAGAGGAGTATGGAGCATATGATGATGCCTACATGATAGAAAGAGAGATGATAGGTAGAAATATAGATTAAAAGAGACTTTAAGATTGAGGAAGAAGAGTTTTTCAGGTGCCTTATGGTAGAGAAAACTTATGACATCGACCCCAAGGTTATGATTAATGGAATAAACAAGGTAATTAAGACAAAAAAATGGGTATCAATTCCATCAATGTTGGTCTTCCAACTTTCAAAAGTGAGAGTGATCTCAAAGTTTATCTCTCATAGGAGTCCTCTTGTGAAAGGATCTTCCAAGTCAATAATCTCACCAAAGAAAAAAAGAGTTTTTATGCCATATCCCACTTCAAAGGTTATGCCAACACATGGTGGGAGTATGTTAAAAGGTTCTAGAATGTGATGAATAAAGGTCAACCTCCTCCATGGTATATGTTGAAGGTACTTATCAGGAAATGGTATTTGACGGAGAGTTATAGAAATGAGCTCATTTCCAAGGTATACAACTTGAGACAAGGTAGTAAGAGTGTCATGGCTTATTATGATGAGTTCTAAAGATTGATTTTGAATCTTGATCACTAAGGAAAACAAGTAAACTATGCCATCATATGCTTCAAGGTTGGGTTGATCAAAGACAACTCCTCATGCATGCCTCTTTACAAGTTTGAGACCATAGATGGTATTTTTCAAGCGACCTTGGAAATAAAAAGGGAGATCAAAGAGAAAACAACTTACAAGTCAAAGGGTCATTCATCAGCTACTACTTAGGGTAAGAACAAAGAGTTAGCTCAATCATCTGTGGGTTGGAACAAGAACAAGGATTACAAATTCAATAATAAGAAGCCCGTAGAGAAGACCATTCCAAAGTACCCTCTAAGAAATGAAAGTAACAAGTATCCTACTTGCAATCCTAAAGAATTCTAATGCTTCAAATATCAAGGGTGGGAAAAATAATGAAAATATATGTCCCAAAAAAAGAAATATGATCCTTAAGAAAGGAAAATGATATTATATTTGAGAAAAGATGGGGTAAGAAGCGGATGAGAATAATGACAAGTATCAAGATGGAGAGCAAATAGAATATGAGATGTAAGTGGAGAGATATGAAAAATATACTTCGATGTAAGGTGGTGATCTTGAAGTACCTAACTTTGTAGTAAGGCGAGTTATGGTTAGTAAGGCTTTGGATGACCCGAGTTAAAGGGAGAATCTATTTCATACAAAATGTGTTACTAAAGGAGGTGTGTGCTTAATGACCATTGATAGTGGTAGTTGTACTAATGTTGCTAGTACCACCATGGTTGATTTTTTGAAGCTATCCACTACCAAATATGCAAGTCCTTACAAACTTTAATGGCTAAATGAATGTGGAAAGCTAAAGGTGAATCGACAAATGGTGATTCGGTTCAAGGTAGGGAATTACCAATATGAGGTGCTTTGTGATGTGATCACTATGCAAGCTTGTCACTTATTGTTGGGGAGGCCGTGGCAATATGATCGGTCTACTAATCATGATGGAAGAACTAATCGATATTCTCTTGAATTAAATGGCCAAAAGTTTACACTTTATCCTCTCTCACCATTATAAGTGAATAAACTCCATCAATAATTAGAGAGTTAAAGGAGAAAGGGAATAAGGAGAGAGAAGAGGAAGCCGAAGGGAGGAAAGGTGAATAAGGGGAGCAAATAATTAAATAAAAGGAAAATAATCCTATGGTGATGTTGTCTAGGAAGAAGGATCTCTTCAAGTATCATGATAACAAAACACCTATGCTTTTCCTAGCCAATGTTTTTCATACTAACCCCTCTAATTATTCTATCCCCTATTCTATCTCCTTTTGTTTTGTAGGATTTTGAAGATGTGTTCCCAAAAAAAACTTCCACAAGGGTTACCCTACTTCGGGGTATCAAGCATCAAAAAAACTTTGTGTCAGGCTCTAAATTGCCTAATAAATCGGCATACTGAAGTAACCCTACGGATACCAAACAACTTCAAAGGAAAGTTGAGGGACTCCTCAACAAGGAATACATTAAGGAAAACATAAGTTTATGTGTGGTCCCGATATTATTTGTGCGAAATAAAGATGGGACATGGTGCATGTGTGTGGACTATCGAGCCATCAATAAGATAACGGTAAAGTATTGCCACCCCATTCCTCGATTAAATGATATGCTTGATGAATTGAATGGTTTATATGTGTTCTTAAAGATTGATCTTAGGAGCGGATATCACCAAATAAGAATGCAATTGGGTGATGAATGAAAGACTGGCTTTAAGACCAAGTTTGGCTCTATGAATAAATGGTCATACCATTTGGCCTCACCAATGCTCCTAGTACTTTCATGTAGTTTATGAATTATGTGATGAAATTGTTTGCTGGGAAGTTTTTTGTTGTGTACTTTGATGATGTCCTAGTTTATAAAAAATCCCTAGAAGATCTTTTTTTACATTTGAAAAGTGTGTTTGATATCCTTATAAAGGAAAAGTTGTATGCTAATCTTGAAAAATACTCTTTTTCTGTGAATAAAGTAGAATTTTTGGGATTTGTTGTGAGAAAAAGTGGATTTGAGGTGGATTAATATAACATATACACCATAAAGAATTTTCCAACTCCAAAATCCATTAGTGAAGTATGAAGTTTCTATGGGTTAGCTAGTTTTTATAGGCGGTTTGTCAAGGGATTTAGTACCATCACCGCTCCCTTGATCGAGGTCATCCAAAAGGACAAACTTTTCAAATAGGGAAAAATCAAGCCAAAGTATTTGAAACCTTGAAGGCTATGCTTATTTCTGCCCCTTGTTGTAATTACCTAATTTTATTAAGATGTTTAAAATTGAATGTGATGTAAGTAAGGTAGGAATAGGTGTCGTCTTAATGAAAGATCGTAAGCCTATTGCCTATTTTAATGAGAATCTCAAGGGCACGACTCTAAATTATTCCACTTAAGATCTAGAGTTATATTCCTTGATTCGAGTCTTAGGTAATTGGCAACATTACTTGTGGCCTAAAGAATTTATGATCTGAATGGACCATAAATTCTTGAAACATCTTAGGGCACAAGGTAAGCAAAACAAATGGAATACAAAGTGGATTGAGTTCCTATAAACTTTCCCTTATGTCATTCAATAAAAAAAGGGAATGAAAAATATGGTCGCCGATGCGTTATCTAGGAAACATGTGCTCATTTCTACATGGTCTTCGAAAACGATGGGATTTGAGAGTATTAAGATGATGTACCCTGAGGATCCTATATTTTCCCCTATCTTTTGAGATTGTGAGGAGTGGGGTAGGGAAAAATAAATTAAGGATAGGGTTTCCACTCCCTATTCTAAGTTTGATGGGTATTTGTTCAAAGAAAGAAGGTTGTTGTTCCCTCTAGTTCTTGGTGAGAATTATTTGTGAGAGAGGCACATGATGGTGGTTTGATGGGACATTTTGGGGGTGAAAAGACCCTTGGGATCCTAGAGGAACAATTCTATTGGCCCAAGATGCGCAATGATATCTCTAGGATTTATGGCCAATGCATGGAATAAAAGAGTATTAAATGCCTCCTCCCTCAAGGGTTGTACACCCCACTTCCCACTCTCCTATGACCATGTCTTGGCATCTCTATGAACTTTGTTCTGGGATTTCCAAGGAAAAAGAGAGGTAGGGATAGCATTTTTATAGTGGTTGATCGATTCTCAAAGATGGCCCACTATATCCCATGTTTTATGAGTGAGGATGCATTGAGTGTAGCCTCTTTGTTTGTTGAGCATATTGTTAAATTACATGTGATACCTCAAACCATTGTTAGTGATAGGGACTCCAAGTTCCTTCGTCACTTTTGGATGTCGATGTGGGGTAGGCTTGGTTCAAAATTGCTATTCTCAACTTCCTACCACCCACAAACCGATGGCCAAATTAAAGTAGTAAATAGGACTGTAGATTCTATGCTATGCTCTATGATGAAAGGTAAAATGACTTCTTCATAGGGTTACCTACCCCTAGTCAATTTTCTTAAAATCATGTTATCCATTTGACTATTGGTATAACCCTTTTTAAGTGTGTGTATGGCCTAAATCCCCTTACCTCTTTAGATCTAACCCCCTTTTCTAGTGATCTTGTGTTAAGTTTAGCTGGAAACAAAAGAGCATAAGCCATAAAAAAGTTGCATAAAAAGGTGAGACTCCTTCTTGAGAAGAGAAACAAAGAAGTTGCTTAGAGGGCCAACAAGGGGTGAAGAAGGCGTGTGCTAGAACTGTGTGATTATGTGTGGATACACCTTAGGAAGGATCGATTTCCAATACAAAGAAAATCAAAATTAATGCCAAGGGGGTGATGGCCCATTTTAAGTGCTTGAAAGGATAAAAGGTAATGCATATAAGATCGATCTTCCTCCGGAATACCAAGTGCACAACATATTCAATGTGTGAGACCTCTCACTCACTGATACCATTAAGGGTCATGAAACCACAAATTTGAGGTCAAATAACTTTCAAGATAAAGAGGATGATACGGGTATAAAGAGTTCAAAATTGTTTACAAGGATCCAAGCTCGGGAATGGCAAATCCTTCAAGGCTTGTTTATGAGAAGTGAAATATCTTAATATGTTTTGAGTCCCTCCAAAGGTTTCATATCTTGAAGTATGATCCCAAGGAAAATAGAGAAACATTAACGTAATAATTGTCACTTAAGGGTATTTTAGCAATTTTGATCATAGGTCACTTTTGGGACCATTATGCAGTAGACTATAAATTGCTACTTATAAGGGCTATTTCCTTTATCTTGTTTTGACTATTGAGTGAATATTGGTCTTGAAAGAGTGTATGGTGAACTTGTATTAAATGTTTGCTTAGAAACAGGGGTTTTGAGGGTATTGAATCCCTCTTGGTCCACATAGATATTAGGTGTTTGATTCAATTGAAATTAAGGGTTCTGGGATTTGAAACATCCATTATTCTTAACTTTTTAATAGTTTCTTTTGTCAATCTTCTATCTCTTATCTTGCATCTATTATCTTTAGTTTCGTTAGTCTATTTCATGTCTTAGTATCTCGATCCGTATCATAAATAAACCATAATCATGATCCATGCCTATAAATCACCATAGTTACCCACCAAGGCTTACCCAGTATTAGCACTAACTCTGAGCTATTGAACTATCATAATCAATAAAAATTTAATCTCCTCAAAGTCCTAAAGTATCATGTTTAAATATGTCTACAAAAGCTAACACAAGTGTAACACTCTAGATTTTTAGTCCTTGGAAAGTTTCGAGTCTTTGAACTCACTGTCGAACCTATGACTCACCTTATGAGTCATGAGGTCTCTGAACGGGTGTTTACACCCCAATCGTAGCCTGACTGGTATGTTAGCCTAATGTCTCTATTATGACTATGAATGGGGTTTACGAGTAGAAATGACTCTATATGAGTCTTAGTGTACTAATCATAGTGTGACCAGAGTGTACCCCAAATACTTCTTTCTTGGTTATGACTAAGACCTTATGAGTTGTAGGGTCTCTTGATGAGTCATATGGTGTAAGTCATAGGGTTACCATAGAGGGGCCCCTCAACTACTGTCTAGAATATGAATCATGGTGACAAGTTGTAGTAAGTCTTTAAGAGTCGTATAGTGACCCGTAGTCACTGGCGATAAATTTTTAGCTTTTAATGAAGGGCACTCTGAATATTTTCCTCTTTACCCACTTAAGACCCATGATAATAAATCACCTTTGGTTATTTATTTCAACACTTATCAAGCATAAACTCTCTCAAATCCCTTAGGGAAGAACAAGATAAGGTTTTTCAAAGTTGGTTATCTAAGGGCTCAAGGGTTGGTTTTTCTCCATAATTCTCTGTAATTTCAGGCATTTAACTCTTCCCCTAATTTTTTTTCTTAAAGCATTTGTTTAAGTGGTTGTTTATGTGGATTTGATTATGGGTTTGGATATCGGTTGAGGGTTTGGAATGAATGTTACTTGAATTGGATTTCCATGATTTTATATGCATTGTTTATGCTTTATAAATGGTTTTTGAACAATTGGGTGCATGGGTATGGGAATTGGTAAGGGGGTCAAAGAATTCCCCTAATTTGATGATTTTGGTATTGAAGTTGTTTTGGAAATTGTGTTCCCTCAGCCCACTTGTGTCCTTGGTTTTGAAATATGATTTGTCACATGATTTAACATTATTTACCCACACTATTTCATTGCATAAATGATTAAAAGGTTAAATATGAGTTTTGAAGGCCTTGTTGGCCGTGTTTTAATAAAAATTAAAACCTTGGGGGTCGAGGCATTCCCTCGAGTTGATTAGATAAAATAAAAAGGGTTAAGGCATTCCCTAAATTTGTTTTAATGAATGGAGAGGGTCGAGGTATTCTTCCAAGAGGATGGAATATAATTAAAATAACATAAGTGTAAGCTTGCAAGTGTAAGGGTATGACGATACATGCGCTGTTCCATAATATGTAATTCCATGGTTTAGTGAAAGGGTAAAACGTATTTTAATATAAGCTTAATGAGGGTTACGTAGCTAAGCTGTGAAGGTGTGTGTCTTAAAGGACTTGTATTAGAAACTCACATTTGCTGCCATAAGGGTTGGTATTAATGACCGTGTGCTTGTAAGTCTCTCTCTCTCTCTCAATGTATATATATATATATATATATAAATATTTGTATCCTGGATTAATGTAGGGTCAGAGCATTCCCTAGTCTTCCTTGATACCTCTGGTTCATGCGACTAACAGGTACTGGGGCCCTTTCAGTAGATGAGCTAAAACCATATAGCATATGGGTGCCTTCTATAACATATTTAAGCTACATAGTCCAGGCTAATGTTTTACTTACATGCAAAACCTTGTCCCCTATCCCAGTATATTATATTTACATACACATATATATGTATGTAAAATGTGTGCATATGGATTTTACTATGGTTTTGACTTTGAATTATGTTATCTTCTTCCCAAGTTACATGCTAACGCTCAACCTGCTAACTGTCTCTAAACAATGTATCCTCATGCAATGCAGGAATCAGAGACACTTCTACTTTTCCTATGCAGTGATAGGTGAGCTTGAAGTAGTGAGCCTCATTTTTTTGAAAGCTTATTACTTCTTGGTTTACTTTATGGCATAGACTATTTCTCATGGTTTCTTTTTGCTAACATTGGTGGTATGTCTCAACTTAGATTATATTTGATTTTGTCATAGAGGTTTTGTGGATCACTGTGGAGTTGGTATTGTTGTTGATAGTCTTAGATTCTTTTGATCTTACATTAATTATATCTTGTATATGTTCAAAATTCATCTGCTGCGAGCTGTATGGGGTTCTGTTTTACTAGGCAAAAAAGGGGTGGTATCCTATCCTAGGTGGACTTGAGATACCCATCACGACCAGTACTTAGTTTGGGTCATGACAAAGTTGGTATGAGAGGCCTATGTTCATGGTCAATTGGGTGTCCACAAACCCATATCGAGTAGAGTCTTTTTTATGGGTGTGTATCACACTATAGTTATAAGGGAGAAACTACAAGGCACTCAGAAATATTTCTCTTTCTTGTTGTTCTAAGGTCTTGAAGTTCTCTAATTCCCATTTGTTCGCATTTTATATCATGCCTCCCAAAAGATCTGATACTCATGGAAACTCCTCTGTCCTACTTGAGGAAAATGTGGATGGAACTCTTCCTACTTATGGGGTACCCGGTCTAGGGGTCCATCTCTTATTACCCTTGTGTTCCATTGGTTCCCTCTAGCCCTCCTCGAACACCTCAGCGCGATGTGTCCAATGCTGTGTTTTCTATTCGATCTATTTTTTTACCCAGTTGGTGGCATCTCAGACTGAGCTATTACTTTGGTTGCCCCTTATTTTGAGGACACAAGAGTTGGCCAGTTCATGAGGTTGAGTTCTCTAACTTTCACTGATTCTAAGGTTAAGGAGGATTCTCAAGGATTCATAGATAAGATGGAAAAGATTTTTTGACTTGTGTATTCAACTGACTCTGGGGGTGTGGAATTCATCGTATATCAGTTAAACAATATGGTATATCAATGCTATGAGGAGTGGGAACAGATGAGGAGAGATAATGTTGAGCTAGCTATGTAGGATGACTTTTTGAGTGACTTTGTGATCCCTCCTTTCCTCAGGAGTTAAGGGAGGCGAGAGATGAGGATTTTGTAAATATGAAACAAGGCAGGATGTTTGTGAAAGAGTATGCCTTGAAGTTTCATCAGTTATCCCATTATGCTCAGGAGTTGGTGTCTTCTATGAGGTCTAAGATGAGGAAGTTTGCTTTAGGCTTGTCTCAGGACTTGATATTGAAGTGTAAGGCCACCTTGCTGAATATCAACATAGATATCTCTAGACTTGTGGTGTATATGCAACTGGTTTGTAAAACCCCGTATTCAAGTACGTGTAATGACGTATTCAAGTATGTGTATTGGTCTTATTTATATGGAATTAAGTTTTTTATTTCATTTATACCGGAATTTGCCCATCGATGGTACCATACGAAAGTTATTGAATAAGCTTTACAACGATATAAAGATTTCCAAAAATGGATAGGTTTTGTATATAATCGAGCACGTTCGAAACTATAACACGGAGGCCGGGATATTTGGGAATAGTAAATGTGCAGGAAAATTTCCTGCACACAACCCACTGAGGCCAGCCGAATTTTTAGGGTCAACTTCAAATGTCCATAACTCCTTGTACAGGACGAACTGGGTGGCCTACTTTATATGAAATGAAAGCACTTTGAATTATCCTTTCAACGATACCAATTTCACCCAAATTCGATATCGGAGCAAAGAGTTATGGTCGATCTACTTTAGCTTACCAAAATAGTCCACCAAAGGACAGATTTGACATTATTTAAATTAAAGGCATTTTGGTCATTTCCTATTATATTATGGATGGGAATATGTGTATATATACATGTATATGAGTTCAAAAACTCATTTTCATTATCAATAATTGAGGAAGAACAAACCCTAGCCAAATTTGACCTTTAAATTACTTTTGATTCAACCGTAGAAATTCCAAAGTAATCTGATAACTGCGTTTGTCATCTCGAGAGCTTCAAACAACACCTATTATTTGTGCAAACAGGATTGCATAATCAAGAGGTGAATTCTGAGGTATGAATATTGTTTGCCTTTGTTCTTTTCCATATGTGTATGTGTGATAGAGGATTATATGTATTGGTTGTTATTAAAAGGTGATGGAAATAAGGTTATGGACTATTTTGCATGGTTTGGTTGTATTGAATTGTGGAAGGTGGATATGGTAATTGAGTTATGGAAGGTGGATATGGTAATTGAGTTATGGAAGGTGGATATGGTGATATACTATTGAATTGATGATTATTTGTGTCTATGGCTTAATTTGGTTTAATGGGTTGGTTGGAAGGATAAATGAATCCAAACATGATATTGGAGGATATTGTATAAATATGAATGGCATGCGTATGTAATTAGAGTATAAAAGGGTTAAAGTGACACCCTTTATGGTGTAATTAAGGCTTACTACTTACCACTAGTTTGGTGAATTCAAATAATTGAATTGTGACGTTTGGTTGCTAATACTAGATTGCTATATATGTTCATTGTAGATAAGTAATCCGAAAAGATGGGAAGTCCAAGTGGGACAAGTATTGAAGGTTGACAGTCAGGTATGTAAAGCATACTCTATACCATATCTTTGGCATGAAAGTGAACAATTGTTCTATTAAGAAAGTTTCCAAAGTTATTCAATAACATGTGATCCATAATGGTTTTGTATGATGTCCTACGTTACCAATGAACTTGTTTCCACCCTACAAGATGTCAAGACATTCCAATACTTGTTTTCTAAATCTTACATGTTTATTGAACTAATGAATGTCAGAAGGTATCCGGTTACTCAAACAAGATCCATGTGCTATTAATGACTCCAAAGCGTTTCATTGATATACCAATAAGTTCCTACTTTATTTTTATGGCATTGATGACTCCATAACACTTCATTGATGTTCCAATGAGTTCTTACTTCATCGTTATTGCATTGTTGGTCTATTTATATATTTCTTATTAATGTATCATTGTTTCAAAGTATCAAAAATACGGTGGCAACCGAAATAACAATCTCAAAGATTAATTGAACTAAGTGATGGAAGTTCTCTCTTATCGGGTGGTATCCTAGGGGCATAAGCCTATCATGGCTCGATCCCTATTTATGTGTTTATGGGTGGTATCCCAGGGGCATAGGCCTATCATGGGTCGATCCTAGTTGATATGTACTGGAGGTAGCCTAATGGTCATAGTACAATACAATAATGATTACAAAAATGATAAGAATGAAGGTAAAGTGATTGAATAAATACAATGTACAGGTTGTCACAAGTTCTAGTAAGTGTGGTCCACTCCTATTATGATTTATTCACTTGTTCTGATTTCTATTGAGCTCCTATATCATATGTGATTATCTACAGCTTTACATACTCAGTACATATTTCGTACTGATGTCCCCCACGGGGGACCTGCATTTTATGCTGCAGGCACAGGTACCTCGCTCATACACCGCACAAGTAGGAGCCAGGATATCCAGCTGCTTTTGGTGAGCTCCATTTTGCTTTGGGGATTTCTGTGTCATATCCAGTCACTTTTGGTATTGTATAGAAGTTAGTTATATGGCGGGGTGTGTCCCAACCTTAGTTAAACTCTGTGTATTGTCTAGAGGCTTTGTAGACCTAATGTCTAGAGCAACAGTGGGTTTAAGGCACAAGGTGACCAATCTCAAGCCAGTGAGGCCCAGTCAGCTCTATCATATCCTGATCCTTTTCCTGTGTTTACAAATGTGGGTGACTCTGTTGTGGCTAAAAACGTCTATAGGGGTTGTGTGGTATCTATCTGTGGTAAGAAGACCTTGGTAGATTTGGTAGATTTGGAGATGGATGATTTTGATGTAATTTTAGGAATGGATTGGCTTCATTCGTGCATTGTCTCTCAAAAATGTCAGATCCATAAGATCATTTTCAAATTTACTAATGAGTATGTTATAGAATGGGAAGGGAGTTACCTAGTGCCTAAGGAAAGGTTCATTTCCTATTTATCAGCCCCGAAATTAAAGGGACATCTATATCATTTAGTTCGGGTTTAAGATTCTAATTCTGAGGGCCCTTCTTTACAATTCATCCCTATTGTCAATGAGTTTTTGGAGATTTTTCCAGATAGAAATAGACTTTGGGATTAATCTCTTTCCGCATACTCGTCCTACCTCTATTCCGACATATAGAATGGCTCTGGCTGAGTTGAAAGAGCTTAAAGAGAAGATGAAAGATCTTCTTGATAAGGGTTTTATTCGCCCCAGTGTTTCTTCGTAGGTTCTTCCATTCTTTTCGTGAGTAATAAGGATGGGTCTCTTTGAATATGTATAGACTATCGATACTTGAATAAAGTGATGGTGAATAATAAGTATCCTCTTCCTGGGATTGATGATCTATTTGACCAGCTTCAGGGTGCTATGTACTTTTCTAAGATTAATCTTCGATCGAGTTATCATTAGTTGAAGATGAGGGTGGTGGATATCTCTAAGACTGCTCTTAGAACTCGGTACAGTTACTATGAGTTTTTCGTGATGTCCTTTGGTTTAACTAGTACTCTAGTGGTATTCATGGATCTTATGAATTGGATATTTCGTCAATTCTTGGATTTATTTGTGATTGTGTTTATTGATGACATCATGGTTTATTCTAAGAGTGAGGAGGGCTATACCAATAACTTCTATTTAGAGTTTCAGACTTTAAAAGACCAACAGTTGTACGCTAAATTTTCTAAGTATGAATTCTGGTTGAATGCTGTAACCTTCCTTGGTTATGTTGTTTCTAGTTAAGGAATCATGGTGGATCCACAAAAGGTGCGGTAAAAAAGTGGCCTAGACCCACCACTCTAATAGATATTCGGAGCTTATGGGCTTAGCCGAGTATTATAGGAGGTTTGTGGAGAGTTTCTCTTCGATTGCTGCTCTGTTGAATAAGTTGACTCAAAAAAAGGTGAACTTTCTGGGGTCCAATGTTTCTGAGGATAACTTTGAGCAGTTAAAGGATAAGTTGACTTTATAGTTTTGACCCTGCCCGAGGGCACTGATGGTTTCATTGTATATTATGATGCATCTCGTGTGGGACTGGGTTGTGTTTTGATGCAGCAAGGCAAGGTGGTGGCATATGCCTCTAGGCTGTTAAAGGTGCATGAGAAAAATTATCCAACTCATGATTTGGAGGTGTTGGCTATAGTTTTTTCTGTAAAGATTTGGCGACATTACTTGTATGGAGTTTATGTTGATATATTTTCAAATCACAAGAGCTTCTAGTACGTGTTCACCCAGAAGGAGTTGAATCTCAAGCAAAGTTGATGGCTTGAGTTTCTCAAAGACTATAATATAAGTCTCCAGTATCATATATGTAAAGTTAATGTGGTTGCTAATGCTCTAAGCAGGCTATCAATGGGGAGCTTATCTCATATTGATGAGAAGAATCGAGGTTTGGTGAAGGATATTCACCATTTGACTAATCTTGGAGTTCGTTTTTTAGATTTCAAAGATGATGGGCTAGTCATTTAGGAGGTGATGAAGTCTTTTTTCGATGGTGAGGTAAAAGAGCAACAAGTTTTGGATCCTACCTTGATGCAGATTAAGGAAGATGTGAGTCAGGATAAGGTATTGGCTTTTTAGATTGATGGTGATGGTATCCTGAGGTACCAAGGTAGATTGTGCAATCCCGATGTCGATGGGTTGCTGTTAACACCTAATTTTGACTGCTCGATATTCCTTTTAGGCTGCTATTTTAGCAAAATTATTAATTTCAAATGTTAGCATTTTTACACATTATTCTTGTATCTAATAGATATTGACGTGTCACATTCATGATTTAAAGAATGTAGAAATTATTTTATTACTCTTTAGTATAATTTTTTTTTACAATTTATTAATTCAAATACGACATATTTTTAAATATCATTAAATTATTTTTTTAGTAAATATGCACATTCACATTTGTTCAAATACATTATCTAGTTTTTCATTATTGTTATTATTATTATCAATAATTTTTATAATAATTTTACGTAACATTAATTTTCACATGCCTAGTTTATTTTGATATCATCGTCTTATTATCTTTTTTCATCATTATCATATTTATTAAAATAACAGTCTAATTTAAATTGATTCTCCTAATTTATTTAAATTTAGCCTTTTTCTATCCAATTTATAACAATCTTAGTCTAATTTTATCCAACTTATTACAATTCTATCCACATTTAACTTAATTTAAAAGTCCCAATTATTTTTCTTATCCTTTTAATCTTAGCCAAGGATAAGGATTGATCCAACATATGAGACCACACCTACTCTTTCCTTTTTAAACTCAGAACAGAAACCTTAATATCACTATTCTCTCAACAGTCACATCTCTCTCTACCTTCTCTCTATCTCCCTTTCTCTCTCTAATCCGATGAAAACGGCCACTCCCTCGACTTTTACACCTCTTCCACCGACAAAGACACCACTGAAAGCCTATGTCGAATAACACCTGCCGACCATCTCCATTATCGTCGTCGCCCGCACCTCTAATGCCGCCAGCGACCGCTGCAAGCAGCCACGCAGTCAGTGATTCTCCCAATAACGTTGCCACCTTCGAGGCCCCCTACCGATAACAATATCAATGACCAAGCCTCCAACAATACCAGCACCGTTGTCGCCTTCCAGCGCTGCCACTTCCCATGCCGCCTTCCCTCACATGCAACTGACACCAGCGAACCAGCAGCCCGTGCCACCACAACAACACCAACAACCATCCTTATCTCTCATGCCACCATTGTCACGCCGACGCCCTTGACTCCGATTGGAATTCACTGTAAAATCATTTACTAGTACATGAAAGATGTACCGATGTAAATTTGTCTCAGGTTTGTTTTCATTTTGAGTTTTGACTAAATCTTTTCTATACCTTTTGCTCTAAATAGGTTCTTAGATTCAAAATTGGTAACGTTTGACTTTGAATTTTTGTTTAATTCCTTCAAAGACATGATTATCTTCTCAGCTAGATCAAAATATGTGAAAACGCCCAATTTCTACTTATAAAATTCTATGAGTTTTGGTGCTAATTGTCTGGTTGATTTACCATGAACATCACATGTTAATTTGTGAAGTCCATTTTGTCACCATCCTTTTTACTCATTTTTTGATTTCTTGGTAGAACCGGTTCTTAGAAGATATTAATGCTATGTCAACATATTATGTTCCTATGTTACTTCTGAGTAATAACAAATTCTTTTTCTCTTTGTTTGGAATGAGTGGAATTTTTGGCATGATTTTCTTGGACAACCTTGATATTTAAATATTTATGGTAAACATATAATTTGTGCGTGATTGAGAATATGTATATTGGCAATTAATTTGCTCAATTATTAGTTAAATTTGCTCACTTAAATTTTGGATAGACTGATAGCCTAATTATTGCTTATTTATGGTAAAAATTTCATACAAGCTCTCCCTCTTACCTTTTCTGATCTAAACAGATTATGCATGAATTGTACCCACTACTCATCTTTTTATTAACACACACTTTTCATCTAACACTTGTACCCACTAATATTTATATCTTCCCTATAAAAGTTCAATGTAATTTTCATACTCTATGTGATAACTTTGTGACATTAGAAAATATGACTATAGTTTTATTCAACGCTTATTTGTTCTACCTTTCATCGTGCTATATCTTGGACCCATTTTTTTTGTATTCTTTCGCTCTGCTACTCTCTTTATGTCCTAATAGGTGATATTAAAGTGGTGTTTTGAAGAGTCGCTCGGGAATGGGAAGTGAGGTGCCCACTTTAGTGTAGTTTATTTTATTTAGTATGTAATAAGTTATTTGTTCAAACATTATTCTGATGTAATAATAAAATTGGGGACTTTTCGTGGGTAGGGGTTATGTCCTCTATGAATCACGTAGCTAACACAGCTTAGGTCTTCGTGCTTTATGTACTACGTGAATCACCTAGTTAAACATAATTTAGGATTCATTAATTAAATTGCTTATCACTTAAAAATCATGATTTTAGGAGTTTAACTAATTTCGCACTATCAAAATTATGTTTGAATATGCCAACTTAGCTTACAACGTATTTTACTTTTGGCATGTTTAACAAAGTTTGATATTTGACAAACGATATTTCCAATTCCAGCATGTTAAAACTGTTTTCCAGCATATAAATATTAAAAACTCTGTTTCAACATATAAATATTAAGTTCCAGTATGTTAAATCAGGCGACAACATAAAAGATTCATGTTCAACGTTTGTATGTCTTTTATTAATTTATAGCATATTTAAATTATCTCTCCAAATGTAAAACCATTTTTAGTCCACTAAAATTAATTTTCAGTAATTTTTCAACATGCCCGTATTAATTTTCAGAAGAAATAAATGTTTCCAGTAACAAAAGGTTAGGCTACAACATGATTAGTTATTTTTCAGCATGCGAATATGTATCCTTGGCATTCTAAAATTAATTTTCAGCATTTTGAATATGTTTGCATAATAGAATTAACAGTTGTCACTCCCCAACACATTTACTTGACTTCTACATGCCTTTTAACAAATTCACAACATACTTTTGAAGCATTTACTAATCCCCTCTCGACATAGCAATTACTTTCCACTTAGACATCATGCTATAGGTTAACCTAAAAAAAATAATTACTTTTCTTGTATGTTAATCACATTAATCACTCTTTAATTAATTAAGAGGCTAACTTGAGACATTACATGTTACTTGACGTCCTTTTTGTTTTACACACTTTGATTCCTAGGAAATATAGCTTTGATTCGTCTAGACTACAAATCTAAATTAGCAAAGCTCAATGCGTCTTGGGCGACTGATGGGGCGATAAACATTTCTAGAGGCATTAGATTTATCCCTTTTTTATGCGTCTTTAGGTTAACAACCAACCAAGATGGGGTGGGGCGGGTAGTTATTCGGAAGTGATGATACCCAAAGACATTACACAATGTTTGACACTCTTACTTGTCTAAGAATCCGACTAGTGGGCCAGATAATGATTAACAAGTTAGGATTATGATCCGAATGAGACTAACAACTATTCTTTGTTTGATTTTGAGTATTCTTTTTTTTTTTACATTTACTTTACATGCTTATTTGCTTGTGGTAGTTTAGGTTATTAAATTAATAAATATTTTGTTATAAATTGCTTTCCTTCTCTCTCTTTGCTTATCTCCTTTACATTATTTGTCATCTTTTTTTATCTCCACCTAGTTAATAATTAGAAACAAATAACATATTTTTTATTAATTACTTTATCACTTAGTTAACATTTAATTTAAAGAAACAAGTGACTTTTATTTATCACATTGAATCCCCACGTAAAATATGAATTCGGCTGGAAACCACCTTTGTGGACCTCGAAAGGGGCCTAATGCCTACCTTTCAAGGTAATTTGAACCCTTACCTGAATTTCATGTGAACTAAGACTAAATAACAACATAGGTTCGTAGTTGGCCTAGATTGGTGCCCTAACACACCTTAATACATTAGGTGGCGACTCTTCATATTCACCCTTAAACAATCCCAAAAAGAGTGTCGAATTCCACTTTTTGCAAGAAAAATGAGGTGCGACAGAATGGAGTCTCTGCCGAGGATCTTAAGTTCTAACCTTTACGAGTTTGTATTCTTACCTGGGATTCTATTGTTTGCCTGAATTTTTTTTTATTGTGATTTTTCATGATTATTGTTTGTTTTGACATCTTAATTTATTTTTTCGCACATGTTATTCCTTCTCCTTTTATGTATGTTTTCATATTTCTCCATGCTCCTTCCCTCTTCTTCCTTTGTCGGCTATATGCTTTAATGTTTATTTACTTTTATTTGCTAAGCATGTTATTATATTTTGCTTTGTGCTATATGTTACTGATTTATTATCACTGGCATTCTGCTCATATTTTCCTCCAGTTGGAACCTTTTTTTTATTTCTACGAATGGTTGTATGGTTGCACGGACGTTCTTTCCTAAAACACCTTTCGAAAAATGCCTTGTGGATCGATTGATCAGTGGTGCGTCGACAGTCACAAGCTCTCCCACTCTCGAATTGTCCACTCGAGGGAACCATGTCATAAACCCACTCTTGTCCTTTAGTTCTTGGCTATATATTTATTTTACTAAAAAATATGCTTCTCATTCAACCTAGGATGCCTTGGCACCCTTGATGGTTGAATGTTAGTCTCATTCAAAGTCCAAAGGGGTTCACGACCCTGAAGGACGCATAATACTATTTGCTACATGTTGCATTTCTATCTTGTTATTTTCATTCTTGTATTAGTCGCTCCTTATTCTTAGTTTTTTTTTTTATTTTGAGTCCATTACTCTCAAAATTTTTGCCATGTTAGGACCCTACAATACACTCTTAGGGTCTATGTAAAAACTTCCCTTCAATTAATCCTCCTGACTCACTTATTAGTATATTAATCATCTCTAGGCTCAACTCTCGCTTTGATAAAGGGTTTAGTCTTATTAATAATCTTTTAGTACAACTTGTTATTTTAGGATATCCTCTTCCTAATGCTTCCAACTTTTAAATACTTTTGTCCAACCGTGATCCTTTTGATGTTGTCATACTCATTTCATACTCTAGTTTTCACAACCTCTAAGAGGCATAGAGATAAATAACTTCTATTCACTCCGAATGAGCATAACTCATTATTTTCAAATGAGTAGGATATTCATTCTGGACTCTCGTGCATACACTTTGTTCCTAATTATAAAATCTTTCTTCTAACGTTGACTAAAGTTGAACTTCAAAAATTTTTAGTCAAGCAATGTTTCTCAATCATGTCAATAGCAAAGCTGAGTATGAAACTTTGGGGTTGCATGAAAACAAAGTTATTTCGAGCATCAGAAGGCTAGAAAGAAGAATAGGGATAATTAGAGGAATAATGACTGATCTTCCAGGTTCAGTTGAGATGCCACCAGGTTTTCCAGAGCCGCTATCTGAAATGGACTTTAACACCCCCATCCACACTACGAAGTCTCCTATATTGACAACTTCACCTGTGCCTTATTGTAATACACACATGTGTCCAAGTTATTTTTTAATTGTATTGCTAAAAACACTTATTGGGTTGAAAAATACGAGTAAGGACAAGGATACAAAAGGACAGGCTTCTAACCATGAGGCAGAATTATCTCAACAGCCCAAAATGCATAAGTCATCCAAATCAAGAGAAGAAGATAATGATAAAATCGAGGGTTTGAACTTTCCATTATATGATGGGTCATGAAAACCTCATTACCATTTGAATAAGTACCTTGAAAAGCTATCAGTTATAGGACGAAGTAATAGCCTGAAGACGAAACTCTTTGTTAGTTCACTTAAGGGTCCAACATTTATGTGGTATGCTGAAAATGATACTAGCAAGTGCGTCTCTTAGGACCATTTTGAAACTGGATTTGTTAGGCAGTTTGGAAATAACCTAAAATGGAAGCTCACAGTAGAGGCAAATTTGGTTAAGCCACAATACAAGGATAAGGGAAAGACGATCACCGACGAGACATCCAATCCTCCAAAGCCTGAAATAAGTGTACCCAACCTCAACTCATATGGTACCCAACTCTAGAATTCATTCCAACATCCAATTATGTCCAAGCTTATTATCCTCGATCCTTCACAAAATATCCTCCTCAAACTATTTGGTACCCACATCCATCCGCTGATTCAAAATCAAACTACATTCAAGTTTCTTATCAAAACCTACCCACAAATCAATAATCTAACTAGTTTACCAGACCTCAACATAAGCTGCAGAAAAACACACCAAAATAGTACACTCCTCTAGGTGAACCCATAGAACATTTGTATGAATGACTCAAGAAGACAAGCTATATAACGCCCATTGCTGTCGTACCTTGCCTACTAAGGAGTGCTTCACCTTAAATAACATAATCCAGAAGTTGATTGGCACCAACGTGATAATTGTGAGGAAGAAAAATAGGGATGTATTTTGATTTTCTAATCTTGAATAGAACTTATTGACATTAGTGTAGAGGATATCATGTTGATTCTCTGCTTCAGACTCCCAAATTCATTCAAGTTTTATAATTTGCGGTTTTCTTTTATGATTTCCTTGCTTATGTAATTTGAACTCTGATTGACCTGATTCCCCTATATGAGGGATACGTAGGTGCTTATTTAATGGGTTCAGTCTCTTCATAATAAAATTTTATTTTTCCCCATTTCATCATTTTATATACGGATTTGGATGAATCAATATTCTGAAATATGAATCAACAAATCAGATGTTCAACAAAACCCGACCTTGTCAATTCTCTTAACTTTCTTATCTTTTTCAAATCGATTTCAATTTCAGCATCATATTCCTATCATCTGTTTCGTGCATTATAAGCTCTGATTTTTATGCCTAAGGCAATTATTAAGACCTATACTTCATCCTAGAATGCCTTTATTTTATGTTTATTATTTTTTGAACTTATATGTTCTATGTGGTAACTTACATTTGGGCTTGTTTATTTTGTTTAAAGGTTGTCTAGCATTTGAACATCGATCTCAATTAAATCTCTAATATGCCAAATATGCTTAATATCTGAAAAGACTCCAGCCCTCCTTCTCCTCGCCCAAGATAAATCACTATGTCTCCTTATCCTCGCCTTACACACATACCCTATCACTAATTTCCTTATGCCCATGAGAGAGTTTATTTAGATGTACGTCATCAAAGGCTTCATGACCTAGAGAAAAGGTTAAATAAGGATCTGCATGTTAGGGATATTTACGACATGAGGTATGAGAAGATGTGTCTACACCCAAAATTTAGTTTACCTTTGGGATACAAAGTTCTAAAGTTTAACATGTTTAATGAGAGTGGAGATCCAATCACACATCTAGTGAACTACTGTGGAAGACTAGTTGGCATAGGACATCATGAGGATCTTCTGATGAGATTATTTGTTCAAAGCCTATTAGGAATGACACTCACATGGTTCACCCAACAAGATTTTTAAAAATGGCATAATTGGGATGAATTGACTCAAGATTGTGTAAGGTAATATAAGTTTAACATCAATACCAGTTAACTAATATGGGATTTCCGTAAGGTAAAAAAAATGGGCCATAAATCTTTTGAGGAGTATGCAATATGGTGGCGGTTAGAAGCTTCTAAGATATGTCCTTCCAGACCTGAAGAGGAGTTGGTCTAAAATTTTCTCAGATCACTAGATGGAATATACTTTCAGAAAATATTCTTCCTAACTAGTCACAGTTTTGAGAGTATAATTTCGATTGGAAAGAAACTAGAATACAAAATTTGAGCGGGGAGAATAATTGATGTTTTGGCAAGTTGGCCACTTTTTCAAACATTAAAGAGTCTATCCGAGGAAGGCAAAGGAGATTCATCACCCTCCATACCTCAGCCACAAGGCTATCAGAATAATGAAGGGATTCATGTTATTTTTGGTTCTCGTAGGGTACATATTGAACCTTATGAATCAAAAGATTCTCAAAGCAAGGCTTGTCAGATCCTACCCTACTCTATACAGTAAGAAACTTCTCGAACATAACCCAGCTTTCAATAAGGGCCTTATCTAGTGCATAATGCTTTCCATCAATTGAAGAGAGCGATATCTCAAGCTTTTATTCCCCTGAATGAGCCCTTGGTGAACATATTCAAAAGATTAAAGGGCCAAGGTATCATGGAACCGAGGAGAGGATGGATCCCTGTACATCCACCCCCTCATTTTGATCTTTATAAAAATTATGCTTATCACTCAAATATTCAAAGTCATGACATTGAGGAATGCTCGGAGCTAAGGTACAAGATTTAGAATCTGATTAAAAAAAGGATAAAAATAAAACGAGAACCAATAAGCAATGATCTTGTTACTACGGGTGAAATATTTGTTCAAGGTGATCCGACAAAAGTATTTTCAAGACTTTCACAAAAGAAGCGTAAAGCACATCAAATGAATTGATGTTTAAACATTTCTTATTTTTCACCATTCTCATTTGATTTGTCTTATGGCCAATAAATTTTTCTTATCTTATATACCTTTTGTTGTACTCATGAACTACGTTCGACCTAACTTCCATTTGGATATGTAGAAATCCCACTCTTGGTCTGGTCTTAATCTAATAAAATATTTTTTTCTCCTCTCTTTCAAATTCTTCCACATCCAAAGCATCAAGATAATATGCCAAACTCTTGAGCATATAAAGGCAGATTACAATTAAGGTCACGATGTTCAAGTGTAGGATAACCATTTTTCTTAGACTAATATTTTCTTTGATTGGCTTAGGAATATAAGACTCCAAGGGCAAAACTGGGGAAGAATTTTTTGATATTTTAAGGAAACCTTAAAAATTTCATAAATAATATATCAATTTACAATGAGGTGCAAAAGGTGCTTTTCATCTTAAACTAGGGCAGGAATTTGAGAATTTCTCAAAAATTTCACCATGATGAAGTACAATTCCCAATGGTCCATGAAGCAGAAACAACAATCAAAGAGTCAACTTGAGCAAGGTGCGAATCAATATTTCTTTTTGTCTAACAATTTTTCTTTGAGTGTAGATAATAGATACTAAATGTAGCAACATTATCATCAAGGAATCGGGATTACATCCCCAATAGGGGAAATGAGATAAGTTGTTGTATCTTTAACTTTAAAAATATTAAAATTAATTTTATTAAATAATCTTGGGTTCTGTAGAACCTTAATTGAATAGTATAGGGTTTTTGTAGAACCTTCCACAATATGGGGTTCCTGTAGAAACTTATTAAGTAATCTTGGGTTCCTTTATAACCTTATTAAACAACCTTGGGTTCCTGTTGAACCTTATTAAACAATCTTGGGTTCATGTGACACCTTAATTGAATAATATGTGGTTTCTGTAGAACCTCCCACAATCTTGGGTTCTGTAGAACCTTATTAAACAATCTTGGGTTCCTGTAGAACCTTAATTGAATAATTTGGGGTTCTTATAGAACCTCCCATAATATTGGGTTCTTGTAGAACCTTATTGAACAATCTTGGATGCCAATAGAACCTTAATTCAATAATATGGGGTTTCTGTAAAACCTCCCACAATATTGGGTTCCAGTGGAACCTTATTAAACAACCCTGGGTTTTTGTAGAACCTTAATAAAAATACTGGATTCTTATAAAACCTTAATCAACAATGTTGGGTTTCTGTAGAACCTTATTCAACTATATTAGGTTCCTGCAAAACCTTAATAAACATTATTGAGTTCCTATAGAACCTTAATCAATAATATCGCATTTTGTAGAACCTTAATTAATAATATTGGATTTCTGTAGAACCTTAATCAACAATATCGGGTTTCTGTAGAACCTTAATCATGATATTGGGTTCCTGTATAACCTTAATAGATAATATTGGCTTCCCATAGAACCTTAATAAACAATATTATCATATTCATATTCCAGAACCTCTTTAATCGTGTCCATTTGAGCTATCATTACTTGAATCCTAATTTTCTGATATCTCTCAGCCTGTTGTTGTTTCAAATTCTCTTCATTTCAATCACACCAACCCACGATATCATTGTTGATGCCCCTATCCTTTATAATTAACATTCTATAGGAATATTATTCGTTCCTAAATCTAGAACTACACATGGACTGAATCTCGTAAAACCAGAGATATGTAGGCGACTTAAGACCAAAGTTTCGACCACAATATTTTTAAAACACCTCCTATTGCTTTAATTCCAACGAAGCATCTTTTCGATCGGACAAAATTGGCTACTACGTCAACTTTTGTTGCCCGAAAATTCTTTTATCATTCTCAAGCAATGAAGGGGCAGCTATTGACACCTAACTTTAACCACCCGATGCTCCTTTTAGGCTGCTATTTTAGCAAAATTATTAATTTCAAATGTTAGCATTTGTACACATTATTCTTGTATCGAATAGATATTGACATGTCACATTCATGATTTAGAGAATGTACAAATTATTTTATTACTCTTTAATATAATTTTTTTTACAATTTATTAATTCAAATACAACATTTTTTTTAAACATCATTAAATTATTTTTTCGTAAATATGCACATTCACATTTTTTCAAATACATTATCTTGTTTTTCATTATTATTATTATTATTATTATTACAATTATTATTAAAATTATTATTCTTATTATCATTATCAATAATTTTTTTAATAATTTTACGTAACATTAATTTTTACATGCCTAGTTTAATTTGATATCACCGTCTTATTATTTTTTCTCGTCATAATCACATTTATTAAAATAGCAGCCTAATTTAAATTGATTCTCCTAATTTATTTAAATTTAGCCTCTTTCCATCTAATTTATTACAATCTTAGCCTAATTTTACTCAACTTAAAACAATTCTAGCCACATTTAACTTAATTTAAAAGTCCTAATTATTTTTCTTGTCATTTTAATCCCAGCCATGGATTAGGATTGATCCAACGGTTGAGATCACACCCATCCCTTATTTTTTTAAACTCAAAACAAAAACCTTAATCTCATCATTCTCTCAATAATCACATCTCTCTTTACCTTCTCTCAATCCCTCTCTCTAATCCAATGAAAACTGCCACTCCCTCGACCTTTATACCTCATCCACCAACAAAGCTACCACAGACAACCTTTGTTGGAGGAGAGCAGCCGACCATCGCCAGCACCTCTAGTGC
This sequence comes from Capsicum baccatum var. pendulum, assembly GCA_030864225.1. Lineage (NCBI taxonomy): Eukaryota > Viridiplantae > Streptophyta > Magnoliopsida > Solanales > Solanaceae > Capsicum > Capsicum baccatum. The sequence continues at coordinate 121,087,111 of CM061559.1, read as the reverse complement.
TGCCAGCCGCCACTGCAAGCAGCCATGCAGCTGGTAATCCTCCCAATGCTGTTGCCACCTCCGAGGCCCCCTACCGATAACAACATCAACGACCAAGCCGCCAACAGTATCGGCACCACCACCGCCTTTCAGTGATGTCACCACCCAAGCCGTCGTCCCTCACATACAACCGACACCAGCAAACCAGCATCCCGTACCACCACAACAACACCAACAACCATCCTTATCTCTCCCGCCACCACTATCAGTCCGACGCCCTTGAATCCGATTGGAATTCACTGTAAAATCATTTACAAGTACATGATGGATTTACCAATGTAAATTCATCTCAAGTTTGTTTTCATTTTGAGTTTTGCCTAAATCTTTTATATACTTTTTTTCTCTTAAACAGGTTCTTTGATTCAAAATTGATAACATTTGACTTTGAATTTTTGTTTAATTCCTTCAAATACATGATTATCTTCTCATCTAGATTAGAATATGTGAAAATGCCTAATTTCTACTCATAAAATTCTATGAGTTTGGATGCTAATTGTCTGGCTGATTACTATAAACACCGCATGTTAATTTATGAAGTCCATTTCATCATCATCCTTCTTAATCATTTTTTGATTTCTTAGTTGAATCGGTACTTAGAATATATGAATATTATGTCAACATACTATGTGCCTATGTTACTTCTGAGTAATAACAAATTCTTTTTCTCTTTGTTTGGAATGAGCGAAATTTTTGGCATGATTTTCTTGGACAACCTTGATATTTAAATATTTATGGTAAACATATAATTTGTGTGAGATTGAGAATATGTATATTAGCAATTAATTTTCTCAATTATTAATTAAATTTTGAATAGACTGATAGCCTCATTATTGCTTATTTATGGCAAAAATTTCATACAAGCTCTCCCTCTTACCTTTTCTGATCTTAACAGATTATGCACGAACTGTTTATATGGTGATTAAAATATTTTCCTCCTTTCTTAATTGATTCAATTTACCGATTTATATTAATTGATTGTTAGAATATTGTGTTTCCTTTTATACTGTAATTAATTAATCCTTTCTTTTTTGTTTTTTTAATTAATTCTTGCTACTACTCACCATATAACAACTCCTCCTTTTATTGACAGACACTTTTCATCGAATACTTTTACCCACTTCTAGATACATCTTCCCCTATTAAAGTTAATAATTATTTTCAAACTCCTCAGGCATTTTCGATTTTGAAGAAGACAGTCGGTTCCACTCTGCTTTTTCAATCACTTTGCTTAAAGGTCTTCTTTATTATCTTTCTTTGGGGCTTAGCGGTAAGATTCTATCGATGTAATTTTCTTATGCTACGTGATAACTTTGTGATATTAGAAAATATGACTATAGGATTATTCAACACTTACTTGTTCTACGTTTCATTATGCTCTATCTTGAACCCCTTTATTTTGTGTTCTTTTGCTCCGCTGCTGTGTTTATGTCCTAACAGATGAAACTAAAGTGGTGTTTTGAAGAGTCTCTCAAAATGGGAAGGGAGGCTCCCACTTAAGTGTAGTTTATTTTATTTAGTTTGTAAGAAGTTATTTGTTCAAACATTATTCTGATGTAATAATAAAATTGGGGACTGCTCGAGGGCGGGGTTATGTGCTCTATGAATCATGTAGCTAACACAACTTAGGTCTACGTGCTTTATGTGCTACGTGAATCACCCAGGTAAACATAATTTAGGATTCATTAATTTAATTGCTTATTACTTAGAAATCATGATTTTAGGAGTTTAACTAATTCAGCATTATCAAAATTATATTTGAATATGTCAACTTAGCTTACCATGTAGTTTACTTTTGGCATGTTTAACAAAGTTTGACATATTACAAATGACATTTCCAGCATTAAATCACTGTCCGACATATAAATATTAATTTCTAGCATGTTAAAACTATTTTCCAGCATATAAATATTAAAATTGTATTTCAGCATATAAATATTAAGTTCCAGCATGTTAAATCAGGCGACAAATAAAAGATTCATGTTCAACGTTTGTATATCTTTCATTAATTTTCAGTATATTTATATTAACTCTCAGCATGTAAAATCATTTTCAGTCCACTAAAATTAATTTTCGGTATTTTTTCAACATGCCCATATTAATTTTCAGAAGTAATAAATATTTCTAGTAACAAAAGGTAAGGCTGCAACATGCTTAGTTATTTTTTCAGCATGCGAATACGTATCCTTAGCATTCTAAAATTAATTTTCAGCATTTTGAATATGTTTGCATATTAGAATTAACGGGTGTCACCCCCCAACACATTTACTTGACTTTTACATGCCCTTTAACAAATTCACAACATACTTTTGAAACATTTACTAATTCCCTCTTGACATAGCAATTGCTTTTGAAGCATTTACTAATTCCATCTTGACATAGCAATTACTTTCCACTTAGACACCATTCTATTGGTTAACCTAAAAAAATAAATAATTACTTATCTTGCATGTTAATCACATTAATCACTCTTATATTAACCAAGAGGCTAACTTGAGATATTACATTCTACTTGACATTCTTTATGTTTTACACGCTTTGAGTCCTAGGAAACACAACTTTGATTCATCTAGACTACAAATTCAAATTAACAAAGCCTAATGCCTCTTGGGCAATAGGTAGGGCGATAGACATTTCTAGAGACGTTAGCTTTATCTCTTTTTAGTGCGTCTTTAGGTTAACAACCAACCTAGATGGGGTGGAATGGGTAGTCATTCGGAAGTGATGATACCTAGAGACATTACACGACGTTTGACATTGTTACTTATTTAAGAATCCGGCTAATGGGCTGGATAATGATTAACACGTTTGGGTTCTGATCTGAATGAGACCAAAAATTATTCTTTGTTTGATTTTGCGATTTTTTTTACATTTACTCTACATGCTTATTTTCTTGGGGTAGTTTAGATTTTTAAATTAATAAATATTTTGTTATAAATCGCTTTCCTTCTCTCTCCTTGCTTTTCTCTTTTACATTATTTGTCATCCTTTTTTATCTCCACCTAGTTAATAATTAGAAATAAATAAAAGTTTATTTATTAATTATTTTATCACTTAGTTAATATTTAAGTTAATGAAATAAGGGAGCTCTATTTATCACGTAGAATCCCACGTAAAATATAAATTCAGTCGAAAACCACCTTTGTGGACCTCGAAAGGTGCCTAACGCCTTCTTTTCAAGGTAATTTAAATTCTTACCCAAATTTCTGGTGAACTAAGACTAAATAACAATATAGGTTCATAGTTGGCCTAGACCGGTGCCCTAATGCACCTTAATACGTTAGGTGGCGACTCTTCACATTCACCCATAAATAATTCCAAAAAGAGTGGTCACGTCGAATCCCACTTTTCACGATAAAAATAGGATGCAATAGTTACGGGAAAGGATTTTGGTAGAGGATCATGATTTAAGGTACAATGTTCATCTCTATTCGGTGAAGATTTATCATGACTTGAAAAAGATCTATTGATGGAATAACATGAAGAGGGATATGGTTTGTCAGCAAGTAAAGGTTGAGCATTTAAGGCTTGGTTGTTTATCTCAAGAGATTAAGCTGCCCGTATAGAAATGGGAGGTGATTAATATGGATTTCATTAACATATTGTCTTCTATACTTGCTTAGTGCAAGTAAATACTGAGAGATTATGAGAGCATGTTTAAGCTATTAGTTGTTTCTTGTTTGGAATGAAGAGTTGCTTGGGACATTAATTCCCTTGAGGTTCTTTTTAGAGTTAGGTACTTGTTGGGATATTTGAAGAAGGTCACTTTAATTTATTAAAGTTGGTTGATTTTGACTTTCAGTTTGTGTCTATCTATTTATCTTCTTTTGTTTTATTTTTGTTAATCCTCTTATTAAATGTCTAAATTGTGCTTTATTTCGTTTGTCAATCTGAGCTTCTATTTTAAGGTTTGTATCATTTGGTATTAGAGCCTAGGTTAAGGTTTGTTTTCACAAATCTTAATCTTCGGATATTGATTTATTAAAAAATCCAAATTTTTTATTTTGATTTATTTTTTGACACTAGATCTTGATTATCTAATATTTTTTGGGCCTAAATCTCGAATTTAAATTGATTTGGAGGTGTAGAATTGACGATGTCGTGAAAGAGTATTGAGCTTTTGAAACTTTGTAGAATTTGAAAAGTGGATTTATTTTTAGCTTGGTTTGGAAGGCTAAAAATTAGTGTGGTTTTTTCGTGGCATTGAAAGGAGTAGGTGTGTGAGAATTTCATCAAATTTGGAGTTGAAATGAAGAAGTTATAAAAATTTAAAGATTGAGGTTTTTCATTGTTGTTCTTGAGCATCTTCATGTTGTTTTTTAATAGGAAGATAGCAAAAGTACACTTTGATCCAAAATTGTTAGGTCTAAGTGTTAGTGGGGCCACTTGTAAAAATTTTAAAAAAATATAAAAAATAAATTTCCACATGGCAACCACGTCAGCCGCCATATCAGTAGTTAATGGTTTGACTGCCGAAGCAAGAAGCATGCAGAACCACCACATAAGCAGCGGGTAGTAGAAAAGCAAAAACATCCGACAGGTGTGTGTGGTGCAATTTCAGAGAGAATTCTACTCATTTTCAACACTGCGTCAAATTTTCTGGTCCAAAATGAACTAAGTATCCAAATTCCGTGGTTCTTTTTTTACACTTTCTTACTTCTAATTTTAAAGTATTTAAATAGTAATTAACATATTTAGTTACTTGTTAACTCATTTAAAATATCCAAATCTGTTCTTTGATCCATCAAACTAAGTAACAACAAGTAATTCCTTCTATTTTTGTTACTTCATTATTGAGTTCGATTTTTTTTGTGCTATATTTTTTTTTCTTTATTTTCCATTGAAAGTTCTTGATTACCATCCTTAACTTTTCAGCTTTCAATCTTGAGTCAACAAGAATTCATTTTTAACTTCAAGTAGTATTCGACCATTGCAACTCATTGGAGCTAAACATGATACAACCATTAGTCAAGGAAATATGTGAGGCATACGAAGGTTTAATTGTCAAGAATTTTTGAGCTTTTATTTGATCTAAATTAACATGTTTACATGTTCTCATTGAGTGTTATAACTAGGTACCTATGTCTGTAACACCTCAAAAATCCAAACTAAGATTAGACCCACTCTTCAAGTACATGTAAAATTAAACTTCATGTTTTTATAGCATTGAAATTGATTTATATGTGCATTAAGTCCACAGATAACTCTTAGCTCATAGACAAGTCAAAATATCCTTTATCGATTGAATTCTTGAGAAGAATCTTACTATAGAAAACTTCAAACGATCATAACTTCTAGATTACTAGGAGATTTTGATCTGAAGACCTACCAATGGATAGATAATTAAATTATATTTCCAATGCATCCATTTTCACCTAAATTACATATCAGAATAAATGGATATGGTCAATTTACTAAAGCACTATGAAAGTTGTTGGTGACAACAACTCAGACAATGAGTCATCATCAGATCCTATAGATCATTGGGCCATTCTATGAGTCATCGGATGACTCGTAGTGATATAAGTGAAGACAGAAATTTGACTCCTTTGGCTATGACTCAGGCTATGAATCGTAGCCAAACCCTACATGTCATCACCTGAGCCGTCGGGACTGCTTCCAGGAGTTTTTCAAATGATTTTAAGGGGTTGTTTAGACTTTTCCCACTCTTTAACCCCAGAATTATGTATTTTCACTTGTTATAAGAGGGATAAGTTTATTTAATCATCCTAAATACCTTATTTCTTCAAAAATTAAACCGACACTTAGCAAAAATAGAGCAAGGAAATGTCCTCTTCTTCTCCAAAGCAAGAAATTAGGGTTCTTTATCTTCAAGCACAAATCCTCCAAACTTTAGTTCAAGAATAAAAACTAATCAAGTATGTGGGTATTCAATTAGGAACTCTTTTCATCCTCATGGTTAACTTTTAAGTTTATTCATGAATTTTATGATTTTTATAAACTAGGGTTTTTACCCAATTAGGATTCCAAGCTAATAATTAGTCCCCCATGATATATTTTTTCATTCATTAGCATGTTTTAATGATTATTCATGATTTCATAGGGCCATTGTGACAACCCAAAATCATCTCCCGGGACATCACACGGTGCATAGGGATACAAGTAGCCCCAAGCTAACCCTTTGAACCTATCACTTCTCATAATAGCTCATTCAAGAAGAAATATACAAAGCACTAGCACTGTCATATCAAATAAAAGGGAATATGTAGGTAATACTCAGTCCAAACGAGCACAATACTGGAGATCTCAACACAACCACAGTCTGATAACTAGTTTGACAAAGCCTCTACTACATGAACTCGAGAGCCATTGGGACAGGTCCCCAACTGACTCAAACTAAACTGAAAGTAATAACATAAACACACAAATACTGAAATGTCTGAAGATAGGTCCTCGAACCATGAGGACTCATCACTGTAGAAATGTAGACGAAGGTACTTGGGAATCACTAACGAGGCTGGGATTGAGCACCTAAACCTATTTTAAAAGACAATGTAGCATATAGACGCATATATTGATCTACACTTGGGAATGTACTGAGTATATGGGGGTGTTTGCATTTACAAAAAACATTATCAATACTCTTTAATCAAATCATACATGCAAATAGGAATGACTCACATGGCTTGAAAAAGTCTAAAATGTAAAGCTCATAAATCATGTATAATGAAGCATGTAACACAAATCTCGTGAGTCATTATACTTTGGATTTAAAATCTGCACTATTCTCTTATTCTCATTACTCATAGGATGAAGGCAGCTTTAAACAATACTTTCAACTCATGCATATGTCTCATGGAGTGTAAAACTTCTTTATTGCTCAAGAACTTATAACTCTTTTGAAATCAAATAGTTGGAACTCGAAATCATAGACTTCGGTTTTAAAACTAATGATAAACTATTATTTGTAGAGATAATTACTACCTTATTTGGAAAATACTCAAAAGCAATTCGTTCACTTTAGAAAATATCTCATCTCAAAGCTTTAGGGAAAATATTCTATCTCAATGGAAAATACTTTAGTTTAGGGAGGTTCTCTTAACCGACATAAACCATGCGAGCTACATGAAATCCAATGTCTTGTACTCCTAATGAAGAAACCTCACATTGGGGAGAGGCGTCATACTTTTGCCAAGGAGTATAACCTCAAAACAGTGATCACTTATCTTGGCCTCAAGCCAAATCATCTGAGCCTCAGGCCCAAAATCTCAAACCTACGGTGGCACATAGTTCTGGGGTAAGAAACCATGGTAACTTACCCAACTCGATGCTAAATACTACTCCCTTTAGTTTATCTCGCTCATCTAATGGAAATCCACTTTCAAAATAATCTCATGGTTCATAAGAACCCAATAATAAAATCTGTAGTCTCATGAGGTAGAGTGGATTTCAAAACTCTATGACCATTAGGTTAAAACATTTCTCAATAATCTAAAAATACTCAAATCATGGGTGCTTATAGCATAAAAGCTCATAAAATTACAAGTCTCAAGTAGGGCTTAATGACCCATAATTCAATCTCAAGTTAAAACGCATCATAATGCATAATTGATAGCATATAGATTCATAATTCATGTAGAAATCTGGAAGTTACAGTAATTTGTCTCAAAATATCAACATACTCATATACTTCAATTTATAGAACTTTGAAACTCTTAAATTCTCAAAGAGTAACAACATAGGGTATAAACCCAACTTCAATATCTTAAGAAAATATGCCATATCATACTATTTGACTTTTTATTCATAGGAAACATCAATATATTGCAATCAATAACAATGGGTGAAAAAAACCCTAATTCAATATCATGTAAAATCCCATAGATTGAAGAAAATTATAGTTTAAATAAGCATTTGGGCACAAGTGTGAGAGGATTGCCCTTGTTCAAAACCCCACATACCTTAGATTATGAAATTGGATGAACAAGCTTTCTTCAAACTCTTTTTCGTACTCTTGAGAGAAGGTTCTTGCAACCCTTGAACTTGGAGAACTTAAATCTCAACTCAATTTGTACCATCTATGGTGAGATCTTGGATTTCTTGAAGAGGGGTTTAGATTTGATCTTAAGGGAGTAACCCTAGCTCTCTTGTGTTTGGGATGATGAATGAAGTCATTTGCTTCATTTGGAATATATCTAGTTGATAAAAAAGTGTAAAGACTCTTTTTTAAAAATGACTTTAAATACTAAACGGGGGCTGCGATGACTAAAGCAACGGTGCGTCGCTAGCCGGACGGTCCATCGGATCATCCATCGCACGTTGGTTAGAAAAAGAACACACTGCATCGATGTGATGGTATCAGCGATGGTCCATCAAAAATTTGATGGTCCGCCGGATAGTCCATCGCACGTTGGCCAGGATGAGGCCACACTGTCTCAACAATGACGGTCTCAGCAACGGTCCGTTGCAACTTTGATGGTCCGTCATCCTGTCCATCACACTTGGGCCAGAAAAGGGAGTTATTGCCTTGGTTACAATAGTTCAGGTAATTGTCCGTCGCACACTCGACGGTCCGTCAACCTGTCTGTCGTATCTGGGCGATTTCAATAACTCTCAATAAAACGAGCATAACTTCCCACCTCAATGCCGAATTTGGATGAAATTGGTATCATTGGAAAGATAATTGAATTCTCTACACTAAAGGAAGTCATTTTTAGGAAAATTCAACAAGATTAAAACTCTAATCACTTGGGAAGTCTCTTTTCAATCTTTTAGGATCGGAATTACACTTCATTTGACACGCTCAAGGCTTAAACTACAAGGGAAATTTGTGGGGTTTTACAATATCTCCCCCTTGTAAACATTCATCCTCGAATGTCTCTAGTTAGACTAAGAACACAGGAAAATAGAGTACACATAGCTGAAGCAAGTTTCTAAACTGGCTCAAAATCTCTCTAAACTCTTGAATACCTCAGAAATTGCAAGAACTCATGCAAGAATAGATATATAGATAAACTTTAGATTAGAAGGGCTGAATTAAGGAAGAATAATACCTTAGGATTGATCCAAATTTACAAAAAAGAGGTGTGGGTACTTGACTCGTATGTTGCTTCTGCCTCCTAAGTAGTGCCCTCAACTAACTGGTTCTGCCACAACACTTTGATCAAGTAAGCCTCTTTGTTCCTCAGTCTACGGATCTGAAAATCTAGGATCTCAATGGGAATCTCATCAAATGAAAGACTGTTCTGAATATCAATACTTTATGAAGGATCTACCACAACGGAATCACCAATATGCTTAGACAGTGAGACCCTATTCAGATCCAAGTATGGCGGTCAGTCCGATGGACCGTTAACCCAGCGATAGACCATCGCACCCACTATCGTAGGCCCATTCAGTTTTTTGTTAAGTTATTTTAACTGAGGTATTTTGCTTTTTTACCACCAACTTATATATACCCAGTTATATCCGATTTTGGCATATTTTGTTTTTTATTAATTCAACAACTTTAGGGTTTCTCTCTAAAATTAATCCCCAAGAATAAAAAATCCAAATCTTCTCCAAGAAACTAAGAGATTCAAATACCTCAAGTTCAAGAACACCAAGAAAAACTCTACCCAGGTATGCATAGTGTTTATTCATGGACTCCTTTTATCCATGAAGTCCTAGAATCTCTTTTCCAAATTCAAGTTATGGATTTTCTGTATGATTTCATAATTGGGTTGTTCTTGTTCACGTTGATAAATGAGAAATTGAATTTTACTCCATGTTGGGTGATAATTTCTATGTGGGTTTAATTATTACATATATATATTCATGCAAATCTATGACTAAGCCTTTGAATAATAAAATTAGAGTGTGACCATGATGTTTAATTGTTGTACAGTGATATTTACATATACCATGCCTAAAATATGTTTGATTTAATGCCTAAATAAAGGAAAAGTGCTTGACTAGCATGTTTTCATGGAATCCCCATGTATGTACAAGATTATGCTTATCATATGTTTGATGAAATGCTTCAATAAATGCATTATGCTGATTATTATGTATTCAATCAAGTCAGGCTTTGTTAGTTTCTTTTTATCAAGTCTTAGGGGTACTTGTACCCAAAATATTAGAGCTATGTCATGTTTTCATAATACTCTCATTCAAGCTATGTTCCTTAGACTTTAGATAGTCTTATGACTCAGGAAATCTCTATGATCTCATGAACTCAGTCAGTTGTCAGATATCAGTAGTATTCCGTCAGTCAATGGAATTTAGTAACTTAGCTCATGTTCAGTTCAGTAAATCATGTTTAGTGTCTATTCAGATGAGAGTAGAAATTAGCACCGAGTGAACCCAAGGGTAGGAACTCACCTGTTATATGAGGCTATAATTCTTAGAAGCAATATTTGCATTCCAAATCTATGTAGCCATCATAGGTTGAGACATCTTAGCTTGCTATATGAGGGTAGATGAGGTTACTTAACCTATTATATTAGGGTTCCCACCGTTCTTACTAGAGTTACCAGTTATATTAGGGTTAGTCACATGATGTCCTTACCAGTGGAGCGATATTAACACCCTTCCAATCAAGGCACAGATTGGACCCCAGTTCAGCTATTATAGTACATATAAGGCATGTCGATTAGATAAATACTTACCATAGTTTTACATTATAGAATTAGGACTATAAGATAAAGTCAATCAGTCTGAGTAATAGAACTCAGATAGTTCTACGGAATTCAGGATTGTCATATATAGTCAACTCAGATATAGTACAGATTTCAGATAGTTCTACAAAATTTAGGACTGTCAGATACAGTCAACTTAGATACAGTGTGGAACTCAGCTAGTTTCATTAGATTCAGGACTGTCAGTTACAGTCACTCATGTTATTAGTTAGATCAGCATCAGTATGTCATGTTATCAGTATTCAGATTTAGTAATTATGTTATCACAGTACCAGTGTCAATTATTATGTGTCATGCATGTACTATTACGCTCATGATAGTCAGTCTGTTAGTATATTTGTTCATACATATGAACCGCATGCATTTAGCCTACCTCAATGCATACCAGTATATTCAAAGTACTGATGCATTCATGCTATGGTGTCTTATACCATAGGTTCAGAGACATAATCTCGAGTTCAGTAGTAGATTCTAGTCTCAACAGTCAGAGTTAGAAGTGAGTCCTCATCTTATGAGGACATGATTATTCCTTATTATCTTATTTATTAGTTTATCAGTTGGTGGAGTAATCTAGTTACAGGTCCTCAGGGTCAACAGAATCACTCCTCAACCCAGTCCGATCGCCTGAATTATTAGGATGCCACTACCAGTCCTACTAGTGGGCAATGCCTAAATTATCTCTATGCTCTCCATTCCTGGTAGGATCAAGAAAATTCTCATGATGTAGTTACTGGTACATTATAGATCTTTCATGTATATGTTTATGCTTTGCTAGATCCTGGAGCTTCTTTGTCTTTTGTTACTTCTTATATAGCAGTCAATTTTGGAGTCAGTCCTTAAGTTCTAGTAGAGCCCTTTTCAGTTTCTACCCTAGTGGGTAAAACCATCATAGCTCAGCAGGTATATAGGAACTGCCTGATTATGATATTTCCTAAAGTCACTTCAGCTGACTTGGTCGAATTAGAGATGACTGATTTTAATGTCATTCTCGGTAGGGATTGGCTTTATTCCTGCTATGCCACAGTCAACTATAGAAATCAAAAAGTCTAATTTCAGTTCCTGAATGAACCTATTCTAGAGTAGAAGGATAGTGTATCCGCTTTCAGAGGGCATCTTATTTCCTACCTTCGGGCATAAAAAATAATATCTAAAGGATGTGTCTATCATTTTGTTTGAGTTAGGGACATTAGTTCTAAGACTCCCAGCCTTGAATCAGTCCCAGTTGTGAATGAATATTCAGATATCCTTCCTGAAGATCTTACAGGAATTCCTCCTAAAAGGGAAATAGACTTCGGCATTGATCATTTTTTAGATACTCATCCTATATCTATTCTGCCATACAGAATGGCACCAACAGAATTCAAAGAATTAAAAGGACAGTTGAAGGATCTCTTAGATAAGGGATTCATCAGGCCCAACGTTTACCCATGGGGTGATCTAGTATTATTCGTGTGTAAGAAAGACGGCTCTCTCAGAATATGTATAGACTACCATCAACTTAATAAGGTCATGGTCAAGAACAAGTATCCCCTTCCCAGAATTGATGACTTATTTGAGCAACTTTAGGGTGCCAGCTATTTCTCTAAGATAGACCTCATACCATCAGATCAGAGTCAGAGAATGTGATATTCTGAAAATAGCTTTTCGTACTCGGTACGATCACTTTGAATTCTTAGTTATGTCCTTTGATCTTACTAACACCCCAAAAGCTTTCATGGACTTGATGAATCGTGTGTTCAAGAAGTACTTGGACATGTTTGTCATAGTCTTCATAGATGATATTCTGGTCTATTCCAGCAGTGAGCGTGATCATGCAGACCATCTCAGAACAATACTTAATACTCTCAGAGATTATCAGCTATTCTCCAAATTCAGTAAGTGTGACTTTTGGATAAGGTTAGTAGCATTCCTTGGTCAATCATTTCTAGTGATGGAATTAGAGTTAATCCTTAAATGACCGAAGAAGTAAGAAACTGACCTCGTCCTGTCTCCTTATCAGATATTAGGAGTTTCTTAGGTTTGGCTGGCTATTATAGATGGTTTGTTAAGGTATTTTCTTCTATTGCATCCCCTATGAAGTAATAGAACTCAGATAGTTCTATAGAATTCCGGAATGTAAGATGCAGTTAACTCAGATACAGTACGGAGCTTAAATAGTTTTATAGAATTCAGGACTGTCAAATATAGTCAACTCAGATACAGTACAGAACTCAGCTAGTTCCATCAGATTCAGGACTGTCAGATATAGCCACTTATGTTATTAGTTAGATCAGCATCAGTATGTCAAGTTATCAGTATTCAAATTTAGTAATTATGTTATCACGATATCAGTGTCAGTTATTATGTCTCATGCATGTACTCTCATGCTTATGATAGTCAGTCTGTTAGTATATTTGTTCATGCATATGAACCCCATGCATTTAGCCTACCTCACATGTATACCAGTACATTCAAAGTACTGACGCTTTTGTGCTATATGTCTTATACCATAAGTTCAGAGACACCAGCTTCAGAGCAGCAGTAGATTCCAGTCTCAGCTGTCAGAGATAGAAGGGAGTCCTCATCTTTTGAGGACATGATTATTTCTTATTATCTCATTTATTAATTTATCAGTTGGAGTTAGTTAGGGTAATGTACCATCAACTCCTTACTCAAAGAGTTCAGTTAGTTAGAGGATTTCTAGACTATTATGTTTCAGAATTCAGTACTTTCAGTTTTGGTTTTGGGTATTCTATTACCCCACACAGATGTTATATTAATTAGATTATGTTCAGATATGTGAACCTTATGGACTTTCAGTTTATATTTCTGCATTATTCTGTATTTTATGCAGTATAAGGGTACAAATATCAGTGATGGGTTAGCTTATGGTCCTTCGGGGTCATGAGCACCATGTAGCTTTTTGGGTACCGGATTCGGGGCGTTACACTTTCCTTTATTACCAAACCTCTTCACCTCTTTCATAGGTGAAATCTTCAAGTGCACCGAATCACCCACTTTAAACTCAAAATCTCTTCTCCTAACATCAGCATATGACTTTTGGTGACTCTGAGCTGTCTTTAAACTCTCTCTAATAAACTTAACTTTCTCCATAGCTTCAAACACTACTTAAGGTCCAATCACGATAGCTTCACCCACTACAAACCAACCTATGGGTGATATACATCTTCTACCTTACAAGGCCTCAAATGGTGTCATCCCGATGCTAGCATGGTAACTATTATATGCGAACTCTATCAATGGAAAATGCTCATCCCAACTACCTTTGAAATCAAGAGCACACGCTCTCAACATATCTTCTAGGGTATAAATGGTCCTCTCAGCATGACCATCTGTCTGTGGATGAAAAACGGAACTCAAAAGAACTTGGGTACCAAGACCCTGCTAAACACCCTCAAAAACTGAGAAGTAAATTAAGTACCTCTATCCGAAATGATAGATGAGAGAACTCCGTGCAGCCTGACTAACTCTCGGATATATAATCTAGCATAATCCTCAGCTGTATAAGATGTATGCACGGGCAAGAAGTGTGCGGACTTTGTCAGCCTATCTACAACAACCTAAATAGAATTATGATGACGACGCTAAAGAGGTAACCCCATCATGAAGTCCATATTCTCCACCTCCACTTCCAAGTGGGTATACCAAACTATTGCATTACATCACCAGGTCTTGGTGCTTTACCTTATTCTATTGGCACGTTGCACACTTTGCTACATATTTAACTATATCCTTCTTCATACCATTCCACCAATAGTTTTTCCGCAAGTCGCGGTACATATTAGTAGTGTCGGGATGAATAGAATACCGCACACCATATCCTTCAGCCATAATCCTCTGCGTTAGATCATCAACACACGGAACACACAATCTACCCTGCAATCTCAACATGCCATCTCTCCCTTGGGAGAATGCCTCTACCTTTTGGTCCTTAACTACCTCCTTCAGTCTGACCAAACTAGGATCTCTATCTTGTTTCTTCATCACTTCAAAAACTAAAGAGGATTTGGAACTAATTTGCACCAAAGTACTTCACTCAGCTGAATCAAGCAACCTAACACCCAAACTAGCCAGACAATGCACATCACGAGCTAAATCTTTCTTACCTTTCTCTGCATAAGCAACACTACCCATAGACAATATGCTAAGGGCATCCGCCACTACATTGTCCTTGCCTGGGTGATACAACACACTCATATCATAGTCTTTTAACAACTCTAACTACCTCCTATGCCTTAGATTCAACTCTCTCTGCTTAAACACATACTGTAGGATCTTATGATCAGTAAACACATCAACATGAACACCATTAAGATAATTTCTCCAGATCTTCAAAGCAAAGACCACAACAGCTAATTCAAGATCATGGATCGGGTAATTCTTATCATGCGGCTTCAACTGCCTAGAGGTATAGGCTATAACCTTACCTCTTTGTATATCAGAAAGACTGCTCTAAATATGGGCACTATCTGAGTGATCTACTATTACAGAATCACCAATATACTTCTTAAGTATGGAGACATGAAAAACAGGATGAACAACTGACAACTATGAAGGCAACTTAACCCTATAGGCTACTTTTCCAATAGGGCTCAAGACTCTATATGGGCCAACATAATGGGGACTTAGATTTCCCTTTTTACCAAACCTCTTCACCCCTTTCATGGGTGAAATCTTCAAGTATAAATCACCCACCTTAAACTTAAGATCTTTTCTCCTCACATCGGATCTAAAAATCTTGGATCTCAACAAAAATCTCATCGAATGAAAGACTGTACTGAATATCAGCACTCTTTGAGGGATCTACTACAGTAGAATCACCAATCTATTTTTTAAGCATAGAGACAAGAAAAATAGGACGAACAACTGACAACTCAACATACAACTCAACCTCATAGGCTACTTTAACAACAAGGCTCAAGACTCTATATGGGCCAACATAATGGGGACTAAGCTTTCCTATTTTACAAAAACCTATTCACCCCTTTAATGGGTGAAATCTTCAAGTATACCAAATCACCCACCTTAAACTCAAGATCTTTTCTCCTTACATTGGCATAAGAATTTTGATGACTCTGGGCGGTCTTCAACCTCTCTCTAATCAACTTAACTTTCTCCATATCTTTAAACACTATATCAGGGCCAGTCACAACAGCTTCACCTACTTCAATCAAACCTATGGGTGATCTACATCTCTTACCATACAAGGCCTTAAATGGTGCCATCCCGATACTAGCATAGTAACTATTGTTATAGGTAAACTCTATCAATGGAAAATGCTTATCCTAACTACCTTTGAAATCAAGAGCACATGCCCTAAACATATCTTCTAGTGTCTGAATGGTCTTCTCAGCCTGACAATCTATTTTTGGATAAAAAGCGGAACTCAAAAGGACTTAGGTACCAAGACCCTGCTAGAATACCCTCCAAAATAGAAAAGTAAATTGAGTTCCTCTATCTGAAATGATAGACGAGGGAACTCCGTGTAGCATAACTAACTCTCGAATATACAATCTAGCATAATCCTCAGCTGTATAGGACTATGCACGGGCAAGAAATGCATGGACTTAATCAGCCTACCTACAACAACACAAATAGAATCATGATGATTATGCGAAAGAGGAAACCCGATTATGAAGTCCATATTTACCACCTCCCACTTCCAAGTGGGTATACCAAACTCTTGCATCACACCACCAGATCTTTGGTGCTCTACCTTAACCTGTTGGTACGTTGCATACTTTGCTATGAACTCTACTATATCCTTCTTCATACTATTTCGCCAATAGATCTCTTGTAAGTCGTGGTATATCTTGGTAGTGCTGGGTTGAATAGAATACTGCTTACCATGCATTTCAACCATAATCCTCTACCTCAGATCATTAACACACGAAACACACAATCTACCCCGCAATCTCAACATGTTATCTCCCTTTTGGGAGAAAACCTCAGCCTTTTGGTCCTTAACTGACTTCTTCAGTCTAACCAAACTAGGATCTCTGTCTTGCTTCTCTTTTACTTCTAAAACTAAAAAGGATTCGGAACTACTCCATACCAAAGTACTTTCCTCAGCTGAATCAAGCAACCTAACACCCATTCTAGCTAAATAATGCACATCATGAGCTAACTCTTTCTTACCTTCCTTTACATAAGCAACACTACCTATAGACAACCTGTTAAAGGCATCCGCTACTACTTTGGCCTTGCTCGAGTAATACACCACACTCATATCATAGTCTTTTAACAACTCTAACCATCTTCTCTTCCTAAGATTCAAATCCCTTTTAGTAAACACATACTACAAGCTCTTATGATCAGTAAGAACATCAACATGGACACCATAAAGATAATGTCTCCATATTTTAAAAGCAAAGACCATAACAGCTAATTCAAGATCATGGGTCGAGTAATTCTTCTCATGCAATTTCAATTGCCTAGAGGCATAGGCTATAACCTTACCTCTTCGCATCAACACACAACCTAAGCCAACTGTAGAGGCATCACATTACACTACAAAACTATGTGTACCATCAGGAAAAGTTAACACAGGGGCTAAAGTAAGTCGAGTCTTAAACTTTTTAAAACTCTTCTCACAGGAATCTGACCACTGGAACTTAACTTTTTTTGTTCAACCGAGTCATAGAAGACGAAGTAAAAGAGAAAACTTCAACAAAATGGCGGTAGTTGCCCGCTAGAACTAAGAAACTTCTAATGTCTGACGAAGAGATAGGTCTAGGCTAATTTCTTATAGCTTCTGTCTTCTGGGAATCAACTCTAATACCTTTAGCTAAAACAGTATGACCCAGAAAGGCTACAGACCTTAGCCAAAATTCATACTTACTCAATTTGACAAACAACCGGTGACCTTTAAGAGTTTGCAAGACAATTATAAGGTGATCTGCTTGATCATGCTCAGTGCAGAAGTAGACAAGGATGTCATCTATAAACTCGATGACAAATATATCAAGATATTGCTTGAACACTCAATTCATGAGGTCCATAAAAAATTTTGGGGCATTGGTTAGCCTGAAAAACATGACAAGAAACTCAAAGTGACCATAGCGGATTTAGAAGGTTGTCTTTGGAATATCATATTCCCTTCTTTTAAGTTGATGATTGATGGATCTAAGGTCTATCTTAGAGAAATACCTTGCATCTTACAACTGATCAAACATGTCATCAATTCTCAGAAGATGATATTTATTTTTGAATGTGACGTCGTTAAGCTAATGATAGTCAATGCACATATACAAAGAACCATCTTTTTTCTGCATGAATAGAATAGATGTGCCTCAAGAAGAAATACTGGGCCTTATGAAACCTTTATCTAAAAGATCTTTGAGTTGATCTTTCAAATCCTTAAGCTCAACAGGTGCCATAAGATATGGTGGAATAGAAATAGGATGAGTGTCAGGAAGAAAGTCAATCCCGAATTCTATCTCTCTATCGGGAGGTACCCCTAGGAAATCTTTTAGAAAAACATTTGGAAACTCATTAATAATATTGAGTGACTGAATAATTGGAGCCTCAAACTTAGTGTCTTTAAATCTAACTAGGTGATAGATGCAACCCTTATATATTAGCTTTTTGGCTTTGAGATAGGAGATAAAATGACTCTTGGGAGATATCAAACTCACAGACCACTCAAAAATAGACTCATCAGGGAATTGAAACTTGACCACATGGGTAAGATAGTCTATAGATGTATAACAAGAATAAACACAATCCATACCCAGAATAAGGTCAAAATACACCATGTTTAACTCTATCAAATCAGCAAGTATGACTTTATGAAGAACAGTAACTGGAAAATCTCTATACATTTGTTTGGCAATAACTAACTCCCCTACTGGTGTGGAGACTAGGAAAGGCTCAGGAATCTTTTTAGGACTCATTTTGAAATTCACAGCCACAAGTGGGGTCACATAGAAGAGACTTGACCCAGGGTCCAACAACACATAAACATCAAAATAAAAGATGAGAAGCATAACTGTAATAACATTGGGAGAGTCTTTCTGCTCCTAACGCGATAGTAAGGCATAGAATCTATTATATGCTGAGCGCCAATAGTTCTAGATAAAGCACCCTGATAGGGGAGGGATGCGGGATAGGAGTTGGTGTACTAGTAGTCTGTGCCTGAGGTCGGGCATCTCTGGTCCCCTGCCTAGCATGCGAACAATCTCTTAAGTCTGTGGCCCTGCTTGCCACACCAAAAAAACCCTTCAAATCTGCAATACACTCACCGGGATGATCCCTACCAAACTTAGTACCAGAAGGATAACGGGGCCTGTTACCAACACTGTTCTGCAACCTAGACATAAAAAACCTGCTTCCTTACTCCTTCCTACCTCTAGACATGGGAGCACTTGATGATGAAGGCACTGGAATAGACAAATATCTCTGAAACTGAGGAAGGTTCCCTCCATGGAACCTAGGGTTACTATACTCATGTTGCTCAAATCTAGCCCTGTTGTTACCCCTTACTTTATCTCTTTTCTAACCTTATCCTCCTCTATCTGTTGTGTATGCATCATCAACCTAGACAGCTCCATCTTTCTATGCAGCATCATGTCCTACACTCTTTCAGCACCAAATTGGAAACACCTATCACAAACTTACTCATACTAGTTCGGGTGTCAGAAATTAAATCCGAAGCATACTTTGCTAACTGGTTAAACTTCAAGCAGTACTCCAGAACAGTCATAGAGCCCTACCTCAATTTCATAAATTCCTCAATCTTTGCTTTCCTCATCTCAAGCGGAAAGAACTTGTCCAAGAATGCATCTTAGAATACCTGCCAAGTCATAGCAGTAGCATCCTCACCTCTAACATTCCTCCATAATACAACCCATTCATAAGCTATGTCCTTCAAACTGTAAGATGACAACTCAACACTTTCTTTCTTAAAAACATGCATCACCTGTGTGATCTTTCTTACCTCCACAAGGTACAACTATGGCTCCTCCTCTACCTTGGACCTATAAAACTCTGGTGGATTCATCCATATGAAATCATGGATCCTAGAATCAGCTACATCACCTCTCTACTGATTGGTAACTATGTCCTAGATATTGTCCTAAACATTAGCGGTGACTTCTTAGGCTAAAGCCTGAAAGGCCATCCAAAACTCAGCATAAGACACAGTCTTATTCAAAGGATCAACAGGTAGGGGTTTCTCATCATCATTTTTGTGGGCATTCACTCTCACAGAGGTATTTTCTAAAATAGGAGAGCATAAATTATTAGATAAGAGGGACAACTACAGGCACGATAGAATCTGAAAGAAAGAAACAACTTTTTCCTAAAATATCTTGTAGCCTCTTGCTCATAGATGTCGCACACTACACACCGAGGATCAAGACACTACTTAACGTAGCTTGTCAGACTCCCTAGGACTCCTTTAAAACCTTAGGTCTAATACCAAGTTTTTAATGACCCAAAATCATCTTCTAGGATGTCAAACAATGCTTAGGGATACAAGTAGCCCCAAGCTAACCATTTGAGCCTATCACTTCTCATAATAGCTCATTTAAGAAGAAATATACAAAACACTGGCACTGTCATATCAAATGAAAAGGAATACAAAGGTAATACTCAGTCCAAACAACCACAATACTGGAAATCTCAACACAAACACAGTCTGATAACTAGTCTGATAAAGCCTCTACTACTCCATGAACTCGAGAGCCGTTGGGACAGGTCCTCAACTGACTCAAACTGAACTTAAAGTAATAACATAAACACTCAAATACTGAAATATCTGAAGATAGGTCCTCAAACCATGAGGACTCACCATTGTAGAAATGTAGACAAAGGTACTCAGGAATCATTGACTAGGCTGGGACTGAGCAACCGAACCTATATTATAAGACAATATAGCACATAGACATATATGTGGATCAATATTTGGAAATATACTAAGTATATGGGGGTGTTTGCATTTACATAAAACAATATCAATACTCTTTAATCAAATCATGCATGCAAATAGGAATGACTCATATGACTTGAATAAGTCTAAAATGTAAAGCTCATAAATCATGTAGAATGAAGCATGTAACACAACTCTCATGAGTCATTAAACTTTGGCTTTAAAATATGCGCTCTTCTCTTATTCTCATTACTCATAGGATGAAGGAAGCTTTAAACAATACTTTAAACTCATGCATATGTCTCATGGAGAGTAAAACATCTTTATTGCTTAAGAACTTATAACTCTTTTGAACTCAAATATTTGGAAATCACAATCATATGACTCTGGTTTAAAAACTGATGATCAACTCTTATTAGTTGAGAAAACTACTTTCTTCTTTGGAAAATACTCAAAAGTAATTCGTTCACTTAAAAAATATCTCATCTCAAAGCTTTAGGAAAAATATTCTATCTCAATGGAAAATACTTAAGTTTATGGAGGTTCTCTTAACCAACATAAACCATACGAGCTACATGGAGTCCAATGTATTATCCTCCAAAGGAGGACAGGCGTCATACTCTTGCCAAGGAGTATAACCATAACTCAGTGATCACTTAACTTGGACTTGGGCCAAATTATCTCAACCTCAGGCCCAAAATCTCAAACCTATGGTGGAAAGTAGTTCTGGGATAAAAAACCATGGTAACTTACCTAAATCAGTTCTAAATACTACTCCCTGTACTTTATATTGCTCATCTCATCGAAATCTACTTTCAAAATAATCTCATGGTTCATAAAAACCCAACAATCAAATCTGTAATCTCATGCGATAGAGTGGATTTCAAAACTCTATGACTATTAGGTTAAAACATTTCTCAATAATCTCAAACTACTCAAATGATGGGTGCTTATAGCACAATAGCTAATAAAATTGCAAGTATCAAGTAGGAATTAATGACCCATAATTCAATATCAAGTTAAAACTCATCATAATGCATAATAGATATCATATAGATTAATTATTCATGTAGAATCTGGAAGTAATAGAAATTTGTCTCAAAATATCAACATACTCATATACTTTAGTTTCTAGAACATTGAAACTCTTAAATTCTCAAGGAGTAACAACATAGGGTATAAACCCAGCTTCAATTTCTTAAGAAAACATGAAAAATCATGCTATTTGACTTTTAACTCATAGGAAACGTCAAGATATTGCAATCAATAACAATGGGTGAAAAAAAACCTAATTTAATATCATGTAAAATCCCATAGATTGCAGAAAATTATAGTTTAAATAAGCCTTTGGGTACAAGGGTGAAAGGATTACCCTTGTTCAAAACCCCACATACCTTCGATTATGAAATTGGATGAACAAGCTTAATTCAAACTCTTCTTCTTACTCTTGAGAGAGGGTTCTTGCAACCCTTAAACTTGGGGAACTTAAATCTCAACTCAATTTGTACAATCTATGATGAGTTCTTGGATTTATTGGAGAAGGGTATTAGATTTAATCTTGAGGGAGAAACCCTAACTCTCTTGTGTTTTGGATGATGAATGAAGTTATTTGCTTCATTTGGAATATATCTGGTTGATAAAAGAGTGTAAAGACCAAAAAATATCTTTTAAAAGATACTTAAAATACCGATAGGGGGCTGCGATGATCGAAGTGATGGTACGTCACTAGCCTGACATCCATCGGATCATTCGTCGTACGTCAGTCAGAAAAAGAACACAATGCCTCGATATGATGGTCTCAACGATGGTCCATCATAAACTCGACGTTCCTTCGGATATCTATCACATGTTGGCTAGGATGAGGCCACACTGTGTCACCAATGACGGTTTCAACAACGGTCCGTCGCAGTCTTGACGGTCCGTCATCCTGGCCGTCGCACTTAGGCCAAAAAAGGGAGTTACTACCTTGGTTATAATGGTTCAGGCGACAATCTGTCACACACTGATGGTCCTTCAACCTGTCCGTCGCACCTGAAAAGTTTCGAGAACTCTCGGTAAAACAACCATAACTTCCCACCCCGATGTCCGATTATGAAGAATTTGGTATCGTTGGAAAGCTAATTCAATTATCTACACTATATAAAGTCATTTTTAGGAAAATTCAGTAAGATTAAAACACTAATCACTTGGGAAGACTCTTCTCAATCTTTTAGGGCTGGAATTATACTTCACTTGACACGCTTAAGGATCAAACTATAAGGGAACTTTGCAGGGTCTTACAACCATATTATATTATTGACATTATTCTCAAGTCCATGCGTGATTTACATGATATTAGTTAAGATTTAAATAATATGATCGAGCTATATTAGATGTATCAGTTGTCGTGACTAATAAGCATTATTTATCATAATTTTATGGATTTCAGTCTATATTAGTTTGACATGACATATTTCTTATTAAATTTATTATCTTTAAAGACTTGTCATTTTATAAAATCCCTGTATATTGATATTTAGTATTTAGAATTGAGTTATGAAATTCCTTATTACATTCAGATTATAAGATTTCTACTATTAGTTGCATTTTTCAGAGATGACAGGTTATAAACACCCAATGACTAGGATATCATGCATTATCTATTAAACACTCATTCTTCAATTTTTATAATTTAGAATGCTTTTAGATAAGTACTTATACATCAGTCTCAAAACATCAGTATTATTGAGATATTTGGTATATTAACTTATATTTAATTGGGAGTAGTATTTAGCACGAACGAACACAGGAATGAAGGATCCCCTGTCAGTTAGGCTGAGACCTTTAGTAGAAGTCTCTAAGTCCCAGAACTATGGTTCCACTATAGATACTAAAGGGTCACCCATCAGAATAGGCTTGACACCTTAATACTTTTGGATATTGATAACGCCCAAACTACAGCTCTCGTAAGAAAGTGTAAGCTGTCGCTGTCAAATATAGAACCCAACTAGGTTGGGTGTCGAATCCCACAGGGAATACTTGGTCACTAAGTGTTGCAATTGTTAGTAGACTGTTGGTCAAAAATTCTACGAAAAAGGGAGGATTGGTTTAGGTGTGAAATAATGTTCACAAAATAACGAATGAAACGATGAATGTAGTAAGATTTAATCACAGAGAATAATAAGTTAGGGTTATGTTCACCTTGTAATTTCTACTTATCTATTAACTATGGGTAATGCGTAATTTAGACGTGCATGGACTTACAGAGATTCGTATTCTAATTGTAAATCCAAGTGTTTCTCAACCATCAAGGATTTATTTCACTTTAGCTCTCTCAAGCCTAAAGTGTATAACTAATGGTACAAACTCTCCAAGAAAGTTAATCCAGTTAAGGCATTAACGTGTAAACAGGGGTTGGAAACCCTATTTTCTTGTCATACTCTCTTTTCCAAACAGGTAACTTTTCTCTCGAACAAGTTAATTGTATAATGGCGTGTTCTCTATGTTTGTAACCATGAGAATTCAATTAAAACGAAGAGAGTAATGATATAAGTAGCATACGCATCAAGAATTCACAAACTCATAGTAATATATAGTATCTTACAAGGTGTCCATAACCTTAACAGAGAAGTTTAGCTACTCATGATTACAACGGGAATCACAATAGACATAATCATCATACCACAACCTAGAACAATCTTGGCGATAGAAGTGATCTTAGCATCACAAAGAGAATAACGTTTTCTCTCTGGCCTTTCCCAAGTGTGAGTCGTGTTTCTCTGTTCTAAAACTTACAGAATCTGTAAACTGAATAATGCAAAGTGTCGAATGATAATTGATAATGAATGTGCTGAAAAATTCAGCAATAAGGTTTTTATAGTATCCTTGTCCACTAAGTTGCTACTGCCTCCTTGCGTATTTAAAAATACTGGGTTTGCCCGGGAAAAAGTTCCCATGCATCACTTTCAGTCCAAAAGCTGCCTTCCCTCTAATGTGAAGTTTTCCTTTGCTGCTCATAAGTCCATAAAGTGCTAAAATCTTCATCATTAATACCTGAAAAACATGCTAATCACGTAGGTCAGCTCACTTAATGGAAAATGGACCAAAAGTGCAGGAATTATATATTTTGTACTCAAAACTTAGCTAAAATATGGGTAAATTATGGTTCTTAGGCGTGTAAATACGTCCAAAATCAGATATCAGTTTAGTGGTACCACATCAGATCAAACTTTATACCTTGGAAAGGTATATTTGGCCCCTTTTGATTGGGTTTATACATCGAACTCCATATTTTGCTCACATGGTTATATGTCGATTAACAGTATTTCCCATAATTCAAACTTAGTTATTGAATTACCTTATAATTAGTTTCATAAGTACACTATTAATAAGTTATATGTTTATTCACATGATGATTGCATCATTTCACATTCCATAGTTTCAAACTCAGTATTTGTACATGACCCTCAGTTTATTTTTTCCTTGCGTTTAAACTATGACTTCCATATTATCATTGAATACTAGTATTTGTGTATTTCATATAGGGTCATTGTACTTTAGTTCAGCTCCTATGCAATCAATTAGTATTCAGTATGATTTTATAGTATGTTTTGCACGAACATTAAATTATTGAAATATTTATGCTTCTACAACTTTCTAATTTTTACAAATATTTTAGAACATGATTCAGAGATTTCATTATGCATCAAGATTTTTCATATAGACATTGTTTTAAATACTTATTTTAGCAAATAGTTCATGTCCTTGAGTTCAAAGCATGTTTTAAGTGTTTTCATGACTAGTGCATATCTCACATATTCAGTACATTCCAAAGTACTAATTGCATACCTCTTTTTCCTACATTTTTCATGTGATGTAGACTCAGGTGCTCACTATCAGGATAATATTCAATAAAGTCATAGCATTGAACAAATATGTGATGAGTTCTCTTATTTCAAGGACTAAAGTCATTTGCAGTTCCAGTATTTCATTTTCTTATTCGTAGGTATCGGTTAGGGATAGTTGGGGTCATGTCCCATCTATCAATAGTCGGTATTATCAGAAGCTTTATAGATATTCAGTTATAGTTATTATATGTTATTTTAGTTCCCTTTCTTATTTCTTAGATTATCATGTTCTAAACTTTTAACAGTAACATATTGGATCTTATTTCATTATTATGCATCCCCTCAGTTTGTTTAGCTTTCATATATGTTTTTATCAGTTGTTCAAGCATTAGGCAAAAACCATGGGTTAGATTGGGACCACTTGTGGTACTAAGCACCGTGTTACGACTAGGGGTAGTCTTGATTCATGACAATGTCGAACTACGAAGAAGGTGAATTGGTTACAACACGAGATTTTGTGATACTTGAATTGTTGATCATGTTCACCGCTTTCCAATTTTTGATAGAAGAATGGTTGGAAAGATTAGGTAATCAAGTAGAAACTCTTGAAGCTAGGAGTAGGGATGCTTCTTTAACTCTTTCGACTAATTATCATTTTGGAAACACAAGAGGAGTTTACAATGACTCCTCCACTCTAATTTCACCCGATGCTCTATTCCACATCTACTGATCCCCTAATTATTACCTAAAATATAAATTCTAGCCATCCATATGTCTAAACACCACTATATGTTCATCTCCATGCAAAACAAGTTGCTCAACCACCACTAAAGAGACCACCACCACCATATCACCCCCACCTACTCTGAAATACCCATCAATCCACAATATCTAACCATTGAGCGATGACCTACAAGAGGAGTTTCAAGAGTAGTTAAAAAGAGTAGATAATGAATACAATAACCGAATAAGGGGTCATTTCTTACATTTACATAGTGCTAGTAGTGTTATATGAGTAAGGAATGATACTATCCCTCAATTAGATAGGCAACAGGGATTTTAAGGCCGAGAACTCCATAAAGAAAACTATAGTGAGGATTCATATGAGCATATTGGGGCTCATGGACATATTGGGGGTTGAGACATTATTATTAACTCCATCAAGGTAACATTCCCATTTTTTAGTAGTGAAAGCAACCCTGATGTGTTTCTTGATTGGGTGACATATTGTGATCGAATCTTCTTCACTAATGAGATGCTCGAGGTACAGAAGGCATCTTATGCTATTAATCAATATGAGGGGTTGCATATGCTGGGTGGGAAACTCAAGAGAGGGATAGGAGATTACATAGTTTAGATCCCACTCTCAGTTGGAATGAACTTAAAACTATATTAAGGTCTAAGTTTGTCACTGATCAGTATCGCCCAGAGATACTTAAGAAGGTCTACACTTTACAATAAGGCACAAAGAGTATGAAATAATTCTATGATGAGTTCCAACTTGTGAAGATAAGAATAGACTTTGAAGAAGATCCTTGTATATTATGACATGATTTTGAGTAGGGTTGAGTAAAGAGATTTCTTCCAAAATAAGACTCCATACTTATCATGATATTGATGAAACTCTTAAAATGGCTATTGAAATTGAGTTGGAACTCAAGGAAGATAAACTTGAAAAGTCAAGAGGCTACAAAGGATCTTGAAACTACAAAAAAGGGGGATCTTCCTCTTCCACTTAGTCAAAAAACAAGGTCACCACACAAGAGACCAAGAAGACATTGGTCCAAACTACTCATGTTTAGAAGACTACTACCAATGTAAATTCTACATAAATAAAAAACTTTTAAACCTCTCCGATGTTTTAAATGTCAAGGATTTGGTCATAGAATGGATGAATTCCCCATCTAAAGGTATTTGTTGTTATGAATAGTGATTCTTGTAATATCGATAATGTATATCTTATGGAGGGAAATGATAATAAGGGTACTCATGTGGTGGAGGATGATAATAAAAAGGAGGAGAGTGAAGAATATGGTGATGTTTTGTTATTTTTTGGTTGACTAGAAGGGTTTTGATCCTCAACAACATTTCTCAAGAAAGGAATCTCACCCTCTAAAACTATGTAGTGAGAAGTACAATGATAAGCAAGACTTGGACAAGCCAAAACAAAGGGAAAACCTTTCCACTCTAAGTTCCTCACCAAGGGAAATGCGTGTTCTTTAATAATCGACCGAAAATTTTGTGCTAATGTTGTAAGTAATACTTTGGGGGATATTCTTCACCTTCTTATCATGAAAAACTTTACTCTTAAAAACTTTAATGGTTGAGTGAATATGGGGCATTAAGGAGAATAGTCAAGTTGTGATTAAGTTTAAGGTTGGCAAGTACCAAGATAAAGTTCTGTGTGATGGTGCCAATGCAAGCTTGTCACCTATTTCTTAGTCAAACGTGGCAATATGATATAGCTACTAATCATAATAGTCACACCAATCAGTATTTCTTTGAACATAGAGGGTATAAGCACATTCTTTATCCTATGACACTAGTACAAGCTAGTGACATGTACTACAAGTTGATGGAGTTAAAGGAGAAGGGTAAGGGTGTGGATACTAGTAGTAAGGTCAAAGGTACCATGAATGAGAGTTAAGGGAAAGGTAGTACTAAAGGGAAAGAGACATAGGCTCTT
The DNA here is from genome assembly GCA_030864225.1 of Capsicum baccatum var. pendulum. Taxonomy (NCBI): domain Eukaryota; kingdom Viridiplantae; phylum Streptophyta; class Magnoliopsida; order Solanales; family Solanaceae; genus Capsicum; species Capsicum baccatum. The sequence continues at coordinate 121,059,052 of CM061559.1, read as the reverse complement.
TTGGTGATCTTTAAGGAGATTAAGGATGAGTTAGAGGAGAGGCATCCAGTGGTCCTTCCAATGCATGGGGATTATTCTTTTCTTAGTAACGACATAACTTCTTCTCTTCCTAGTTTTATTTCTTCTCTTTTATAAGGCCACAAATATGTGTTTCTCTAAAAATGTCATAAAGGATTACTCCCTATAAGGGGGATTGAGCATCAAGTTGATTTCATCCCAGGGTCCTAATTGCCAAACAAGACAGCTTATAGGCACAATCTAGAGGATACCAAGGAACTACAAAAGCAGGTGGATACACTTCTTGAGAAAGGGGTGGTATGAGATAGCATGCGCCCCAGTGCAATACTGGTATTTTTGTTCCCCAAAAGGATGGAACTTGTTGTATGTATGCGGATTGTCGATCCATCAATAAAGTAATGGTAAAGTATCATCATCCCATTTCTCGACTTAATAACATGCTTCATGAGTTGAGTGACTTTTGCATATTCTTAAAAATAGATCTTAGGAGCGGCTACCATAAAACCAGGATGAAACCCGAGGATGAGTGGAAAAAGACATTCAAGACCAGATTTTATCTCTATGCATAGTTGGTGATTCCTATTGGCCTCACCAATGCTCCTAGTACTTTCATGAATTTGATGAATCATATGATGAAACCTTTTATTAGTAAACTTGTAGTAGTGTACTTTGTTGGTGTGTTGGTGTATAAGAAGACAATGGATGAGCATGTTGATCATTTGAAGTGTGTGTTTGATGTTCTTAGGCAAGAACAATCTATGCTAACATGTCTAAATGCGCTATCGGTGTTGATGAAGTTGTTTTTTTGGGGTTTGTTATGAGTTCAAGGGGAGTTGTGGTTGATGAATCAAAAATAAAGTATATTAAGAATTGTCCCATTCACACGTCCATTGTGATGTGTATAGTTTTCATGGATTGGATAGTTTTTATAGGTCGTTTTTAAATGATTTAGCACCATATCTATCCCCTTGACTAAGGTAATCTGAAAGGATACATCCTTATTTTGAGGGTGAGGAACAAGAACAGACTTTTTCCACCTTGAAATACATGCTTAGTTCTTTACCATTATTGCAATTATGTTGCCCTCAAGTGCATATGAAAGTGTATGTAGTTCGCTAAGTAGTAAAATGGACTTAAGAAAGCCAAGTATCAATACTACAGTGACTTTTATTAAACAACTACTCAATTCCAGTTCAACTAACAAGATTAATCAAGTGAGAAAGTCATAAAAAGAGTTTAAGAGTTATAAACTAAACAATACAGTAAAATAAAGGTTTAAACATTTATGGGAAGAAAGCCCAGGGTAAAGGCACTATGAAAAATCATACTATGTAGTTGAACATCATTGGTTAGGTTAAGTATCTTGGTTATTGGTTCACGAGTTCTATACTAGCACTATGGTGTTCTGAACCTATCCTCGATTATCTAACTCAACTTCACAACTACATCGTTGAGAGAGTATACGAGAACTAAGTCAAATGCACTGATACTCCATACCTTAATTGAACCAAATAGGGCACTTAAGTATATTCCTATCCTAAGTGCAAATCAGAACATCAACAAATTGAGATTACGATCCTATTCTAGTAATCCCACGTTCTACCATATCATTAATCCTTTTAGGTTCATAATAGAGTTAAGCATGTGTTCTAAGGGTTATGAATCCTTAAAAGAGTGATAATAAGGATAAACAAACAATCAACAATGATAAATAATCAGAACCAAATGAACTCATAAAAATAGTAATCATCTTCTCAGCCTCCACCCCAGAAAAGAGTGTTTAGCTACTCATGGATGTAACAAGAATCATAATACAATAATCCATCTATAAATCCAAGAATAAACTAAATTAAAAGAGTAGAAACCATACTTTTAGACTCCTTGATCATGTTTTAAAGACCTAAGGCCGTCCAAGATGTTTACAATAGAGTTTAAGTGTCCTATTTATAGGAGCACAAAGCTGTCCGATTTTAACATAGAGGTGTGCCAAGACAATATCGTGCCATATAGGAAGAATGGAACGGTATAATCATGGTGAGATACTGTAGTTTTCATATTATAATGAAGATAAGGGTGTTCCATGGACTTAACACGGAATCTAGGATGCGTCGTATGCCAATGACTCCGAAACACCTAACTTCGCCCAACGTTTGTCCCATGCGTTTGTCCTTCTAATCCAAGCTTTGTGGCATTGTTTTTACTTTGATTCCCAGATTGTGTCACCTCCATTTCTCATTTTTATCAACACAAAAAGCCTCCTAATATTAAACACCACAATTTAGAGTTCAAAACAACGTACAATCCAAGACGATGAACTAGTAAAGAACATATCTTAAGCTAAGAGTACTAGTTTTGTCCTTTGAAATTTCCTATTTTGACTCAAAACTCTTTATGAACACTCCTTAAACATTAAATTTACATAAAATAACACTTATATACTTATTGTTACAAGAATTAACTCATTAAGCATAATAGAAGTCCTCAAAACTAATCTATATAAGCATAGATAATAACACTGAGGTACATTAATCCAGCTCAGATCATCACCCCACATTTAAAGCCTTGTTCGTCCTCGAACAACTCTTCAGTTAGGTATCAAGATCATGATAAGACTCCAATACAACTACTATAAGAAATACACTAAATCTATCACTACAATGACTACACAAATAACAAGTTTTAGACACAAACATATCTTGTACAATTGAGAACTCAAGGATACTACTTCAAAACATCCTAAACTCAAGAATTGGCTCACCAAGTTGGGAAACTCATGTATACTACTCAATCACAGGGGTCATACAAATCCCCCAACTATTATCAAACACATTCCTTCATAATATGAGAGTTACCCTTATTTACTTAGAAAGATGCAATTATCACATAAATGGGTACACGAATCAAAATATGTTCACTCTCACAAAGAATTCACAAATTACATAATATGACACATAACTTACCCTTAGTGTAGTACTCCACTAATATCAAAATATTAGGACTTAGGAGGTCTTTAAGGGTTGTAATATAATCTAAGGGACAAGTAGGAACTATTTTGTCCAGTAATAACGACTATCTCCCTAAGCATTTTAATAGATCACATGATAAATTAAGATCTCTCTATTAACAAGCAATTTCCACCATATCAATCTACCACCTCTCTCATTTCCCCCCATATCATTAAGATCATTCACAAATACTATACAGGAGAATGTTTTCTATCACACATGATTAAATTTAAGCATATTTTCCTTCTATCTCAACCACAACACATCAAATGTTTTTAAACACCAATAGCTACATACTATGGGGCTTCATTTTTCACCCTTTTATTCTTATATTTCAAACTCCTTAACCAACCTAATTTTACACTAAAGTTCTTAGGAGCATTGGATCAAATTTAGGTTAAGGTTAATCACATAAGAGGAATAGGCAACCTATGAGACTACCAAAGAACACAGTCTAAAGGTTCAGTGAGGCTAACTAGGATTATGAACAAAGTTGTGTAAAAGAGGGTATGAAACCAGGCTATGAAAGAATTTCCTATATCATCTACTAAACCCACACTCTTTATTTTGCTTTGTACAAACACTAGGAAAATTCTAGACATGAAATGCAACAAAAATACACAACAACCTTGCATCACATATGACACATGCTTAAATAAAGTAAGATCATCACAGAATCTCAACCAAGAAATCATACGAATTCAACATTTAGCCAATAAAATTCAAGAGTCATAAACATGATGATAGGAGTCTCAAAAGTAGTAATTCACACAAACAACATGCTTTTTCATACAAAAATATTTGCATCATGCAATCACACATATCACCTACAATAACATGCCACTTATTCCTAATAGAAAAATTTAAAATTTATTTCTAAAAATAAAAAGAGATATCGAATTCAATAGGTTCCCCCATGAAAAAGAACAGAAAAGAATAACCACGTGGTGGGTGAAGTGTGCACCTACTAAACTGACACCCACAAACTGAAAACTAAAAAGATTTTTTTTATAATTTTTTTAATTTTTTTCAAAATTAACCCAAAACAAACTAAGAAAATAACTAAAAATAAGACCCTACAGCACCACTTTACTCAAAAACATTAGAATTTCCCCACCCACACACAATACTTACTTTTTACCCAAAATAAACTCAAAAGCAAGGATAGAAATACTCTCTAAGGCCTCTAGGCCACACTAGTAGCATCTTCAAACATCAAGAGGGTCTGAGGATGCCATACTTAGTCGTTTCATGCTCCTTAGATCAGGTCCATTAACCTGTGACACAAGAAAAAAAAATACGTGGAGTAAAAACTAAAATACTAAAAATAAAACCTACCTTGCCTTGGGTTTCCACCCAAGAACGCTTGATTTAGTGTCTCTACATGACCAAACATCACTACTTTATCGAATTACTTCTACTTCTTCTTCTACTTAGAGGCCATCTTCTTACTTATTTCTGAACTCTTGTGTGTACTCTTAAGGTCAACAATTTTTTCAACAGTATCCTTTTCAGACTTATCAATCATCATCACTTCAGGCTGAGGTGGTGGTTTTGAAAACTCAATGAAATATTATAAAGAGTTCTTTGGAGTGGCTCCACCACCTATACTCATCGACTTCCATAACTATAATCATGCATAGATCTTTGTAGTGGGAAGGTGGATTGAGTGGCTCATAAACTGTAAAGGCAAGATCTTCATCATACAATCTCATCTTAAGAGTGACCTCTCTTACAAACTTGATGAGTGTGTCCTTAATGATTCCTTTGGGATGGAATTTGGTTTGGTCTGCCATTTAGAGCACCATAGATCATGGTCTCGACTTACCCAACATAAGAGTGTTGAATACTGATAAGGGTATAAAATTTATACTTTCCCCTAAATCACTCAAAGCATGGAGCACATCTTTGTCACCAATTTATATGGGAAGGGTAAAACAACAAGGGTCTTTAAGCTTCTTAGGAATTTTCCTCATCATCACTAAGCTACACTCCTCATTAAGTTCCACTGTCTCAAATTCCTGTATCTATATCTTGTTAGTCACCATATCGTTTAAGTAATTAGTGTACTTAGGCATTCCTTACAAAATATCTTAAATAGGAAGGTGAATGTAAAGCTCTCTAAATATGTCAAAGAGCTTCTAGAAACATGCATCTTTCTTTGTCTTCTTAAGACTCTATGGTAAGGATGGTGGTGGTCTCTCATTATTTGTACAACAACTTTAGTTTTTGGGTACTCAGACTTCCCCAAATTATCAGTATCTTTAGGTGCAACCTGTTATGGAACCAACTCTGCTTGTACCTCCGAATTTGTCTTTGGAGGTTTTTCATTTAGCACCTTACCACTCCTCATGGTGATTGCCATGAATTTCTTCGAATTTTATGTGGAGTCACTTGGAAAAGCACCTTGGGGCTAGGTTTTTTATGCCTAAGCTAGTTGCATCAACTGTTTCTCTAACTACTTCTGATCCACTTGTTGATTTTTTATTTCAGCAGCCACTTCTTCTTATTTGGCCAAGATCTCTTTAAAGTCTCCTCAATGTTACTGTAATGACCTAAAATCACCTCCCAGGATGTCACACGGTGCTTAAGGCTACAAATAGCCCTAGGTTAACCTTTTAAGCCTGTTTCTTCTAATAACACTCATTTCAAGATGAAATAATTCAAACACTAGCATAGTCATATCATATGAAAGGAAATACGGATAAAATGCTTGGTCCAAATGACCAAACAATACCGGAAATTTCAACACAACCACAATCTAATAACTAGTCTAACAAAGCCTCTACTAATCCACGAACTTAGGAGCTGTTGGGACAGGAACCCAACTGACTCGAAATGAACTGAAAGTAAAAACATAGTCTCTCAAATATAGAAATGTAGGTCCTCAAACCATGAGGACTCACCACTATAGGAATGTAGATAGAGTTACTCGAAAGTCACTAACGAGGATGGGACTCAGCACTTGAGAGTGTATTGAGTATATAGGGGTGCATGCATTTATATAAAATAGCATCAATACTCTTTAATCAAATCATGTATGCAATGAGTAATGACTCACATGGCTTGAATAAGTATAAAATATAAAGCTCATGAATCATGTAGAATGAATCATGTAACAGAAATCTTGTGAGTCATCATAGTTTAACTTTGAAATCGATAATCATCTTTTATTCTCATTACCCATAGGCTAAAGAAAACTTTAAACAATACCTTCAACTTGTTCATATGTCTCATGAAGAGTAAAACTTCTTTAATGCTCAAGAACTCATAACTCTTTTGAAGTCAAGTACTTGGAATTCGGAATCATATAAATTTGAAACATACTTGAAGGCATTTCATTCACTTTAGGATAATATCTCGTTTTAAGCTTTAGGGAAAAATACTTATATCAAGGGAAAATACTTTAGTCTTAGGGAGCAAATCTGCAACTTTACTATTAGGAAAATAACTTGTATCAAGGGAGGTTCTCATAACCGTTATAAACCATGCAAGATACATGGAGTCCAACATTTTTTCCTCCTAAGGAAGATACCCCACATTGGGGAGGAGCATCATACTCTTACCAGTGAGTATAACTTCAATTCAGTGATCACTTATCTCGGCCTTAGGACCAAAATCTTAAACCTACGGTGGCACGTTGTTCTGGGGTAAGAAAACATAGTAACTTACCCAACTCGCTACTAAATACTATTCCCTTTTGTTTATCTCGCTCATCTCATGGAAATCCACTTTAAAATAATCTCATGGTTCATCAAGAACCCATTAATCAAATCTGTAATCTCATGTAGTAGAGTGGATTTCAAAACTCAATAACCATTAGGTTAAAACATTTCTCAATAATCTTGGAATACTCAAATCATGGGTGCTTATAGCACAATAGTTCATAAAATCTCAAGTCTCAAGTAGGGATTATTAAACCATAATTCAATATCAAGTTAAAACTCATCAAAAGCATGATAGATAGCATTTAGATTCATAACTCATGTAGAAATCTGGAAATTTCAGCATTTGTCAAAATCTCAACATACTCATATACTTCAATATCTCAAACATTTCAACTATTAACTTCTCAAGGATTAAAATCATGGGGTATATACCCAGCGGTAAGTTCTCAAGAAAACATGCAAAAATTATGTCATTAGACTCTCAGTTCAAGGGAAACATCAAAAGCTTGCAACCAATAACAATGGGTGAAAAAGCCCAATTCAATTTCATGTAAAATCTCATAAATTACAGAGAATTGTAGTTTAAATAAGCCTTTGGCCAAGATGAGGCTACACTACCTGAGGGCGACGGTCCCAGAGATGGTCCGTCGCTGCCTAGATGGTCCGTCGGATCGTTCGTCACTCTCAGTAAAAGGATCATAACTTCTTATCCCGATACCAAATTTGGAATAAATTGGCATCATTAGAAAGCTAATTCAACTCTCTACATGACAAAAAGTCAAATTGAAGAAAATTCTATATCTTTTAAACACTAATCACTTGGGAATTCACTTCTCAATCTTTTAGGGTCGGAATTATACTTCACTTGAAATGCTCTAAGGATCAAACTATGAGGGAACTTTGTGGGTTCTTACAATATCTCCCCTTTGTAAACATTCATCCTTGAATATTTCTAGTTAGACTAGGAACACAGGAAAAACAAAGTACACATAGCTGAGCAATTTGCTAAACGGCTCAAAATCTCTCTAAACTCTTGAATACCTTAGTAATTGCAAGAACTCATACAAGATAGATACATAGATGAGCTTTAGATTAGAAGGGCTGAATAAGGAATAACAATACCTTTAGATCTATCTAAACTCATGGAAAAAGATGTGCGGGTACTTGGCTCACATATCTGCTTCAGGCTCCCAAGTAGCGCCCTCAACTGACTGGTTCTGCCACAAAACTTTGACCAAGGAAACCTTTTTGTTCCTCTGTCTATGGTTCTGAAAATCTAGGATCGCAACAAAAATCTCATCGAATGAAGACCGTTCTGAATATCAGTACTTTCTGAGGGATCTACTACAACAGAATCACCAATATGCTTTTAAAGCATAGAGACATGAAATACAGAATGAACAACTGACAACTCAACCTCATAGACTACTTTACCAACATGGCTCAAGACTCTATACGGGCCAACATAACGGGGACTAAGCTTTCCCTTTTTATCAAACCTCTTCACCCCTTTCATGGGTGAAATCATTAAGTATATCAAATCACCTACCTCAAACTTAAGATCTCTTCTTCTCACATCGGCATAAGACTTTGGACGACTCTAGGTAGTCTTCAACCTCTCTCTAATCAACTTAACTTTCTCCATAGCTTCAAATACTACATCAGACCCAGTCATAGTAGCTTCACCCACTTCAAACCAACCTATGGGTGATCTACATCTTATACCATACAAGGCCTCAAATGGAACCATCCCAATGCTAGCATAGTAATTTTTGTTATAGGAAAAATATATCAATGGCAAATGCTCATCCCAACTACCTTTAAAATCAAGAGAATATGCCCTAAGCATATCTTCCAGGGTCTGAATGGTCCTTTCAGCCTAACCATCTATATGCGGATGAAAATCGGAACTCAAAAGGACTTGGGTACCAAGATCTGCTGGAATGCCCTCCAAAATTGAGAAGTAAATTGAGTGCCCCTATCTGAAATGATAGACGAGGGAACTCCATACAGCCTGACTAACTCCTGGATATACAATCTAGCATAATCCTCAGCTGTATAAGACGTATGCACGGGCGAGAAATGCACGGACTTAGTCAGCCGATCTATGACAACCTAACTCTTGCATCACACCACCAGGTCCTCAGTAATCTACCTTAACCTATTGGAATATTGCACACTTTGCTACAAACTCGGCTATATCCTTTTTCATACCATTCCACTAATAGATCTCCCACAAGTCGTGGTACATCTTGGTAGCGCCGGATGAATAAAATACCGCGCACCATGTGCTTCAACCATAATCCTTTACCTCATATCATAAACACATGGAATGCAAAATCTAACCCGCAATATCAACACGCCATCTTTCCCTTAGGAGAAAACCTCAACCTTTTGGTCCTTAACTGACTTCTTCAATTGGACCAAAATAGGATCTCTATTTTGCTTCTCTTTCACTTCCAAAACTAAAGAGGATTCGGAACTACTCCGTACGAAAGTACTTTCCTCAGCTGAATCAAGCAACCTAACACCCAATCTAGCTAAATAATGCAATCACGAGCTAACTCTTTCTTACCTTCCTCTAGATGGGCAACACTACCCATAGACAACCTGTTAATGGCATCCGCCACTACATTGGCCTTGCCCAGATGATACAACACACTCATATCATAGTCTTTTAACAACTCTAACTACCTTTTCTACCTAAGATTCAATTTCCTCTGAGTAAACACATACCGCAGGCTCTTATGATCAGTAAACACATCAACATGGACACCATAAAGATAATGTCTCCAAATTTTCAAAGTAAAAACCACAACAGCTAATTCAAAATCATGAGTTGGGTAATTCTTCTTATGCAGCTTCAACTGCCTAGAGGCATAGGCTATAACCTTACCTCTTTCCGTCAACACACAACCCAAGACATCTCTAGAGGCATCAGAATACACCATAAAAGCATTTGTACCATCAGGTAAAGTCAATATAGGGGTTGAAGTAAGTCGAGTCTTCAACTCTAGAAAACTCTTCTCATAGGAATTTGACCACTGAATTTATTTTTCTTTTAAGTCAACCGGGTCATGGGAGACGCAATAGAAGAGAAACCTTCAATAAAATGACGGTAGTAGCCCGTTAGACCCAAGAAACTTCTAATGGCAGATAGAGAGATAGGTCTAGGCTAATTTTTTACAGCTTCTATATTTTTGGGATCAACTCTAATACCTTTAGCTGAAACAATATGACCCAGAAAGGTTATAGAACTTATCCAAAATTCACACTTACTAAATTTGGTAAACAACTGGTGATCTCTAAGAGTTTGCAAGATAATTCTAAGGTGATCTGCATGATCATGCTCATTGCAGGAGTAGACAAAGATGTAATCTATGAACTATAACAAATATATCTAGAAATTGCTTGAACACTCGATTCATGAGGTCCATAAAATCTGTTAGGGCATTGGTTAGCCCAAAATGTTTGACTAGAAACTCAAAGTGACCATAGCGAGTTCGAAAGGCTATCTTTGGAATATCTAATAACCTCACTTTAAGTTGATGATAGTCGGATCTATGGTCTATCTTGGAGAAATAACTTGCACCTTGCAACTGATCCAATAGGTCATCAATTCTAGAAAGAGGATACTTATTTTTTACTATTAACTTGTTAAGCTGACGATAGTTAATGTACATATGCAAAGAACCGTCTTTCTTTCGCACGAATAAGACAGTTATGCCCCAAGGAGAAATACTGGGGCCTAATAAAATCTATATATAAAAGAGCTTTGAGTTGCTCTTTCAAATCCTGTTGCTCTACAAGTGCCATACGGTATAGCGGAATAAAAATATGAAAAGTATCAAGAAAAAGGTCAATCCCAAATTCTATCTCTCTATCGAGAGGTACCCCTGGGTGATCTTCCGAAAAAACATCTGGAAACTCATTAACAATATCGACGGCCTAAATAGTTGGAGCCTCAAACTTAGTGTCTTTGACTTTAACTAGGTAATAGATGCAACCCTTGGATATTAACGTTTTAGCTTTGAGATAGGAGATAAAATGACTCTTGGGAGATACCAAACTCCCAGACCACTCAAAAAATAGCTCATCAGGGAATTGAAACCTGATCACATAGGTACGATGGTATATAGATGCATAACAAGAATGAAGCCAATCCATACCCAGAGTAAGGTCAAAATCCACCATGTCTAACTCTATCAAATTTGTAAGTGTGACTCTATGAAGAGTAGTAACAGGACAATCTCTATACACTTGTTTAGCGACAACTGACTCCCCTACTAGTGTGGAGACTAGAAAAGGCTCAGGAATCCTTTCGGGACTTATTTTAAAAGTCACAGTCGCAAGTGGGGTCATATCTGAGAGACTTGACCCGGGGACCAAAAACACATAAACATCAAAACAAAACACGTGGAGCATACCATTAACAATATCGGGAGAGTCCTCCTTCTCCTGATGGGATGATAAAGCATAAAATCTATTTTGGCGCTGACCGCCAGTAGTGCTAGATGAAGTGCCTTGAGTAGGGGCGGGATGGGGTACAAGAGCTGGTGCACTAGTAGCCTGTGCCTGAGGTCAGACATCTTTGTTCCTCTATCTAGCATAAGAACAATCTCTAAGTATATGGCCCTACTTGCCATAATAAAAACAACCCCTCAGATCTACGAAACACTCACCAAGATGATCCCAACCACACTTAGGACAAGGGGAATAGAAGGTCCTGTTACCAACACTGTTCTACAACCTATACAAAGGATCTGCTCACTTGATCCTGCCTGCTTCTAGGTGTGAGAGCACTAGCTGATGAAAGAAATGGCATAAATAGATGCCTCTAAAACTGAGGGTAGTTCCCTCCATAGAACCTAGGCTGGTTGTACTCATGCTGCTCAAATCTAGTCCTCGTGTTACCCCTCAATCGATCTCTTTCCCAAATCTTATCTGCCTCTATCTGCTGGGAATGCATCATCAACCTAGCTAGATCCATATCCCTTTGTAGTATCGCAATCCCACACTCATTCAGTACTAACCTAGAAATGCCAGTCACGAACTTGCTCATAGTAGCCCAGGTGTTAGAAATAAATCAGAAGCATACTTGGCCCACTGGTAAAACTTTACAATACTCCTTAACAGTTATGGAGCCCTGCCTAAAGTTTATAAACTCCTTAATATTTGCTTCTCTCATATCAAAAAGAAAGAACTTATCCAAAAATTCATCTTAAAACACCTGCCAAGTCATAGGAGCGGCATCCTCACCTCTACCCATCTTTCATGATACAACCCAGTCATAAGCAATGTCTTTCAACCTGTAAGATACCAACTTAATACTTTCTTCCTCAGAAACATACATCACCTACGTGATATTTGTCACATCCTTAAGGTAAAACTGTGGATCCTTACCTGCCTTTGACCCATAAAAATCTGGCAGATTCATCCATATAAAATCATGAATCTTAGCCGCAGCTACATCCTCTCCCTGTTGATTAGCAACCGTAACCTATTTATTGGCCCAAACATTAGCAGTGACTGCTTGGGCTAATGCCTGAAAGGCCACCTGAAACTTAGCATGAGACACAGTCTCATTCAAAGGATCAACAGGTGGGGGTTTCTCATCATCGTTCTTGTGGGCATTCGCTCTTCGGAGGGGGATTTTTTAAAATAGAAGAGCACAAATTATTAGATGAGAGGGACAGCTGTAGGCATGATAAAATTCAAAAGAAAGAAATAACTTTTCCTAAAACATCTTGTAGCCTCTTGCTCATAGATATGGTGTGCTACACACCGATGGTCAAGACTCTACTCAACGCGTCTTGTCAGACTCCCTAGGACTCCTTTAAAACCATAGGCTCTGATACCAAGTTTTTAACGGCCAAAAATTGCCTCCCGGAACATCACACAGTGCTTAAGGATACAAGTAACCCCAAGATAACCCTTTAAGCCTTTTTCTACTAATAACACTTATTTTAAGATAAAATAATTTAAAAACTCTCATAGTCATATCATATGAAAAGAAATATAGAGAAAATGCTCGGTCCAAACGACCAAGCAATACCAGAAACCTTAACACAAACAAAATATGATAACTATTTTGACAAAGCCTCTACTAATCCATGAACTAGAGAGCCATTGGGACAGGTCCCCAACTGACTTAAATTGAACTAAAAGTAAAAACATAGTCTCTCAAATATAGAAATGTCTAAAGATAGGTCCTCAAACCATGAGGACTCACCACTATAGAAATATAGATAGAGGTACTCAAAAGTCACTAACGAGGATGGGACTGAGCACCTGAACCTACATTATAAGATAATGTAGAACGTAGACATATATGTAGATCAACACTTGGGAGTGTATTGAGTATTTGAGGGTGCTTGTATTTATATAAAACAACATCAATACTCTTTAATCAAATCATGTATGCAATAAGTAATGACTAACATGGCTTGAATAAGTATAAAATATAAAGCTCATGAATCATGTAGAATGAAACATGTAACACAAATCTTGTGAGTCATCATAGTTTAACTTTGAAATCGGTAATCATCTCTTATTCTCATTACCCATAGGCTAAAGAAAACTTTAAAGAATACTTCCAACTCGTTCATATGTCTTATGAAGAGTAAAACATCTTCAATACTCTAGAACTTATAACTCTTTTGAAGTCAAGTACTTGGAATTCGGAATCATATAAATTTGAAACATACTTGAAGGCATTTAATTCACTTTATGATAATATCTCGTTTTAAGATTTAGGGAAAAATACTTATATCAAGGGAAAATCCTTTAGTCTTATGGAGTAAATCTGCAACTTTACTATTAGGAAAATAACTTGTATCAAGGGAGGTTCTCATAACCAACATAAACCATGCGAGCTACATGGAGTCCAATATTTTTTACTCCTAACGAAGAGACCCCACATTGGGGAGGAGCATCATACTCTTACCAGTGAGTATAACCTCAATTTAGTGATCACTTATCTCAACCTCGAGCCTAATATCTCGACCTTAGGTTCAAAATCTCAAACCTATGGTGGCACATAGTTCTGGGATAAGAAACTATAGTAACTTACCCAACTCGGTGCTAAATACTACTCCCTTTAGTTTATCTCGCTCATCTCATAGAAATACACTTTAAAATAATCTCATGGTTCAATAAGAACCCAATAATCAAATCGGTAATCTGATGTAGTAGAGTGGATTTCAAAACTCAATGACCATTAGGTCAAAATATTTCTAAATAATCTCAGAATACTCAAATCATGGGTTCTTATAGCACAATAGTTCATAAAATCTCAAGTCTCAAGTAGGGCTTAGTAACCCATAATTTAATCTCAAGTTAAAAATCATCAAAAGCATGATAGATAGCATTTAGATTCATAACTCATGTAGAAATCTGGAAATTTTAGCAATTTATCTCAAAATCTCAACATACTCATATACTTCAATATCTTAAACATTTCAACAATTAACTTCTCAAGGATTAAAATTATGGGGTATAGACCCAACTATAATTTCTCAAGAAAACATATAAAAATCATGCCATTAGACTCTCAATTCAAGGGAAACATCAAAAGCTTGCAACCAATAACAATGGGTGAAAACCCTCAATTCAATTTCATGTAAAATCTCATAAATTGTAGATAATTGTAGTTTAAATAAGCCTTTGGGCACAAAGGTGAAAGGGTTACCCTTGTTCAAAACCCCACATACCTTAGATTATGAATTCGGATGAACGAGATTGCTCTAAACTCTTTTTATTACTCTTGAGAGAGAGTTCTTGCAACCTTTGAACTTGGGGAACTTAAATCTCAACTCAATTTGTAGAATCCATGGTGAGTTCTTGGATTTCTTGGACAAGGGCTTTAGATTTTCTCTTAAGGGAGAAACCCTAGCCTTTGGATATTTTGGGAGATAATGAGGCTATCAAGTTTGTTTGGAATATATCTGAGGGTTTTAAGAGAAAAGATCCAAAATACCCTTTTAAAAAATACTTAAAAATACTGAACGGGGCCTACGACGTCAAAGCGAGGATCTGTCGCTAGCCTGACGGCCTGTTGGGTCATCCATCACACGCTGGTCAAAAAAAGAACATACTATCTCAGTGTGATGGTCGAAGCGACGATCCTACGCTCAGCCTGACGGCCCATTGGATCATCCGTCACACATTGGCCAGGATAAGGCCACACTGCCTGAAAGCGATGGTTCCAGCCATAGTTCGTCGCAGCCTTGATGGTCCATCATTTTGGCCGTCGTACTTATTCCAAAAAAGGGAGTTACTACCTTAGTTGCAATGGTCCATTGCAGAATTGATGGTCCATCGTATCGTCCATCGCACCTGGGCGGTTCCCACAACTGTCAGTAAAAAATAATAATTTCTCACCCCAATACTGGATTTGGACAAAATTGATATCGCTGGTAAGTTAATTCAATTCTCTACATGACAAAAATTTAAATTTAAGAAAATTCTATATGTTTTAAACACCAATCACTTAGGAAGTCACTTTCAATATTTTAGGGCCAAAATTATACTTTGCTTGACACGCTCTAAGGCTTAAACTACGAGGGAACTTTGTGGGGTCTTATAGTTACTAACCTATATGTTGTGTTGTTGTTACTAAAATTACTGATGTTGCTTCTTTCCCCATGTATTATTTGGCTGAGTATGCCACTTTTGGTTGTAGGCATTACCATAATTCAGCTTTTGTGCATTGTCTACAAAGTTTACGAATTTGGGTTTGGATCTACACAAGTCTACAGAGTGACCTCTATCACCATAAATCTCACACCTTGATGGGGTTCACTCAACTGCAGTTACCCAAGTAAGATATTGATTCACACCTAACTTGCTAAATTGTGTTATCATTTGATTTTGGAGAGCAGAAAGTTGGGTAGCTAAGGCTGTGACACTATCAACTTCTATCAACCCTGAAGGCTTTTTCACTGCACTTATTGATATTTCACTATGCCAGTCAAGGTTACCCTGTGCAATACAGTTCGACAAGGTATAAAGCTCATCATAAGTTTTGTCTAGTTCTTGACCACCTATAGTTGAATCTAGCAAAATTTTTGTGTTATGGTTAAGTGCTTCAACAAAGGTGTGAGATAATACCTCATTGGACTATTGGTAATGTAGGCAATCCTGAAGAAGAGATTTGAACCTCTCCTAAGAATTATACAGTTTCTTATCCGAATTCTACTTGAAGATCAAAATTTCACTCTGTATACAATCTTACTGATGGAATGAAGTAGATGAAAAATTTCAAAGAAAAATTATCCAATTTTGTGATTTAACCTTCCGGCTTAGCATTCATCCATTTATTTGCTTCCCCTAGAATGAAAAGGGGAAAAATGTTAACCTCATATAATTAATTAACACACCCATAGGGGTGAATATGTCACTGATCTCCAAAAAAAATTACAAGTGGAATTGTGGATCCTTATGTGATAGCTCGATAAATTATCCACTATTGTGTAGAAGTTGTACAGTTTAAATCTTTCTCTAGCAACTGGTCTGCGAATAGTAGAGGTGACATTGGTTGCAAGTAGGATTGCCACTCTGCGAACTGTCTTGTGGACTGGTGGATCCTCAGCCATAGATGCAGGAATATATTCCTCTCTAGGAATTTATGGTATTTTATAAGGAAGTATTACTTCTCTCCTCCTTTGGTGTAAGCATTTCTTAGGCTTGAGGTCTGGTTCAACAAACTCTCTATTTTTTTCCAGCTTAGTAGTTTGCTTAAATTGTGCTTGCAAATCCAGAATCCAAGATTAATTAAATAGAACTAAAGAAATCAAAAAGTAAAACTAAAACTAAAAATTTTTCTAATTTATAAGTCCTCAACAACAACACCAAAAACTTGTTGTGCCAAAGCACACACACAAGTGTACATGATCCCCCAAGTAGTAAATGGCCTTAAGAAATCCAAGTACCGATCCTTTAGGGACTTATGTTAAACAACTATACAATTCTAGTTTAACTATCATGATTAAGCAAGTGCGAAAGTCAGTAAAAAAGTTTGGGAGTTATAAACTAAAAGTAAACTAAACAAAGCAATAAAGTAAAGGTTAACATTTACGGGAAAAAAGCCCAGGGCAAATGCACTACGAACAATCATACTATGTTGTAGAACTTCATTGGTTTGGTTAATTATCTTTGTTTTGGGTTCGTGGGTTCGATACTAAGACTATGGTCTTCCAAACCTATAATAAATTATCTAACTCAGCCGTACAACTACATTGTTGAACGGGGATGCGAGATCTAAATCAAATGCACTCATACTCCATCTCTTAATTTCTACCCTATCATAATGGAAAATCATAACATCATCCAATTGAGATTATGATCCTATTCTATTCATCCTACATTCTACCCTATCATTAATCCTTTTGGCTTCATAATAGAGTTAAGTGTGTATTCCAATAGTTGATAATCCATAAAATAGTGATAAAAATAATAAATAGACAACAATAATAATAAATAATGAAAGCCAAATCAACTCATAACAATAGTAATCATATTCTTCGCCTTAACCCCGAAAAGGGTGTTTAGCCACCCATGGATGTAACAAGAATAATAATTTGATAATCCGTGTATAAATCCAAGAATAAAATAAAGTAAATTATTGAAACCCTATTTTCATCATCCTTGATCATGTGTTAAATCCCTAAGGTCGTCCAAGATGTTAACAATTGACCCTAAGGTCGTCCAAGATGTTAACAATTGAGTTTAAGTGTCCTATTTATAAGAGGACAAAGCTGTCCGATTTTAATAAAGGTGTGTTGCACGCCTATATTGCACCATCTATGTAGCATGGAACAGACTAATCATGGTGAGATACTTGAATTTTCAAATTATAATGCAGCATGGCATGCCATTGAATCAAAAATATCCAACATAGAACAATGTTTGTCCCATGCATTTGTCCTTCCAATTCAGTTTTTTTAGTATTGTTTTTACTTGATTTAAAGCTTGTTTCACCTATATTTATCATCTTTATCAATACACCAAGCTTATTGTGATATCAAACACCACAATTTACAGCTTAAAATAACATACAATCAAAGACAATGAACTAGTAAAGAACATAGCTCAAGCCTAAGAGTACTGATTTTTTCCTTTGAACTTTATCTTCATTTTTAACTCCAAAATATTTATGAAAACACCTTAAATATTAAATTTACATAAAATAACACTTATATTCCTATTTATACAAGAATTAACTTATTAAGAACAATATAAGTCCTCATAACTAAGCTATATAAGCATAGATAACAACACTGGGGTGCATAAATCAACCTCAGATCAAATTACCTAACTTTGATAAAACTTTAGAAATTTAATCAAATTCTAGGAAATTAGTTATTGGGGCCATTTTTATGAAAAAATTCAAATCTATTTCCTTCTTTAGTGAGAAGCTTAGAGGTGCGATGTTGAATTAATCTACCATGACCCTAACTTTATGCCTTGATTCAGGATTTTGGTAATTGGCACCACTACTTATGGCCTAAGGAATTTTTCATTAGGACTGATCATGAGTCCTTTAAACTTATTAAGTCCCAACTAATGCTAAACAAGAGGCCTGTCAAGTGGGTTAAATTTTTTAAAACCTTCCCTTATCTGATTCATTACAAAAAGAGAAAGGATAATGCAGTGGTGGATTCCTGTAAATGAAACATATTTTGGTTTTTACATTGACTTCTAAGTTGTAGGGTTTTGAGAACATGAAATCATTGTACCCCAAGGATTCCATTTTTTCTCAAATATACCAAGATTGTGGAGCATGGGTAAGGGAAGATAAGCTCAAGGATAAACCTACTACCTCATTTGCTACATTTGATGATTACTTTTTCTAGAAAAAGAAAATTTGTATGCCTATGAGCTTATGGAGGGAACTTTTTATGAGAGGGGAACATGATGGGGGTTTGATGGGGGAATTTTTGTATTGACAAGACATTGGGGATCATCAAAGAATATTTTCTCGGCCTTAAATGTATAGTGACATTACTAAAGTTTGTGTCCAATTTATTAAATATTATAGTTCTCTAAGTCTAGGCTACTTCACCATGGCCTTTATACCACTCTCTCCAATCCTCAAAAATCTTAACTTGGAATTTCTATGGATTTTACATTGGGCTTGCCAAGGACAAAAGGGGGATGAATAACATCTTTGTAGATGTTAAACGTTTTTCTAAAATGGCCCACTTTATTACATGTCATAAGTGTGATTATTCTCCACATGTGGCATCATTATTTATTGAGCATGTTTTCAAGTTGAATAGTATTCCTTAATCCATAGTGGATTATAGAGATCCTAAATTCCTTAGCCACTTTTGGAAGGAAGTGTGGAGTAAACTTAGGACAAAATTATTGTTCTCTACATCATGTCACCCACAAACCAATGGTCAAATCAAAGTTTTGAGTTGTACCTTTGGGTCTATTCTTCAGTCCATAATTAAAAAAAAATCATATCTTAGGAGGAGCAAATGCCTTTAGGTAAATTTGCATAATCATGTCATTCATTATCCTATTGACATGTGTCCATTTAAGTTTCTTTATGTTTTAACCCCCCTTAACCCCTCTTGATCTAAATCCTTTATCTCATGATGTTGTATTGATTTTAAATGGTAATAATAGGGTTGAGGCCATAAAATCTCTACACGAGAAAATGCTACTTCAACTTGAAAGAAAGAATACAAAAGGCTAAGAATGTCATGAACCAGGTGATTGGGTTTGGGTTCATTTTTAAAATAAAAGGTTTCCTCATAAGAGAAAGACCAAGCTAATTCAAAGAGGAGATGATCCATTCAAAGTGATTGAAAGGTATAATGACAATTCCTACAAAATTGATTTTCCACTAGATTATCAAGTGAACAATATATTCAACATTTGTGATCTTTCTTTTGTGGATGTGTGTGATGAATATCCCTTGAATTTGATGGCAAATTCTTCTCAAGAATGGGAGAGTGATGCAGCCTAAGTGACCTCAAGATATTTTATAAGGAGCCAAGCCTATGAACTTCAACATTAGCAAGGATTATCGTGAAGAAGGATGCACTTGAATGCATTATAGAGTCATCCAAAGAATTTCATGTGTTCGTGATAAAATTTTATAGGGCATATATTGACAAGAAGAAAGAGGATTAGGCTTTTGATGAATTCTTGAATTCATCACAAATGAGAACATTCAAACAATACCCTTACTGGGTATAAATATAATAACATATAGTCTTCTTTATTTTCTTAGTATAAGTAGCTTCTTTTATGCTGGAAGACTTAGAATTTTTATAAACTATAAACTCCATTGTTATTGAGAGATTATAAGAGCTTTTTGTTAATTTTTGTTTGGAATGAAGAATTGCTTGTGATATCAAATTTCTTGAGGTTCTTTTTAGAGTTAGGTGCTTGTTGGAATATTTGAATAAGGTCTCTTTAATTTAGTAAAGTGGGTTGTTTTTTATTCTTAATTTCTGTCTATCTATTTATCTTCTCTTGTTACATTATTAATTCTCTTGTTACATGTCTAAATCGTTCTTTTTTTTTGTCAATCTTAGCTTATGTTTTAAGACTTGTATCACCTTCCATAGGTTGGGGTGAGTACCGATCATAACCCATTGGGTCGTGATAATAACATTTAATAAAATTAAGATCAGTACATACAAGTTAGTCCTACATGGAAATCAACACCTAATCTTACATGATGTCCTCTATGCGCCAATGATCATAAGAATGTTATTTCAGTTTCTTTTTCTTGCTTAGGCTTGGAGTCATCTTATTCTTTCATGATAATTTTGTTAACTTGACTATTGGATCAATTGTATTTGATTGTGGATATATGAATGGAGGTTGATTTATCATGATCTTAGCTTTTATTCATTTTTAATGAAGTCAATTTTTGCTATTTGCTTCTTCACATAAATATAATTGTGATGTAAACATATGTTATGTTAGACTTCATCATATTTGTAAAAAAGAATATAACGGCTAGCAAAACAAGATTTACTTACCGACATTAAAAATGGAATTTTCCACTTATGAAGATTTTCTAGCTGGAAAATCTGTATGCAACTTTTTTGTTACAACAATACGAGCTAAATATCCTTTGTATTTAGTCTATTCAAACATTTGTGGGCTCATGAATGTTAGGGATATTCATGGAGAAAGTACTTCTGATTTGAGACTTAGTTGACCTTCCTATTGTACATAAAGCCATTGAAAACAAATGGGTTCTCAAACTTAAGCTGCAGGGTGATGAAAAAGTTGAGAGATATAAAGATCGACTGGTAGTAAAAGGGTAAACACAATATAAAGTAAATAGGCTACAAAGAGACTTTCTCCCCTATTGTATGGTTTACCTCTATTCTGTTAGTTCTAGTTGTCGTTGCAAGCTTGGATCTTGAATTATATTAGATGGATGTTACGATTTCCTTTCTCAATAGAGAATTAAATGAAAAATTTATATGGTACAACCTAAATGTTTCATTAGAAAGGATAACAAATAAAAGGCTTTAAACTTCTGAAAATCTATTTATCACCTCAAACAATCTCTTATACTCTTTCTGATTATCCAATTGTTTTACCTTGATTAATGAAGATTATTATGTTTATACTATAAAATCAAGAAATAAATTTATAATTTTATTATTATGTAGATGTCAAACTTATTGATGGAAATGATATGGAGTTCTCAATTGAGATTAAGTGATGGTTGACATTCCAATTTGAGATGAAAGATATGGTTGAAGCTACATATATTCTTTAAGTTAATATTTTAAGAAATCATCCAAAGAAACTATTCTATCTCTCCCAAGAGAATTACATTAGAAAAAATCATAAATGATTCAATATAGAAAATAGTAGTCCTATTGATACTCTTATCAGTAAATTTCAAATCTTTAGTTGTCAAATATGTTCTCAGACCTCTAGTGAGAAAGAAAGAATGAGTTAAGTTCCTTATAGGAGCGCAATCGTGAGTCAAATGTACACTATAGTGTGTACTAGACCTGATATCTATTAAGCAGTTGTCTTGGTAAGTAGATATCGACCCGATCCAGATTTAGCACATTGACAAGCAATAAAGAGAATCATGAAATATCTAACGGAAACTGCTGATTATGGAGTTTGTTATCACGACAAGAAAGATCTGTGGTTAGTTGGATATCATGATGTCAATCAGGTAGGAGATATAAATGAGAGGAAGTCTATATCAAGATATGTTTTCTTGCTTAGTGATGGCATCATATCATGGAGTTGTAAGGAATAATAATGTATATCACTATCTATAATGGAAGCCGAATATATGGCTCTCGCATTAACAACACAAAGAGGTATTTGGTTAAAAATGTTATTGAAACACATAATGGATATTGCAAAAAATGCCAAACCAATAATTAGGCTGAAATATCCTTAAAAAAAGACCTAAGTTTTATTGTAAAACTAAACACAGAAATATCAGGTATAACTGTGTGAAATGTATGATTAAACGCTAGATAGTGAACGTAAAGTATGTGTCTACAAAAGATATATTAGTGTTAGAGGTTTTGTCCTAATTTTCTTACCAAATTTAAGTTTAACTTTTCTTAGAAGGAAAATTAAAGTAATACCATAGTTACTTTAGTATAGTTTCTCCTAACAGTTTTATGTTTTCTTTAATATTAGTTTTCTTGTGTAGGCCAATTGTCCAAATTATATCAATAATATTAAGTTTTAGTATATTTTTATTTGTCATGTGAATTATCACCGTCTTGATTTACAAACTTTAAGTTTCCACATGTCGATCACCCTATTAATTTTTAACCCAATAGTTAGCAGATTTATTGAACAAGCCTTTCTCTAGAGATGCATTTATGAGACACACAAGGTCTCAAGGATTGCGTAGAATCTAAGATACTTCAATTTTTCTTTTATTTTTGCATGTTCACAATACAAATGTTCTTTAATTATCAATCAAGTTGATTTACCTACATACATATTTTGATTGTTGAATTTTTTGCACATTCTTTATTCATTTGTTACGTTGATGATAAGTATGTCGAGTAGACAAGAGGTTGACCTTCTCACACAGATAGTCGATTTAGTGAGTCAGATGTGAGTTATTATATAGATCAAGAAACTCAAACTTATATATTTGTGATGTCTATATATCATTCGTACAACATTATAAATGAGACAAGGATATATTCCCCATGAGAAAGGATAAACTATTGTAGCACATGTTTCATACCATGTGTGCTAATCTCTCTCAATCATGTTAAGCATAAGTCCATTCTCATCAATTATTGTGTGACATCTAGTCTTTATGATGGCTCAAGATTTGTTTTCTTATTTATACCAATCAGATACTTTAGACTTAGTTTAATGTAGCTATCTTAGTGTATTTCCAAAAGATCACAAACATAAATTTTGTTTAATTTGGAGTATCATATGTAGAAAAACAGTTAAAATAATATTAAGGAAGCATGAGAAGATGAAAACAATTAATGGAATAGCATTAGTTTTTGTTTATTGGTGCACCAATTATAGATTATAAATTATGGCTGTGAATACAAGAAATAATGGTATATGAAATTATTAGATTATGTCAAATATGATTCTTATGATCTTGGCTACAACATAATTTATGATATACTTGCAGGTTTGCACTCGACAAGAGGCTATATATTCCTAACTGATGTATAGTGCTTAGCTCTCATAGTATATTGTTCAAATGGTCTACTCCCTATATGATTCCCTATATGAATGAATGAGGAGATGAGAAGAGAATTTATTTATCAAATTAGAAAAGAACTTCTATCATCTATGAGTAGGAGATGCGAGAAATTTGGGCCCACCCATAAAGAGTTCTTTAAGGTCCATTAGGATAATTACGTTAGCACTAATAATTTCTATATAAACACAGATATAGTGTGTAATTAGACTGAATATATAGAAAATAAAGTCTGCATGTTATTCCATCCTCAATCAATTAGGGTATAGATTATAGAATAGAGGTTTCTCCAATCTGTATAACCACCACCGATTAGTGATTGGTTCATCCTACTCATTTTCTTTATCTATGCGATGGAGAAATAAATTCTCATATATAATTTAGGTATATTATCTGATTTAGATTAATGACATATGTAAACCTTCATAAATTAAATATATAGTGATTCTCTTTCCCATTACAATCTGTGGGTGCCGTGACAAGTGACACTACAGGTTAGAGTGAAGAATGATTTTTATACTATCCCTAATAAGTCATGTGTGACAAAAATAATCAAGCTGCAACCCAAAGATGATTGGATTCAAGTACTGCACAATGAGGAAAGCCTTCTGGTGCTCATAATTAGCCATTGCTCATTCAGCTTTGTACCTCTCGATGATTAAAAGAAATTATTTTTCTAAACTTAAGTATTTTTTTAAAGAAAAAAGTAGCAAAAAATATAATTCTTCATGACAAACACACCCAGATGATCCACCTTTTAGTACAACCAATTTGAACATTTGCTTAACTTTCTTGGACAACTTCTTATTTCTTCATAAGCACCATATAGTCAAAGTCTCATTATCTAAGTACTCTGAGCTGGTAGCATTGCACAATCTAGTAGTCATGCTTTTCCTAAAGTTGTTTGGGATTTTTTTATGGACAATAAAAATAAAAGTTATATATAAATATTTGTAAGAAGGTATGTTCTTAAATATCTTACCAATAAACAATATTATTAGAAAGCTAATTCATCATGTGAGCACTGTTTGTAAAAAATTCAATCTAGAATATGAAACTTTGTAACACATGAATTTTAAATATCATGATTCTCAAGAAATTGGAAAATGAATCCTAGTAATTTGAATGATCTTGATGATATTTTTGACTTCTCATTGTGGTAGAATGATAAGGTTACTGAAGCAAAAACTTGTTCTAATTCTGCTAGCATTCTTAAGGTGATGGTAATGATAATGTGACACGTATGGAAGTCTAGAAATGCTTGGTATTTTAATAATGAATTAACTGATCCTCCGAATCTGGTTACAAAAACTTTATTAGAGCATAATAAGTTTCTTGAATTAACGTTTGTTCATTCTCCAAATGAAAACTCAAAAGTGAAGTATCAATTTCTATTAAAAGTACCTGAATATGAGATTTGTTTACTTATTGATGCAGAGTTACAATTAAGTCGAATAAGACAAGCATAGGTTTGGTTTTTATGAATAGCAAGGGTGTTTTGCTTCATGCCCATGGATCCTCAATTTAGTTTGTTGGAAAGTCTATAATTGCTAAAGCTTTAACAAGTAGAAAAGTTGTGGAGAAAGCGATGCAATATGGATGAAGGAAACTTTGCATCTTTTCTGATAGGAAAGATATTGTAGGTATCTTGACAAAAAATGTAAAAATCACACGGGACATGGAACATGTCTACATGTCTAAATTATGTTGCATTTTTATATATTCTTTGAAGTTTTATGTTGTTGCTCATAACATAACTAAGATAACCTTCTCCTTATTGCAAAAATCTTCTTGGGATAGAAGTTTTCCAAATTGGTTGGTGAATAACGTTGTATGCTCCTTTGGAGATATAATGTCCTTACTGAGTGAATGAAGGAAGAATCCATTGAAAAAAAGGTGCTCTGAGCTCTCTTGCGGGATAGAGGCGAAGAAAAAGAATAATACTCCCTTCTATTCAAAATAATTAATTTTTAAACTTTTTTTTATTATTCAAAATGAATGAGCTTTCAAACTTTAACGAAGTATTAATTAACTTTTTCCAAAATTACTCACCTCATATATGTAATTTTAACTCTCTTTGAATTTTGGCTTTTAAGAAATTTTGGGAAGAACGAAAAAGGTATATTGACTGACGACCTCTTTATTTTTTCCTGAATGATGCTTAAGCTTTTTTTTTTACTCCTCTTAAAATTGGGGGTAGGAAAAGGAGCAAGGAGAGGGGATTACAATGTGAAAATCAAACTTTCAACAATAAGATGAGAATTCAAGTAGCCAACCAACTCAGTCTTATAAGATCCCAATGATGCTTAGGTTCATATGAGATATACTTCATTTCCTTAATGAAATATGTTGAACTTTCTCAGGTTATCTTATTGAATATTAATAATTACAATGTTGGATTGTTTTAAAAAGGTGTATAATAAGAACAAAAAAAAATTAATATGAAAAAAGGCTAATATATGGTAAACCAAAATTCATATTTCTTTAAAATTTTGGGTTTAAATCAATTCCTACAACCATATAAAAATTAAAAATAATGTTCAACATATGAACCGATTTCTCTGCGAATTGATCTATGTATCAGATGATAATCAAAGGAATTGGCTAATAAAATAGAAAGAGACAAGATAGGCAACTCGGGAGTTCAAGTTGCAGTTTATTGAAAAATTGATAATACATGAGATAATACAATGGAAGCTTATTGATAATATATAAGGAAAGACATGATTTCCTCCTGAGCTTGTCCGCTCAACTTACTTTAGCATTTAAACGAAACTTCCATTTATTTTCTCCCGTTAACATCTTTAAAGTGAATTTATTTCACCCCTAATACTGACATGACATTTTCAAGAAAAAATAGGCACGTTTATATTGTAACAAAAATTAATTTCACTAATATTATATTTTAAATATAATAGAAATTCTTTTTAACAAAAAAACTGAACACCTTTTTCTTCTTTACTTCTCCAAAACATCATTAAGAACAACACTCAAATTCCTCCATTAATAACTTCAAATCCATTCTCCACCAACACTCTCCTTCAATTTTTTTTATTTTCCTTCATTAATACCACCAAAGAATAAACATGAAGACACCGAATTAAAATTTTTTCTCTATTGAACACCATCTAAACCTTCAATCCAACTCCCTAAAAATTTGAACATATATTAAATTAAATTGATGATTTTATTTTTGAACCACTTATCAATAATGAGATTTCTTTTGATTTTTACTTTTGAATTTTTTGGTTAATAAGACAATTTTTGAATAGTAAAACAAGTGAAAAAATTAATTTTAACTTGATGGAGGTGTTTTTATGTTTGAATAAGAAAGGTGGGGAGGGTTGGAAGGGAGAAAGAGCGGCAGGGGGCGAGGGAACCTGTTTGTAGGGGAGGGGGCTGGAAGAGAAGGGGGTATTTTTGTGTTTGAACAAGAAAGAAGGGGTGGGGGGAGGCTGGAAGGGGTGAAAGAGTAGGGGGTAGTGGTGGGGCTGAAAGGGGAGAAAGAGCGGGAAAGGGGGCGGGGGTACCTATTTGCAGGGTTGGGGTTGCGGGGGTCTGGAAGAGAGTGGGGTGGGGGGGAGGGTCTGAAGAAAAAGAAAAATGGGGTGGGGTGGGGCTTTTTTCTTTAATATATATATAATATTATTTAAATATATATATATATATATATATATATATAAATTATATATATAAAAATAATACATATATATACTTTACTTTTTAAAACAAAAATACATAAACATAGTATGTGTGTGAGATTACTTTTTTTAAAAAAATTATAATTTCTTAAATGACAATGAAATGGCACTGACGTGATACTAATTTGGTACTGACATGACGTGTGTGTAGTGCACTCTCTATTGTGAAATTGGGATTGTGATTTTGAGGATGAAACAAATTTACTTTAAACATATTAAGGGTAAATAAATAAAAATTTAATTTAAGTGATAAAGTAAGTTAACCGGATAAGTTCGAGAAAAAAATGATGTCTTTTCTCATAATATTTTAACACAATAATTTATGGAATCATTGACAAGTCATAAAAGGACGAAAATGTACATATGTGAAAGTGAGAGGGCAACAACTTGGTTACTTGTCGACAAAATTGTTTGTACTGTTAATGCTTTTCTTTCTTCTCGTGACTATGAACCAATACTAGTCTATTCCTCTATTTTTCCAATTAATCTCCTCATATAATTGATCTTTGTATCACTCCAAATCCACTGCCCCTCAGTCTATGAGCAAATGGCTACCATTATCGCTATTGTTTTTATCCTCCAAATATGCTTTCAGAATTGTCTAGTTCTTGCTAGTCCAATTCTTGGCCAAATTAGTAGAGAAACTTTGGAGATAATCATCGGTGGAGGTGGTGGTAATTCTCCACCACCACCTCTCCCGGATAATCAAGATTGTCCACCACCCCCTCCACCACCCGAACCTCCTTGCCCTCCGCCACCATCACCACCATTGCTCTTCTTTGAAAGTAAACGTGTCGAGATCGCCTATCATGTTATCCAAAAGTTTAAGGCCAAAATCAAGCATGACCCTCTTGGCATTACGACCACATGGGTTGGCTCTGATGTTTGTAACAAGTACAAGGGTTTCCATTGTGCAGTGGTTCCTAACTATAAGGTTCAATCATTAGCTGCGGTGGACTTTAATCAATTCATGTTTGATGGCCCTGACCTCACTCTTGATGGCTTTCTTGATGAACTACCAGACATAACAATCTTTCATGCAAATTCCAACAAGTTTAAGGGCACAATCCCAAAAAAAATCGCCAATCTTCGTTACCTCTATGAGCTAGACCTTAGCAACAACAATTATAATGGTGAATTCCCATATAACGTTCTTAATGCCAAGAACTTATATTTCTTGGACCTTAGGTTCAATATGTTTTCCGGGGTAGTTCCGCCTCAAGTTTTCTTGCTAAACCTTGATGTTCTGTTCATCAACAACAACAATTTAATGCAGAAACTTCCTGCTAACTTGGGATCAACTCCAGTTCTTTACTTAACTTTAGCCAACAACAAATTCACTGGTCCAATTCCCCGTAGCATTGGCCAAGCGTGTAAAACATTACGTGAAGTACTGTTCTTGAACAACCAGCTCACTGGGTGCTTGCCTTATGAAATTGGGCTTTTAAGTAAGGCCACAATTTTCGATGTGAGCAAAAATCAGTTAACTGGGATAATACCTCTTTCATTTGGATGTTTGGCTAAGATGCAGATACTGAACTTGGCACAAAATCAGTTCTATGGAGCTGTGCCTGAACTGCTGTGCAAGCTGTCCAACTTGAAGAATTTGTCACTACCATATAATTACTTCACAAAGGTTGGGCCAGAATGCAAGAAGTTAATTCAAAGAAAGGTTCTTGATGTAAGGATGAACTGCATTCCAGGCTTGCCAATGCAAAGATCTGCAGGGGAATGTTCAGTGTTCTTCTGCAAGCCTAGATCTTGTCCTGATGAAAAGTCATTGGGATTGTTTCCCTGTAGCATTGACAGTTTTAAGAAGAATCAACTGGACTCAAATGAGCCTGCTCCAGCGCCAAGAACTTACAGTGCTTTGAAACCCCATTCCTTGTAAATGCTCTGTTTTCCATGTTTTGCATAGCATTTATTAAACTATGGGAGCAGTAAATGTAAATTTGGCAAGTTTCCTATATTTATACAGACATACTATGTTGAAATTATAGTTAAGTAATTACATATATTTTGAAATATTCCTAACTGTTCAAATTTTTGTATGAGATTGTCGAAAATTGTTGGTACAAATACCACTTCCTTTGTCATAAGCCAAAATCACTAGGGTTGTCATGACACCTATTCCAACTCAACCGTGGTAGGTAAGCAGAACTCATACATATAAAATTAGTTGAAGGAAAAGAAAAACATCAGAATAACAATAAGGACAATTAATAATAACTTCAAGTCATACTCAAATGAAAGTGAAATAGTACATCCTGAAATCCCAAAACTCAGTTGTCACAAATTCAAGTGCGATTCTAATACAGAATGTCACAACAAAAATATTAAGACAGGAAATAATGAAGACAAAAATAAAGAATAAATGAAGCTGAGACAATCTCCGAACATAGGAGATCACTGATTCGAAGATAGCAAATCCGCATGATCAAGGGCAGGGCTGACAACTTATACTAGGATTTGCATCAAAAGGATGAAGAAAAGGAGGGGTGAGTACCACCCCTAGAACTCAGTATGCCTTATAGGCTCACTAAGCTCAAGCATATACTATAATGAGTGAAGAATACCAAAATAAACCTGCACACAGAAAAGTTTCAGTAGTTTAGTATCAATAACAACAAAAGATCACCTCAAGACACAACAATAATCATAGAATGATGCAATGCAATGACATAAATGAAATGATGTGCAATGACTTATGTCTACCGGTACACACCTCCTCCATAATTGTATGCTGTGAAGTGGGACCTATGGAGGTGTAATGACCCTCCAGAAATTTTTCTGCATTTCTGCTTATTTTCGCTGATTAGAGCTTTTATCTAGCTGCCCCATAGCTGATAATTCGGTTACCGGGCAGTTTGTTGGTTTTTATAGGCAATTCTCTGTTTTAAAGTCTTCACGGATTAGAATTGATTACTGAGTTAGTCAAACAACCTCGTAATCCAATTCTGACAGTTCCAATGACTTTGGAACATCGATTTTAGGTTGGGTGGATCCTTGGTTCGGGTCTCAAGGCTTCCGAACTCATTTTGGGCCATTGACCGAAAGTTAAGAAAAATGACACATGGGTGTGGGAACCACTTTTTGTCAAAACGACCTCAATGAAAATTTTGACTGCGCCAAGGAGTCCAGAATATCGAATTTGATAGGGTAGTATAGTACATTTGTATATACGAAATTTTGGATGAATCCCAAGAGGTTTGTGGAGACTTGAAAATTTCCAAGTCTCAGTAGGTGCTGGTGCATTCACTTAAGCACCCATTGGGTTGCTATAGCGAAGGCCGCTTAAGTGGAAAGCCGGAAGGACCTAGCTTGCTCAGCAAGTATTGCTAAAGCGATGCCTTTGGCGCTGAAACAATGGCCTCTAAAACGACACTTTGTCGCAAGTATCGCTAACACGATGCTTGGTCTCTTAAGCAATGACCGCTTAAGAGGCCTAGTATTCGCTTAAGCGACACTTGGAGTTTCTTACTAAGTCCATTTTCTCTCATTTTTTACCCATTTTAAAGAGTGTAGAATCCTAAAAAGTATGAAAACTTTGGAAAACTATTAGTGGGTTATTTTGAGGTGTTCGTAAGCTCGAGTAATGTATTTCTTCTCCAAATTTTGGTTAAGTTACCATCTATGCCATGGTTAGTATCTCATAATGTCTCCGAAATTCCTAGAATATTGTTGGGTTGGTTGTTGCACCATTTTAGTTTAGAATTTACTTGTTCTTAAGGGTAAATGTTCCTTGAGCGTAGACAGACATGTTTTTGATTTAGAAAGTGCGATTCCGCCGCAAATGCTTAATATGCCAACAATCCATGAACCCACTGTAGTCTAGTGCAATTTCAAAAATGCTCACAACCAACCAGACTGAGAATTTCTAAAGCCAAAAAATATGCCAACCATGTGAGCTAATACCTACTTAATATGCCAACAATCCACGAATCCAATGTAATCATATGCTAATAAAGAGAAATACACAACAATATGCCACTAAAACAACATAAATTCAAATTTAGGCTTTTCACCAAAAAGATACAACCAAATATACATACATAAGGTCAACAACATCATACAAGACCCCGCTCGTTCACACATAGTAGATAATGTCTCAATACCACCAAATAACAACAACATAGGCCCCCATATAGGCACAACACAATATTAATAGCCATTTTCATGATTGGTTCCCACACCCATAACATGATTTTATACCAATATTAACTACCCAACCCAGTTTGAAATACATTAAACCATTACCTACCTTAAATATTGTAAAACGGTATAAACAAGCCTTCAACACCGAGCTTTCACCTCATGAACTAATCCGAGATCAACTAAAATACACTAATTAGAATCTACGTGTCAAAAGAAAGAAAACGATATCTATATTGTCCAGTTTTGGGTTGAAGTAAAAATGGACCCTCGGAATGAGTTTTCTAAAACAAAGGGTAAAATTAAAATTTTAGTCCAAAAATATATTTTTCATGATCAAAGAAACTTACATAAAAAATCCCACATGAAAAGAAGTTGTAATTAGGGTTTAGATCGAAGAATTACCAATTTTAGGCCTTCTAGGCCAAAATACCCAAATTCAACCTTTGATCCAAGTTTTAACAAGATTTAATTGATAAAAATTGAAGAAAAGTAATTGAAATAGGAGTTTGGAGATTACATTGCTTAAAATGGAAGAAATTGCCTAAAAACTCAAAGCCCCAAGCTCCAAGACTTGAAAATGGTGAAAACTCGTGAAAAAGGTGATATGATCCACCCAGGCATCACTTAAGTGATCACTAATTTGCCTAAGCGGCTATTGCTTAAACGACCAAGCATCACTTACACGATACCCTCCTTGTGGCATAAGCGACATCGCTTAAGCGATAGGTGGCTAAGTGATGGTGGAGTCGCTTAAGCGACATCCCCAGCTAGATGCAAGGTCGCTTAAGTGGGTGCACCAGATGGAGACAAGTCTCCACGGATCCTTAGAGATTTATCTGAAATCTCGAGAACGCAAATCTACTATGCTACTAGACTACATTCGTTGCTTTGGACTATGTGACGATATAAGATTTAGATAAAACGATAATTTTTTCACAAAGTTAAACCCTAAAATCCAATTTCATAACTTTTTGAACAGAGAATCGACATAAGATATAAGAGTTGTAAACCAACACCACCATGTCACCAACCAAAAATGGATGTTCTGGATCTTCTAGCACAGTTTTTTTGCCATCTAATGTACTGATGAATAATTGTTGACTGAAGTCAACTATAAAGCCTTTCTAACCACCAAAAACTATAATCTCACACAAATCTCATCAAATACATTGGGAAACATGTCAATTATTCCCATGCCACAGAATATCACAAAGCAACTATAGGGAGAGGTAAAATGGTCAAATAACATATAAATGAATAATTAACAAAAGTCACCAAAAATCACGTCATTACATCATCCACCACTAAGAATCTAGTTCCTCCTCAAACTAAAGGCAAGAGAAATACCTGAATTACCGAAAAGCTGAGGATAACTACCACGCATATCAGAATCGACCTCCTAAGTAGAATCATCTACAGATCGATGTCTCTACTGGAACTTAACTACTACAATATCCCTAGAATATAACCGTCTAACATTTTCACCTAAAATAGAAATGGGATTCTCAATAAAAGACATCTACTTATCTAACTAGACTAAATCCCAACGAATGACATGAGACTCATCCAAAATGTAACACCAAAGCATAAAAACCTAAAAATTGGATGAACAAACGATAAATCTTGGGGAAATACTAACTCATAAGCTACATACCTAATAGTTTGAAGAATCTCAAATGGTCTAATACAGCTGGCGCTAAGCTTGCACCTCTTCCTAAACCTCATCCCGCCCTTCATGGGCGACACACAAAGGAAAACTTGATCACCAATCTCAAGGTGCAAACTCTATGATTTGCATAACACTTTTGCCTATACTGAGCCTCTATAAGTCTATCTTAAATGACCTAAACTCTATCCAAAGACTTATGAACCAAGTTTATACCTCAAGGTCTAATCTCAGATTCCTCAAACCAACCTGCTAGAGAGCGACAACGCCTACCATACAAAGACTCAAAAGGAGCTATCTCAATACTGAAATTGTAGCTATTAATATACGCAAACTCTGCCAAAGATAGATGCTCCTCCTACTGACCACCAGAGTCCATCACAAAAGAAAAGCGCATATCCTTCAAAACCTGAACAGTTTACTCTGCCTGATAATCGGTCCGGAGTTGAAAAGTTATACTAAGATCAATCTGGGTACCCAACTCCTCCTGAAAACTCTTCTAAAAGTAAGATGTGAACACTGAACCTCAGTCTGAGATAATAGACATGCATATTATTAAGACGAGAATGAATGAGATGATTTGGTCAATCAATACATGATGACCTAAACACTATTAGAACCACAAGAAGTATGAGGCAACCCACCCACAAAGTCCCTAGTGATCTCTTTCCATTTTCACCCGAGAAGGGGTAACCTTTGAAGCAAACCACTAGGTCTCAAATTCTTGGCATTCACCAACTGGAAACATAGGTAATGAGCTATAAAATCTGCTATATCCTTCCTCATACCAGCCCACCAGTAATGTTGTCTCAAATCACAATACATCTTAGTCACTCCCAGATAGATGGAATACCTGGAACAATGAGCCTCCTCCAAAATTAATCTAATCCAATCACCAATTCTCGACTCATAAACTCAATCTCCAATATGCAAGACACCATCAGAATCAAACGAGGCTTTGTTAGTCTCTCTACTTAACACTTTATCTCGAATCAATCTCAGCCCAACATCATTAAATTGATGAGCCTGAATGATAGAAAATAGTAAAATCATATTCCTTAAGCAACTTAAGCCAACCGCTTTGCCTCATATTAAGATCTCGTTAGGTTACGAAATACTGAAGGTTATAATAATCTGAGAAAATCTCACAACAAACATCATACAAGTAGTGCATCTATAATTCAAAAGCAAAAATAACCGCACGGAACTCCGAATCATGGGTAGGGTAATTCCTCTCATGTGGCTTCAACTGACAAAAAACATATGCAATCACCTTACCCTTATATCTTTATTTGAGTCAACTTGGACAATGAGAGCCATAATAAATGAAAAACCCTCAATAAAGCACTGATAGTAACCAACACAACTTTGAATCTCGGTTGGAGAAATAGGTCTAGCCCAATCATATACTGCTGCAATCTTGGACGGATCAACCATAATACTATCCTTTCTCACTACATAACCCATGAAGGAAATAAATTCCAACAAAATAATCATAATTTGAGAACTTAATATACATTTTCTCACCCTTTAATCTATGAAGCGCAATTTACAAATGCTTCTTATGATCGGTTTCACTCTTACAATAAACCAAGATATCATCTATAAATATAATAATAAAAGATTCGAGATACGATTGTAATACTCAATTCATCAACTCCATGAATGCATCTAGGGCATTGTTCAACCAAGAAATCATAATAACCTTACAGAGTCTAAAATGTTGTCTTCAGAATATACGAAGCTCTAATCCTTAATTAGTGATACCCAGACCTCAAATTAGTCTTTGAAAACACCAAAGCACCCTGATGCTGATTAAACAAATCATCAATACAAGTAAGATGATACTTATTCTTATCTGTCACCATGTTCAACTATCAATAATCATACACATGCACATAGACCCATCATTTTTCTTTACAAACAAGACAGGCGCACCCCAAAGTGATATACTAGGTCGAATAAATCCTTTTTTCTAACAACTCCTATAACTGATCCTTTAATTCCTTCAACTCTATTCGGTATATCCTATTAGGAGGAATATTAATAGGCTTTATGCCAACTCAACATCAATAGCAAAGTAAATATCATGATCCAGAGGTATACCAAGCAAATTCGTTGGGAAAACATCCATGAACTCATGAAAAAAACTAACATAATCCAAAGAAGGTAGTGAAATAACACTAGTATCAAAAATATAAGCCAAATAAGATAAACATCCCCTTTCAACCTAATACGAGCATGAAGGAAAGATATAACTCTCTTGGGACTTGAGTGAAGCACACCCTTCCAAGCAATCATTGGCCTACCTGGTGAAGCTAAGGTCACAATCTTAACAAAAAAATCTAGGAAAACATAATAAGGATCTAACCAATTCATATCCAAGATAACATCAAAATCTACCATATTAGGAGAATCAAATATACCCAAGTCTCACGCCCAGCAATAGTTATAATACAAGCTCAGTGCACCCAATCCACCATAAAAGAGTCTCTTATAGGGGTAGATATATGGATATACATAGCAAGAGGCTCACTAGGAAAATGAAAACCTAAAGAAAAATATGCAAACATTTAGGAAAAAGTCAATCCCAAATCAAATAACATAAATACAGATTTGAAACAAACATAGACAATACCTATGATAACAACATTGGAAGCCTCTGCCTCTGGTCTGGCGGGTATGACGTAACACTGTCCATGACCACCACCTGATTGAGTAGCCCCACAACCACTACCATAGTACCATTACCTCTATCATGCATACCTCTAGTATAATATGTACCTCTTACAACTAATATAAGATCCATGAAAACACGAATGGGATAGTACTTGGAAAAATGGATAACCTCATCACACGTATGGCAACCTCTATGGCCTGACTCAATAAAAGGAGGTACGACTGAGCTAGAGCAAACACCCAAAGTTGATGACACAAGAAACCCACAACTTGAACCCTGTAAGGCTGCCTGCACTAGTCTACCATGATGCCTATGAAAACCTCTAGAATCTTTACCTTGAGTAGTGTGACCTCT
Organism: Capsicum baccatum var. pendulum; assembly: GCA_030864225.1. Classification (NCBI taxonomy): domain Eukaryota; kingdom Viridiplantae; phylum Streptophyta; class Magnoliopsida; order Solanales; family Solanaceae; genus Capsicum; species Capsicum baccatum. The sequence goes on along the minus strand of CM061559.1, from coordinate 121,023,100 downwards.
AAACTCACCCTAATAGCGCACCCTCTAGGTGCCTCCTTGATATATTCGAAGAATAGACTCATTTATCCTATCATGATCCACTATACTTCAAAATAAAGCTCTATATACTACCATATGAGTCATAGCTAGATGAAAAGACACCTCTAACCCCTTCAAAAACTTTTAATTTTCTCATAATCAGTGGTAATGCTAGCATAAAAATACCTAGATAAGGCATAGAAATGTGCCTTATATTCCATAACAGTCATCGAGCCATACTCCAAGTGATCAAACTCATCTCTCATATTATCCCTCAAGTTGTACAACACAAACTATCTAAAAAGTCTTCAACAAACTAATCTCTAGCCATCTCTAGAGAACCAAGAGGTCTGCAACTAACAAGAGACCTCAACCAATCCCTAACTGCATCTCTCAATTGGTAAGTAGTATAAGCAACCCCATGCGACTCAAATGAACCAAGGTTAAGCAATTTCTCACAATAATGAATCAAGAAATCATAGGCATACTAACCTAAAAAAATCACTGAACCTAGGAGGACCCAAATGAGTGAACCTCTCAAACCTTATTTGATCATCAAAAGACATAACTGTACTTATAATAATAAGAGGCATAGTGAATCTGGCTAGTGAAGATCCTACTTGAAGGTAGCAAGATGAAGGATGAACTCCAGACCTTAGAATACCATACATAGATACAAAAACTAAAGGAGAAATAATAATTGAAGTTTGTGGAGTACCATAAGTAGATATCAATACCATTGGAGAATCCGTACTCAAAACCTATAACGCCATTGGAGTACACCTGGACGCCATACAGTGCTTATGGTAACAAGTGACCACAAGCTAACCCATAAGCTGGTACCTGCTGTGAGCACTAAATGAAACTGAGAATAATGGCATGTGCAGAAATTAACTGAAAAATGCCTTAAGGTTTTATGTTCTAAAAACAATACAACTAAATCAATAAAATTGAAACATATACTAAAATACTAAAATTTGACTGATAGGACTGACAAACTAGCTGACTGTCTGAATTGTTCAAAAGCCTTTAAACTGACTAAAGAGTTGATAAGACAAGTCCCCAACTAACTTTGACTGACTATAGAACAAAAATACTTAGATAAACATGAATAGTCCTCAATATATGAGGAATCATCATGACTACTGTTGCTGATAAAATGATCTGTCTAAGTGCGATTTGGAAATTGAGTATCCAAACCTATGATATAAGACATCATAGCACAAAGAAAACAGATGCGATCAGTACTTTAAATGTACTGGTATGCGAGATAAGATTAGGCTGAAATACATGGGTTTATGTGAATGAGATAATAACTGAATGAATAGCATGGGATAACTAATACATAATATATGTAAAAGCTATAACATCTGAGAATGCATGACCAAGCATATAACATAATTCTGAAATAGTCTATAAACTAAAATGCTGAAATCTGATAACTGAATAACTGGTAAACTATATGCTATGGTCAATGCAAACCTGAAAGTAAATTCTATACTGAATATTGAACTAAGATTGAAACCATGAGAGCTATCATCTAACCAATATGTTCCAAAGCTGAGCTGATAGGGGTCCAACCTATGCCCCAGTTAGAAGGGTGCTAGTACCATGCCACAGGTACTAAAAATGACTGTGGAGTCAGTCCGAAACTAGCTGGTGACCCCTGAGATCAGTCCTAAGTTGGCAGGTGATCCCTGAGAGAATATCAATCCTAAACTGGTAGGTGACATCTTTTAATCCTGCACTAACTACATAGTTCTGGAACTTAAGGACTGCTATTAAAGACCCAGTCCTAACTGGCGGGTGAGTCTCCATCGTTAGGTTCGCTCGGTGCTAAATTCTATTCCCCACTGAACTAACACTAATTACTGAACTGATCTAAGTTTGACTAACATGATAAATAATTGAACTGACATTGCTAATACGTGTCTTAAACCATTCTGAAAATACTGAGACTAAGTAAATATCTTAAATTTAGGTATTCATAATCCCTAGGACTCAATAGCGATAACAATAGGACCATATAAAAACTTTGAAACCATAGAAGGGAATCCTTATTCAACATTCAAAACTTAGTTATTTCATCAAACACATAAGGGTTATAATTTAAAGCATTTGAATAGTTAAATCATGTGATAATAACATACCTGCAATGCTAAAATCATGGTTTAAGGATCTAACATGCAAAAATCACCATTCAAACATAACAAGGGCTAATTCCAATGAAAACACAATATAAACATAATTTGAAATCAAAGTTCAAAATAGCTCCATGTAGATAATTCATAACATGTAAAAATCATATCTTTAAACTTGAAAATAGATTATTGAGCTCCATGGGTGAAAAGGACCTATGAATGAACATCACACATACCTTAATTGATGAATTTGTGAAGATTCCTGATGGTTTTCTTAAAAATTAAGCCTTAATTTCCTTGATTCTTTTGAGAAGGCTAGGGTTTGTTCTTGGGAGAGAATGCTTTCTTTTGAGAGAATTTTGTGAAAAGATAGCAAATTATGATTTTGTGACCCTAAATCCGATTTTATGGACTAAATGGGTTAAGGGAAAAACCCAATTACCCTTGCAAAAATAAAAGAAAAAGTTGGAAAAATAAGGGGCAGGCGAGGAACCGAGAACCGTGGGCTCTGGACCATTAGTCTAAGCCCCGCACCAAGGGTTCCCCTAGCAGTGCACTGGAGGGCGCTGGAGTCTTATTCCAATGTTTCTACTATTTTAAACTTCCAAACATACCCTTATGCTCGTCCGCAAATTCTGAAACTCACCTAAGATGCACCTATGACATCCCCGATCATGAACAAACTTTAAAATTGACATTCTAAGCCTTGAAAGGTTGAAAATAAAATCATCAAAGTTTAGGGTCTTTAGAAATGACTAAGTCCTAACACTTAGTGAAATTTTCTAAATCTTAGACCCCTTTTTACATACAATGGTGAGCTAAATTGAGATAGGATCTTACGGGGTCGTACAATAGCTCCCCTTGGGAATATTCATCTTCAAATGAGACTGATTAAGCAGAGGACATTGAGGAACTAATATTATGTACAGAACATGCATAACTAAAAACATGATTACATGACTGATTCTGAAACATGGTACATGACTTGGCAAAAACACTAAGGAAAGACTGTGATAATGCTCGGGGCACTTACGAACTGAATTATGACAGAATATCTGAAATATGAAACATGTTGCATGGACTAAACTGGATTCATAATTTATATGGATGTGGATAAAATATCACTTGGAATGGCCATATTCACGACATATCAGATAGTAAGACTAGATCGAATGATGAAAAAACCATGAGAACTTGTCTGTCTGACTACTAACTGAACTGCTAGCTAAAGGGACTGAATTATACTAAAAGCTTATAATTAACTATAAATACCACTTCAAAACTAAACTTCACTTTAGGCTACTAAAAATATTCACATAGGCACTAATAACTCTACCTACTGAAGTCTGAGCTGAATTGAATTCTCTTACTATGTTCAAGCCTACTCGAACCTACAAGGTGTATACATAACACTGTAATACTAGCCTGAATCATGAATTCAACACACCCTACATTTTCACAAATCCTCATCTCATGAATAATTCTTATTATCACTTCAGTAACCGCATTCAACCTCTTACTAGACATTCACTAACGCATAGTGCATTCATTCACATATATGGAAATATGACATTCAAGCCTATCATTGTAAGCATATATTCCCTTCTAAACAAATACCCATAAAACCACCTTCCTCATATCCTCCAAACCTCTGCCATTAACAACATCCATGCAGTACCCCAAGAAAACACACACAAAATTTCAACTAACCATGACATACATAAAAACTTAGCCTCAATCTTACTTCACACTTATAACCTTAGCTAAAACAAACATACAATAATTTTTCATCAACAAGAAATGTTTACTCTCTCCCATCTAAGAAACTATTCATTATCGTCAGCTTGACATAAGGAAAATTCACTAAAAGGTTAAATATAAAGACCTTAAACATAAAGGATACTATACATGGCTCGATACTTTACTTAGGCCTGAGCAATAGAGTATCAGTAATTTAGATTCATTACATAGATCAAAACTGAGGAGATACATGACATAGTCTGAAGTTCGCTAGTCATTAAGAGTTTAGCATGAGTACAAGAACTGGACATACTATAAAATTTGAGTACATGAGTCATTAGCTGTGTAACCTGAGTTTGGAGTTCCTGAATTCATAGAACACGATTCGTACTACTGAGTAGATTAGAACTCCTCATATTAGGAACTAGGAGAGTACATCATTTTCCATAAAGTGCAAAAATATGGTCTATAATCATAGAGCTGACATATAAAGCATGAGTAGATATCATGATGGCTGAAGTACAAAAAATTTACACTGAGATAAGAATGGGTCGAGCATCATATTTCCCACTGATGTTCTACAACATATTGGCATCACTACTAGAATCTGAGAACCTGACTTGGTTACTGGTTCTATCATCTACCCCTTAGCTTAAAGCCATTACTCTAAGTCCATGGAACCCTTTCAAATAAATCTAAATTGAACTGCAATCACTTTACTCTAGAGTCTGAGACATAACAATACACATAAATACTATACTTAACCTGAAAGACTATACCTGATAATGTAACGCCTACTGCTAGTACTTTCTTTTGATGCACAATTCTTAGGTTTATATAGCCCTTACAATCACCATACAATAAATTAAATATTGACTAAATTAAAATTTCTAGCAGTATCACCATACCATGAGTTCACACCATCTAGTGCTTCAACACTACTTTCCATTACCTTAATTTTCAAAGATTCAAGCATAGTTTCTAACACTTAACATAGATATTCCTAAACTCTTAAAGAACCATACTAACTTCCTTTATAGCTTACTAATATCACATCTCTATACTTATATTTCAAATCAACAACATAAATTCTTGCATGCACTATTAAATCTTACTAATTCACCTTCATACAACTAGCCCCATTGATGTAAAATTTACTAAATTTAGATAATACTATTCGTACTTTACTACTGCTAAACTCCTGGGTCCATGCCTCTAACTCTAGGTTATATGCTTTCATAGGATTCTGAAAAGGGATTTAAAACACATCCGAACCCTAACACTACAGTACTACCTCTCCATTCAATGACTGGTTTATTCAAAAACTGAAATAACTCTATTTCTAAAATCAAATGAAGTGATTTTCTGGGATATTGTAACCGTGCAGTTTTTGTATACTAGTCTGGCTATGATAGATTTATCCATTGGGGTAGAAACTGAGAAGAGATCTACTAGAGTTTTGAGACTAACACTAAAATTAACAGCCATGTAAGGGGTTACAAAAGATAGTGAAGCGCCAGGATCTAACAAAGCATAAAGATGTAAATGAAAGACTTGTAATGTAACCATAACCACACCAAGAGAACTTTCCTGATCACGATGGGTATGGAGGGCATACAATTTGTTCTAGTGTTGACCACTAGTGGCATTAGAAGTAGCGCCCTACTGAGTCAAGCAAATGGATAGAAATAGAGGACGGTTAGACTAACCCTGCTAACCACTCATTGGGTAATATATGACTTTGTAGACTGGCTTCCCACACCTAAAAAACACACCACTACCGGCTCTATGCATACCCTTATGATTTATACAACATTATCTATAAAGCAGATTAGTACAAAAACTCTTCCCACTACTCTGTAACTTAGAGCCTAGTGCTTTATCTCAACTAACATTCCTAATCTTTTAGCGCTGGTGCACTGGCTGGAGGCAGAGCTAGGGCTGAGAATTTCTGATAGAACTGGGAATGGTCACCACCCCCTAACCTTGGCATAAACCTACCTATTCTGGCACTCTTACTCTCTCTTTTTTTTTCTCAATACGCTCCTCCCCCTCAATCTACTAAGAATAACCCATAAGTCTATATAGGAAAATAATTTGCTAACAGTTCTGAGTAGTTGTTGAATGAGCTAAGGTAATGAAAGTAATTCTGAATTTAACATAAGAGATATACTCATTCAGGGGGTATTTCTGAATAGCCAGAGGTATGGGCTGATTCCCATTCCTTCTTCCATTAGTCTTTCTATGAGGCATTTTCTGTACATGGAAGGAAGAATGAATTAGAGAGTTTAAATAGAGCTTATGCTCATTCGCACAATATGAATACTGAAAGAAGGGAAAATTTTCCTAAAATGTCTTGTAGCCTTTTGTCCATAAGTGTGTCGCTCTTCACACACATGTACAAGACTCTACTCAACGTGGATTTTTAGACTCCGTAGGAGACTCCTTAGGAGACTATAAAATTGTATGCTCTGATACCAAGTTTGTAATGCCCCAGGAGTACACCATGGATGTCACACAATGCTTATGATGACAAGTGACCACAAGCTAACCTATGAGCTGGTACCTGCTGTGAGAACTGAATGAAACCTATAACAATGACATGTGTGGAAATTAACTGAAAAATACCATAAGGTTTTAAGTTCTGAAAATAATACAATTGAATCCACAAAACTGAAACATATGCAGAAATACTGAAATTTGATTAATAAGACTAAGAAACTAACTGACTGTCTGAAGTGTCCAAAAGCCTTAAAATTGACTGAGGAGTTGATGGGATAAGCCCCCAACTAACTCCAACTGACTACTGAACTGAAATAAACAAAAACTGTCCTTGATATATGAGAACTCACCATCACTATTGCTATTGATAGGCTGATCTATATAAGGGCGGTCAGGAAACTAAGCATCCAAACCTATGATATAACACAGCATAGTGAAATTAAAATGCATGTGATCAGTACTTTGAATGTACTGGTATGCGAGATGAGGTTATGATAAAATAAATGGGTTTATGTGCATGAGATAATAATTGAATGAATAGTATGAGATAACTGATGCATAACATACGTAAAAGATATAAAATCTAAGAATGCATAACCAAACATATAACATAATTCTTAAATAGTCTGTAAAATGAAATTTTGAAATATAATAATTGAATAGCTGATAAACTGTACGCTATGGTCAATGCAAACCTTAAACTGAATTCTATATTGAATACTGATTTGAGACTGAAACTATGGGAGCTATCATCTAATCGACATTCCCCAAATCTTAGCTGATAGGGGTCTAACCAGTCACCCAGGTTGGAAGGGTGCTAGTACCATGCCTAGGATACTAACAATAGATGTGAAGTCAGTCCTAACCTAGAGGGTGACCCCTGAGATCAGTCCTAAGTTGGTGGGTGATCCTTAAGAGAATGTCAGTCCTAAACTAGCGAGTGACATATCTTAATCCTACGCTAGCTACGTAGTTCTAGAACTTAGGGACTGCTACTAAGGACCTAGCCCTAATTGGAGGGTGATCCCCCATCCCTAGATTTGTTCGGTGCTAAATCCTACTTCCAACTGAACTAACACTATTTACTAAACTAATCTATGTTTGACTAACATGATAACTGAATGAACTGACATTGCTCATATGTGTCTGAAACCATTCTGAAAATACTGAGACTAAGTAAACAACTAAATTTTGGGTATTTATAACCCCAGGACTCGATAGCAATAACAAAAGGACCACATGAAAACTTTGAAACATAGAAGGGAATCCTTGTTCAACATTTAACTCTTAGGCATTTCATCAAACATATAAGGGTCATAAGTTAAAGCATGGGAATAGTTAAATCATGTGATAATAACATAACTGTAATACTAAAATCATAGTTTAAGGATGTAACATGAAAAAATCACCATTCAAATGGGATAAGGGCTAATTCTAACGAAAACACATGGTAAACATAATTTGAAATCAAAGTTCATAATAGCTTCTTGTAGATAATTCGTAACAACATGTGAAAATCATAACTTTAAACTTAAAAATGAATTCTTGGGCTACTTGGGTGAAAAGGACTTATGAATGAACATCACACATACCTTAATTGATGAATTCCTGAAGGTTCCTGATGGTTTTTTTGAAAATTAAGCTTGAATTTCCTTAATTCTTTTGAGGAGGATACCTTCTTTTGAGGGGATTTTGTGTAATGGGACTGAAAGTTATTCTTTTGGTATCCAAAATCCCATGTTATGGACTAAATAGGTGAAGGGAAAAGACCCAATTGCCCATTCAAAAATTGAAATAAAAGCTAGAAAAATAAGGGGTGGGCGATGAGCCGGGCTCTGCGGGCTCCCCTACTAGTGCATTGGAGGGTGCGCCACAGGCATATCCAGGTTCTGTTACTATTTTCGACTTCCAAACATGCCCTTATGCTCATCCAAAAATTCTAAAACTCACCCGAGATGCACCTATGACATCTCCGATCATAAATCAACTTTAAAATTGACATTCTATGGCCGTGAAGGTCGAAAATAAAAATCATCGAAGTTTAGGGGCTTTGGAAATTACTAATTCCTAACACTTTGTGAATTTTTCTAGCTCTTCGATGGCTTTTTACATACAATGATGAGCTGAATTGAACTAGGATCTTACTGGGACTTACAGAATTGAAGCAACACCATAGGCAGGCTCAGGAACAGACAGTGGTAAAATAATCAAAGCTGGAGGAACGCCAAGAGCACTCAAAAGAGCACCCTCAAAATGGGTCAATAAGTGAATCAAGAATCCCTCCAAAACCGAGGTAGAATTACTCTGTGGAGCTGAAGTAGGACACATATCTCTAGCATGCTCAACTCGAGGATCATGGGAGAATCTCTTTGTACTACCTTTAGATGGGGCACATCTTCATGCTTTTCCACTACCTTGAGCACATCCACAACTCTCAACTTTCCTCAAGACTAAGCTCTCTCCTTCTACGATAAATCCACATCTCTAATGTCGCAGGATCTAGTCCTCATCATCTAAGCAGAAAATAATTAAATACTCTTTAAAACAAATAGTGAAAAAGATTTGTATGATCAGAAATGAAATAAGGAAAAGTTTCCTAAAGGTATCTTATAGCCTTTTAAAGGTAGATACAAATGTTTAGGTACTAATACGTAAGATTCTACTAGGCACCCTGTTCTTCTGGTAATGAGACCAATGAAACCTGGCTGCTCTGATACCAAATTTTCATAACCCAAAACCAAGGTTCATGATGGCACATGCCCCGAAAAGCCTTGACAAGTAAGCTTATCATCCAAACTAATATGAAATAAGGAGATAATACCTAAAACCCCAGGCAAGACTCCTAGAATGGAGACGAATCACACATATATAGTAGTAGCGGAAGTACATAACCAAAGATACCATACAATATCCCAAAACCAGGGGTAATAGTGTAAGAACTACTAAATACATCTTAATGTTAAAAGATGCAATGATAGTCCAAAAAGGATTATAATCTGTGTCCAAATATAGAATAAGACATGAGCTAGATAAAAAAGTAAAAGATCAACTTTGAAAGCATAGGTTAACTGCCACCTAAAATATAATCTAGATACCACCTGAATTAGCTACCGGTACCTAGATCTACACCTAACATGTACAGTAGACGTGAGTACAGTCCAATTATACTCAGTAGATATCATAGGATGATTGAGAAAAGTATAAAATAAAGCATATAAATACATATTTTGGGTACATCACTTGCAATCAAAAAATGTCCTAAATGGTAGCTCACATCGTTTCCTCTAACAATTCTGCAATATATATACCATACATAAATACAAGAAAGAATTATTATTATACATGTTTACCCAATACCATTATAAGAGAGAAGTACAAATAAATAGATATCACATATAGGATAATAATATAGCACCTAATGAACACAATAAATGATATGCAATGGAGTTTATGATGATAATGATGATGATATGATAATGTGATGCTCGAGGTTGTCGCCCATCCTCCGTATAAACCTATCAAGCTATGCTCCCAAGGTAGGACTAATGGGGGTTCGTCAACTATACATAATATAATATTCAACACCAATATCTATGACTCTTATCCCGAACATCCCTCAACTGAGGGTCTATAAAGATGTCACAAGATAGTGTTCCTAGTATTTCCACAGTGGTACCCATGTTTCACAAGTGTATATAATAAAAGGATGCAATGCTCATAACTAACCAAAATGAAAATTTCCAAAGCTAACAAATATACCAACCATCTGAGCCAAAATCCACTCAATATGCCACCAATCCATGAATCTAATGTAAGCATATGCTAATAGAGCTAAATACACAACAATATGCCATTAATACCACATAAACTCCAATTTAGGCTTTTCACTAGAAATATGCCACCATTTATACATACATAAGGCCAACATCTTCATACAAGACCCCAGTCGGTCACACATAAAAGATGATGTCTCAATATCACTAAATAACAACAACATATACCCTTACACAGGCACAACACAGTATTATTAGCCATTTCTATTATTGGTTCCCACACTCATAACATGATTTTATACCAATATTAACTACCCAGTCCAGTCTGAAGAAAATTAAGACCTAACCTACCTCAAATATTGTAAACAGGTACAAATAAGCCTTCAACACTGAGCTTTCACCTTATGAATAGACACAAAATCAAATCAAATACATAAATATAAAATCTACGTGTTAAAAGGAAGCCAAAGATACCTATATTGCCCATTTTTTGTGTTTAGATCAAAATGGACCCCCAAATTGGATTTTAAAAAAAGAAGGGTAGAATTAAATTTTTAGTTGTAAAATATATTTCCCATGATCAAAGAAACTTATAGAAGAAAATTCAAGTGCAAATGAGTTAGAATTTGGGTTTTGACATGACCGGATTAAGAATTTGGGTTTTGACATGACCCAAATTGAGGCCTTGTCGTAATGGGCATCCCAAGTCCAACCAGGATCGGGGACCACCCATGATACCCAACCTAAACTCCAAGCACATATTCTAAGTCGGATGAATTATGAACATATAACAAGATAGCATTATGCACAACCCATGACTTTGGGATAGGTTCATAACCATTAATAACCCAAGCAAGTCTAACCATCCAGTACCGACCAACCACCGTAATATAAATCGATCCATAACAGTATGCATTCGAAATCATATATATAATTCAAAACAAAATAGAACAATCATTAATCAAATTTAGTCCATCAATATCAACCATAATACCAATACCAATGCCAATGATGACGTCAATACCAACACCGCCTATACCAACCCATAGTAGTCCCACAAAGTATCTAACCAAAAGAAAAATAGTAAATGGTCAGGACATGCCCCCGACCATAGCAACAACTATAGTCTATAAAATAACCAAAGTATGTAAAGACACACATGACATGAATTTGAGCCTTTTTGAAAATGAAAGCTCACTACTTCAATCCAACACAAGCTGATCTTGAATCCGATCATTAGGTAGGAGGAGTAGACGCATAGGGATACAGTGCCCAAATATGTGTTAATGGGTCAATGCTAGCATGCACTCAACATAAGGATAAAATAATGCCAATATTTAAAACCGAGTACAACCATATGCATATATATATATACATATATATATACATATAGGAAGGAAAACCAGGTTTAGCATAACTTTAAAATAATTAACATGGGTATGTGTAACTTAATCATCCTAGAACCACCTGCGGGCTATATGGGTCTAGTGTTACCCCCTAAATAGGTCCCGATGCATGTAGCCACACGAACTAGAGATACCATAAAAGTAAGGGATTCTAATGTACCCTTCACTCTTTATGATACATATATACAAGTGTAACTTAGTGGTTTACCGTGTTCCCTATAAGTATCATATATGATCGTTATGACCAATCCTCATATTGGCAAACATAAATTTCCAATGTCTGTCCATTGGACTTACACCTTCATGGTTAGCTACCACACTCTGCCATTATTGCCCAATTAAAACCATTAACACACAACTAAATAACTATTTCAATTATTATTAGCCGAGGTGATAAGTAGTGGTATCGTCATACCTACTATATCTTTCAAGAAATGTCCTTAGCCATCCCTTTATAGAAGGAGGGATTCACATGTACGCATAGATTACATTATTAAGTTTGCTTGGGGGATTCCCATGTACCCCGCAAGTAGTTCAATATTATGTTTGCTTGGGGGATTCTCTTGTACCCCACAAGGCTTACAATTCAACCAGACCATGACCACCAAAACCTTACCATTTAACCATTTAAAACCATCCAATCCAGTTTAGGTTCCATTACCAAGTTATACCCATGCAATAGATTCATTAAAAGTCCAACTATGTTATAAAAGCATCCTCATAAACAGTTTAACAAACACATTGGGGTTATATAGTTTCTAAAACAAAAACCAAGTACCAGTAAACTATTCCCATGCAACCAAATATTCAAACCACCATTAAAACATAAAAATCATAAGTAAAAGAGACGGGAAACCTTAAACAATCATTACAACCAAAACCCCCTAACATATGTTTGAAAACCCAAAAATATACCATAATTATGCCATGAAAACCATACATAAAATATGCCTTTAATTGGAACTAATAATGAGGGAGGAGTAATATGCCTTAGATTATGAGGATGGTGGAGGGAAATCATCCTAGAAAGCCCCAAATTAATCCTATTGATGAAACCCTAGACTTGCTTGACCCAAGACCCTTGAGAGAATTTGAGAGAGTTTTTAAGTGTCTAAGATCAAAATAATATCCTAAGAGTGTTATAAGTTGTGGGTCCTTAAGAGTTTAAAAGGGGAAATGTCTTGATTGCCCTTAATTTAAACTGCATAAAATTCCCACAAGAAGGTACAACCACCCTCCCCCAAAATAGTACCCTAGGGTATGAGTGGTACTCTTATCTTGTACCCTAGGCTTTCCATTGAACCCTAACACTTTCCAACATACAGCCTACCATGGCCACACCATACCCAACTATATGACAAGTACCCTAAATCCGTACCTTAGGCAGAATAGAATCCTCTAGGTTAAACCAACCAACCAACACTAAGATACAACTAGTATGACCCAATCGTACCTTGGACAGAAACCAACCAATCCACACTGGTAACTATATGACCAAGTCCAACCAAACCGCACCCTATCATAAAACTAGTATCCCCTAGACGTTTGATGTCCAGAAGTAAAAAATTAAGAAATTTTCTAATAGTCAAAACCCAAGTTATTTCGATTCTCACCCAGTTGGATCATTCATCCCCGAATGATGGACAAGGCAGTATAAGCACGAGTTACACCCCAACATCTCCATTCTAATCTTTAACTAAGTTAGAAAACAAAGATGCAAAGAATCAATCTTTTCTTTAACAAAGTTTGAAAACAAAAGTATGAGAAAGAACACATACCTTCTGTACTAATTCCCAAAGAAGAAAATAGATGTGGATAATTGGACTTCGGGTCCTATTCTACTTCCCAAGTAGCCTTTCCACCTTGTGGTTCCTCTATAAAACCTTAACCAAAGCTATATTCTTTGTCCATAACTAACAAACTTGCCGATCCAAGATCATAATCACGATCTTTTCATAAGATAAAGAATTTGAGATACCCAATCTTTCAAAAGGGATCACTGATGAAGAATCACCTATATACTTTATCAACATAGAGATGTTGAACATCAGATAAATGGAGTTCAAACTAGAAGAAAACTCCAAATCATAAGAAACATAGCCAACCCTCCACAAGATAACATAAGGACAACCATACCAGGGACTAAGGTTCCCCCTTCTTCATAAATCGTATTACTCACTTCATGGGAGACACCTTTAGGAACACCCTATCCCTATCCTCAAATTCCAAGTCCCTTATCCTTACATCCACAAAGGACTTTTGGAGACTTTGGGCAGCCTTAAGCTCATCCCAAATCACCTTTACCTTCTTTATTGCTTGATAAATAAAATTTGGTCCAAACATATCCGCTATAAATCTCGAACCACCCAAATAGGAGATATATACCACCTACCATATAAAGCCTTTAAAGGGGCCATACTAATACTATAACGACAACTATTATTGTAAGAAAATTCTACAAGGGGTAGATGCTCAACCCAATTGCCACCATAGTCAATCTCACATTCATGAAGTATATCCTCCAGTGTCTGAATAGTCCTCTCTGCTTCCCATTCATTGGCGAGTGGAAATGAGTACTCAGACTAACCCTAGTCCCCAACTCATTCTGAAATAATAGCCATAAGTGAGATAAAAATTTCATACCCTGATTAGAGATGATAAAAACTCGTACCCCATAAAGCTTCACAATCGCATAAAGATACAACCTCATATAATCCTCAGCCAAAAAGGTAGTTCTCACTGGTAAAAGGTAAGATGACTTTATCATCCTATCCATAATAGCCCAAACTGAATCAAACTGATTCTGAGACCGAGGAAGACTGATAACGAAATCCATGTTGATCATTTCCAATTTTTATTTAGGCAACTCAATCTCTTGATATAATTCCCCAGGCCTCATGTGCTCTACCTTCAGTTATTTACACACCATGTACTTGCCTACAAAATCAGCCACATTTTTCTTTATACCATTCCACCAATATATTTTCTTGAGTTTAGATATATTTTTGTCGAACTGAGATGAACAACATAGTGTGATTCATGCACCTCAACTAATATCCTTTCTCGCAAATCATCAATGTTAGGAACACATAACCTCCGTTGGCACTGCAAGGTACCATCACCTCTAATCTCAAATACCATTACCTTTTGCCCACCAATATCACCCTTTATTTTTATCATGATAGGATCTAACATTTGCTTCTCATTAATCTCTACAACGAGAGATGACCACACCACTTCTGGCACCAACACACCACCATCCTCAGAGTCTAAAAGACAAACTCCTAGGTTAACCCAATGATGAATATCTTTTACTAAATTATGCTTCTCCTTGTTCATATGAGCTAAATACCCCATGGATAACCTGTTAAGAGCATCAACAACTATATTAGTTTTACTGGGATAGTAATAAAGACTCATGTCATAGTTTTTTGAGAAGCTTAAGCCATCTTTTTTGCTTGAGGTTGAGCTCTTTCTGAGCAAACACATATTGCAGGATCTTATGATTTGAGAAGATATTCATGTGCACCTTATACAAATAGTACAACCCATTTTCAATTCAAACATCATGGCTAATAGATCTAAATCACGAGTAGGATAATTCCTATCATGCACCTTCAACTGCCTAGAACCATAGGCCATCACCTTTCCATGTTGTATTAGAATAGAACCAAGTCCCAAACGG
The DNA here is from genome assembly GCA_030864225.1 of Capsicum baccatum var. pendulum. Taxonomy (NCBI): domain Eukaryota; kingdom Viridiplantae; phylum Streptophyta; class Magnoliopsida; order Solanales; family Solanaceae; genus Capsicum; species Capsicum baccatum. The sequence goes on along the minus strand of CM061559.1, from coordinate 121,007,835 downwards.
GATGTATCATAGTGAATCACAAACCCCTCAATGCCTTCAGGCAAATTTAAAACTCGAGTCAAAGTTATCTTATACTTCATCTTTTAAAAACTACCCTTACACGCATAAGACCAAGAGAGATTTACCTTTTCTGAGTCAATTTAGTCAAGGGGTAATTATGGTCAAAAAACATTCCACAAACCTCTTATAATACACGACCAAACCCAAGAATCTCCGAATGTCAGTTGGAGTCGTGGGTCTAGATAACTTCTTAACTGTTGCAACCTTTTATGTATCTACCATGACCCCCTCACTAGAAATAATATGACCCCAAAAAGTGACAAAGTTTAACCAATATTCATATTTCAAAAACTTGGCATACAACTGCTATTCTTTCAAGGTCTGCAACATAACACAGAGGTAATTGGCATGATCCACCTCACTCTTAGAGTATATGTTATCTAAGAACACAATGACAAACAGATCCAACAATTGACAAAAGACCCTATTCATCAAATCCATGAATGTTGCCAAGGCAATTGTCAAACCAAAAGACATAACCAAAAACTCAAAGTACCCATACAGGGTACAAAAAGTAGTCTTACGGATATCCACCTCCCTAATCTTAGGCTGAAGATACCCAGACCAAAGATTAATTTTAGATAAGAACTTGGCACCTTGTAACTGATCAAACAACCCATCTTCTTTGGAAGAGGATACTTGTTATTAACCGTTACCTTATATAATTGTTAATAGTCAATATACATTCGAAGGGAATAATCTTTCTTATGCATAAATAACACTGGCGTGCCATATAAGGACACACTAGGATAGATGAAACCTTTATCCAAAAGATCCTTAAGTTTCTCCTTATGCTCCTTCAACTCAGTTGGAGCCATTCTATTAGGGGAATAAAAATTGAACTAATGTTCAGAATAAGGCCAATCCCAAACTCAATCTCTCTATCAGGAGAAACACCTAGAAGGGTATCAGAAAAGACCTCAAGAAACTTATTCAACACCAGAACCGAATGCCAAAAAGGGATTTCTGAGTTAGAATCATTAACTTGGATCAAGTGATAGAGGAACCCTTTAGAGATTAATCTTTGAGCTCTAAGATATGATATAACACCCTTTGGTGTAGGAGCAGATAAATAGGCAACCAAAATATTATTCGCTCCTGAAGCAACCTTACTAACTAGACAGTTTCTAAGTATATGTCCTGGAAGACCATATTTGAAACATTTGTCCCTGCCCTAATCACAATAACCTTAATTCAAACGACCATATTAACTATAAGGAGGTCATAGTTAAGATAAATGTGCTCCACTAGCCTATGATTGGGCACCATATTCCCTAAAGTTATCATTACCCTACGGACACTTGTCACTCAATGGATTCAGGTAAGGAGCAGTAAATATAAAGAAAGAACCAAAACTTTTCCACTTTTTCTCTAGACACTTACCACCATCTCTACTACTTTGTTGATGGCCACCACCCTACTCAAAGAACCTAAATATTTTTCCCTATCTTTTCCTTATTTCATCCTACTTTCTCTTTTCCTCCTCTCCTTATTATATATGAACAACCAACCTAGAAATATCTATATCCTTGATCAGTAAGACAGTCTTACTTTTAAGGATCAAAACATGAGATAGTCTGAATCTAATATTCTCATTCTGGCCCTTATAGCAAACACCATCTCCAGATCATACCTAGAAAGTTGGTGAAATTTCATGGCATACTTCTTAATTGATAAGGTAATGCCAACCTTTCATGCACTAAGGTTAAGGATAAGGTAATGCCAACCTTTAAAATTGAGTATAACCATATGCATATATATCTACCCATCCATACATTTATATATATATGATCCATGCTGGTTAAGGGAATTAGGATTAGCATTCTTTTAAAATGATTAATCTGGGTATGTGTAGCTTAACCGTCCTAGAACCACCTATTGGCTATATAGGTTTAGTATTACCCCATAAACGGGTGTCGATGTGTGTAGCCACACAAACCAAAGATACCATAGGAGTAGAGGATTCTCGTGTACCCTTTTCTCTGTATGATACATATAAATATATAAGTGTAACTTAGGGAATTCCCATGTTTAATAGCCCAAGAATCCCAACCAATAGTAGAACCATGATTCAAGCTCATGTTAAATAAATCTTAGTGATTTGATAATTTTATTATCAAGTTTCATGTGTATTAAGGCCTTAAATACGTCCTAGATATTAGATGAATCAAAACATCCCTTACCGATTGAATTCTTGAGAAGGACATTATCATAGTCAACTTCAAACGAGAATATCTACCATTATACGAAGAATTTTTGAGGTCATGACCTTTCAAAAGATAGAAAATTGAATTATCTTTCCAAATATACCAATTTTGCCAAAATAACATATTTGAGTAAGAAGTTATGGCCATTTTACTGAGAGCTGTCCGAGCTATCCAGGTGTGACGTACAAACTGACGGACCGTCAAGTTAGTAATGGTCCGTCACTCTAACTATCAGAATTGTTTGAGACAGCGCTGAAGCACCATTTTAAAGGGATTTTTGGGTTACATTTCACCCTATTTAATACCCAATCACCCTAAATCAAAGCTCATAACTTCTCATTCATCCAAAATATCAAATTAGGGCTTAGTATGTGGTATTTGTGTGGTAAATGGATTATATACTTGTTGATGTTGAATGATCTCTAAGATGGGATAGTTATGTAGTTTGTATGAATCTATGATAATATATGAGTTGGAAACATGTATTTGGATGTTGATGATGAGTAGTTGGGCTATTATACTTATGCCTATGTTGTGCATGTGAGGTGTTCAATAATATGTCTAATAGACTAGAAATCAAGCATTGTAGTTAAATTGTGATATAATGACAAATGCATGCTACACCCTTAAGAAAATAATGACTTCTAAGATATTGTTATGTGTTATGGTTGTTGATGAAATGTTTTTGAAACTAGGTCGATGGACGTATGGCATGTTATTGTATGCACTCACTTCCATGTATAAGACTTTGAGAAATATGAGTGTCACAAAATGCCCTAGTTAATAAATTGTACCATGATAGTGTGAAATCCCCAATTAAGTGTGAACCTATGCATGTCTAGTGTTTACTGAAGGACCTTAGTGAACAAGTGGAGATGTGATAGTAGTAAATTGCCCAATTATGTGCCCTTTGACATATGCTAAGTTTTAATACATGCCAAGTGGTTAGGAAGTAAGTTATAACATGATAGTATGAAGTTTCCGTAAGCCATATGATACCCAAACATATGTCGAGACAGATATAGGTATGAAATAGTTGAGGTAAAAACCTTGTTGAATGGAGTATGATCTAATAGCATGTTTTCCCTATGTTATTATAAGATTATTATTCCAAGATGCTTAAAGCGACCCGTTGTTGATTGTGATGATGAATAGAGACCTATGTTTCCTATATGCTTGAATGGTTGTGTTGATAAATGAATGATTTTGATGATGAATGGATGATCTTGATAATGAAATAATGATTATGTTTTAGTTTTAAGTTATCGAGTTCTGGGGGTATTTATACCCTACAATAGAGCTGTTGTCTAGAGCTGGTGTCAATTTTGTTATAAATCTGATCGAGCGACGATTCACAAAACTCAGTGAACTACTTGACTCTGTATCCTCAGATAAGTGCAGAACAGAAGAAAACTCTATAATCTCAGAAATCTCTGTAATCACTATATCAATAGTAATCTAGCCTTAGTCTAGTAAATTAACATAGATCTAATAATATTTAAATGATTCAATTATAATCTCAGAAGTGATTTGAGTAATCTATTCAAGATTTTTATCATCAGTCAGATACCATGATTCGGTACCTTTTTCCATCAGATATGGAACTAAGTAATTTCAGCGTAACTTAGTTAGATCTCTTGAGAAACTTGACCAATATCATATTCAACTCAGTCTAAGTTTAGTTACGAATCAAATCAGTGTCTTTTAGTTGGGAGTAGGATTCAGCACCATGTGAGCTCAAGGATAGGAACTCAGCTACTAGAAGAGGGTGTGTTTCTTCGAAGCAATCCTTGCACTCCTAAAATATGTAGCCAGCATAAGTTGAGACATCATACCTCCTAGTTTAGGGTAAATGAGGTGGCTAGACCTATTAGATGAGGGCTCTACCATTCTCATTTGCGTACTTGATAGATGAGGGTCAAATAAAGTTGTCTTTACTAGTGGCGCGATACTTACACCCATCCAATTGGGGCACAGGTTGGACACCAACTTAGATAGGTAGGGTATGTCGGTTAAAAGACTACTTCCTATAGTCTCAGTTTAAAAATTAGTCTCAGACTTCAAGAAAGAGCTCAATACAGTGTACAGAATGCAAGGCTGTTAGATACAGGCCATCAAGTATGATTATCTATAAATTTGAAGATCCGCTGCTAGATAGGCCATCTCAAAATCAGTTATCATATCTCAAAATCAGTTATCAAGTAGTATTATTATCCATAGATTCAGAGACTACGTGTTAGATAGGGTAGATCTTAGTTACAGTCAATCATTCTTATTATTATCAGATTCGGAGACAACCTGTTAGATAGGGTTTTTATCAGTTTTAGAAGCTTCAGATACTCGTAGTCTTAGTATGTGAAATTTTTTAGAATTTTAGTATATTTAGTATCAGTTACCAGAGTTATTTCGAGTATGCTCAGTGACAGTATGCACAGTATGTTCAAAAATTATAGATTTTTTATGTATGCTAATCTAGCTCTTGTATATTATTCAGTTAAGTTATGTTCATGCATAAGCCCTTGCATTTAGCCTTACCTTGTCTACATACTCGGTACATTTTATACCGACGCATTTGCGCTATGGTGATTTATTTGATACCATAGTTTCAAAGTCACAGGATCTATAGTATCCCCATCAGTTCAGTCCTTGTGAACAATAGTAGCAGTGAGTCCTCTTGTTTCGAGGATGAATCTCAATTTACTAGTATTGCATCAGATTTTATTTATATTTTTAGTTGACGGAGTTAGTAGGGGACATCTCCCATTAACTCCATAGTTTAGACAATTTAGAGGCTTTTCAAATGGATGTTGATGTATTAGTATTCAGTTTTTAGTTTTGAGTATGTTCATATGTATTGAACCTTATGGCCAGTTTCTATATTTATTTAAGATATTATGTAGTGTACAGGTACAAATATTAGTAAAGGGTTAGCTTGTTGTCCTTTGGGTCCATAAGCATCATGTGATGTCTTGAGGTGTGATCTTGGGGCATTACAAACTTGGTATCAGAGCCTAAGGTTCAATAGTATCCTAGGGAGTCTGAAAAGTTGCATCTAGTAGAGTCTTGTTCATGGGTGTGTAGCACGCCATATTTATGTACAAAAGGATACAAGATGTTCTTAGGAGCAGTTTCCCTTCTTTCAGTGATCATGTCGTGCGATTAAGAATGAGATCAAGATGACTCTCAGTCTAATCCATTTCTTTGTTTTGATTACAGAGTATGCCTTCTCGCCGAGATTTTGTCCATGGGGTGGATGACCTGCCCCTACAGCCAGTAGATCCTGAGAATGAGAGTGTGTTACATGTATATTTTTGGGCAGCTTTTCAGGTGCTATCCCAAGATATGACTGATGTTCATAGTAATCGTTAGGCTACAACCCCACCTCAGCATGATGGGAATTCCGCCGTAGACAGAGTTAGAAATTTTATAAAAATGAACCCGCCAGAATTCTTTGGGTCAGTAGTAGGTGAGGACCCGTGGTATTATCTAGAAGAGGTTAAGAAGATTACCCAAGTTACGCATATTTTTGAGGAGGAGAGTGTGGAATTAGCATCTTATAGACGGAAATATATTGCTCATGACTGGGTAGTGATGTGGGAGAAGAGTAGAGGGGAGAATGCAGCTCCTGTGACTTGGTCAGAGTTTCAAAGTGCCTTTTTAGATAGATTTTTCCTGCTAGAGATGAGAGAGGCTAAGGTAGAAAGTTTATGAACCTAAGTCAAGAATCTATGACCATGAGAGAGTATTGTCTTAAGTTCAACCAATTATGTAAGTATGTTCCCGACTTGATAACTGACCCTAGAATGAGTATGAGTAAGTTTTTGACTGGGGTATAGAGTGAATTGTTGAAAGAGTGTAGATCTTCTATACTCAATAGAGACATGGGTATTTCTAGGCTAATGATGCATGTACAATAAATTAAGGCAGGTAAAATGAAAGAAAGAGAGAGAGTGAGTAAGAGAGCCAGAGCAAGTAGTCATAGTTTCTCCCAAGCAGGATCACAGAGTGGTAACCGTTCTCACCAAAGTCAGAATTTTTTAGTCCCAAATCTATCCTCAGCTTGTGTACAATGCTCTAAGATCCAGAGTAGTGAGAGTAGGGTCTTACCTACCCGCTGTGTGAAGAATATGGTAAGAATCATAAGGATGTATGTAGATCTTGTAGTGATATCTATTTTAGATGTGGCGAGCCGGGTCACACGGTTTGAGACTATCCTAATCCTAGTCCCCGAAGTCAGCACAATCGTTCTTTAACGAATAACAACTTTTATGCACTTCAGACTCACTAAGATCATGAAGATTTCCCTGACATAGATTCGGGTAGGTTATGAGCCCTTTATCTTTGTGATATTCATTTTTATATCCGTTGCTTCCATTTCGAGCTTGTATGTTAGCATGAGTCATGCATGAGTTTCAGATCTCATTTGGTCAATTACAACCTAGTCTGTAGGTGCCCTGCGCGCTGCCCCTGTTTTTTAGCGAAGTGTGTTAAGAGGTTCATAGAGTCCCAATGGGGAGATACCCCATGGTATTATGTTGTTGAATGTTATTAGATACATCCAGATGCCTGTTCATAGTTTCTTTATGAAGTTACCATGAATCGTTATTGCATTGTCAAGTTGTGCTTTTGAAAGTCAGGTTAGTTGGACATCCATGCATCAGATATGCATGCCCAGTGTGAGAAATCAATATGTCAGTCATTCCAATTTTATAGTCATGACTTGAGATATTTCCGTATCTTGAGTAAGTTCTGTTGATCCGTATTCTAGTCTATCAAGCGACATTTGAGGACGAATGTTCCCAAGGGTGAGATATTATAATACCCCGAGAATCCCAACCGATAGTAGAACCATGATTTAAGCTTATGTTAAGTAAATCTTAGTGATTTGGTAATTTTATCATCAAGTTTGATATGTATTAAGGCCTTAAATACGTCCTAGCTATTAGACGAATCAAAACATCCCATACCGATTGAATTCTTGTGAAGGACATTGTCATAGTCAACTTCAAACGAGCATATCTCCCAATATACAAAGAATTTTCGAGGTTATGACCTTCCAATAGATAGATAATTGAATTATCTTTCCAACTATACAAATTTTCCCAAAATAAAATATTTGAGTAAGAAGTTATGGCCGTTTTACAAAGAGTTGTTCGAGCTATCCAGGAGTGACGGACAAGCTGATGGACCGTTAAGTTAGTGATGGCCCACTACTTTGGCCGTCAAAACTAAATCACTGAGGGACTTTTCTGGACCAAAATTGATTGTGGGAGTGATGGTTAGTCACCAGAGTGACGGTCGATCACTCTGACTGTCAGAATTGTCCAAGACAGCGCTGAACCACCGTTTTAAAGGCATTTTGGGTTATTTTTCACCCTATTTAATACCCAATAACCCTAAATCAAAGCTCATACCTTCTCATTCATCCAAAAAATCAAATTAGGGTTTCTTTACAAGATCAAAACCCATATTTCTTCTTCTAGAAAAATCAAGAGAGATCAAGAGAGGTCAAGAAATAAAGACTTTCTCCAAGAACCTTCAAGAAAGAAGTTTCCCCAAGGTATGTAGATGTTGATTTTGGGGTCTCTTTCAACCAAGAATCTCAAGTATCCTTTTCCAAATCTCCAAAATTTATGTTTATGAATTTTTAATGATTCTTGTGAGATGTGATTCATGTTTGTCTACAAGAATCAAGTCTTGGCCTTAGTATGTGGTATTTGTGTGGTAAATGGATTATATACTTTTTGTTGATATTGAATGATCTCTAAGATAGGATATTTATGTGGTTTGTATGAATCTATGATAATGTATGAGTTGGAAATATGTAAATTTAGTTGTTCATGATGAGTAGTTGGGTTATTATACTTATGCGTAAGTTGTGCATGTGAAGTGTTCAATAATATGTCTAAGAGACTAGAAATCAAGAATTATAGTTAAATTGTGATATAATGATAAATTCATGCTACACCCTTATTAAAATAATGACTTCTAAGATATTGTTATGTGTTATGGTTGTTGATAAAATTTTTGTGAAGTTAGGTCGATGGACGTATGGCATGTTGTTATATGTACTCCTCTCCATGTATAAGAATTTGAGAAACACAAGTGTCAAAAAATGCCCTAGTTAATAAATTATGCCATGATAGTGTGAAATCCCCAAATAAGTGTGAACCTATGCATGTCTGGTGTTTGTTGAAGGACCTTAGTGAACAAATGGATATGTGATAGTAGTAAATTTCCCAATTATGTGCCCTTTGACATATGCTAAGTTTTAATACATGCCAAGTGGTTAGGAAGTAAGTTATGACATGATAGTATGAAGTTTTCGTAAGCCATGTGATACCTAAACATATATCAAGACAGATATAGGTACGAAATAGTTGAGGTAAAAACCTTGTTGAATGGAGTATGATCTAATAGCATGTTTTCCCTTTGTTATTATAAGATTGTTATTCCGAGATGCTTAAAGCGACCCTTTGTTGATTGTGATGATGAGTAAAGACCTATGTTTCCTAAATGCTTGAATGGTTGTGTTGATGAATGATTGATTGTGATGATGAATGGATGATCGTGATAACGCAAGCATGATAATGTTTTATTTTTATGTTATCGAGTTCTGGGGGTATTTATACCCTACAATAGAGCTGTTGTCTAGAGCCGGTGTCAGTTTAGTTATAAATTCGATCGAGCCACGATTCTCAAAACTTAGTGAACTACATAACTCTGTATCCTCATACAAGTGCAGAACAAAAGAAAACTCTATAATCTCAGAAATCTCTATAACCACTAGATCGCTAGTAATCTAGCCTTAGTCTTGTAAATTAGCTCAAATCTAATAATATTCAAACGATTCAATTCTAATCTCAGAAGTGATTTGAGTAATCTATTCAAGCTCTTTATCATCAGTCAGATACCATGATTCGATACCTTTTTTTTGTCAGATACGGAACTAAGTAATCTCAGCGTAACTCAGTTAGATATCTTGAGAAACATGACAGTATCAGATTCAGCTCAGTCTAAGTTCAGTTAAGAATTAGATCAGTGTCTTTAAGTTTGGAGTAGGATTCAGCACTGAGTGAGCTCAGGATGGGAACTCACACACTAGTAGAGGGTGTGATTTTTAGAAACAATCCTTGCACTACCAAAATACATAGCCAGCATAAGTTGAGACGTCATACCTGCTATTTTAGGGTAAATGAGGTGGCTTGACCTATTAGATAAGGGCTCTACCGTTATCATTTGCATACTTGATAGATGAGGGTCAAATAAAGTTGTCTTTACCAATGGCACGGTACTGACACCCTTCCAACTGGGGTACAGGTTGGACATCAACTTTGCTAGGTAGGGCATGGTTGTTAGAAGACTTCCTACAGTATTAATTTTAGAATCTGTCCCAAACTTCAAGAAAGAGCTCAATTCAGTGTACAGAATACAAGGTTGTTAGATACAACCTATCAAGTATGATTATCTACAAATTCGAAGATTCATTGCTATGTAGGCCGATCTCAAAATCAATTATCAAATCTCAAAATCAATCATCAAGTAGTAGTATTATCCATAGATTCAGAGACTTCTTCATAGATAGGGTTGATCTCAGTTTCAATTAATCATTCTTATTATTAGCAGATTCGGTGACAACCTGTCAGATTAGAAGCTTCAGATACTTGTAGTCTCAGTATGTCTAGAAATTTCAAAATTTTAGTATATTCAGTATCAGTTACAAGAGTTATCCCGAGTATGCTCAGTGACAGTATGCACAGTATGTTCAGTACTTACAGATTTTTTATGTATGCTAATCCAGCTCTTGCATATTATTCAGTTAAGTTATGTTCATACATAATCCCTTGCATTTAGCCTTACCTATTCTACATACTCAGTACATTTTATACCGATGGATTTGCACTATGGTGTTTTATTTGATACCATAGGTTCAGAGTCACAAGATCTATAGTATCCCCATCAATTCATTTCCAGTCAGCAATAGTAGCAGTAAGTCCTCTTATTTTGAGGACGAATCTTAATTCACTAGTATTGCATTAGATTTTATTTATATTTTTAGTTGACGGATTTAGTTGGGGAAATCTCCCATCAACTCCATAGTTTAGACAGTTTTGAGGCTTTTCAGACGGATGTTGATGTATTAGTATTCAGTTTTTAGTTTTGAGTATGTGCAGATGTATTGAACCTTATGGCCAATTTCTATATTTATTTAAGATATTATGCAGTGTACAAGTACAAATATTAGTAAAGGGTTAGCTTTTTGTCCTTCGGGTCCATAAGCATCGTGTTACATCTCGGGATGGGATCTCGGGGTATTACAAACTTGGTATTAGAGCCTAAGGTTCAATAGTGTCCTAGGGAGTCTGAAAAGTTGAATCTAGTAGAGTCTTGTGCATGGGTGTATAGCACGCCACATTTATGTACAAAAGTCAACAAGATGTTCTTAGGAGAAGTTTGCCTTCTTTCAGTGATCATGTCGTGCGATTAAGAATGAGCTCAAGATGATTCTTAGTCTAATCCACTTCTTTCTTTTGATTATAGAGTATGCCTTCTCGCAGAGATTTTGTCCATGGGGTGGATGACCAGCCCCTACAGAAAGTAGATCCTGCAAATGAGAGTGTGTCACATGTATATTTTTGGGCAGAATTTCAGGTGCTAGTCCAAGCTGTGACTGATGTTCATAGTAATCGTTAGGCTAAAACCCCACCTTAGCATGATGGGAATTCCACCGTAGCTAGGTTAGAAAATTTATAAAAATGAACCCGCCAGAATTCTTTGGGTCAGTAGTAGGTGAGGACCCGTGGTATTATCTAGAAGAGGTGAAGAAGATCACCCAAGTTATGCATGTTTCTGAGAAGGAGAGTCTGGAATTAACATCTTATAGGCTGAAAGATATTGCTAATGATTGGGTAGTGATGTGGGAAAAGAGTAGAGGGGAGAATGCAGCTCCTGTGACTTGGTCAGAGTTTCAGAGTGCCTTTTTAGATAGATTTTTCCTACTAGAGATGAGAGAGGCTAAGGTAGAAGAGTTTATGAACCTAAGTCAAGGTTGTATGACCATGAGAGAGTATTGTCTTAAGTTTAACCAATTATCTAAGTATGTTCCCGACTTGATAGCTGACCCTAGAACGAGTATGAGTAAGTTTTTGACTGGGTATTGAGTAAATTGTTTAAAGAGTGTAGAGCTTCTATGCTCAATAGAGACATAGGTCTTTCTTGGCTAATGATGCATGTACAACAAATTGAGGCAAGTAAAATTAAAGAAAGAGAGAGAGTGAGTAAGAGAGCCAGAGCAAGTAGTCATAGTTTCTCCCAAGAAGGGTCATATAGTGGTAACCATTCTCACCATAGTTAGATGTTTTCTATCTCAACTCCATCCTCAACTGTGTATGATGCTCTAAGATCCAGAGTAGTGAGAGTAGGGTCTTACTTACCCGTTGTGTAAAGAATGTGGTAAGAATCATAAGGGTGTATGTAGAGCTTGTAGTGATGTGTGTTTTGGATGTGGCAATCTAGGTCAGAAAGTTCGAGACTGTCCTAATCCTAGTCCTCGAAGTCAGCACAGTTGTTCTCTAACTAATAACAACTTTTATACACTTCAGACTCACCAAGATCATGAAGATTTCCCTGACATAGATTCGGGTAGATAATGAGCCCGTCATTTTTGTGATATTCATTGTTATATCCCTTGATTCCATTTTGAGATTGTATGTTAGCATGAGTCATGCATGAGTTTCAAACCTCATTCGGTCAATTACAACTTCTGTAGGTTCTCTGCGCACCGCCCCTATATTTCAACGAAGTGTGTTTAGAGGTTCATAGAGTCCCAAAGGGGAGATACCCCATGGTATTATGATGTTGCATGTCATTAGATTCATCTATATGCCTGTTCATATTTTCTTTATGAAGTTACCATCAGTCTGCATTGTCAAGTCAGGTTAGTTGGACATCCAAGCATCAGATATGCATGCCCAGTGTGAGAACTGAGTATTTCAGTCATTCCAGTTTTATAGTCATGAATTGAGATATTTTTGTATCTTGAGTAAGTTCTGTTGATCCATATTCTAGTCTATCAAGCGACATTTGAGGACGAATATTCCCAAGTAGGAGATATTATAATACCCCGAGAATCCCGACCAATAGTACAACAATGATTCAAGCTCATGTTAAATAAATCTTAGTGATTTGGTTGTTATATGATCAAGTTTGATGTGTATTAACTCCTTAAATACATCCTAGCTATTAGACGAATCAATACATCCCTTACCGATTGAATTCTTCAGAAGGACATTGTCATAGTCAACTTCAAATGAGTATATCTCCCATTCTAAAAATAATTTTTGAGCTCATGACCTATCAAAACATATATAATTGAATTATCTTTCCAACTATACTAATTTCGCCAAAATTTGATATTGGAGTAAGAAGTTATGGCTATTTTACTTAGAGCTGTCCAAGAGTGATGGACAAGCTGACGGACCATCAAGTTATTGATGGTCCGCCACTTTTGCCGTCAAAACTGAAGTAGTGAGGGACTTTTATGGACCAAAAGTGATGGTGGGAGTGATGGTTAGTCACCAGAGTGACGGTCCGTCACTCTAACCGTCTGAATTGTCCGAGACAGCGCTGAAGCACCTTTTTGAAGGGAACTTTAGATCATTTTTCACCCTATTTAATACCCAATCACCCCAAATCAAAGCTCATAACTTCTCATTCATCCAAAACATCAAATTAGGGTTTCTTTCCAAGATTAAAACCCATATTTCTTCTTCAAGAGAGATCAAGAGAGATCAAGAGAGGTGAAGAAATCAAGACTCTCTCTAAGAACCTTCAAGAAAAAAGTTTTCCCAAGTATGTAGATGTTGATTCTTGGGTCCCTTTCATCCAAGAAGATCAAGTACCCTTTTCTAAATATCCAAGATTTATGTTTATGAATTTTTAATGATTCTTGTGAGTTGTGATTCATGTTTGTCTACAAGAATCAAGTCTTGGCCTTAGTATGTGGTATTTGTGTGGTAAATTGATACTATACTTGTTGATGTTGAATGATCTCCAATATGGGATATTTATGTAGTTTGTATGAATCTATGATAATATATTAGACGTATGGCATGTTGTTGTATGCACTCCCCTCCATGTATAAGACTTTGAGAACTATGAGTGTCACGAAATGCCCTAGTTAATGAATTGTACCATGATTGTGTGAAATCCCCAAATAAGTGTTAACCTATGTATGTCTAGTGTTTGTTGAAGGACCTTAGTGAATAAGTGGAGATGTGATAGTAGTAAATTCCCCAATTATGTGCCCTTTGACATATGCTAAGTTTTTAATCCATGCCAAGTGGTTAGTAAGTAAGTTATGACATAATAGTATGAAGTTTACCTAAGCCATGTGATACCCAAACATATGTCAGGACTGATATAGGTATGAAATAGTTGAGGTAAAAACCTTTTTGAATGGAGTATGATCTAATAGCATTTTTCCCTATGTTATTATATGATTATCATTCCGAGATGCTTAAAGAAACCATTTGGTGATTATGATAATGAATAGAGGCCTATGTTTCCTAAATTCTTGAATGCTTGTGTTGATGAATGAATGATTGTGATGATGAATGGATGATCGTGATGATGCAAGCATAATTATGTTTCACTTTTATGTTATCGAGTACTAGAGGTATTTATACCCGACAATAGATCTGTTGTCTAGAGTTGGTGTCAGTTTTGTAATAATTCCATTAGAGTCACAATTCTTAGAACTTAGTGAACTACAGAACTCTGTATCATCAGACAAGCACAGAACATAAGAAAACTCTATAATCTCAGAAATCTCTGTAATCACTGTATCGCTAGTAATCTAGTCTCAGTCCTATAAATTTGCTCAGGTCTAATAGTATTCAAATGATTCAATTCTAATCTCAGAAGTAAGTTGAGTAATTTATTCAAGCTTTGTATCGTCAGTCAGATACCATGATTTTATCCTTTTTCTGTCAGATACGGAACTAAGTAATCTTAGTGTAACACTGTCAGATCTCTTGAGAAACATGATCATTGTCAGATTCAGCTCAGTCTAAGTTCAGATAAGAATTAGATTAGTGTCTTTTAGATGGGAGTAGGATTCAACATCGAGTAAGCTTAAGGATGGGAACTCACCTACTAGTAGAGGGTATGATTATTAGAAGAAATCCTTGCGCTCCCAAACTACGTAGCCAGTGTAGGTTGAGACATCAGACCTGCTAGTTGAGGGTAGATGAGGTGGATTGACCTATTATATAAGGGCTCCACCATTCTCGTTTGAGTACCTGATAGATGAGGGTCAAATAAAGTTGTCTTTACCAGTGGCGCGGTACTGACACCCTTTCAACTGGGGCACAATTTGGACCCCGGCATAGCTAGGCAAGGCCTGTCGGTTAGAAAACTACTTCCCACAGTCTCAGTTTCAAAATTAGTTTCAGACTTCAAGAAAGAGCTCAATTCAGTGTACAGAATGCAAGGCTGTTAGATACAGGCCATCAAGTATGATTATCTGCAAATTTGAAGATCCGCTGCTAGAGAGGCCATCTCAAAATCAGTTATCTTATCTCAAAATCAGTTATCAAGTAGTAGTATTATCCATAGACTCAGAGACTACCTGCTAGATAGGGTTGATGTCAGTTGCAGTCAATCATTCTTATTATTAGCAGATTCAGAGACAACCTATTAGATAGGGTTGCTATCAGTTTTAGAAGCTTTAGATACTTGTAGTCTCAGTATGTGCAAAAATTTTAGAATTTTATTATATTTAGTATCAGTTACTAGTGTTATTCCGAGTATGCTCAGTGAAAGTATGCGCAGTATGTTCAGTAATTATAAATTCTTTATGTATGATAATGCAGATCTTGCATATTATTCAGTTAAGTTATGTTCAGGCATAAGCCCTTGCATCAGATTTTGTTTATATTTTCAGTTGACGGAGTTAGTTGGGGACATGTCCCATCAACTCCACCGTTCAGATAGTTTAGAGGTTTTTCAGACGGATGTTGATGTATTAGTATTTAGTTTTCAATTTTGAGTATGTGCAGATGTATTGAACCTTATGGCCAGTTTCCGCATTTATTTTAGATATTATGCTGTGTACAGGTACAAATATCAGTAAAGGGTTAGCTTGTGGTCCTTTGGATCCATGTGTGAAGTCTCAGAATAGGATCTCAGGGCGTTACACCATGTACCCTATAAGTATCATATATGGTCACCATGACTAATCCTCATGTTGGAAAACATGAGTTTCCAGTGTTTGTCCATTGGACTTACACCTTCATAGTTAGCTATTACTCCCTACCATTATTGCCCAATTAAAACCATTAACACACAACCAAACCACCATTTCTATTTATTATTAACCAAGGCGATAAGTAGTGGTATCATCATAGTAACTATAGCATGCAAGTAATATCCTTAATCATCCTTTTATAGAAAGAAGGATTGCCATGTATCCATAGGTTACATTATTAAGTTTGCTTAGGGGATTCCCATATACCCCGCAAGTTGTCCATTATTATGTTTGCTTGGGGGATTCCCTTGTACCCCATAAGGATTTAAATTTAACAAAACCATGACCACTAAAACCTCACCATTAACAATTTAAAACCATCCAATCCATTTTAGGTTCCATTACCAAGTTTTACCATGCAATAGATTCATTAAAAGTCCAATTATGTAATAAAAGCATTCTCATAGGCATTTTGACAAACACATTGGGGCATAGAGTTTCAAAAGCCCAAAATAAGTACCAATTAACCATTCCCATGCAACCAAATGTTCAAATCACCATTAAAACATGAAAAGTCATAAGTAAAAGACAGCAGAAAACCTTAAACAACCATTATAACCAAAACCGCAAACATATGTTTGAAAACCCAAAACCATACCATAATTATGCCATGAAAATCATACATAAAAGATGACATTAGTTGGAACTAATAATGATGGAGGAGTAACATGCCTTAAATCAAGAAGATGGTAGAGTGAAATCATCCTAGCAAGCCCCAAATTGATCCTACTAATGAAACCCTAACCTTCATTGATCCAAGAGCCTTGAGAGAATTTCAGAGAGTTTCTAAGTATTTAAGATTAGAATAATAGGGAAAATAATATCCCAAGAGTGTGATAAGTCTTGGGGATTTTAGAGGTTAAGAGGGTAAATGCCAAAATTATCCCTAACTGAAACTGCAAAAAATTCCCATAGGAAGGTATGGCCACTCTCCTCCAAATCATACCCTAGTGTATGAGTGGTAGCCTTATTTCATACCCTAGGCCTCCCCTTGGAATCCAACACTGTCTAACATATGACCTACCATGGCCAAACCAGACCTTACCATTTGAAAAGTACCCTAAATCTGTACCTTAGGTTGAATAGAATCCTCTAGGTTAAACATTGGGCAACATACGACTGGTAACATATGACTAGTACCCTAAGATATGAATAGTATAACCCAATCGTACCTCAGACAAAAATCAACCAACCCACACTGGTTACCATACGACCAAGACACCAAACCTATCCTATTATACGACTAGTAACCCCTAGTCGTATGATGTCCAGAAGCCAAAAATTAAGAAATTTTCTAAGGGTCAAAACCCAGGGGTTTTAGGTTTAAATTAGATAATTACAAATATTAGGCCTTTTGGGCTAAACACCTAAAATTCCACCTTTGAATCTAAGTTTAAACATGATTTAATTGATAAGAATCGAAGAATAGTAATTTAAATAGGAGTTTGGAGCTTACTTAAGCTTTAAAATGGAAAATTGCCCAAAAACTCAAAACCCCAAGCTACAAGTCTCAAAATGGTAAAAAATCATGAAAAAAAGTAGATATGTACGACCCAGGTATCGCTTAAGTGATCAATGGATGGCTTTAACGGCTATTGCTTAAGCGACCAAGCATTATTTAGGCGATGCCCGCATTATTAAGTAAGAGATATGCCTTTCACTTAAGTGATAGATTCCTAAGTGTTGGGGTAGTCGCTTAAGTAATATCTTGATATTGGGTGTATTTATATGCCTAAGAACCATAATTTATCCATATTTTTGCTATGTTTAGAGAACAAAGTGCCAAGTTTATTATGTTTTTACTCTACTTCTATGTACTTGAGCTAACCGATGTGATTATCATGATTTTAGGTATTAATGAGGTAGATGAAGATATCATAGGACTATAGAATATGGATGGCATATGACACAAGAGAGAGTAGCAACCTTGACCAAATGTGGCACCTAGAAACTACAATCTGGACCAAATGTGATGCATGGGAACTTTTTCCCGGGCAAATTTGCCATTTATAATAAGTTGAGGACTTAGAAGGAAATGATGAGATAGAAGGCTATTAAAAGACTTGTTGCTAAATTTTTATTGAGGATTCACATTCTGTATTATTTAGAAAAACAAAAGAAAGCGACTTAGCTTGAGGAGAGAGAGAGAAACATTTTTCTCTCTTATTTTTGCTACTCATCTTCTCCACCAAGATCGTTCTAAGTTTTGGTATGATGAATATTTCTATTGTGATTTCCATTTTATTCATGAGTAGCTAAGTTTATTTTATAGGATTATGGAAACCTTGTAGTATACTCTCTATTTCTATGAGTTTTTGAATTTATGATGTGTTAATCCACTTATATGATTACTCTCTTCGTTATGATTGAATTGTTATGGTTGCAAACATAGGGAATGTGCCACTATAGCAATAACTTATTTGATAGAAAATTTACTATTTGGAAAAGAGAGTAGTGACAAGAAAATAGGGTTTCCAACCTCTATTTTACACGTTAATGCCTTAGCAGGATTAACTAGTTAAAGAGTTCGTATGATTGGTTGTACACTTTCGATTTGAGAGAACTAAGGTGAATAAATCCTTGATGGTTGAGAAAAACTTGGATTTAGAATTAGAATACATCTCTTTATAAGTTCATGCATGTATAAATCCTTATTACTCATAATTAACAGAGAAGTAAAAGCTACAAGGTGGACATAACCCTAACTTGCCATTCTCTGTGATCAAATATTAATACACATATTGCTTCATTATTATATTGTAAATATCATTTCAAATTTAAACCAAAACCCCCCATTCAGGAACCTCTGACCAACAATCCAGTAACAACTATAATATTTAGTAACACAGTATTCCTTGTGGGATTCGACATCCAATCTGGTTGGGTTCTATATTTGACAGCGACCGCTTAGTATTGCTCAAGAGAGGTGTAATTTGGGCGTATCATATCCCCAGTTGGCTACTAGGTTGCTTAAGTGACTAATATATTGCCTAAGTGGGTGCACTAGCTGAGTGGTACACCAGATGGTTCTAAGTCTCCGTAGACCCCTTAGGATTCATCTGAATATTGAGAATGCAATTGAACTATGCTACTAGACTAAATTCGATACTCTGGACTCAATGGAGATATCAATTTTTTTTTGAAAAATAATGTTTTCACAAATTTGACCCCCAAAACCTAATATCACAACTTTTCAAACTGAGGGTCGAAATAAGATATAAAACTAATAAAACCACACCAATTATGTTACCAACCTAAAATTGATGTTTTGAATTTGCTGGCACAGTCTATTTTTCTACTAGACACACAGATCAAAAAATGTTATTTGAAGTCAACTATAAAGCCTTTATAAACACCAAAAACCACAAGCTCACATAGATCACACCATAATGTATTAGGATTCGTGCCAATAATTCCCAGACCCTAAAAATACCACAAAGCAACTATGAAGAGGTGTAAAATGGTCAAATTACACAAAAATAAATAAATCACAAAATTCATCAAAAATTAGGTCATTTCAAGATGATACTCCGAGATCTACAAGAGAGGTTAACATGGAACCCTTAATAGAGGTCATTTTAAGTGTAAATCAAGATATGAATAAAATGCAAGGTCAAATGTTGGGTATGGATGGAAGGTAAGTATAATGAACCTTTAGGTCATTTTCTATATTTCTACTTATTTTTATCGTTAGAAATTTCTTATAAATACCACAAGTCATTTGTGACTTGTGGGAATTGATAGTTTAGTTATCGGGTAGATTATTTTAGTTTTATAGTTATTTTTGTATTTTGAAGTCCTCGCTGGTTCTAAATGGACCCAAGGTAAAAGATTTATCCAAATAACCTCGAATTCAAATTTTGACTGCTAGAGCAGCTCCAAAGTATCTATTTAGGCTATGACGAATCTTAGTTTGGATCTCAAGGAACTTGGGCTTATTTTGACCTATTGACAGAAAATTTAAATAATTTGAAATTGGTTATGGGACCCATATTTCATCGAAATAACCTATGCTAGAAATTTTGATAGCGGAATAGAGTTTAACACATCAAATTTGTTGTGGTTACATAGTTTATTTTCCTATATGAGGCTTTAAACAAATCTCGAACGCCCAGTGGAAGTCCATTTCAGACTTGGAAAAAATTTACTGCATCGCAATAGCAAATCCTTGGATCACAATCGATACCCCCTTGAGTAGGTCCAAGTACCTTGATTATGGTACTGATTATCATGATTGTGACAGGTGTAGTAGTGGACAAGTATTGCAATCGTGATACCTCTATAGCGATAGAGGGACCCAGATACCTAGAAAGGGTATAAATGGTCCATTTTAACTTATTTTTCTCCTTTATCATCTAATTTTTGAGAGGTTAAACCCTAAAGAGTAATATTAAGTGATATTTATTCTTGTGGTTGATTGGGAATCATGATTAATACTTGTTTCCATGATTATTTTTTAATGTAAGGTAAGAATTCACCCATTTCTTGGTAGATTTTCTTGATTTCTTGTTCAAAATCCCCAAAACTTTAAGGGATTGATTTTAGCCCCAATTTATCTTAGATTTCACCAGTTTTGATATTAATGATTCCTTGAGCATGTGAAAAAGTTTGGTTGGTTAAGAAATGCAATTTTTGCGAGTAGGACCCATATGGGGTTTTGATGTATTTTTGGATCCAAAGCACAATAATGCAATATGGGTATGACTATTCTCGTATTAATTAGTAGAATATGATTTTGATATCTTAGAACCTTGCAAAAGTTTTTTGAAAGGGAAATAGTGTGATTTAGCAGATCTTTGAAATTTTTCGGCGTTGAGGTAGCTAGGTTTTCTCCCTTGTTAGAATTAGCTAGTTCATAGTACTTTTATGATATTGTGTTGGATTCAGGATAGGTTTTAGGTGTTTCATGATGAATTCCAATGCTTTAGGTTAGTTGGGGATTCAGGATGGGTTTTAGGTGTTTGCATGATGAATTCCAATGCTTTAGGTTAGTTGGACTATTTAGGCTATTCAAAACTCATAAATTAGGTATAATTGACCTAGTGTCTCATGTTATAGGTAAATTTCCTATCTTAGGCAAATTGAGTCTTGTTTAATAGATAAAAGTAATTTAGATACCTTAATCCTAGTTCGGATAAAATTTTCCTAAATTCAACTTTGGGGGAATAGAAGTGGGCCCTTTACCCACCTTAGGCTAAGATGTATGTTAGCTTGTGGAGAACTTATATGCTTATTAGACTCTTGAAAATGATAATTGAGGTAATATTGATAAACTTTGACACTTTATGGATATGTTGGTTGATGCTATTGATTATGCTATTACTTATGATATTGATGATGTTATTGATTTTGTTGATATATTTACCGGTTCAAGTCCATCTATTAATTATATTTACTAGTTCAAGTCTGGCTATTAATGATATATATATCGATTTAAGTCTGACTATTGATGATATATTAATCGGTTCAAGTCCACCTATTATTTTTATTTACCAGTTCAAGTTCGTCTATTGATGATATATATACCAATTCAAGTCTGGCTATTGATGGTATATTAACTGCTTCAAGTCCAACTATTGATTAAATTTACTAGTTTAAGTCTGGGTATTGATTTTATATACCAATTTAATCTCAATTATTGATGATATATTTACCAGTTCAAGTCCAGCTATTAATTATATTTTTCGATTTATGTCCGACTATTGATGATATATTTATCAGTTCAAGTTTAGTTATTTTTGATATTTTACCTATTCAAGTCCGTCTATTGATTATATGTACCAGTTAAAGTATACATATTATGCTATGATGATATACTTATTATGATATGATAATTTTGAGATGTAAGATTGATTACCTAGCTAAGTCAAAAATAAGGAAATGGTTATAATGTGGTATGATGTAAATAGATTCTAGTGAAATAATGATTAGTTGATAAGTGTTGATTAATTGGTAAATTATAAATATGGACAATCGATGGTTATAGTCTGCTATGCTATCGACGAATTCCATAGTTATAATGAGAGTTAATAAATAATGGTATTGGGATATGCTATCTTATTTGTACCTTCCAAGCTTATGGGGGAGTGCAATAGGTTTTTTACTTTTCAGCACTAATTGGTGTATAGGTGACAATTTTGTAATTACGATTGCATATGTTGATGCCTTATGTTACATTATGCTATTATTTTTATTTAATTACTTATTTATGTGCAATGGTGTTTGAGTTGATTCAGGTTCCTTTCCATACCTTGACTTAGTTATGCTATCTTGCATTTTATCAAATTTATATCATGATTTTGCTTAGAAAGTCGATGATGCCTACTGAGTACCCATTTTCTTATACTCATACTATACTTCTGTATCTTTTTGGTATAGATCCGAATACTAGTTAGTATCGCTAATTCTTATTTGCGCGGTGTTGATATCCAGAGATAGGTGAGCTCTTGGAGTCCAAGTCGCCTATTTCCTTTTATCTTTCTATATTCAGTCTTTAGTTTTGAGACAGATGTATTAACTATACTAGATACTTGGGTTGTATTATTAATATTAGATGCTGTTGCACTGGCTCTATTGGGTTATGGAAATGTATTTATGTAGTGACTACCCTTAAAACTATTTCTTTTGTCCTGCTTATGTATTGTGTTGGAATGCTTTTAAGGAATTTTTGGGACATTTTGACCAAGTTAACCTATTGCATTTAGATCTAGGTTATGGTTTGTCTTACCTACTGGTGGGATAGTGTAGATGCCATATTGACTCATAAATCTAGTCATGACAAATTAGTAATAGAGCATAGGCTACACAGGTATTGTTGGTACAAGAGCAACTGTCTAGTAGAGTCCTACAGATCATAATGATGACGTATGCTTTATATATTTGGGAGGATGTGGGACTTTATTAGTAGTTCTTCACTTCTTTCACTCATATTGTGCTAAGAGCTTAAGTTGGTTTATAGAATATTTCTTTGATTTAACTATTTTGTAGATGCCAGGACACGTGCTACTTCTACATGATACAAGGGTTTTAAGACTAAGACTAGGGATCCTACTCCTATTTTTGGATGATCTAGAGGTCATGGATATCACAAAAATATGTCCCTATATATGGGCCAAGATAGGGAGCCTTTACTAGACCCTATTCCCACTCTTGAGCCAAAGATTTTTTTGCCCTAGAAATCGGTGAGCCAGGGACCAGAGTAGTCTCAACCAACTTTTATTTCTTCTTTAATGCTCAAAGATGAGTTCGTTAAGATTTTAGGGATAGTTGGTGGTGCACTATCTGATGGTGTATAATCTATAGATTAGAGGGGTATGAAGGTAAGGGCGCAACCTGTAGCTGCAGTACCTAGAGTTGAGATCCCTTCTATACCAGTGGTTTCTCAATAGGTAGTTCCTTAGCTAGTTGTTTCCTAGCTTGCTATGTCTGTTTAGGAGCATAAGATGGTTAGATTCTTTAGATTAGCTCCACCTTGGTTTTTTAGTGCTTCAAGCGATGATGCATATTCTGATTGCTTGTAAGTATAATCTCCGTAATTAAGTCCTTTCTCAGACTCATGGTATGGATTGCACCATATTTTAGTTGGATTTGGCTTCTCAACATTGGTGGAGAGGTTATATGGATTTTAAACCAGTTGGATCTTCTCCCTTGCCGTAGACTCAATTTTCTGAGATATTCTTAGAGAAGTATATACCTCACAGACTTAGGGATTGCCTAAGAAATCAGTTGTCCAGATTAGAGAAAGGCTCATTTTTATTAGTTGGCTAGGCATACTACTGCTATTCCGGACATTGAGTATGAGAGAGTTCATTTCTTTATCAGAGGGTTGAGACTTCTTCTTTGCATGACTACTTATAGTTTGGTTGCTATGGATAGGTCTTTTGTTGAGGTTTTAGATCACGCTCAAGTGATATAGGTAATGCATCATGAGGCCAAATAGATCAATAATAAGAGGTCTAGATATCAGGGAAAATTTAGTGGGAGCCATAGTAGTTCCGCATTCAACGGTAGTAGTTATCATAGTGTGTATTCTCCGCATCCATTCTATCAGCCTCAAAGTCAATCAAATTAATGGGTTTAGGAAACTCTTCAAATTATTGGCAAAGGTTAGTCTAGTGCTAGTGATCTCCTTGATTAGGTTGGCAGTATGTATTTAAGGGGTTCGTCTTTTGACTACTCTAGTTATGGTGGTTAGTCTAGGTCGGCTTGATTTATTGGTTTTGGTTTAGCTTAGGGAGCATGTTAGCTTAGAGTGTTTTGCATATTAGAGCAGTCAAGGTACTCAAAGAGGTTCTCAGGTAGGCTAGATAGGAGGTCAGTCAAGATCCCAACTAGGTGTCAGGCATGGTCAGTTTTATGTAGTACCCGCTAGACCAGGCTGAGTCTTTGGATGTTGTTATTATGGGTATAATTTTTTGTATGCCTATAAGTCGACCCTTGGTTTATTTGATTTGGGATCCATTTATTCTCATGTTTCAACTTTTTATGCTCTATGTTTATTGTTATCTTGGGATTTATTATCTATGCCATTATGTGTGTCTACTCCAATGGGTGATTTTTTAGTAGTGGATTAGGTTTTTAGATTATGTGTTATGATTTCTAGAGATGTTGATCATATTATTTAGATATGGTTGATTTTGATATGATTCTGGATGAGTTATCCAACTATCATGTGATAATGAATTCTTTTTGCAAGACTATTACCTTAGCCATGCCTGGCGTACCCTAGTCATATGGTAGGGAGTGATTTTCCGTGATATGATGAGAATTATTTCTTATGGTCATGTTAAAAGGATTATTTTGAGGTGTTGCAAGTCTTATCTTGCTTAAATTTGAGATACTAGTGTAGAAAGTCTGTCTCTTAACTCTGTTCCTATAGTTTGTGAGTTTTCTTATATGTTCCCTATCGATTTTCCTGGTATTCCCCCAGTTTGAGAGATTGAGTTTACTATTGATCTCGAGCCTGGAACTCGACCTATTTCTATAGAACCTTACCATATGATTCCCACCAAGTTTAAGAGGTTGAATTCTCTACTTCAGGATCTTCTTAGTAAGGTTTTATTAGATTGAGTGTGTTTCCCTGGGGAGCTTCTGTGTTGTTTGTGAAGAAGAAATATGGCTCAATATGTATGTGTATTAATTATAGATAGCTGAATAAGGTGATGATAAAGAACAATTATCCTATGCTCCACATTGATGATTTGTTCAACCAGCTTCACGGAGCAGCAATGTTTTCTAGGATTGATTTAAGATCTGGTTACCATCAGTTTAAGATTCGGGCAAAGGATATCCCAAAGAGAGCCTTTAGGACCTTTACGGTTATTATGAGTTCTTGGTGGTGTCTTTTGGATGACTAATACCCCAGCCATATTTATGGATTTGATAAACCAAGTGTTTAGACCTTACTTGGATTCCTTTGTGATTGTGTTCATCAATGACACCCTTGTGTATTTTAGGAGTAGAGAGGATCATGTGCATTATTTGAGGATCGTGCTCTAGACTTTGAGAGATCATGTTCTTTTTGCCAAGTTCTCTAAGAGTGAGATTTAGCTTTCGTCAGTGACATTCCTTGGGCATTTGGTGTCTAAGGATGGTATTATGGTAGACCAAGATAAGATTGAGGCCATTCATGATTGGGCTAGACCTACATCTCTAACTGAGGTCCATAGCTTTATTGGTTTGACTAGTTATTATAGATGAGTTGTCGAGGGTTTTGCTACTATTTTAGCACCTATAACTTGATTGACTCGATCGAAGGTTCCTTTCTGATGGTTCAAGCAGTGATAGTTGAGCTTCTAAATCTCAAGGATTTCCTTACTTCAGCTCTTATTTTAGCTCTTCCTATTGAGGGTGAAGGATCCATCATGTTTTGTGATGCTTTTGGTGTTGGTCTCATTTCCGTTTTGATGCAGCAGGGTTGTGTTATTGCTTATTCTTTGAGGCAACTTAAGGTTCATAAGCGTAACTGCTTCACTTATGATTAGGAGTTGGTGGCAGTAGTTTTCGCGCTTAAGATTTGGAGGCATTATCTTTACGGTGTGCATTATGAGATTTTTATTGATCATTGCAATCTTTAGAATCTTATGACCTAGAAAGACCTTAATTCTAGACAACGTATATGGATGGAATTTGTTAAGGATTATGATATTTTCATCTTGTATCATCCGTGCAAGGCTAATGTGAGAGTAGATTCCTGGAGTTAGAAGACAGTGAATATGGGTAGCTTTGCTTGTATTTTAGTTTCTCATAGGCTGTTGGTGTGGGACATTCAGTCCTTATCTAACTTGATGGTGCACCTTGATATTTCAGACCCTAGGAAGATTTAAGATCACCAGTTTGAAGATAGTAAGCTTCACTTTCTTCATGGTCAAGTGTCGAGTGGTGAGTTCGAGAGGAACACCATAGATTTTGAGGTTGTTTGGCAATTTGATAACTGCATTTGTGTTCTTAGGATTGATGATTTGATTCATTTGATTCTGCACGAGGCTTATAGATCTAGATATTTTATTCATCCAAGGACAACTAGGATATATAGATATTTAGGACAACATTATTAATGTAGTGGTATGAAGAGAGATGCGGTAGACTTTGTAGCTCGTTGCCTTTGTTGTTAGTCGATAAAGGCCAAGCATCAGCACCCAGGTTTATTTAGTCAGAGATTGTCCATTATCGAGTGGAAATGGGAGTGGATCACCATGAAATTTTTTAGTGGTTTGGCTCACACTTCTTGTTGTTTTGATGTTATTTGGGTCATCGTGGATCCATTGACCAATCAACACATTTCCTTACTATTAAGATGTCTTTCAGTGATGAGAGTTAAGCCTACATCTATTTGCATGGTTTGACCATATCTATTATTTTGAATCGAGGTTTCGTGTTCATTTAAAGCTTTTGGAGAACTTTACAAGAGGAGTTGGGTACCCAGTTGGATCTGAGTACAACCTTTGATCCGCAGATAGATAGATAGTTCGAGCAGACTATTCAGGTGCTTAAGCGTATGCTTCGAGCCTGTGTTATAGATTTTGGAGGCTTGTGGGAGGAGCACTTAGCCTTGGCAGAGTTTGCTTATAACAACAGTTATTATTCAAGTATTGAGATAACACCTTTTGAAGATTTGTATGGTAGGAGATGTCGTTCTCTGATTAGATGATTTGAGATTTTCGAGATTTGACCCCTTGGTACTGATTTGCTACAGGAATCATTGGATAGAGTTAGGGTGATTCAGGATAGGTTGAGAGTAGTTAGAGTAGGCGGAAGGCCTATGCAGACTGTAAGTTTCATGCCTTAATATTTGGAGTTGGTGGTCGAGTATTCCTTTGAGTATCTCTCATGAAGGGTGTGATGAGGTTCGAGTGAAAGGGTAAGATAAACCTTAGTTATGTTGGACCTTTCTAGATTATGTACATAGTTGGTGAGGTGACTTATGCGTAAGATTTACCTCCAGATTTTACTGCTGGCCATCTAGTTTTCCATGTTTCTATGTTGTTGTGATATATTCGTAATCCATCTCATGTGCATAGATGGGACTCAGCCCAGTTGGATGAGCGGTTGATCTTTGTAGAGGAGTCGATGTTAATTTTGGCTTGTGATGTTAGGCGATTTTGCACTAGAGAGATTTTTGTTGTTAAGGTTTAGTGGAGGCACCGCCCAGTGGAGATGACCACCTGGGAGATTGAGAGTAAGATGCAGACATAGTATCCTTACATATTTGAGACTTCATATATATCTTAATCCTTAACATTCGTGGATGTAAGTTCCCTTAGTAGTGGATACTGTAACGACCCTTCAAGTCATTTTGTATTTCTGCTTACTTTTGCAGTTAGAGCTTTTCTATAGCTCCCTAAGTTATTTATGAATTTTTGGAACTGATAGTTCGGTTACGGGCAGTTTGTTTGATTTTTAGAGCCATTTTTCTTTTTTGAAGTCCTCGCTGGTTTAAAATATCTGTCGGGCATAAAATTTAGTCAAATGACCTCGAATGCAAATTGTAACTGCCCCAACAACTTTGAAATATTGATTTTAGGCTTGGAAAACTCTTGGTTCGGGTCCCGAGGTACTCAGGTTTATTTCAACCTATTGGTTGAAAAGTTAAGAAATTTAAAATTGGGTGTAGGACTCACATTTAATCAAAATGACCTTGGATAGAAATTTTAACAGCGCCATTGAGTTTGGAACGTCGAGTTTGGTGTGGTTACATAGTTTATTTGCATATATAGTGTTTCAAACGAATCCCCCGCACTCAGAGGAAGTCCATTTCGGACTTGTAAAAAATTTGGTGCACCTGGTTTTTGGTGCACCGCGATAGAGTCTATTTAGACTGGGATCATGAACTCATTGAGCTTGTCCAAGTACAGCAATTATGGTACTGATTGTTGATATCGCAACTAGTGTGGTAGTGGACAAGTACCGCCATCAAGTTACCTCTATCGCGATAGGGGCACTTAGATACCTGAAAAGGGTATAAATAGTCCATTTTATCCTTTTTTTTCTTATTTATCATCAATTTTTTGAGATCTTAAACCTTGAAGAGTGATATTAAGTTGTATTTATGCTTCTGGGTGATTGGGAAGATTGATTAACACTTGTTTCCACGATTATCTTTCGATTTAAGGTAAGAATTCACTCTTTTATTTGTAGATTTTCTTGATTTCTTGTACAAAACCCCCCAAATCTTGAATTCACCCATTTTTGAAGGTAATGATACCGTGAGCATGTGAGAAACTTGGGTTGGTTCCAAAATACAATTTTTGCGATTGGGACCCGCATAGGGTTTTGATATGATTTTTTGACTCAAAGCACAATGGTGCAATATAGGAATCATTATTCTAGTATTGATGAGTAGAATGTGATTCTTATAGATTGTCACCTTGCAGAAGCTTCTCGAAAGGGAAAAATAGTGATTTAGTAGATCTTTGAGCTTTCTTCAGCATCGAGGTAGGCTAGGTTTTCTCCCTTGTTAGATTGAGCTAGTTCATAGTATTTTTACGATATAGTGTTGGATTCGGGAAATGTTTTAG
This sequence comes from Capsicum baccatum var. pendulum, assembly GCA_030864225.1. Taxonomy (NCBI): domain Eukaryota; kingdom Viridiplantae; phylum Streptophyta; class Magnoliopsida; order Solanales; family Solanaceae; genus Capsicum; species Capsicum baccatum. The sequence goes on along the minus strand of CM061559.1, from coordinate 120,979,243 downwards.
GTTTTTGCATGACGAGTTGCAATGATTTGGGTTATTGGACAACTTAAGCTATTCGATATTCATAAATTTGATATAATTGACCTAGTTTCTCATGTTATAGGTAAATTTTCTATCTTAGGGCTAATTGAGGATTGTTTAACATCTAAAAGTTGGATTTAGATACCTTAATCATAGTTCGAGTAGAATTTGACTAAAACGCAAATTTAGGGATTAGAAATAGGCCCTTGACCCACCTTAGGCTACGATGCATGTTAGCCTGTGGAGACTTTATATTGGTTTGATGATATATACCAGTTCAAGTTCGGCTATTGATTATATATTTATCTGTTCAAGTCTAACTATTGATTATATACCGGTTAAAGTTCAGTTATTGATAATATATACTGGTTTAAGTCTGACTATTGATGATATATTTATCAGCTCAAGTTCAGCTGCTGAATATATTTACGTTCAAGTCCATCTAATGATGATATATTTATTGTTTAAAGTCTGGCTATTGATTATATTTATCGGTTCAAGTTTGTCTATTGATGATATATTCATTGGATCAAATCCGACTATTGATTATTTTTACTAGTTCAAGTCGGGATATGCATTTTATGCTATTATGATATAATTATTATGATATGATGACTTTGGGGGTGAGAGATTGATAATCTAGCTTAGTTGATAATGGGGAAATTATTATAATGTGGTATGATGTAAATGGATTCTAGTGAAATTATGATTAGTTGATAAATGTTGATTAATTGGCAAGTGATAAATATGGACCATCGATGGTTATAGTGTGCCATGACTTGGATGAATTCCAATGGTATAACGAGAGTTAATAAATGACTATGATGGGATATGCTATCTTGTTTGTATCTTCTAGGGTTATGGGGGCTTGCGATGGATTATTTACTTTTTCGTGCTAGTTGGTGTATGGGAACCAATATTTTTATTATGATAGCATATGTTAATGCTTTATGTTATGTTTTGCTATTATTCTGGTTCATTTACTTATTTATGCATAATGGTGTTGGAGTTGATTTAGGTTCGTGTCCATACCTTGACTTAGTTGTGTTATCTTGTATTTTATCATTTTTATATCATGCTTTAGCTTAGACGGACAATGATGCCTATTGAGTATACATTGTTTTGGTACTATACTATACTTCTATACCTTTTTGGTGCAGATACGAGTACTAGTTGCCACCGCTGATTCGTGTTTGTGTGGTGTTGGTATCCAGAGACAGGGTAAGCTCTTGGAGTCCGAGTCGCCCATTTCCTTCTATCTTTTTATATTCAGTCTTTAGTTTTAAGACTGATGTATTGACTATTCTAGATACTTGGGTTGCATTATTATTACTAGATGCTCTTGCACTGGCTCAACCAAGTCGTGGGATGGTATTTATGTAGTGACTACCCTTAAAACTATTTCTTTTGTCCTGCTAATTTATTGTGTTGGATTGCCTTTTGGCCCTTTTGGGAAATTTTCACCATGTTAACCCATTGCATTTAGTTCCGGGTTATGGTTTAGCTTACCTACTGGGGGATAAAGTAGGTGCCATCAGGACTCATAAATCGGGTCGTGTCAGTTAATTAATATGGAAGGTCCTCTAAATTCTACCCAATCCACTCCTAAAAATTACAGTGTCTCCTCCAGCAGACATGCCCAAAACACATCCACTACTATCTCCCTGGAAACACTTCACCAAAATGTATAATCCACCAAGAAAAAACATCCGATCCAATCAACTAAAACCCTGCCTACCTATCTAATTAAAATCCCATTCGTTCACTGCAACCCCAATTCGGCCAATTTAACAAGGAAGTACCACAAAACTAAGAACTACCTACCCAAATTCTCCATGAACAAGGCCATTACAAGATCCACCAAATCAATACCCACCACCTCAAGAACCACCTAACAATAATAAACCCATCTAAGAGGAAGTACTACAAAACCAAGAACTACCTACCCAAATTCCCTATGAACAAGGCCATTACCAAGATCCACCAAATCAATACCCACCACCTTAAGAACCACCTAACAAATATAAACCTATCCAAGTTTACGAGGATTTACAAAGTTGAGAATGAAGAGTATGATGAGGTGGCTATGTTCCCAGAGTATTAGAGGAATAGGCTAATAATGCTAAATGGTCATAGATGTTAAGGAGGAAGATTTGTCGTAATTCCACACGGGAGAGGAAACTTGGGAAATTTTTCCTAAGCCTATGTTCAGTGGAACTATAATAACAATCAAGGAGGCTAAGATGTATATATTAATTTTATCAAGACTAGTCTTCTACCTTTCAATGAAAAAAGTTATCCCGAGGCTTATCTCACTTGGGAGTCAATTTTTGAGAGAACCTTTCAAGACAAATATCTTACCGAAGTTATGAAGAGTTGCTACACCATAGTCCACTTTTAAGGCTATGCTATTACATGGTGGGAATATATCAAAAGATTTTAAGAAGTTCTTAATGAAGGACAACCTCTTCTGTGGGATACAATAAAGGCTCTTATTTGTCATAACCCAAAAACCAAGGGTCATGATGGCACTTGTTGCGGCAAGCCTTGACAAGTACGAAAATCACCCCAACTGATATAAAGTGAGAAATAAGTACCAAAACTCAAGACAAGACCCCTGGAACATAGTCGAACCACATACACACATATATATAGTAAAAATGAAAACATATTGAAGATACCAAACCAAATCCCAAAACCTAGTGTCACAGTGTAAGAACTACTAAATACATTTTGAATTCCAAAGATACAATAATAGTCCAAAAATGATTAAATCTATCTCTTAATACTAAATAGGACGTGAAATTGATAGGAAGAGGTCGTAGATCAACACTAAAAGCCTGGATCAACCGCTACCTCATATATACTCCAAATGCCGCTTGAATCAGCTATCCGTACAACATACTCATACCTGAATCTGCACTAAAAGGGCACTGTAGCGATGAGTACGTTTACTTGTACTTAATAGGTATCATAGGACGGCTAAATTAAGTAGAAAATAAAGAATATAAAAACAAACTAAGGGCACGTCACCTGGAATCAGAAAATTTCCCAAATGGTAGCCCACACTGTCTTTACTAATGGTTCTACTATATTCACATATAACAACAACAGGTAGAGTAAAGAAGAACAACTATACACATACTTCGAATACAAGTACAATAAGATAGAGAAAATGGACAGTTATCAAGTTACAAATAGAAATACAATCACAGACCAAGCACAACATATGAAACGGAATAAAGAAGAAGAAGAAGAAGATGATGAAGAAGAAGAAGATGATACATGAGGCCATCGCATAACCTCCGTATACACCTATTGAGATCAGAAATCAACGTAAGACCCATGATAGGTTCGTCAGCCCAAATCTACTGGACTTAAACAACAGTCGTAGGACTCCTGGGGGGTTTGTCAACCCTTATACCATCAATATCCAAGGCAAATATCTATGAATCCTCTCTGACATATTCCCCAGAGAGTTTATATAAAATCTAATATCCAATACCAATTTCCATGGCTTATGTCCAGCAAATACCTCAGAGAGTGTCTATAAGGATGTCACTAGACAGTGTTTCCAATATTCCTAGTGGTTCCAGTATTTCCACAACAGTACAAATGTTTCATGATCAAAATTTGACATAAGACACAAATCAAGCACAACATACAACAACATGTGTACAATGTATAAGATGCAATGAGAATGCTGATGCAATGCTTACAAGCAACCAAAATAAGAATAACCAATATCCAATAATTTACAACGATGCGAGCATAGAATCCACTTAAATCCATCTAATATTCTTGATATAATATAATCCATAACTATCAAGTATAACATGCAAGAGAAATTTCATTGATACCATATAATTATCAAAATCTAAGCTTTTACCCACGAAAAAGAGTGTAACTAAACATACATATATCAATACCAGGCCAATAATACATGGTCACATATAGCAATTAATAACCCAAAACAACTAAATATTATCCACATAGGCCTCCACAAGGGAATATAAATCATCTAACATATTTTTCATGATGTAACCCCATACCCATAACATGCTTTTACATTTTTATCAACTACCCAACCACGTATGAAGAAAGTTAAGCCATTACCTACCCGGAACGCCAAAAACTAGTCCTAAAAACCTTTAATTTGGACCTTTTCCCTCGCGAACTGACCCAAAATAAACTAAAATGTATAAATATAAAATCATGCATCAAAAGAAAGAAACTGATACCCATATTGCCAATTTTTGAGTTAGGGTTAAAATGGACACTAGAAATGGGTTTTTGAAAAAGAAAGGTAAAATTTGAATTTTAGTCCAAAAACATATTTCCCAAGATTAAAGGAATTCATAGGAGAAAACACACGTGAAAAGAGAGTAAATTTGGGGTTTGAGTTGAAGAAATGATAATTTGGGCCTTTCGGACCATAATGCCCAAATTTAACCTTTAAATTCGTGTTTAAAAAAGATGTTAAATGATTAAATCGAAGAAAAGTAGTTGAAATTGGAGTTTTTGAGCCTATCCAAGCTTAGAAATGGTAGAAAATGCTCAAAAAGTCGTTCCCTAAGCTCCAAGTCTGGAAAATGGTGAAGAAAACTGATAAGTTGATAATTTATACCCAGATGTCAGGTGTTGCTAAAGTGGTGAAGTGGCCTTTTTAGCGGTAGCTGCTTAGCATAATAGTTCGCTAAAGAGGACAAGTGCGGTTAAGCATTTTCTGCTAAAGAGATTAAGTGCTGCTATAACAGCTTTGCCTAGCTGGTAGCCGACCGCTAAAATGACCATGTGGTGCTTTAGCACATGCCGCTAAAGTAGACAAAGTGCCACTTTAGCGGCTGCACCAACTGTGGAAACTTTGAATTCTAAGTCTCTATGGGCCCCTATGGATTCATTCGGTGTCTCGAGTATGTAAACAATCTATGATTCCCCTCAAAATTTTACTCTCAGACTCAATGACAATATTAGATTTTTGAAATAAAGTTGTTTTCAGAAAGTTGACCCCCAATACCTAATTTCACAGCTTTTTGAATTGAGGGTTAAAATTAGATATAAAACTGTAAAGCCACACCAACCATATTACAAACCTAAAATCGAATTCCAAATTTGTTGGCATAGTCTATTTTGCCTTCCGACGCACATATCATTAAATATTGACCAAAGTCAACAATAAGGCTTTTTAAGCCACAAAAAACCACAAACTCGCATAAATCATATCGAAATGCATTGGGGATTGTGATAATCATCTCCACACCCCAGAAATACAATAATGCAACCATGGGAAGGGGTAAAAATGGCCAAATCACATAGAAAAAAATATTTCACACAAATCACCAAAAGTCAGGTTATTACATCATCCACCTAAGAATCTAGTTCATCCTCGAGCTAAGGACAATAGAAGTACCAGAATCTGCAAAAAGCTGGGTGTAACTACCATTCATATCAAACTCGACCTCCCAAGTAGACTCATCTAAGGGGCGATGCCTCCACTTGACCTTAGCCAAAGGAATAACTCTAGAGCGCAACTGTTTAACGTCCCTAGCTAGAATGACATAAGCTCTTCAACAACAGACAACCATTCATCCAATACGACTAAATCCCAACAAGTGCCATGAGACTTGTTCGAAATGCATTGCCAAAGCATGGAAACATGAAAAACTGGATGAATAGGGGATATATCTGGGGGTAACACTAACTCATAAGCTACGTCGCCATTAGTGTAAACTCAAATGACCCAATATGCCTAGGGCTAAGCTTGCCCCTTTTACCAAACCTTATCACATATTTTATGGGTGTCACATGAATGAAAAATTGGTCACCAATGCAAAATATAAAGGAAGAAAGTCTACGATTCAAATAAAACTTCTTCCTACTCTGAGTTGCTCAAAGTATTTCATGAGTGATCCACACTATATCCAATGACTCACGAAGTAAGTCTTTACCCAGAGTTTTGCTCTCAAAACCCACAAACCAACCAACTGGGAGTAACAAAGCCTACCATACAAAGCCTCAAAAGGATCCAACTTAATTCTGGAATGATAGCTATTATTATATGTGAACTCTGCCAAAGATAGATACTGCTTACACAACCACAAAAGTCTATGACATAAGAGCAGGGAATATCCTCCAAAACCTATATAGTCGGCTCTAATTGACCATCGGTCTGGGGATGAAATATAATACTAAGATTAATTCGGGTACCCAACTCCTAATGAAAAGTATTCAAAAAGTGAGATGTGAAAACTAAACCTCAATCTGAGATGAGAGACACCAGCATACCATGAAGATAAAGTATCTCTTGAATATAGATACGGGCTAACCTCTTTACACTGAAGAACACTTAAACCAAAATAAAATAAGTAGATTTGGTCAATCAATCCATGATAAATAAACAACTATCGAAACTGTGAGAAGTACGAGGCAATACAGTTACAAAATTAATAGTAATCCATTCTCATTTCTACTTGGGAATGGATAATATCTGATGTAAACCAGCACACCTCAAATACTAGGCCTTATCCTGCTAGCAACATAGGCAACAAGCTATAAAATCAGCTATATCCTTTCTCATACCATCCCATCAGTAGTGCGATCTCAAATCAAGGTCTATCTTAGTCACTCCCGAATAAATAGAATACCTAGAACAGTGAACCTTCTCTAAAAATATTCTAATCCAATCACCCACTCTCGGTACACAAACTCAACCACCAATCCTCAAGACACTATCTAGATCAAGAGACTCTTCCTTATCCTCACCACTCAACACCTTATCTTGAATTAATCTTTACCCAATATTATCAAATTGATGAGCTCGAATTAGCTCTAACAAGGAAGACCTGGCCTCCATAAATGCCAAAGCACACCTAGGTATAGAAATATTAAGCTTAATCGTCTTATTAGCCAAGGATTGAACCTCAAAGGGAAAAGGTCTCTCTTGAGTCAAAAGATGGACCAAGATACCCATGCTAGTTGACTTTTGGCTCAAGGCATCCACAGCCACATCAGCCTTGCTCAGATGATAGAAAATAGTTAAGTCATTATCCTTAAGTGACTCAAGACAATGATGCTACCTTATATTAAGATCTTGCCGGGTGAAGAAGTACTGAAGGCTAAGATTATTCAAGAAAATATCACCATGGACTTGATACAAGTAGCGCCTCTATAACGTCAAAGCAAAAAAAATTGCGCACAACTCTAAATAGTGGGTAGGGTAATTTTTATCATGGGGCTTTAACTGATGAGAAAAATATGCAATTAACTTACCCTCTTTCATTAACACAACACCTAAACCAAATACCTGAAGCATTACAAAAGATGGTAAAACCTATGCCTTCCTTAGGCAAAGTCAAGGTAAGAGCTGAAGTCAAAAAATCCTTGAGCTTTTGAAAACTCGCCTCACAAGTATCCATCAACTAAAAGGAAATCTTTTTCTGAGTCAACTTTGTTAATGAAGCTGCAATAGATGAAAAACCCTCAACAAAATGCCAATAGTAACTTACTAAACTAGCAAAAGTCCGAATCTCTGTAGGAGAAGTTGGCCTAGCCTAATCACCATCTTTGAAAATTTTGGATGGATCGACCATAGTACCCTCCTTGGTTACCATATAACCTATAAAAGAGACAAACTCCAACCAAAACTCACACTTTGACAACTTAACATGAAACTTCTCATCCCCTAATCTTTGGAGCACAGTCTGCAAATACTTTTTGTGATCTGCCTCAGTCTTGGAATAAAATAAGGTATCATATATAAATACAATGACAAAAGTGTCAAGATATAGTTGAAATATCTCATTTATCAACTCCATAAATATGGTTGGGGAATTGGTCAACCCAAAGGACATGATCATACCAAGTTTGAAAAGTTGTCTTCAGATATTTAAAGCTCTAATCCTCAATTAATGATACACGGACCTCAAGTCAATCCTTGAAAATATTGAAGCACCTTGAAGTTGGTATAACAAATCATCAATATAAATAACAGGATCTATATTCTTAATCGTCACTTTGTTCAACTATCGATAATAAATACACATACACATCAACCTATCCATTTTATTATAAATAAGATAGGTGCATCCTAAGGTGATACACTAGGTCAGATAAATCCCTTATCCCAAAACTCCTACAATTAATCATCTAATTTCATGAACTATGCTTGGGCCATCCTATAAGGAGGAATAGAAATGGGCTTGGTGCCCGGATCAACATTAATTGAAAAGTCAATATCGCAATTCCAAGGTAAACTAGGAAAATCCATAGGGAAAACATCCATGAACTCACAAACAATAAAATTATAATCAAAAAAGGAGGTGAAGCAACACTAGTATCACGAATATGAGCCAAATAAGTCAAACACCCCTTCTTAAACATTCAATGAGCCTAAATAAAAGATATAAATCTCTTGGAACTCGAATGAAGCATACTCATCTAAGCTATCCTCGGCACATCTGGTGAAGCTATGATCACAGTCTTAGCATAATAATCTCGGATAACATGATAGGCAGATTTAAAGAAAACTAATCCATACCCAAGATGACGTCGAAGTCAACCATATCTAATATAGGAAAATCTACCTAACACCCAACTAAAGTCATAACCACTAAAGAGTCTCGTACGATGGTAAATACATAAATTGGCACATCAAAGAGCTTACAAGTAGAATCAAACCCAAAAAAATATTTAGATACATAGGGGAAAGTTGATCCCAAATCAAATAACACAAATGCCATTCTAAAATAAACAGGGATAATACTTGTGATGATGGTGTTAGAAGCCTCTTCCTCCAACCTGGCAAGTATAACATAGCACTAACCACATCCATTACCATATTAAGAAGTACCTCGACCACTACCACAGGAACCAGTACCTCATACCTCTAGTAGAATCTCTACCTTTCATAGCCGATATAAGAGCAGCTCTAAAAACCCAATAGGGGTAATCCTTGGCCTAATAAAAAATCTTACCACACACATAGCAACTAAGGAACTCACCCCAATGGCGTATCCTCTTGGAAACTCCTTGAGATGCTCGAGTAATAGACCCAATCAACCTATGATCCATTGAGCTCTTAAATGATGCCCCATATACTACTATTTGAGTCATGTATCATTAAAGAGTTGGAGGCATAACGAGTCTGCTTAGCTGAGATCTCGCTTGAGGAGGTATCAAAGATGAAGGTTGGACTCTTGATCTTAGAGTACCATACTGAAATACTGATACAAAAAGTTCAACAACAATTGGAGCTCGAGGAACACGAAGAGAACGTAAAGGAGCAGCCTCCAAACAAGTTAGTAACCAAACTAATAATCCATCCGAGATTGATATAGAAAAACTTTGAGAGAAAAAATTAGGACCTATATCTCTAATTTGCTCATCTTGAGGTTCTGGGGGGAAGTTCTCTAGTGATATCTCTAGATAGGGAAGAACCTCGTGCCCATCCTCCACGCCGAGCTTAGCCATAATTTGTAACTCGCTCTCTAGACAAGGTTCTCTCCTCAGATACTTGATTTGAATCTCTAATCTTACATGATCTAGTTCTCATGATCTATGTAGAAAAAAGTGATATATGAGCTTGCAGAAAATGTATGAAAGATCCGAATGATATAGAATAAAATAAGAGAAGTGTCCTAAAGACATATTATAGTTTCTTAAGATAAATACATACGTCTACATACCAATTCGTGAAACTATATTAGATACCCCGTTCTTACACTGTTGAGACCAATGAACATCGATGCTTTGAAACTATTTTTTCACAACCCTAAAACCAAGGGTTATGATAACACTTGTTGCGGTAAGCCTTGACAAGTAAGCCAATCACCCAAACTAATATAAAATGAGAAATAAATACCAAAAACCATGGAAAGACCTATAGAATAATGTCTAACCACACATATATACAGTAAAAGAAAAAATATAATCAAGATACCAAACTGAATTTCAAAACCTAGTGTAATAGTGTAAGAACTACTAAATACATTTAAATGCCAAAGATACAATAATAGTCCCAAAAGGATTAATTCTATCTCTATATACTAAATATGACATGAAATAGATAGGCAAAGGTAGTTGATCGACTCTGAAAGCCTGGATTAAACACTATCTCGAATATACTCCATATGTAGCTTGAATCAACTATCTTTTATGCACACTCGTACCTAGATCTACACCAAAAAGGTGTAATAGTGATGAGTACGATCCACTTGTACTCAATAAGTATCAGAGGATGACTGAGTAAAGTAGAAAATAAAGAATATAAACATAAACTATGGGAACATCACTTTCAATCAAAAAATATCCCGAATGATAGCCCACACTATCTAAACTAATAGTTCTACTATATAAGCATATAACAAAAATAGGTAGCGAAAACAAGAACAAGTATACACATACTCTGAATAGAAGTACAAGAAGATAAAACAAATGGATAGTCACAGAACAAGCACAATATATGGAATTCAATGTAGAAGAAGAAGATGATGATGTTGATGATGGTGCATGAGGTCATCACAAACCTTCCGTATACATCCACCGAGCTCTGAAATGGATGTAGGACCCATGAAAGATTTGTCAACCCACAACTACTAGACTTAGCTACATACGTAAGACTTATAGGGGTTTGTCAACCCGTATACCATCAATATCCTATACCAATATCCATGAATCCTCTTCGACATATCCCTCAGAAGGGTACATAAAATTCAATATCCAATACCAATTTCCATGACTCCTCTTTGGTATATACCTTGGAGAGGGTCGACAAGGATGTCATAAGATGGTGTTTCCAATGTTCCTAGTGTTTCCAATATTTTTATGGTGGTATCGATGTTTCATGATCATATATATGAAATAGGATACAAATCAAGAACAACATACAACACCAAAAGATGTATAAAATATAAGTTGCAATGCAAATGATGATTCAATGCTTACAACAAACAAAAATAAGAATACCAATATCCAATTAATATACCAACCACGATCTAAGAATCAACTCAAATCCACCAAACATTTTTGATCCAATATAATCAATAACCATAAAGTAGAACATGCAATAAAAATGTCATTGATACTATATAATTCCCAAAACCTAGTTTTTTCCCAACTACAAAGAGTCTAACCAAACATACATATATTAATACCTGGCCAACAACAACATATAAGACAACACACGGCTATACATCACATTAATATCTCAAAACCACCAAATATTATCCACACAGGCCTCCATACAAGTGCGTAAATCACCTAAACACATTTTCCATGATGGAAACCCATACCCATAGCATGTTTTTACCTTATTATTAACTACCCAACCTAGTCTGAAGAAAGTTAAGCCATAACTTACCTTGAATGCCAAAAATCAGTCATAAAAAACTTTAATCCAAAGCTTTCACCATATGAACGGACCCGTAATTAACTAAAATATAGAAATATAAAATCTACGCATCAAAAGAAAATAATATCCATATTGCCTTTTTTTAAGTCAGGGACAAAATGAACCCCAAAATGGTTTTTTTAAAAAAATAAGGGTAAAATTGGAATTTTATTCCAAAAATATATTTCTCAAGATTACTGCGACTCAAAGGAAAACCCCAGGTGAAGATAGAGTAAATTTAGGGTTTAATTTGAAAAATGATAATTTTGGCCTTTCGAACCGCAATCCCCAAATTCCACCTTTAAATCTATGTTTAAACAAGATTTTAAATACTATAATCAAAGAAAAGTAGTTGAAATAGGAGTTTTGGAGCTTATCCAATCTTAGAAATTGATGAAAATTCTCAAGACCTCAATCCCCAAGCTCCAAGTCTCAAAAATGGTGAAGAACCAAGAAAATTATTTATTCTCTGGGGTCAAGTGCTGCTAAAGTGGTCAAGTGGCTGCTTTAGCGGTCACTGCTAAAGCTGTGAAGTACCCTTTTAGCAATACCCACTTAGCATTCTAGTCCTCTAAGGAGGACAAGGACCACTTTAGTGACTTTTGCTAAAGCACCCTTGCCCAGATGGTAGCCGACCACTCAAGTGACTAAGTTCTGCTTTAGAGCATGCCACTAAAACGGACAAAGTGTTGCTTGAGTGGATACACCAGCTGGGGAGACTTAGAATTCATCTCTGTGGCCCCCTTGGGATTCATCAAGAGTCCCAAGTATGCAAATAAACTATGCTACCCCACTAAATTTGATGCACTAAGCCCAATAGCGATATCAGACTATAAAAAAAATATCATTCTCATAAAGGTAACCTCGAAACCTAATTTACAAATTTTTGAATTAAGGGTCAAAATGAGATATAAAATCTGTAAAGCCACACCAACCATGTTACCAACCTAAAATTGATATTTCAAATCTACTAGCACAGTCTTTTTAGCCATTCGATACACAGATCAGTAAATGTTGACTGAAGTCAAATATATAGCTTCTCAAATGACCAAAAGTCATAAACTAACACAAATCACATCAAAATATGATGCGAACTATGCTAATTATATCCACATCCCAAAAATACCATAATACAACCATAAGGAGGGGTAAAATAATCAAATCACATAGAAGTAAATATTTCACACAAATTACCAAAAGTAAGGTAATTACATTATTAGATGAAAGTTCATACTTGAGAGATATGAACATAAGTTACTTGCCATGCCATGAAACCTACAATAAGGAAACAATAGTGTCTTGGCTTACTATTATGAATTCCAACAATTGATCTTAATGCTTAGGTATCGAGAGAATGATGATTAGGCCGTCATATTCTTCAAGGTTGGGTTGAAAGAAAATATCTCCATATTGATGACTTTTCATAAGTTTGATACTTTGAAAGAGATTTTTTCAAGCTGCTTTAGAAGTTGAGAGAGATATTAAGGTCTATATATCCTAAAGGATAATCATATACTAGTTCTTGGGGAAAAAGTAAAGTGATGGCTCAATCATCAATGGGTTGGAATAAGAATAAGAAGTCAACAATTCCTATGATAAGAAGCCCGCTGAGAAAGTTACTCTAGCGCATCCATGGAGAAATAAAGGTAACAAGTATCCAACTCCAAACTCTTAAGTTTTTCAATGCTTTAAATGTCAAGGTTAGGGACACAAGGAAAATGTATGTACTAATTGAAAAATATAGTCCTTAGGGGGGGGGGGGAAATGTATTACTTTAGAGAAGAGGTACAATAAGAGGAGGATAATGAAAAAAACCCAAGAAGGATAGAGGTTTCTAGAAGATAAGTATGTAGAGGAATAAAATGAGGATGCTTGGCCTCAAGATGGAGAGTTCAAGGTCTCAAAATTTGTGGTAAGGCAAACAATGATTAGTAAGACTTTAATAACCTAAGTTATAAGTGAAAATCTGTTCCATTCAAAATGCTTTATCAAGGAAGGTGATGTTTGAATATGTTGAATTGAAGGTGAATGGACAACATTTGATTTTGTTCAAAATTGGGAATTACCATGATGAAGTGCTTTGTGATGTAATCCATATGCGATCTTGTCACATCTTGCTAGGAAGACCATGTCAATATGATCATTCCACCAACCATAATGGAAGGACCAACCAGTATTCTCTTGATTCAAATGGTTGAAAATTTACACTCTATCCTTTTTAACCCTTATAAGTGAATGAGATCCATCAAAGAATGAGAGAGTTGATGGAGAAGGGTAAGTCAAAAAGGGATGAGGAGTCAAATAAAAAGAGATGATGAATGGGTAAAATGAAATTAAAGGGGAAGAGTCTAATAGTGATGTTGGACAGGATCAAGGATCTCTTTAAGAAACATGATATTGGACCATCGATGCTTTTCTTAGCCTATGCTTTTCATGCTAAACGTGCCACTTTTCCTATTTCTATTTTATTCCCCTTATTTTGTAGGATTATAATGATCTATTTCCAATGTAGCTTCCATAAGCATTATCCCTACTCCAGTGAATTGAGCATCAAATAGACTTTGTGCAAGGGTCATAATTGCTAAAGAAACTAACTTATCGAAGCAATCTGAAGGACACAAAAATCACTTAAAAGAAAGTTGAGGAACTTATCAACTAAGGATACATTAAGGAGAGAAGGAGTCTATGTGTGGTAGCGATAATGTTGGTAGCAAACAAAGATGGGCCTTGGTGTATGCGTGTTGATTATCGGACCATCATTAAGATAATGACAAAGTATCACCACCTTATTCCCCATTTTAATGATATGTTAGGTGAACTATATTGTTTTTGTGTGTTCTCTAATATAGACCATAGGATTGGGTACCACCAAATCAAAATGCAATTGGGTGATAAGTGGAATACTACATTTCAAACCTAATTTTGTTTATATGAATGGATAATTATGACTTTTGGTCTTACCAATGATCCTAGTACAGTTATGAGATTAATGCACTATGCCAATAAAACTTTCATTAGGAAATCTGTGACACGACAAAAACTAGGGCCTAGTAATGTTGGATGCCTTAAGTCCAACTGGGAGCGGAGACCACCTCCAATACCCAACCATAACCGCCTTACAACCTATGTCAAATGAAATCCGAACATATACAAGATAGAACAATAAATACTCAAAGACAATAATAGAATCCATAACCATGACCAACCAATAATACAATCAAATATCAAACTGGCGTAATCCCTAATAACAATACCAATGCCATGGCTAACACCAATAACGATTACACCCATGCCTATAGTAGTCACACAAAGCCTCTAACCAAAATCATAGAACATCCAGTCGGTACAAGGCCCCGACCATAGACAAAAACCAAGTACAAGAAATAACCAAAAGTATGAAAAGATATCCATAACATGAAATGGGGTTTTTCGGAGTATGGAAGCTCACAACTTCAGTCCAGCACAAAGTCATCCTCGGATCTAAGTCACTGAGCAGTAGGAGTAGTAAGGTCGATTCTTGCATTGCTTGGGAATACATCATCCAAAGATGGGTTAGCGGCTGAAAGCTATCATGTACTCAGGAATAAGGATAAAATAATTCCAATATATAAATCTAGGTAAATAACCAAGTGAATTCACATTCATACACACATATATATATTCCATGTCGGGAAAGGAAACCGGGTTTAGTATGAATTTCAAATCTTTAACATGGGCTTTGTATCTTGACCCTCCCAAAACTACCCAAGGGCTATATTGGTCTAGTGTTACCCCCTGAATGGTCCCCGGTGTGTGTAGCCACATGAATTATAGTAACATAGGTGTTGGGGATTCTTATGTACCCTTTGCCCTCCATAATATATATACACGAGTATAACTTAGGGGATGTACCCCCATAAGTAGATGGTGACCATGACCAACCCTCATGTCAGCAAACATAAGTTTCCAGTGTCTGTCTATTGGACTCACACCTTTATGATTAGCTACCATAGCCCGCAATTATTACCAAATTAAAACCTTTAGCACAAAACCAAACCACCAATTCTAGAGTTTATTACCAAGGCATTATGAAGTGGTATCATTATACCGACTATGGCTTGCAAGCAATGTTATTTGGCAACACCTTGGGGATTTCCATGTAACCCATAGGATTTCTAATTAAACCATAACCATGGTCACCAAGGCCTTTCCAAATCATTTAATTCAGTTAAACCATTCAGGGTTCTATTACCATATTATGCAATGTAAGGGTTTCAATAAAAGTCAAACTATGTGACATAAACATTCTCATTGGAATTTGAACAAACATGTTGAGGGCATATAGTTTCCAAAACCAAAACCAAGAACTAGTTAACCATTCCCATGAAACCATATGTTCAAACCAAGATTATAACATTAAAAACCATAAATCGAACATGGGAAACCATCATCCAACCATTAGTAACCAAACCCTCAAACACATATTTCAAAACTAACATAAACCCACAATCATGCCATGAAAACCATTAAGTAAAACATGTTTTTTAGTTTGAAATAACAATAAGGTAGGAGTAACATGCCTTAGATATCAATGAAGACAGAGAGTAACCACCCGCGAGAACCTTACTTGACACTCTTGAAGAAAACCTAGCATCTCTTAAGAGTGTTTGATTTGGGAATAGTACGTTAATAACGACCCAAGAGTGTTTTAAGTTGTGGGGTCAAAAGAAGTTAAGAGGGGAAATGTCTAGAAAACCCCGAACTTAAACTGTAAAAATTTCCGTAGGTGGGTATCATTTGAATCCTCCACTTATACCCACATCATATGAATGGTACATTCCACTTGTACCTTGATATAAATTTTGGACGTCACATTCTGTCCAACATATGACTCCTTAGCCTAAATCATTCCCTACAAAATGAATAGTACCCTTCAAGTCATACCCTAAGCAGAATATCAAGGATATATAATAAACAACATACGGTTTGGCACCATACTTCGCGTATTATGCACATACAACATGTATAGAATCTTGTCATACCTTTGACAAAAAACCAACCAAAACTACATTAAGTAACATATGACCAAGACCCCTAAACCGTTCCCAAATCATACAAAAAGTAAGCATGTGCCACATGATGATTCGAAAGCTCAAACTCAGGAAATTTCTAAAGGTCAAAACTCAGGGTGTTTCAATTCTCCTCCACTTGGATCATTTGTCCTCGAATGATGGAACGAGGCATGACTAGCATGATTTAAACCCTAATCACATCTACCCTACCTTTAACCAAGTTAGATAACAAAGACACCAAGGAAGTCAATCTTTCCTTTAACAAAGTTTTAAAACAAAGACATTATGAAGAACACATACCTTCTGCACAATTTTTTGGAGAAAAAAATAATGAATACTTGGACTTCATGTCCTCTCCATCTTCCCATGTATCCTTTTCTTCCTTGTGGTTCCTCAGTAGAAGCTGTACTGAGGCCACATCCTTGATCCATAACCGACAAACCTGATGATCCAAGATCTTAACCGTGATCTCTTCATAAGATAGGGAATTCGAAATACCATTATTCTTGATAGGCATAATTTATGATGGATCACCTATACACTTCCTCAACATAGAGAAATGGAATATCGAGTGCATGAAGCTTAAACAAGAGAGCAATTCCAACTCATAGGCAATATTACCAACCTTCCACAAAATCACATAAGGACCAACATATCGAGTACCGAGATTTCCCTTCTTCCCAAACCACATCACTCCTTCATAGTACCTTTAGGAATACTCTATATCTAACCTTAAACTCGAAGTCCCTTCACCTTATGTCTGTATAGGAATTTGAAAACTTTAGGAAGCCTTAATCCTATTCAAAATCACCTTCACCTACTCCATAGCTTTGTGAACAAAATCCACGACAAATATATCTGCCTTACCAAGATTGAACCACCCAATTGGAGACCTACACCTCTTACCATAAATAGCTTCAAATGGAACCATCCCAATGCTAGAGTGGTAGCTATTGTTGTAAGAGAACTCTACAAGAGATTAGTGCTAAAACTAACTACCACTATAGTCAATCACGCATACGCTGAGCATATCCTCCAACGTCTGAATTGTATTTTTTCTTTCCTCATCCGACTGCAGGTGAACAGCAATACTAAGACTAACTTTAGTCCCCAACCCTTTCTTAAATGATAGCCAAAAGTAAGATAAAAATTGCATACCATGATCGAAGATGATACAAAAAGGTACCCCATACAATTTCACTATCACTTGGAGGTACAACCTTACATAATCCTCAGCTGAGAAGTTAGTCCTCACTGGCAAAATGTGAGCTGATTTTTTCATCCTATCCATGATGACCCAAACCAAATCAGATTGATTTGGATATCGAGGAAGACCGATAACATAATCTATGTTGATCACTTCCTACTTCTATTTATGTAGCTTAATTTCTTGATATAATCCTCTGGGGCTTATGTACTCAACTTTCACTTGTTGGCACACTATGCATTTTTCAACAAAATTATCTACGTCCATCCTTACATTATTCCACTAATACATCTCCTTTAGGTCATGATACATTTATGTCAAACTAGGATGCAAAACATAGCATGAATCATGCACCTCATCCAAGATCCTTTATCACAAATCTTCTACATCAGGAACACATAACCTCCACATAACCTCTCTTGGTACCGCAAAGTACCATCACTATTAATCTCGAAGGCCATCACCTTCTTCCCACCTATATTACCTTTGATCCTTATCAAGATAGGATCTAACATC
This sequence comes from Capsicum baccatum var. pendulum, assembly GCA_030864225.1. Lineage (NCBI taxonomy): Eukaryota > Viridiplantae > Streptophyta > Magnoliopsida > Solanales > Solanaceae > Capsicum > Capsicum baccatum. Next base: position 120,961,065 of record CM061559.1, on the reverse strand, counting down.
TGCTTCTTATTGATCTTAGCACCAAGAGATGACTGTGCTACTTCTTACACCAACACACCACTATTCTCAAAGTCAAGGAGTCAAACTCTAAGGTTAGCCAAACGGTTAATGTCCTTCACCAACTCCCGCATCTCTTTATCCACATGAGCCAGAATCCCCATAGATAACCTACTAAGAGCATCAATAACCATGTTTCTTAACCTAGGTGGTAGCAGTGACTTATGTCATAATCCTTGAGAAGCATAAGCCACTTCTTTTGACTTAGGTTAAGCACTTTATGAGTAAACATATACTGCAGTCTCTTATGATCAAAAAAGATATCCACATGCACTCCATACTAGTAATGACACCATATTTTCAACACAAATACCACAACTAACAGTTCCAAGCCAAGATTCAGATAATTCCTCATATGTACCTTTAACTGTTTTGAGGTATAAGCTATTCCCTTTCCGTTCTACATCAGAACACAACTAAGTCCTGCATGGGATGCATCATAATAGACACAAACCCATTAGTTCCTTTAGGCGAAGTCAAGACCAGAGCCAAAGTTAGGTTATCCTTCAGCTTTTCAAAACTCCCCATGCATGCACCAGACCATACAAACTTTACCTTATTCTGATTCAACTTATTTAACAGGATAACTATAGTTGAAAAATTCTTCACAAACCTCCTATAGTAGCCAACTAAACCTAAAAAGCTCTGAATATCTGTTGGAGTCGTGGGTCTAGGCCACTTTTTCACTGCTGTAACTTTCTGTGGACCCCCTATGGTTCCTTCATTAGAAATGATACAAACTAGAAAAGTGAATACATTCAACCAGAATTCAAATTTTAAAATTTTAGCATACAACTGATTTTTCATCAAGGTTTGGAATACAATGTGGAGGTGATTCATATGATCCACCTCGCTCCTAGAATACACCAAAATGTCATCTATGAAAACAATGGTCAACACGTCTAGAAATTGATGGATGACCCTATTCATCAAATCGTTGAATGTCGCCAGGGCATTGGTCAACCCAAAAGACATAACAAGAAATTCAAAGTGCCTATACCAGGTATGTAAGGCAGTCTTAGGGATTCCACCTCCCAAATCATTAACTGATGATACTCAGATCGAAGGTCAATTTTGGAGAAAAACTTAGCACCTTGCAACTGATCAAACAAATTATCTATCATGGGAAGTAGATACTTATTATTTATCGTCACCTTATTCAACTACAGGTAATTAATGCACATCTAAAGGGAAAAATATTTTTTATACATGAATAACATTGGTGCATTCCACGAGGACAAACTAGGATGTATTAAACTCTTATCTAAAATATCCTTGAGTTGTTCCTTAAGATCCTTCAACTTAGTTAGAGCCATTCTATATGGGGAATAGAAATTGGATCAGTGTCTGGAACAAAATCAATACCAAACTCAATCTCCTATTAGGAGGAACAATAGGAAGGTCATCAGGGAAGACCTTAAGAAATTCATTTACCACTGGGATAAAATGCAAAGAAGGACTATCTGAGTTAGAAACTTTAACCCAGACTAGATGATAGAGACACCCCTTAGAGATTAATCTCCGAGCTCTAAGATATGATATAAAATTACCCTTAGGAGCTAAGGAACCACCCCCACTACATAACTGGCTTATTGAGGAAATTGAAGACAACCTTACAGCTATGAAATTCTAAAGAAGCATAGCATGAATGTGACAAATCCATTCTCAATATGACATCAAAATCCATCATAGCTAATTCAAATAGATCTACTAATGTTTCATTACTATCAACAGATATCACTACCCTCCCATAGACTCTTCTAGCAATCACAGAGTCACCTATCGGGTAGTGAGAACATAAAGATGGTGCCTACTAGTGCCAAAACTAGATGGAGCACCCTTTGGTGTTGGAGATGATGATGAAGAAAATAGAACCTTGTTTGCCCCTAAAGCAACCTTACCAACTAGATAGTTTTTAAGTATATTCCCTTTTTACCATAGTTGAAGCACTGGTTCCTCCCATAGCACAAAAATCCTGATAAAATCTACCATAAAACTTACAAGAAGGATAAAATAGATCTGACTGGGCCCAACTAGCCTAATATTGGGCACCCTATTCCCTGAAGTTGTCGCCACCATAGAAATACCTTTGAACCAATGACTTTGGGTAAAGAGCTCTAGACATCGAGTATGACCTAGAATTGCCCCACTTTTTCTTGGGCCATTTCCTACCATCCCTACTACTGTGTTGTTGGCCACCACTCTACTCAGAGAACTTGAGGTTCTTGACCTTTCTCTCTCTTATTTCAATCAGTTTTTTCTTCTATTCCTCTACCTACTGTATGTACACAACCAACTTGAACATATCTATGTCCTGGATAAGCAAGGCAACCTTACTCTTTAATATTAGCTCTTTGGATAACCCAGAAGCAAACTTTCTCAGTCTAGCGTTCATGCTGGAAACCATCTCTGGATCATACTAAGACAACTAATGAAACTTCAAGGGCTACTCTTTCACAATCATGTTATGTTTTTTGAGATTAACAAACTCTTCGGCCTTATTTTCCCCAACTTCTTTGGAAAGAAGTGATATAAGCAAGCATTAGAAAAATCCTTCTACAGAGATGACTCAATATCATCACCCCTTGCCTGGTCCCATTCTTTGTACCATTGGTACACCACTTTCTTTCTCTGGTAGGCAGCAAATTCCACACCCTCCACATTTATGGCATGCATAACACAAAAGATATTTTCCTTCTTATTTAGAAAACCCTGAGGATACTCCTTCACCTTAACACCAGTAAAGGTCAGAGGGTTCAATCTCATAAACTGGCCAACCCTTGTGGCCTTAGAATATGGAGTAATAGGAACGTCATGCTCAGACTGAGTAGTTACCAACTGTGCAAACATATGAATGAACTAACAAAACTTGACATTCTTCACTTCAGTCGGTGTAGTTTAAGATGGACTAAAAGGAATCTGGGGAACTCTAATAAAACAATCAAGAACTGGACCCCTAGACCAGGTATGGACCCCATAAGTAGAATGGGTACCATTAATATTGTCCTCAGTTGGGACATGGGAGTTTTCAAGCTTTAGATCATTGAGGAGGCATGATCTTAAAAGCAAAAAAATAGGATTATAGTAGAATACAGGACCTTAGACTCTATAGCTTGAAAATAGAACACAAGAAAGTGAAACATTCCTCAATGACTCTTAACCTCTCCCTTATGAGTGTGGAGCAATACATACCTTTAAAAGAGACTCTACTCAACACGAATGTTTGGACCCTAATGTGATCGTGAAACTGGGGCTCTAATACTAATCTAACACGACCCAAATAGGGGACTTATTCTATCAGGTGCCTCAAGTCTAATTGGGACAAGAGATAACCCCCAATACCTAACCATAGCTGCCCTGCAACCTATGTATGATGAATTCTGAATATATAATAAGATATAATAATAAATACTCAAAGAAAATAATAAAACCATAACTATGACCAACTAATAATCTAATAAAATGTCCAATCGATTTCAGCCCCAATAAAAATACCAATGCCAAGACTGCCACTAATATGACACCGTCCATGCCCATAGTAGTCACACAAAATGTCTAACCAAAAATAATGAACATCTGATTGGGACATCCCCCGACCATATCCAAAACTAATGACAAAGAAAAAACCATAAGTATGAAATAATATCCATAACATCCAATGGAGTGTTCTAGATAATGGAAGCTCACCACTTCATCCCAACACAAAGTTGTCCCCAGATCTAAGTCACTAAGTAGGAGAAATAATATGGCCGGTTCCTACATTACGTGGATATACAACATTCTAAGATGGGTTAGCGAGTGAAAGCTAGCATGTACTCAGGAATAAAGATAAAATAATGCCAATATTTAAAACAAGGTAAATAACCAAGTGCATTTATATTCATACATACATATATTTATATACCATGCTGGAAAAGGGAAATGGGTTTAGCATGCATTTAAAGTCTTTAACCTTTGGTGTGTATCTTTATTGCCCTAAAATCATCCATGGGCTATATGAGTCTAGTGTTACCCCTAAATAGGCCCAGTACGTGTATCCACATGAATTGGAAATATCATGGGGGCCAGAGATTCCTTTGTACCCTTCACCCTCCATAATATATATATACAAGTATAACTTAGGGGATTACCATGAACCCCATAAGAATATGGTCATCATGACCAACCCTCATAGCGCCAAATATGAGTTCCCAGTCTCCATCCACTGGACTCACACCTTTATGGTTAGCTAGCACAACCCACCATTATTACCTAATTAAAACCTTTAGCATAAACCAAACCATCAATTATAGATTTTATTACCAAGGAATTATGAAGTGGTATCATCATATCGACAATAGCTTGCAAGTAATTTCATCAACCAAGAGCTAGGGGATTCTCATGTACCCCATCAAATTTTTAATTAAGTCACACCATGGACACTAAGGCCTTTCTAAATCATTTAATTCAATCAAACCATTCAGGGTTACATTACCATATTATGCAATGCAAGGTTTTCAATAAAATTCAAAATATGTGACAAAAACATTCTCATTGGCATTTTAACAAACATGTTAAAGACATATAGTTTCCAAAACCAAAACCAAACCCAAGAACAGATTAACCATTCCTATACAAACACATGTTCAAACCAATATTATAACATGAAAAACCACAAATAGAACAAGGGAAAACATCATCCAACCATTAGTAACAAAAACCCCCAACACATATTTCAAGACCAATATAAACCAACAATGATGGCATGAAAACCATTAAGTAAAACATGCTTTTAGTTTAACAAAATAATGAGGGAGGAGTAGCATGCCTTAGATACCAATGAAGATGCAGAGAAACCACTCTTGAGAGCCTTACTTGACAACTTTGAAGAAACCCTAGCCTCTTTTGAACTAAGTGCTTTAGAGATATTTAAGAGTGTTTTGAGAGTATTTGCTTTGGGAATAGTAGGTTATTGAAGTCCAAAAAGTTCTTTTAAGTTGTGGGGTCAAAATAAGTTAAGAGGGGAAAATGTTGAGAATACTCCTAACTTAAACTAAAAAAAAATTATGCAGGTTGGTATGATTGGACTCCTCCACTCATACCCACTTCATACGAGTGGTACCTTCCACTTGGACCTTGATCAGAATATTGGACATCATATTCTTTACCAGGAATATCATGCACTTTAAAACCTTAGACTAAATTGTGTAGCTCAATCATCATAACATAAGAAGGAACCTAAAGTCTATATAGGTCCATCTTTTCCCTAGCTAGAAGGGCCTTATTTTGTGTAGTAATATGAACCAGAGGATGTACATATGCACCATGGAGGACATGAACCTCTAGAAATAACAAGGTGACTTAAGCACTCAATCATGTATTATATTATGGGGGAAGAGGGAAATGTCAAAAATACCCTTATTACAAATTATGAAATAACCCGTCAGTCATTACAGGGTTCATAACGAATCATCATGACTTATTATGACTTATATCCATGAGTTTTTGTAATGATAGTGTCACCAAAAAAATACACTATTTCCCTTATGACTCGTATTCCATGGCTCATAATAATACACTACGACTTATAGGGACCAGCCTTATTCAATATAAAAGCCATTTAGTTAAAACCTATATATCCTATAACTTTTACACAATGAATCATAATGAGTACTCATATCTCATAGTAAGACACTCATTCTCAAATCAGAAGACTTATCCACACACACTGGTCAAGCTACGCTTTAGGTCTAACGACTCCTCATGACTCCCTATGACTTCTGGGGTAAAAAATAGTCAGGACTGTGAGAATAAAATATTAGAAATTCCTCAGAGATCAACACCTAGGCTGTTTCACTAAATCTCTATTTGGGGATATAACCATATTGTAAGTTAGTTGAGCTTCTATAGAAATAATTAAAATTGTTCATTTATAGCTCCTACCATTCTACTCAAATATAGATGTTGTGTCTTAGGTCATCATTCCATTATTTATTTCTCTTATATATGTTTAGACTAGGTTATGAGAAGTTATTTAGTATAACTTTCATCATGTACCTTTTGTAAAGCTTGTTTTGACTGAAGGGGTTATTTAATTTTTTTTATTGAGGCTATTCTAAATGTCTTTAGCAATTACTAAATTATTAGGTAGTAATGTTTCTCCTATCTAGGGTAGAGTTAGGTAGGTGCCAAAATGATCTGTGGTTTAGGTTCTCCAGTAATGCAATGTGTATTATTTATATGGATGGTTATTATTTGATCATACTATTACCTAGTTAATTAATTATCACCCTTTTAACTTCAAATGATTATTAAAAGTAATATGAGATGAGTAGTTACAATAGAATATTTAGGAATCATAAAGGATCGGTATGATTTTGAGGTATGTCTTCACTTATGTGATTTGAAATATATATTAATTTCCATTAATTTATGTATTACTTTATTTCTATTTGGTCCTTGAGGATATACTTAGATATCCATAGATGTTCCAATCATTGATGATAAGAATATCTGTGATCCTTGTATAGTTTGGTTTTGACAATGATATTTGTGATACTTTTGTGGTTAGATTAATGATGTTTGGGATCCTTTTATGGTCTAATTAATGATAATGATATTGGAGATCCTTCTGTAGTCCATTCATTGATGAACATATTTAAGCATAAAGTGCTAATAGGTCATCCTTGTGTAAATCATCTATGATGAGTTGACTTGTTAATGATGCCTTAGTAAGTGAATGGTTAATTGATATGAATTTAGTTATCTTGCACTACCTTCCTGATTTGAATATAAGGTGAATTTTGTAGGTGTTGTCACTAATAGAAGGTAAATGAGCTAGGTGTATAAAATTGGTTAGTTCCTATAACATGACAAGAGGAGATATTAATGATGGTTGTACCTGATAAGTTGAATCTTAACTATACAATTGACAATTATGTAACTTATTTTTTCAGTGTCTGGAATAATCTTATGATGGTAAAGGAATTGATTTCCTAAAGTAGACTAACTAGTTGTGCAAAAACACTAGAGGAAATGAGTGAAAATAATGGATTAAGTTTTAATGATGTGATTAGAGTGATAGTAGGATAATGATCACGAGCTTACTAAGGAGACTGGGTTACTAGAAAGACCTTATAGTTGGCTCATTATTACTTGATGTTACATAAATACTTAGCAAATGGGAATAATTATTAACTAATAGTATTCATTAAATATGGTGTAGTTAAGTTGATAAGGTTGGTGAAATAAGTTAGCTTGATTTTGGTAGATGGTTTATAGTATTGGGTCAATCGAGGGAGTAGATTCATTAGAAGTGTGCTGACATATCCATATCCCTCTCATTGATGCATGATAATAGTTGGTTGATATTGCCCCTTAAGTGGATGAGGTATGTTTGGGGCCTAATACAAATCCAAGTTGTGGTGGAGAATTTATGTGTTAATGAAAACTCATAGTAGTGTGTTGGTTGTGTTGTGTTAGTTATAACATTGTTTAGTGTATACGTACATCACTAAAATTTTTCCTAGTATGAAATTAACAGCCTCAAAGTTGTATGGATTTGTTTAAAAAATCTAAATTTTGGTGGATTAGCATTAGTGGTGGATTATAGTTTGTTGATTGGTAGATTTAAGTGGTTTATGTGTTAGAGACGAACTCAGTAACTCATAGAAACTTCTGATGTATAAAACAAATTCCTATAATTCTATTTAGAGTGATTGTCATTAAAGAGTTTGTTCATAAGTTTAAATTCATGAAAGTATGTTGTGAAATAACCTGAACAGGGAACAATTACCAATTTATTGCCTTGAGACACTAAAGACAAAAATTCACAACTATAGTGGTAAAAATGTTGTTGAGGTGATACATAGTTTCATCTCCCTTGAGTTATGAATCGTATTCCTTGAGTTATAGTGGCCATGCTTTTTATGTAGAGCTAGAAGTCTATGGTGAGTAGGCTTGTTGGGTATCTGGTTCGCATTATTTTGGGATGTGTTTTTGTATGTTTTATCAAATGGTAATATAAGTGTATGGAAGATTGCATTAATTTCATAACCATTTTGTATAATTCCTTCTAAAAACTCTCCTATAAACTAATGATCATTTGGGGAAAAACGTTGGGTAAATTGGCATTTAATGTAATGATTCATTCCATTTTTAGTGAAAATATCTATACTAAGATCATAGTACCTCTTACTCCCTAAGTTATAGGACCAATTCTTTAGTATGGTCATGCATTGGACATGTACTAAGGTCATACAACACCCATTGCATAAATTTATGTTGAAATAATTCCTATCGATTGACTTTTGAGATATGTTAAAACTGGAGTCAACTTCAAATGAGCATATCTCCTAGAATATAAATATTTATAAGTAAAATTGCAACTAAATGCAAGCTCTTTGTTTTTTCTTTCCAACACATCCAAACCGTTCATTAATTTGTCCATGGAGTAAAATGTCATGGTCATTTTACTAAAAATTGTTTGAGATAAGAAGTTAATAGCCATAATTGTTAGTCGATTATGTGGTGGTAGAATGGTTTTGTTGACTAAATATTATAAGAAAAGTTGTATCATATCTTAAAACTCGGAGGTTGGTTTTAAAATGGGCATCATTATTATTTGGTTTGGGTTAAGGATTCTAACTCGTAAAGTGTTTCCTTACATTCGATTTCGATGGTGAATGAATTTTCTAGGGTCCTTTCTGATGACCTTCATGGTGTTTTTTTCGTGGGGATGTTGGTTTAGGGTTGTTCTTGTTTCAGACATTTGTCAAAATTTCTTTTCCTTCTTTATAGAAAGGTTTTGGTAGAGTTAAAGAATCTTAAGGAGAAATTAAGGGATCTCTTTATTGAAAGTTTCATCAGTCATAATGTTCCTTTGTGGTATGTTTTCACTCCTGCATGGATTAGGGGAATGGTTTTCCCTGGGAATAAATAGGTTGTCGGTTGGTAGATAAGGAATTTGAGGGTGTCTTTCTTATGGAATGGATCATATAGGTATATTCTATTTTATATTGGGTAATTTGCTAGTAGTGCATGGTGGTTGATGGACGCTAAGTGTGAATTCTAGAAGATTAATTTTTTGTAATGGGAGTATAATAGCTCGGGGATAGCAATGCAGGAATTGTAGGGGTAATTTTGTAGTTTGGGGATTCTAGTCATATGATAGGTTAGATCATGGAGATTTCATGTATCTTTGTCTTGTATTGCATTTTATTATAGGCATGAAATTTATTATTAAATTCGTGATTTTGAATTTGGGTTTTGGCACAACTGAGGGATTTGACATGCTTACTCAATTGATTGATTTTCCATGGAATATGATGCATTATTCATTCTTTGTTTATGTTTATGAACATTGAGGGATGCATGGGAATGTGAAATATATTTTGGGGGTAATGTGGATTTCCCAATTACTTGGTTCTGGTCTTGGCAAGTTTATTCCCTCAAAACTATTTGTGAAATTGCCATCAAATGTAATATTGTTATATGATTTGACTATTATTGAATCTTTGCATTGCATACTTGTCTAAAGGAACAGGAATTGGTTTTGGTTGGATTCAAATGATTTTTAAAGACCTTGGTGGCCATTTTTTAATTTTAAAATGGTTTTGGTTTAATTAAAAACCTTATAGTCAATTTTGTCTCATAATTTTTGTGTGTCTATGCTGGGCTCTTGGTAGCATTTAGTTGAATTAGCTTTTGGGCATAGGAGAACCAAACGTCCTTAGTTTACATCCTTAGTGATACCTTTTAGAGCAGAGTATTGTGTTTATAGGTATAATGGGGAAAAGGTTGATGGTTAATCAAACTTTTCTTTTTGGGGTTAACCTTAAGGAAAGGTCGGGTTGCATATTTTGGTGATACTCTTTTCTTTCAGTTAAGAGGGTACTCTAATAGTGCACTTAATCAATTTAAAGTCACCAACTCACCACCCAAGTCACCAAACTAAACTACATTCAAAATAAAAATTCACATTTCAAGTACCTAAACTTCAACATTTTCAAGTCACTAAGTCACCTCCCAAGTCACCTAACTAAACCACATTCAAAACAAAAATTAACATTTCAAGTACATATACTTAATCAATTTGAAGTCACTAAGTCACCTCCCAAATCACCTAACTAAACTACATTCAAAATAAAAATTCACATTTTAAGTATCCACACTTGATCAAATTTAAGTCACTAAGTAATCTCCCACGTCATCAAAATAAGCTACATTCAAAACAAAAATTCACATTTCAAGTACCTAAACTTCAACATTTTTAAGTCACTAAGTCACCTCCCAATAAAAAAAAACTAAACTACATTCAAAAGGATAAACTCACCTTTCAAGTACCTACACTTAATCAATTTCAAGTGAGTAAGTCACCTCACAAGTTACCAAACTAAACTATATTCAAAACAAACATTCACATTTCAAGTACCTACACTTAATCAATTTTAAGTGACTAAGTCACCTCCCAAGTTATCAAACTAAACTATATTCAAAAAAAATAATTTACCTTTCAAGTACCTACACTTAATCAATTCCAATTGACTAAGTCACCTCACAAGTTGCCAAAGTAAACTACATTCAAAACAAAAATTGACATTCCAACTACCTACACTTAATCAATTTCAAGTGACTAAGTCACCTCACAAGTTACCAAACTAAACTACATTCAAAATAAAAATTTACATTTCAAGTATCTAAAATTAATCAGTTTCAATTCACTAAGTCACCTCACAAACTACCAAGCATAGAAAAATTCAAAATAAAAAAGTTCACATTTCAAGTACCTACACTTCAACAAAATTCAAAATAAAAGTTCACCTTGATGTAACTACACTTAATCACTTTCAAGTAACATATTCATTCATAGTATAAGTCAAATAATTGAAGAAGTGTAATAAAGAAAATAAGCAGAGGCATCGCATGTCCCTCTCACACCATATAATCATCACTAAATTCCTATGGCTTTCAAAGCCTTCTACAGTGAACAATCTCATACTAAACTACATTTAAAGACTTCATTATACAAAAAAAGAGCGACATCAACTTACATTTGCTTGGCCTAAATTAAAAAGAAAGACATAAGCAGTCACTAGAAAAATAGCAAAGAAATCCTTTTCCCGAATTCGAATTCTGTCAAACAGTAACATCAAATTCCAAGCAATCCATTAGGCACCTAGAAGAAAAAAATCTTGACAATTAGTGAAAATAAGAAAATCATGACCACTAGCTACAATCAATTTCCATATTTCCAATTGTAATGCCTCAATTCTGGGACCCGAAATGCCACATGGTGCGCATGACCCCAAATGACAACAAGCTAAACCATGACTTATATTTGTACCTGTATACTACATAATATATTGTATAATTTGGAAACATGAACTAAAAGGCCATAAGGTTCAAAACTGTAAGATAAAATATGATAAATAATAATATATGGATGGGGTATAAAATACCCAAAATAATTAAAATAAACTATCTTCAACGTGATAGTCTTGAGAGCCTCTAACTGACTGAACTGTCTGAATAAGGAGTTGATGGGACATGTCCCTAAATAAATCCAACTACTAAAATAAATTAACTAATGATATAATAAATAATGGTTATGTAAGACCCCACAAATTTCTCTCGTGGTCTGATCCTTACAACGTGACAAGCGAAGTGTAATTTCGACCCTAAAGGGATTAAGAAGTCACTTACCAAGTGGTTGGTGTTTAAAACATACTGAATTTTCTTAGATTTGACTTTTTATCATTTAGAGAATTGAATTAGCTTACCAATGATACCAATTTCGTTCAAATTCAATAACGAGGTGAGAAGTTATGGCTATTTTGCTAAAAGTTGTCAGAGCCGCATAGGTGCGATAGACGATCCGACGGACCGTCGAGTCTGTGATGGACCATCGCAACCAATGTAGTAAATCCATTTTTAACCCAAGTGTGATGGCTAAAATGACGAACCACCAAGGTTGCGATGGACCGCCGCTGGGATTGTCGTGCTCAGGCAGTGTGGCCTTCTCCTGGCCAACGGGCGATGGACGATCTGGCGAACTGCCAGACTTGAGACAGAGCGTTGCTTTAGCTGTTTCATTGAGGTAGTGTGATCATTTTCTATCCAACATTCAGCAGACGACCCGACAAACCTTCAAGCTTGCGACGGACCATCGCTTCGATTGCTACAGGCCCTATTTAATATTTTAAACTTATTTTAAGAAGGGGATTTTTGGTCTTTCTACTATTTTATCAACTAGATATATTCCATGTGAATCAAAGGGCTTCATTCATCACTCAAAATACAAGAGAGCTAGGGTTTCTCCATCAAGATCAAATTTAAAACCCTTCTCTAAGAAATCCAATAGCTCACCTTAAATTCAACAAATTGAGCTGAGATTTGAGTTCTCCAAGTTCAAGGCTTGAAAGAACCCTCTCTCAAGAGTAATAAGAAGAGTTTAGAGAAAACTTGTTCATCCAATTTCATAATAAAAGGTATACGGGGTTTTGAACAAGGGTAATCCTTTCACCCTTGTGCCCAAAGGCTTATTTAAACTATCATTCTCTGTAATTTATGAGATTTTACATGAAATGGAATTGGGGGTTTCACCCATTATTATTGGTTGTAAGTTTTTGTAAGTTTTTGATAGTTTTCTTCAATTGAGAGTATAATGGCATAATTTTTACATGCCTTCTTTAGAAAATATAGCTGGGTCTTTACCCCATGATTTTAATCCTTGAGAAGTTAATAGTTGAAATGTTTGAGATATTAAAGTATATGAGTATGTTGAGATTTTGAGACAAATTGCTTAAAATTTCCGTATTTCTACATGAGTTATGAATCTATATGCTATATATTATGCTTTCGATGAGTTGTAACCTGAGAAGAAATTATGGGTTATTGAGCCCTACTTGAGATTTGCAATTTTATGAACTCTTATGCTATAAGCACCCATGATTTGAGTATTTTGAGATTGTTGAGAAATGTTTTGACCTAATGGTAATTCAGTTTTGAAATCCACTCTACTATATGAGATTACAAATTTGATTATTGGGTTCTTATTGAACCATGAGATTATTCTAAAGTGGATTTTCATGAGATGTGGGAGATAAACTAAAGGGAGTAGTATTTAGCACCGAGCGGGTAAGTTATTATGGTTTCTTACCCAAAAATATGTTCCACCGTAGGTTAGGCCTGAGGTCGAGTTTATGATTATCATTGGGCCTAAGGCCGAGTTGATATTGGGCCAGAGACTGATTTTGTTTAGTGATCACTGGACCTAGGTTATACTCCTTGGCAAGAGTATGACACCTTCCCCCAACGCGAGGTCCTTTCTTTTGGAGGACAAAACGTTGTACTCCATGTAGCTCGCATGGTTTATGTCAGTTAAGAGAAACTCCCTAAACTAAAGTATTTTCCATTGAGATAAGATATTTTCTTTTAAAACAAAATACTTTCCCTTGATATGATTATTTTTACCTAAATCTTGAAATGATATATTTTCCTAACGTGAATGAAATGCCTTCAAGTATGTTTCAAAGTTATATGATTCCGAATTTCAAGTACTTGAGTTCAAAAGAGTTATGAGTTCTTTAGTATTAAAGAAGTTTTACTCTCCATGAGACATACGAATGAGTTGAAAGTATTGATTAAAGTTCCCTTTAGCCTATGGGTAATGAGAATAAGAGAAGATTTCTGACTTCAAAGTTAACCTATGATGACTCACGAGATTTGTGTTACATGCTCCATTTTACATGATTCATGAGCTTTATATTTAATATGTATTCAATCCATGTGAGTCATCACTTATTGAATGCATGATTTGATTGAAGAGTATTAATGTTGTTTTATATAAATGCATGCACCCTACATACTCAGTACATTCCCAAGTGCTGATCCATATATACGTCTATGTGCTACATTGTCTTATAATGTAGGTTCAGGAGCTCAGTTGTACTCTCATTAGTGACTTCTGAGTACCTCTGTCTACATTCCAAACAGTGGTGATTCATCATGGTTTGAGGACCTATGTTTAGACATTTTATCTTTTGAGAGACTATGTTATTACTTTCAGTTCATTTTGAGTCAGTTGGGGACACAATGGCTCTCTAGTTCATGGATTTGTAGAGGCTTAGTCAGACTAGTTTTCAGATTGTGATTGCGTTGAGAATTATAGTATTGTGGGCATTTGGACCGAGTATTTTCTCCGTATTTCACTTCATATAATATGACTATGCTAGTGTTTGAATTATTTCATCTTGAAATGAGTATTATTGGTAGAAGTAGCCTCAAAGGGTTAGCTTGGGGCTACTTGTATCCTTAAGCACTGTGTGATGTCTCGGGACGTGATTTTGGGTTGTTACAGGTCATGTCCTCGAAGGACGAGGACTCATTACTAACTTTGACAGCTGAGAATGGAATGCTACTAAGGATCTAGAGCTCACGCTTCTTAACCTTTGGTATAAAACACCATAGCACAAATACGTCAGTACTTTGAAGATACTGGTATGCCTGTGAGGTAGGCTGAATGCAAAAGGGTTTACATGCTTGAAATATTCTAACTTACTGGATAACATGAACATGAGAATACATGCATGAATACATAGTAACTATATCTAAGATCGTGATAACATGAATTTACTGATAATTAATATAATTGATAGCTAAATTTTGATGACTGATATAACTGATGACATGAGTGATTGTATCTGACAGTTCAGAATCTGATGGAATTAGATGAGTTCCATACTGTATCTGAGTTAACTGTAGCTGACAGTAATACAATCTAAAGAACTATCTGAGGTCTTTTACTGATACTAATGCTGAAACTGTGGGAAGCAGTTATCTAACTGAAGTGCCCCTAGTACTCTATTATGGATGTGTTAGGGTCCAATTTATAACCCCAATTAGAAGGGTTTCAATGCCACGCCACTGTTAAGGACAATCTGTGAGTAACCCTCATATAATAGGTAACACTAGTGAGAATGGTAGGAACCCTCATATAACAGGTTAAGCCTACTCATCTACCCTTCTATAGCAAGCTATGATGTCTCAACCTATGCCGGCTACATAGTTTTGGAACGTAAGGATTGCTTATAAGAATCACACCCTCATACAATAGGTGAGTTCCCATGCTTGGGTTCACTCGGTGCTAACTTCTACTCCCATCTGAATAGACACTGAACATGGATTACTGAAATGACCAGTAATGAATTAACTGATTTCGGTGACTGACGGAATAGTACTGAGATTACTAAATTATTGAGATTTCCTGAGTCACATAACTGACTTAGTTCTACGGATCATGGCTTGATTGAGGCTATCAGGAAAACATGACACAAAATCTAGGCACACAACTATATTTTTTGGGTACAAGTAACCCCAGGACTCGATGGAAGGAAACTAACAAGGCATGACATTCTTGAATACATGACAAATATCAACAATCCATAATACTATAATTGGAGATATTTCAATGGCATTTGATTAAAATATCTTGGTACGTGAATACGATAGCATGTATACATAGCATAATTTCATTGGGCTAAGTCATAAGGAATCCAACAAACTATTTCAATTCATAAGAATAACGTGGAGGTCATTTTGGATAACAATTTAGCTATAATGCATAATTTCTATCCTCCTAGGCATTTTATCAAACACCTTTCATGCCCCTTAGGGCATAGGCCTAATCATCAAATTGACAAATTATAAATAACTCAATTTATGGATTTCATTCACTTTCTAATGTAGTTTCATGAAAAACACATAAATATTCCAACGTGGGAATTATATAACAAGATAAACATGGTTACAATCAACCCACAACATAAATATCACGATTCGTTATTTCAAAGAGGGTTCTTGAGATTTATGGATGAAAGTAATCCATAAATCAACACAACACATACCTTAGTACTTGATTAGCAAAGATTGACAGAGAGACTTTCTTGAAATTGAATCCCCAATTGAAACTCTAGCTTGTTCTTGAGAGAAAATTGAGAGAACCTAGTATATTTTGTGTTTCGAATAGCTAAATCTCGTGTTAAAGGGCATAAATAGAGGTGGGAAATTAACCCTTTTAACCCTAGACGCGACTTTTAATTTCAATAAAAAATTCCCAAACTGGACCCCTGGCGTGATGCGGGGCTATCGTGTCGTGTCACAGGAATTTGATAACTGGGTAATTGGGGGATAGCGCTATGCAGAGCCATCGTGTTGCCGCATCGTTTGAAACCTTGAAGTTTGGCATGATGCATCACTATTGTGCACCCCTACTGGTATTTGACAAAAGTCATTTTCTCTTATGGTGCGGTGCGCCACTGACTAATATTGCATTTTTTATGACGGGAACTTAAAATGATCATAAATTCTTACCCAGTTATTAAATTTAGGCCAATTTTATATCAACGAAAAGCTTATTGAATTTTCCACTTAACTAAAAGTGAAAATCTTGAAAAAAAAATCCTCATGGAATAAAACTTATTCAATTTAGAAGTTAATACTAGATATTCTTGAGACAAAATTTGTTAGGAAACTTTGGGGTATTACAATATCTCCCCCTTGGGAATATTTTTCCTCGAATGAGACTGAATGAGAGGGGAGAAACGTTAATACGAAGTACATACTAAACATGAAAACTTCCACATGACTACATAACTTACATTTCAAAGATTTATACTGAGCATGCATATCTGATGCATGATTTTATGACTAAACTGATACATGAATGCATGACTGAGAGTATGAATAAGCTGATCACACATATCTGATGCGTAAATACATGACATTACTGATTATATGACTACGATTTCTAATAACTAAGTCTTCTAACAAGAAGAATTCATGTCTGATGCATCAACACATGACTAATCTGATGCATGAACATATAACTGAATGTGCAATGGTACTTAGTTCCAAGTTTAAAAATGGAATTTTGAACATGAGACTGATGCCAATTCATAATTGAAATCTAGACATGAAGACTAAAAAGCTTAAGAAGAATTGTTACCTTGAGCCAAATTTGAGTTAGTGGAGAAGAGATGAGGATACTTGCTACGCATGTCTGCTTTTGCTTCCCAAGTAACTCCTTCAACGGACTGGTTACTCCAAAGAACTTTAACTAGAGAGACTTCTTTGTTCCTCATTATAAAAGTATATAATCTAGGATTTTGACTGGAATCTCTTCATAAGAGAGGTTATTCTGAACATCGATGCTCTGAATAGGGACTATAACTGTTGAGTCACCTATATACTTCTTGAGAAAGGAGGTATGGAAGACTGGATGGACTGAGGCTAAATCTGAAGCCAACTCAAGTTCATAAGGTACTTTGTCAAATAAACTAAGAATTTTGAAGGGGCTGACATATCGGGGACTGAGCTTTCCCTTCTTGCCGAACCTCTTCACTTCCCTCATAGGAGACATCTTTAGATAGACATAGTCTTAAATCTTGAACTTGTGATCCATTCTACGAACATCTGTATAAGACTTCTGTCGACTCTGAGTAGCCCAAAGTATTTCTCTGACCAACTGGACTTTTTCTAAGGCATCGAATACTAAGTCAGGCCCTATAACTGAGGCCTGACTAACTTTGAACCAACCGATTGGAGATCTGTACCTCCTACCATAGAGAGCTTTGAATAGAGTCATCTTAATACTGGAATGATAGCTATTGTTTTATGTAAACTCAATCAAAGGAAAGTGGTCATCCCAATCCACTTGAAATCAAGTGCACATGCCCTTAACATATCTTTCAAGGTCTGAATGGTCTTTTTAGCTTGACTATCTGTCTTAGGATAAAAGGATGTACTGAGATAAACTTGGGTACCAAGCCCCTTTTGGAATTATTTCCAGAAGTGAGAGGTAAACTAGGTACCTCTGTCTAAAATAAAGATAATGGAACACCGTATAATCTGACCAACTCTCTGATGTAGAGTTTGGCATAATCCTCTACTGAATAGGAGGTATGAACTGGAAGAAAATGAGCTGATTCGGACATTCTATCTACAATGACCAAAACTAAATCATACTGATGATGAGTACGAGCAAAACCCATCACAAAGTCCATGTTCACTTCTTCCTACTACAAAGTAGGAATATTGAACTCCTACATGGACCCACTAGGCTTTTGATGCTCTATCTTAACCTGATGACATGTAGAATACTTAGCCACAAACTCTGTAACATCTCTCTTTATCCCACTCCACTAATAGATATCCCACAAGTCACGGTACATCTTTGTGTCCCTTGGATGAATAGAGTAGCGCGCACCATACATTTTTTCAAGAATTCTCTACCTTAATTCATCTATATCTGGAACACAAAGACAACCCTGATAACATAATACAAAATCTCCCCCTTGGGAGAAAACCTCTACTTTCTGATCCTTGACTGACTCTTTTAACTTGACTAAACTGGGGTCTTTATCTCTCTTTTCTTTTACCTCAGAAACTAAAGATAATTTTGAACTACTCAGAACCCATATATCACCCTCCTCTGTATTGACTAAGTGGAAACCTAGTATAGCAAGATAATGGACTTCCTGAGCTAGCTTCTTCTTACTATCCTCGACATGAGTAACACTACCCATAGATAACCAAGAGCTCTAACCACCTTCTCTGACAAAGATTGAGATCTTTTTGAGAAAATACATACTAAAGGCTCTTATGATCTGTGAATAGATCTACATGAACTCCATATAGATAATGTCTCCTGATCTTTAAGGAAAATACTACGACTTCTAACTCAATATCATAAGTAGGATAATTCTTCTCATGGGTTTTAAGCTATCTGGAGTATTAGGCTATTACCTTACCATACTACATGAGGACACAACCCAATACATCACAATACACTGCGAACACATCTGTACTATCTGGAAGAGCTAAGACTGGAGCTGAGGTGATTCGAGTCTTCAACTCTTGCAAATTTTTCTTGCAAGGGTCTGACCAATGAAACTTGAATTTTTTCTGAGTTAATATGGACATAGGAGATGTAAAATAAGAAAATCCTTCAACAAACCATCTGTAATAGCCAGCCAAACCCAAGAAACTCTTAATGTCTAATGGAGAGATAGGGTGAGGCCAATTTCTTACAGTTTTAGTCTTTTGATGATCTATTTTAATACCATCACCAGAAATGATATGACCAAGGGATGCTACTGACCTTATCCAAAACTCGTACTTCCTGAATTTTGTGAACAAATAATGATATCTGAGAGTTTGAAGTACGATTCTGAGATGGTCTGCATGATCACGATTACTATGGGAATAGACAAGAATATCATCTTTAAATACTATGATGAACAGGTTCAAGTACTGCTTAAAAACACGGTTCGTCAAGACCATGAAAGCTGCTGGGGCATTGGTAAGACCAAAGGATATAATGAAAAACTCAAAGTGACCACACCAAGTACGAAAGTCTATCTTTGAATTGTCTCACTCTTTGAGTCTGCACTGATGATAGTTGGATCTAAGGTCAATTTTTGAGAAATAACTGGCACACTAAAGTTGGTCAAACAAGTCATCGATTGTGGGAAGAGGATATTTGTTCTTAACTGTGACTTTATTGATCCTATGGTAATATATGCACATTCTGAGAGAACTATCCTTTTTTCATAGCAATAAGATTGGTGCACCCCACGGGGACATACTGGGACTGATGAATCCCTTATCTAAGAGATCTTTTAACTACACTTTGAGTTATTTTAGTTTTGCTGGTGCCATTCTTTATGGAGGAATAGATATAGGCTGAGTATCTAGAAGAATATCAATGTCGAAGTCTATTTCCCTTTCGGGAGGAATCCTTGGAAGATCTTCGAGAAAGACATCTGAATATTCATTCAGGACTGGGAAAGAATCAAGACTTGGAGTTTCAAAACTAGTGTCCTTAACTCAAACAAGATGATAGACACGTCCTTTAGATATTATTTTTCGTGCCCAAAGGTAGGAAACAAAATGACCTTTGAAAGCTGAAGTACTACCCTTCCACTCTAGGATGGGTTCATACGGAAACTAAAAATAGACTATTCAATTCCTGCAGTCGACTATGGCACAGCAGGAATGAAGCCAATCTATACCGAGAATGACATCAAAATCAGTCATCTCTAATTAGACTAAGTCTACTAAAGTGACTTTCTAAAATATCATACCCGGGCAGTTCCTATATACCCACTGGGCTATGATGGTTTTACCTACTGGGGTAGAAATTGAAAAGGGCTCTGCTAAAATTTTAGGCCTGGTTCCAAAATCAACTCCTATATAGGGAGTAATAAAAGACAAAGAAGCTTCTGGATATAGCAAAGAGTAAACATGCACATAAAAGATCTGTAACATGCCAGTAACTACATTAGGAGAATTTTCCTAATCTTGCTGAGACTGGAGAGCATAAAGTCTTCTTAGGCGCTGTCCACTAGTAGCATTGGAGGTGGCACCATACTGGTTTGGTCTACTGGACTGAGTTGAGGAACAATTTTGTTAACCCTGAGGACAGTATATGACTCTGTGGCCTGGCTTTCTACACCCCGAAACAAATACTACTACCAACTCTTCAAATACCCTGATGGTGCTTTCCACTAGTCTTGAAAAGAGGATAGATGCGGTCACTGCTAACACTGTCCTGAGACTTAGAGCCTGGTACTCTATCTTTATTACCTCTCTAAACTTAGGAGCTGGATCGTTAGCCAAAGAAGGAGCTAGAACTAATGACTTAGGACGAAATTGAGAACGATTTTCTCTTTTTGATTTAGGCTGAGAAAATTTGAAGCTACCTATCTTTGCTCCCTTATTCTGCTTCTCCCTCATCTTAA
Organism: Capsicum baccatum var. pendulum; assembly: GCA_030864225.1. Classification (NCBI taxonomy): domain Eukaryota; kingdom Viridiplantae; phylum Streptophyta; class Magnoliopsida; order Solanales; family Solanaceae; genus Capsicum; species Capsicum baccatum. The sequence continues at coordinate 120,940,228 of CM061559.1, read as the reverse complement.
TCTTTTATTCTCTATCGACTGAGCATGAGTCATAACCCTGGATAAAGTCATATCACTATTCAACATCGCAGACCTACACTCATTTAACATACTATTATTCAACTTGAAACAAACTTACTCATCTTAGCCCTGCTATCTGCAACCACATGAGGGGCATATCTGGCTAATTGAGTAAACTTAAGAGAATACTCTTTCACTGTCATATTGCCCTACTTGAGTTTGATAAATTGTAATACCTCAGCCTCTCTCAGCTTTAAGGGAAAGAATCTATCTAATAATATAGTGGAAAACTCCTCCCACTCAATAGGCCTTGCATCATCTTTCCTTTTGACTTCCATTGTTTAAACCAAATGTGATCAACACCCTACAACTGATATGTAGCTAGCTCTGCACTCTCACTAGGAGTAACCCCCATGATGTTTATAATCTTTTGAACGTGATCGATAAATTCTTAAGGGTCATCATCTGACTTAGACCCAAGAAATGATGGAGGATTCATTCAGGTGAAGTCCCAAATCCTGGCTACAACTAAATTGGCCACTGGGTTGGCCGAAATAATAGCTGGTCATTCATTCTGAGCAGTACCTAACCAAGTAAGAGTAGTGAATGCATCTTTAAACTTTGTATAAGAAACATGTTCGCCCAAAGGTTCTTCAAGCCGAGGGGCTGACTGATTCTTTTTTCTTCATTTAGGAGGCATATTCTATAAAAAAAAGGGAGAAATAGATTAGACTAAGAGATTCACTTAAGATTATGCTCACTGGTATGACATAAATACTGAAAGAAGGGAAACTGTTATTTAAACATTTTATAGCCTCCTGTACATAAATGTGGAGTGCAACACACCTATGTATGAATCTACTATATGCAGCTCTTAGATTTCCTAGGACACTATTGAAACTTAGGCTCTGATAGCAAGTTTGTAATGCCCCAAATCTTATTCCCAGAACACCACACGGTGCTCATGACCCCAAAGGACCATAAGCTAAACCATGACTGATATTTCTACCCTTATACTCCATAATATATGTATAATGTGAAAATATGAACTGAAAGGCCATAAGGTTCAAAACTATAACATAAAACCTGATAAATTATAATATATGGATAGAGTTTGAAATACCTAAAACAACTGGAATAAACTGGCTGAAATATGATAGTCTAGAAAGCCTCTAACTGGCTGAAATGTTGATACGCCCAAATTACACCTCTTTTATGAGAGAGTAATCAGTCGTTGTCAAATATATAACCCAACTAGGTTAGGGTCAAATCCCACAGGGAATATTGTGCTAATTAAGTTGTATGCAGATTAGTTGACTTTTAATCATTCGCTTCCATAAAATAAATAGGGGGAATTTGATTCAGTTCACAAATTAATGGTTTCAGTTTAACAAGATGAAATAAGTGTAGTAGTATTCAAATTCAGAGAAAGAGCAAGCTAGAGTTATGTCCACCTTGTAGTTTTCAATACTTTCCAACTCTAGGCTTTACGAATTCATAAAAGCATCATGCTTACTGAGAAACGTATTGTATTTGATAACATAATCCTAGTATTTCTCAACCATCAAGGACTAATTCACTTTACTCCTCTCTAATCAAAAGTTGTTACCAAAAACAATACAAAATCTCCAAGTAGTTATTCCTTCTAAGGCATTAACATATGAAATAGGGGTTGGTAATCCTATTTTCTTGTCACTACTATTCTTTCCGAACAACAACCTTTCTTTTGAACAAGTTGCATTTTAAGTCATATCCTCTATGTTTGCAACCACTAGAATTTAAGATAAACGAAGAGAGTATGATGTAAACAAATCAATGCATAATGAATTCAAAACCCAAAGTAATAGATTGTATGCTACAAGGCTTCCATAACCCTAACTAATAAACTTATCTGCTTATGAATAAAATAAAAATCATAATAAAAATATTCATCATACCAAAAACTAGAAGATGATTTTGGTGTGTGAATACTGAGAGCAAGAGCAAAAAAAAAACTTTTCTCTCTCTCTCAAGCTAAGCCGCCCTTCTCTGCTCTCTCCAAGAAAATACAGAATGATTGAATAATATAAAAATTCAGCCATAAGGCTTTTAATAACATCCTTCCATAATAAATTTCTACTGAGCCCTCAACTATTTAAAAATATTGAGTTTGCCTGGGAAAAGTTCCCATATTTCACATTCAGTCCAAAAGCTGCTTTCCTTTTCTGTAAAGTTTCCTCTGCTATCCACAGGTCCCTAAAGTGCCGTGATCTTCCTCATTAGTACCTCTCTTACTCTCTCTTGTGTCATATTCCATCCACATTCCATAGTCCCATAATGTCTTCATCTACCTTATTAATACCTGAAATCATGCTAATCACATCGGTTAGCTCAATTACATAGAAGCAGAGTAAAAACATAAGAAATTAGGCACTTTGTTCTCTAAAAATAGCTAAAATATGGGTAAATTATGGTGCTTAGACATATAAATACACCCAAGATCAAATGTCTGACTAAGGAGTTGATGGGATATGTCCCCAACTAACTCCAAATACTGAAATAAATTAAATAATGGGATAATAAAGTAATGGTCATGTACTCGAAGGATGAGGACTCACTGCTAATTCTGACTACTAAGACTGGAATGCTACTGAGGATCTGGAACTCGTGCTTCTGAATCTGTGGTATAAAACACAATAGCGCAAATCTGTCAGTACTTTGAATGTACTGGTATATATGTGAAGAAGGCTGAATGCAAAAGGGTTTACATGCATGAACTATACTAACTAACTGGATAACATGAATGTGAGAATACATGCATGAATATGTAGTAATTGTATCTGAGATTGTGATAACATGAATTTACTGATAACTAATATTATTGACAACTAAATTTTGATGACTGATATAGCTAATCACATAAGTGATTGTACCTGACAGTCCTGAATCTGATGGAACTAGCTGAATTCCGCACTGTATCTGAGTTGACTGTGTCTGACAGTCTTATAATTGGAAGAACTATCTGAGGTGTTTTACTAATACTGATACTAAATCTATAGGAAGTAGTTATCTAACCGATAAACCCCTAATATGCCATTATGGCTGTGTTGGGGTCCAATCTGTAACCCCAATTGGAAGGGTGTCAATACCGCTCACTGGTAAGGACAATCTGTGAATAACCCTCATATAACAGGTAACTCTAGTGAGAACGGCAGGAACCCTCATATAACAGGTTAAGCCACCTCATCTACCCTCATATAGCAGGTTATGATGTCTCAACCTATGCTATCTACATAGTACTGAAATACAAGGATTGCTTCTAAGAATTACACCCTCATACAATAGGTGAGTTCCCATCCTTGGGTTCACTAGGTGCTAACTCCTACTCCCATCTGAATAGACATTGAACATGGATTATTGAACTAAACTGTACTGAATTAACTGAATTCCATTGACTGACGAAATAGCATTGAGATTACTGAATTACTGAGATTTCCTGAGTCACATGACTGACTGAGTTCTATAGATCATGGCTTGACTAAGGATATCATGAAAACATGACACTAAAGCTAGGCACACCGCTATATTTTTTGGGTATAAGTACCCCCAGGACTCGATTGAAGGAATCTGATAAGGCATGATATTTTTGAATACATGACCAACATCAACAATCCATAATACCATAATTGAAGATATGTCAAGGGAATTTGATTATCATAGCTTGGTACGTGAATAAGATCGCATGTATACATAGTATAATTTCATAGGGCTAACTCATGAGTAATACAACAAATAATTTCAATGCATAAGAATAACATGGAAGTCATTTTGGATCACAATTTAGCTATAATGCATAATTTCTATCCTCCTAGGCATTTTATCAAACACCTTGCATGCATCTTTAGGGCATAGGCTTAATCATCAAATTGACACATTATAAATAACTCAATTTATGGATTTTATTCACTTGCTAATGTAGTTTTATGAAAAACACATAAATATTCAAATGTGGGAATCATATAACAAAATAAACATGGTTAAAATAAACCCACAACATAAATATCATGATTCATAATTTAAAATAGAGTTCTTGAGCTTTATGGATGACATGAATCCATAAATCAACATAACACATACCTTAGTACTTGATTTAGCAAAGATTGATGGAGAGACTTTCTTGAAATTAAATCCCCAATTGAAACCCTAGCTTGTTCTTGAGAGAAAATTGAGACAAACTAGTATATTTTGGGTTTTAAATAGCTGAATCTCATGTTAAAGGGCTTAAATAGGGGTGGAAAATTGATCATTTTACCCGTGGAAGCGTCTTTTAATTTCACTGAAAATTTCCTGAACTGGATCCATGGTGCGATGTGGCGCTATCGCTCCGTGTCACTGAAATTTGACAACTGGGAAATTAGGGGATGGCACGATGCGGAGCCATCGCGTTGCCACTTCATTTGCAACCTGGAAATTTGGCGCGATGCGCCACTACCGCGTACCCCTACTGGAATTTGACAAATGTCATTTCTCTTGTGGCGCGGTGCGCCACTGTCTAATATGGCGCTGTTTTACGACAGGAACTTAAATAGTCCTAATTCTTACCCGGCTATCGAATTTAATAGAATTTTATATCAACAAAAATCTTATTGAATTTCCCACAAAACTAAAGGTGAAAATCTTGAAAATTTCCTCATGGAATAAACATCATTAAATTTAGAAGTTAATACTTGACATAAGACAAAATTTGTTAGGAAACTTTGGGGTATTACACCAACAACATTCCAAGTTATTATAAATATGTTTCGGCTAAATCAATATCCTTATTTTCTTATATTCATAGCTTAAAAATATAATAAAAAACCACCAAAATACTAAAACTATAATGGAGTATCAAGAAACGTAAACCCTAATTTACTTGCAAAAACATAGAACTCAAGTAAGCTCTCATAGACCGTCGTAGTAACCGGTAGCATTAAGCTTTGGATTTCCATTACGAATTACTCTATTCGATCTATAAGAAAAGAGGAATGAAAATTCTAGGCCACTAACAATGATAAAGACATCAAAGTATCAAAATTGTGATGAAAATAGAAATGGAAATGGTACCTAGGCGGCGGTGGAAGCTCGACGATGGCACTCTCATCGTTGGCGGTAGTCAGTGTAAGATCGAATGGATTTGGTGTGTGTATGTTTCTAATAAAGTGTGTGTATGTTTCGAATTTTTGTGTTTGTGTGTTAATTTTTATCTGTAGGTCGCGATTTCAACTAGAGAATTGTCTTATTTGGTTGGGTTGGGTCGGGTAGGGTAGGGTCGGGTACGATTTAATAAAATATTTTTTAATTAATTATCAGAAGACCGACCATATGTAATTGGTATTTAAAAAATTACCAAAAATACCAACCACATGTGGTCAGTTTTCTGGAAATATTTTCAAAACTGACCACTTCTTGTTGGTTTTCTGGAAATATTTTTAAAGAATGACCACATGTGGTCATTTTTAACAAAATTATTGACAAAATAAAATATAAGTGTTCAATTTAGTTTTTGAAAAGTTACTATAGGAAAATGATCATATGTGATCAATTTTTTTGAAAAAGTTAAATCATATAATTAGTTATTTTATCATCATATTAACACGAGTAGTATATTTCCTAAATCGTATAATACCAAAATAGGTGGTTGATTTATTTTTTTAAAACATTATCATTTGGAATTTGAGCATTTGTGGTCGATTTTTATTAAAAATTAAAAAATTAATAAATTATATAATATTTATAACAACATCCAAATAATTTAATGCAATGCGTATATATATTACATAATTAGTTATTTTATCTTCACATTAATACGAGTAGTATATTTCCTCAATCGTATAATAATATCAATGAATTTTACAAATTACAATAAATTTTTGGTTAATTAGCATTTAAATATGATATTATATATATATACCTCTTAATACTTTTATTACGTTATAACAACTTCAACAATATATGCATGTCTACATTGACACAAAATTGTCTATCTATTTCCTTAATAGTATGCTATCAACGTATTTTTCAAAATATTTTTATATGTTGATTCAGTTATCTATCTTTTGATTACTGCATACGTCACTACACGAGATATATGCATATATAAATATATTCAATTGGCTATCAGCTTTCAAATACGTATTATATACATCACATATACGATTTTACTACCCCATAATAATATACAACGTATTTCACATATACTCAGATGAATTATTGGTTAGTTAATCTAATATCATTAATATACCGTCACTATACAATATGTAAATAATATATGTATACCTATACATACACACTCATATACACACTATCGACTATATCAAGCTCTAAATATATACTATATACATCACATACGTACATGAGTATATTATTTGATAATATTATGCGACGTATTTCATATACATACTCTGATGAGTTATCAATTAATTTGATTAGCTTGCATTAATATAACTTCAACGCACAGTATATTATTACTTCTATCCGTACAAATCACGGTATTCAATAGTATGCTTGGATAGATTTTACAAGTTTTTGACTACATAGTTCATCTATGATTACTACATCATATATCTATATATATAGAGAGAGAGAGATAGATAGATAGATAGATAGATAGATAGATATATTAAGATATTTATATATGTATAGATATATAAAGATATTTATATATATGAACTCTTGAATGCATACTATATATACATCACATCCTCAAGTATATTACCTCATAATAGAACACATTCATTATATTCTAGTGAACTATCGGTTATATGTGTATGTTACATTATTATAATCGCAATATTAAAGTAATATCATTATCTCAACGGTATAATATATACACACATATTCATTTTACAAAGATAATGCATATTTAACGTCATTTAACGTATATACAAAGGAAAATATTTATTTTATTTATTGAAACATAAGTAAAAGATAAAGATTATGTTTAACATAATTTATTTATTTTATTTGATATATTTTTAATATAAAATATATATGTATTTTAAAAATATATATTTTTGAATAAAACTGACCACACGTTGTTGATTTTTTATTTTTTTTATAATTCCAATACCGACCACTTGTGGTCATTTTTAAAAATATTTTAAATTTAATTTTAAAAATATTTTTAATTTAAATTTTAAAATATTTTAAATTTAATTTTTAAAATTAAACTGACCATAAGTGGTCTCTTTTTAAAATTACTATTTAATTATATTTTTTTTTAACTAAACCGACCATAAGTGGTCATTTTTTTTGAAATTATTGTATTTTTAATTTTCTTAATTAAAAATCAACCAGTTGTGGTGGATTTTATAAAATATTTTAAATTTAATTGGAAAATAATACCGACCACATATGGTCAATTTTTAAGTAAATATAGTTTTAAATAAAACCGACCATAAGTGGTTGAGTTTTTAAATTATTTTCTTTTTCATTTATTTTTAATTAAAAAACCAACCACTCTTTTTTTATTTTCTTTTTAAATAAATAATAATTAATATAAAAATTATTGAAATTATTATTTTGAAATTTTAAAATATAAAACCGACCACATATGGTCGCTTTTTTTAAAAAAAATTATTTTTTTAAAAAAATTATAAACCGATCACATGTAGTCGGGTTTTTACAACCACATGTCAGGGTCGGTTTTTTGTGGTCGGAAAAACTATTTTTTTTAGAAATCTATCTTTGCTTGTTTAGCCTTGTTTTGAGAACTTCTAGAGTGTGTAATGAGTTGATAATGATATAATTGAGCATTTTGGGTTAAAGTAATTTATTATAATGTTTGAGGCATGTTTCAAATAAGTTTGGAATCATATTGATCACTTAGAGTTTAGATGAGGTAACTAGAGTTACTAGCTTGAGCTAGGTGTTGTTCTAGTTTATCTCGATGAATTCTATTTTGTTTTAAGCACTAATTCGTGGTATTTTATAGTACAGAAGGTCATGTGAGATGTAAATATTGATGTTCGAGAGTAAAACAAGGTCTGATGATGAATGAAAAACACCCATGAAGTGAGGAACTCAAAGTCAAATAGAAGGAGTAAACCTTGACAAAATTTGGAATTCCTGAGCATATGGAAATGCCACGCCCTCTAGGCTCTAAGATAAGGGTGTGCCATAACATTAGATAGAAACTTATGCGGCAAAAAACATGAATCATCCATGATAAGGGTGTGGCACTCCCTTATCGCACCAATGCAAGAGAGTGACACGACCTTAATTAAAATAAAAGGCTATTGGCTTCCAACTATCAATTGGACACTTGAACTCATTATAAAGACCTTGGATGATGTTTGGAGATGGAAATACCTTGGAGGAAGCTGTAATTAGGGTTCTTTATCTATTTTTCATTTACTTTTGATTTTTATACATGAATTCCTTAATTGTGATTTGTTGTAAATCCATGAGTGGCTAAACACCCTCATATAGGGTTGAGGCCAACAACATGATTGCTTATTCTTTTAATTGAGTTTTGTTAAGTTTATTATCATAATTATTTTTTCATATATCTTTATTCTTACTATTTGATGAATTTTCAACCCTTAGGCTAAACTTATATATCTATTATGAGCTCGGAAGCAGGAACAATAGATTAGAACGTGGGATGTATGGAGTGGGATCTTATACGGAAAGAAATTGAAGTTAATATTTGTTTTTAGGATAGGAATATACCTAATTCTTCTCATTTGGTTCATATACAAGATATAATATAAATATGTTTAAGTTAGTTCTCACATCCCCTCTCAATGATATAGTTGTGGGGCTAGTTTAGATAGATAATTAAAAGATGAACATTTCCTAATTTTGTTATAAACCTCGTGTATTAACAACTAAGATATTAACTAACTAATGAGATTGTATGGATAAGTAGGATTATTTGTAGTTCCTTAACCTTGAATCACTCCCATTATTGTCACTAATACTTTACAATATTGACTTATTTATGGTTACTTTTGGTTCTAAAATCTCAAATTCAATTGGTTACTTTTGCACTTGTTTAATCTTTGTAGTAATAATATTATTAGATTTTACTGAGCACAAGTCCATGTAAGATTGATACTTGTCTTTTAAAGTTCATTTTACTACTTGAGTGATCGGGCACATTTGTGTGTGCAGTTGGACTCAACATGTTTTTAGCATTATTGTTAGGGACATGACAATTGGCAGTTGTCTTTGTTTTAGGTTTTCTATTTTGTGTCATAAGTGCTAACAACTTTATCTTAGCTTATGAATTTGTAGGTACAAGTCTGAAACTTAAGTAAGCTGGCGAGGAAAAGTCATTAGGTTGACCCATATATTAAACCTGAGCGATGCTTAAATCAGGTGAGAAAAGAAATAGTACTTCTCTATCGGATACCTCAAATTCCTTAAGGAGAAGCTATTCCTGCACCAATAGATAAAGAACAACCAACCCGTAAGATAGTTTGTGAATTGGCCATCTATCTCGCAACTAATATTACATTCACCATCTACAGACTAGAACGTGGAGGTAGATTTGCGCTCAAATAGAACATGGTGTAGGTAATAAAAAATAATGGGCAATTCACAAGCCAGTCACATGAGGATCCACTAGTCTATTTGCAAAATTTCTTAAATATCAGTGACACCTTTCTCCCCAATGAAGTCTCCACTGACTATGTGAATCTTACTCTCTTCCCCTTCTTACTTCAGGGGAAGAAAAGAAATAGTTAAAGGCAAAACCTTTAAAATCCATCACTACATAGGATGATCCGGTGAAGAAGTTCATTATTCAATAATTTATGTTTGGAAAGACTACAAGGTTACGAAGTGAGTCTTTGATTTTTAAGAAGAAGCCAGATGAGAACTTATATCATGTATGGGAGAGGCTCAAATCTCTTCTCAGATATCTACATCACCAAGAGACGAATGAGGTATTGGCTCATAATTTTGGTTGTGAACCATCCTCATGCCTAAGTGAATGTAGTACAGCAGACCCCATCTTAGAGTGAGATTTGTGTCATAAGTAACAACTCTATATACTCTTGTGGAGAGAATCTAAAGGTGGTGAATTTTGTAGGGAATGCACAGAAGGAAAATTATAGTAATGCCTATAATCACAAGTAGCAGAGTTATCCCAACTACTCGTAGGGGAATAATAAGGTTCAAACTCAGTAGTTTCAGTAGTAGTAGAACATATAGGCCAGTAATATTGAAAAACACTAAAAAAGGTCTTGTTCAATCAAGAACAAATGGGTGCAGAAATAAAATAGCAGCAATTTGCCAAGAAAAATTTAGATACACGATTGGGGAAGTTGGCTTAGGCCCGGAGTACAATAACCCAAAGGGGTTTGCATAAGGATATAGAGAATCCAGAGTAGGTAATGTCACCTTGAATAGTGGTAAAGATCTCATTGATAAACCTCACAAGAAAAATTAAGAGGTATAAGTAGAGTTAGTCCCAAGGCAAGTTGGGGAGAAGCAATTTGTAGCCAAAGATGTTGATGATTCAGGGAAGTTTGAGTACCAAAAAACAAAGGCAATTGAGCATGAATAAGAGAGACCACCGCCACCATTCCCTTAAAAGTTTAAAAGGCCTAAGGAGGATGCATGTTTTAAGAAGTTCTTTGACATATTTAGAGAACTTCACATTAACCTCCTATTGTTAGATGTTTTATAAGGAATTCCCAAGTACGCCAAGTACTTGAAATATGTGGTGACTAATAAAACAAAACTAAATGACTTTGAGATGGTGTCATTGATGGAGGAATACAATTCAGTGATAGTGAGGAAGATTCTAAAGAAGATGAAGGACCCAAGTATTTTCTCCCTCCCCATATAAATTGGTGATAACTAGGTTGTCCAAGTGACTTGGAGTGAGCATAAATTTGATGCACCTGTCTATTTTTAATTCTCTCAATTTGGGAAGTCGAGGCCATGTCCTGTTGTGCTCTAAATGACAGATAGAACCAGAGTGCAGTCCAAAGAAATCATTGAGTGTGTTCTCATTAAGATTTATTAATTCATTATTTTTGCTAATTTTGTTGTTAGTGATTACGATGCAAATGATCGGGTACCAATTGTATTGGGAGGTCTATTCTTGGCGATGGGGGGAGCAGTAATTGATGTTAGAGAGGGTACTCTAAAAATGAGACTGGATGATAAAGAAGTGGCATTTAAAGTATACAAACCAGCCTTTCCACTATAAGGAGTTGTTCATGATCAAAGTCCTAGAAGTGGATGAGTGTGGGGTAGTGGAGTGCACGCCACCAATGACCTCTTTGAACTAACTCATAAATTTTTCCAAGCCACTAATTAAGCCCAAAGTGATAAAGCTAACAAAGGAGTTTGACAAGGATATTATGGAAAAATATGTAGACCTTGAGAGCAAGCACTCAAGAGGTTAGAAAAAATTGAGAAGATAGCCTCAAAATAGGAAGAAGAGAATAAAGATAATGAAGAGTGGTGATATGGGTCGTGCCGAAACACTGATGAGTGGTGATTTTACCACTTATTCACACTCGTTATTAGTGCACATTACCTAGTTTTAAATGAATAAATTATTCATAATTATGATTAAATGCACTATTATCCACTCTTTGCAGGTATAAAATTTGAAAATATAGAAGGATGTGGATTGAAGTTGGAAACTGTAAATATGAGAAGAAAAAGTGCATCTGAAGACTTAGATCTGAAAGGACCTCGGGTAACACAGTCATGGTCATATCACCATAATCTCTGTCAGCTAAGTAAAAAATTTACCTAGCCTCGGGTAACACGATCACGATCGAAGGAACGCAATCGAAGTCATTCAAGGTTATCCAATGCAATGCGATCGCTCGCTCATAGATGCGACCACAGTTGCACAATCACAACCAATTCTCCGCAACTGTGGCCTAATGGGAGGAATGTGTAAAAAGGCATTATGGAAAATTAGAGAGCTAAAGAAAAATTTATAGGGAGAAATTCAAAAAAAACTTGGAACAAAGAGGAAGAACCTTATATTTTTGAGAAAAAGAGGGGACAATTGAGTTTTTCTTTCTTGGTAATTGTTGTTGAAAAGAGAAATTAGTGGAATTCGAGTAGGTAATTAAAGATTATTTTACCCTCTCTTATTAGGAATCCATGGATGCGTTACTTGGTAAAATTCGTTTCTCCTATCTAATGAGTAGCTAATTTCTTTAGTCTTGAGATTATGTTAAACTAGAGTGTTGTTGTATGTGGGTATTGTCATGTTATCATAAACTTTAGTTATTAAGTATGAATTCCACCATTGCTTGATCTTATGGGTTGAAATTTGATGGGTGAAAACCCCAAATCTCCAAATGGGTTTGATGGGTGAGAACTCCAAGATATAAAAATCCTTTGTCGCTCTCGAAAGTGGGATTTAGGTGAATATTATGTAACCCATCACATCCTCGAAAGAGGATTATAGAGGGACGATGCAATGGTAGAAAACTAAGCCTATGGTTTACTACCCTTTACAATCTTTGAAATAAGTGTTCAGAGAGGGTAAATCATGTCAAGAGTATCATCCTAGATGTAGGGATACTTAGTTGAGGTATTGGGTGATTATTCAAGTTCACACTTGTTAGGTGCTCGAAAGAGCTAATGGGTGAAATCATTGTGGTTTTATTGAAAGATTGACTCCAATTATCTTCAACCTATCCTATCAAATATTTAAAAACTAGACTTCTTGTTAAACCAACATTACCCACATACTTTACCTTTAGATAAACATAGTCCCAAGCAAATCAAAGATTTCGCCTAATGAGTAGTTGTAAACGGTGGTGTAGAAATTTCCAATCAAATCCCCCCATTTTATTTTATATGTTGCTTTATTTAGCATTCCGGATATTCTTATAGTAATTTAAGCAACTATAGGGTTCGAAGTCTATAACATTCGTTCCTCGAGATTTAACCCAAATTCAAATTGGGTTACTTTACAATGACCTCCTTACCCTTTAATTATGGGAGTGAGTTAAGCGTTATCAAAATGGCGTCATTGCCAGGGAGTTAAATATACAGTTCACTTTTATGGTGCTATCCTTACGTGAGAATACCCAAAGTGGGGTAATTTTATTTCCTTGTTGTTTTCGATCTTTGAGTTGGTGAACAATACTTATTCCCAAATCTTCATGAATTACAAGGACTTGGTTTGTTTCAGAGACGAAGATCATGAAAGTGCAATTCTTATTCCCCCGACCGAGAAGCATGGAAAATTCTATATTACAAGTGTGATGATGATATTGCTCCACCTAAAGGGACTCTTCGGAGGTGAAGATCATGAAGAATGAAATGCTCACTTAAAGGGTTTTGTGGAAGTTTGTGATCCGTTCAAATTTGTACATATATCCAAGAGTCCATTCGATTGTGCCATTTTCCATTATCTCTCACGGGAAAGCCGGTACTATTGCTAAGATCTTTACCCACCGGATCGATCACTTCATGGATAAGTCTCACGGAGGTCTTTCTAGGCCAATATTTCCCACCGTCTAGGATGTTAAAGTTGAGGGATAAAATTGTTCACTTCCGCCAATACCTCAAGCAATCATGGTACGATGCTTGGGGATGGTTTAAAGAAACTTTTTTGAATTCCCCAGCACATGAGGTGTCGGAGAAGATAATTCTCTAAATCTTCTATCGAGTATTGGACCAATGCAACAATACCATAATGGACAACGTATCTGGTGGATCATTCATCAACTCATCATATGGGATTATTTCAAAAGTCTTTGACCAAGTGGTAATTTGGTGTAAAGTTTGGGACATAATGAAAGCCGACGTGTCCATGGGGGATCCCTCATAGTCCTTTATGTACAGTGATATGAAAGAAGAAGAGGAAGAGACCAAAGAAAATATGAGCCAAGTGATGCCATGTCTGAAACTCCTATTTGATCATATGTTAAGAGACTCCATGAAAAGTGTAAGTATGAAAGATGCAATAGAAGTTAAGACTTGTAAAGACAAGGATGAATAGGTGATATGTAAAGAGACAGAGGATATTGATAGGGATATTTAGCATGAATATTAAATAGTGTGGAGAGGACCAAAGAAATTGTGAATGAAAAGCAAAGTCAATTTTGAATGCTCTACCAAATAGTTGCATCTCACTCCGCCATTCAACAACTCAAGAAAAAAGTTAGTGAAATATCAAAATATTTAATGGAAAGTTAAGATGAATAAACACAAAATGGGGAGGAAACAAAGGAAAAGAGAAAAAGGCCCAATATTGAGAACCCATAATTAAATGAGATGTTGATGAGGAAGCCTACTAATAACGAGTGTCAAATTGTTTCTATTCCCTCAACTCCCATTTGTCCAACTTTCAAAAAAGGGTCATTGATGAAATAAAATCATGATAAACTCAACAATGTTTTTGCTAAATTTAGCAATCTTTCTGTTAATATCTCTCTTGTCGAAGCGCTGCAAGACATGTCAGGGTAAGCTAAATTTATGAAATATTTGGTTTCTAAACAAATCTTTTGTAGGATTAAACCATAGAAGTTACTCACTATTGTAGTGTAATTATGATAAGTACATATGTTTAAAAGAGGAAGGATCTCGGTGCCTTTATAATTTCATGCACCATTGACACTTTCATATTTGCTAGGGCATTTTGTGATCTTGGGGAAAGCGTGAACCTCATTCCGTATTGTATATTTAAAAAACATAGGTTGGGTAAGCCAAAATCGACCAAAATAAAGTTTCTTATGGCCAATCGATCAGTTAAGAAGCCTATTGGGATCCTTCATGATGTTTTAGTAAAAGTAGACTAATTTATTTACCTGACCGACTTTGTTATTGTGGATTATGCCATGGACGTTGAAATTTCCAATATACTTGGGAGGCCATTCTTAGCAACCGAGAGTGCATTGGTAGATGTGGAGTCGGGGAAATAAAGTATAGATTGAATAGAGAAATGGTGTCCTTCAATATATGCAAGACCATGAAACAATTCTTGGATCAATAAGTCACTTAGTAATTGATGTTGTTGATAGTGAGGTGTCTAACCATGTTGATATGGACTTGTTGAACGACCCGTTAGTTGAAGTGCTTTGGAATTTTGGAAGGAAAGAAGTGTAGTAGTATGAAAAAGTGGTAGATTCTCTAACCGGGATCGGTCTTCACACCAAGAATCCAGTTAAATTAGATCTTGACCTTAAAAATAGTGAAAGTCCACCCACCAAACCATCTATCCTAGAACCTCCCAAAATCAAACCAAGTCCCTTTCCATCTCATCTCAAATAAATGTTCTTAGGGAGGGTAAAACTTTGTCGATCATTGTTGGTAATGACTTAAACTCCTTTCAAGTAGAATCATTGAAGTTGGTGGTGAGAAAATCCATTAGGTCCATTGAGTGGATGATATAGGACATCATCGACATAGCTCCCGGCATATGCCCACATAAAATTAAGCTCAAGCAAAATCACATACCAAGTGTGGAGCACTAAAGAAGATTAAACGAACACATGCAAGATATGGTAAATAAGGAGATTATAACGTGTCTCGATACAGAGTGATCTATCCCATATCCAATAGCATGTAGGTTATCCTAGTGCAATGTATTTCAAAAAAGTATGGCATCACAGTGGTCAAAAATGAAAAAAATAACCTTATCCCCATCCGACTGGTTACCAGATGGCGAGTGTGTATTGACTATCACAAATTGAACTCATGACCGAGAATGAACATTTTCCAATATCGTTCATGGATCAAGTGTTTGATAAGTTTTCCAAAAGAGTGTGGTATTGCTTTTTGGATGGGTACCCATGATACAATCAAATTTGTATCGCTCCGAAGGACCATGAAAAAACAACTTTTACTTACTCATATGGTACGTTTCTATTTAAGTGAATGCCCTTTGGGTTGTTTAATACCCCGAAAACCTTTCAGTGTTACATGTTGTCCATATTTGTAGATATGGTTGAATGCTCTTTGAAAGTATTTATGGATGACTTCTCGGTAGTGGGAAAATAAAGTACTTGAAAGGTGTGTAGATACAAACCTTGTCTTTAATTGGGAAAGTGTCACTTTATTATAAAAAAAGCAATTTTCTTAGGCCACAAGATTTTGGGAAAAGGTATTCAAGTTGATCAAGCAAAGGTTAAGGTAATTGCCAAACTCCTACCCCCCATTTCTGGAAAAGGTGTTTGATATTTCCTTGGCCATGTCGGTTTCTATCATTATTTTATTAAGGACTTTTCCAAGGTTGCATATCCTATGTGTAAACCTCTTGAAAAATAATCCAAGTTCAACTTTTATGAAGCATGTTTGAAAGGATTCAATCATCTTATGGAATTGCTTATTTTAGCTTCTATTATTGTGGCTCCATATTGGACATCCCCATTTGAGGTAATATGCGATGAAATTTCTATTTCATTGGGTACATTGCTAGGGAAATTCAAGGAAAAAATTTTTCATCCTATTTGCTATGCTTGCAAAACCTTGACTGATGACTAATGCAACTGCACTGTCACTGAACAAGAATTATTGGTGGTTGTTTATGCCTTTGAAATTTTTTTGGCCTATTTGTTAGGCACAAAAGTCGTAGTACAAAGGGACCAGTCCACTTTCAAGTATCTTATTGCTAAGAAAGAAGAAAAGTTGAGGTTAATTAGGTGGATTTTGTTACTGTAAGAGTTCAACTTCAAGGTGAAAGAATGGAGAGGATGTGAAAATCAAGTAGCCGATCATCTTTCTCGACTAAAAGGAAACAATAAAATGAATAGGGAAATAGATATTGATGATGTTTTCCCCGATGAATTGATCATGGCCATTGAAGGGAATAGTATACCATGGTATGCCAATTGTTCTATCTATGTCGTAAGCAGTGTCCTCCCCAAGTGACTAAGCTACCATCAAAGGAAATAGTTTTTATTTGATGCAAAACAGTATTTTTGGGATGAACCATTCTTATTTTGAGACTATTTTTATGGAGTTACTATACGGTGTGTCATGGACTTTAAAATAAATGACATATCAGAAGCTTGTCACTCGTCACCTTATGGCGGTCATCATGGAGGAGTACGAACTATCGCCAAAATTCTCCAATGAAGTTTTTATTGGCCTTCCATGCATAAGGATTCCATTGAATGGGTTAAATCTTGTCATAATTTTCACATGCATGGAGGTATTTCAAGAAGGCACAAGATGCCCCTCAAGCCTTACTTGGAGGTGGAACTTTTTGATGTATGGGGGATTGATTTTATGGGTCCTTCTTTTGGGAATAAATACATTTTGGTGGCGGTTGATTATGTTTAAAAATAGGTGAAGGCTATAGCACTCCCCATTAATGAGAGCAAATGTGTTACCTTATTTCTAAAAAAAGAAAATTTTCACAAGGTTTGGCACCCCTTGAGCAATCAGTAGTGATGGGGGTTTGTATTTTTACAATCAGATATTTGGTGATCTTCTTGATAAGTATGGAGTCAAGCATAAATTTTCCACTCCATACTACCCCCAAACAAGCGGTCAAGTGGAGGTGTCAAATCATAAAATCAAAGCAATCCTCGAAAAGATGGTAAAACTAGGTCACACTAATTAGGCAAGGCAACTTGATGAAGAACTTTGGACCTATAGAACGGCCTCCCAAACCCCAATTAGTATGTCTCCTTATCAATTGATGTTTGGTAAGGCATTCCATTTACCCATTGATCTTGAGCATAAGGCCCTGTGGGCTTTGAAGTGGCTAAATATAAATTAGGGAGAAAAATCTAAGGCGTGGGTGATGTAACTCCATGATATGGAAGAAATCTAGTTTAAGGATTATGAGAATGCGACATTGTACAAGGAAAAATGATGAAATGGCACGATGCTCGGATATTCTGATGAGAATTCCATGTTGGAGAGAATTTACTCCTCTTCAACTCTAATTTGAAACTATTTGCATGGAAGCTCCATTAAAAATGGCCATTTGTGATTTCTAAAGTCTACTCAAGTGGTGCAGTTGAGTTGGAAGAAAAGGAAGGGAAGAAATTCATAGTCAATGGCCAAAGAGTGAATCACTACAATGAAAAATTCTCCATAGTGGCCAAGGTCGAGGGTGTTGACTTCAAAGATACAATATAATAAAGGAAAAGAGTCATTCTATGACGTTAAATTAGGTGCTTTATGGGAGGTAACCCATCCTTAACTCATTTTGGTTTGTTTTGATACTTTGTAGGTATTTTAAACATAAATAGTGAGCTCAGAAAAACAGGGGGAAAATTGAGTGGAAAAACTAATAGTTGTGCAGGCAACAAAAACATAGCAAAAAGGGGGGATTTTAGCCTCAGTTATAGCGATCGCGGTCAACAGACCGCGATCGTGGAAACTCAGTCATGGACCTATTACCACGATCGTAACATCAGACTCCTGCAATGCCTACTATCTATGGGAGCCTTCTCATCTCAGTTACTTTCTAAATTTTAAATTTACTTCAGTGAGAACACATCGGACCTTTAAGTTGGGGGTGAGTAGTAGGTTATATGAGATATCTTAGCTCCAACCAAGCTTTGCTCCTTTGATTAATAGATTCAGTAAAATCTTGAGGATGCTAGGGAACTCTAAGTACTTGTGGCATTTTATTTTGTAAAGTTAGGGTTACTTTGTACACCATTGGTAAAGCTTGAGTAGCCATATAGTTAGTTTGCCCATTTTGATCCAAGATGTGAGACTAAGGTTTTAGTTGTAGCCATAGTTTAGCAATTTGTGCATATCTCTAGTGCAAATCAAGAAACCCCTTTAGTCCAAAATATTTGGAAAATCAAGGGCATGGACGTGAACAATTTTGTAACAAATCCTTTTCTCTTTTTGTTGTTCCACAAATTTTGGACTTGTGAATAGTGATAAAAACTCTGATGGTATCTCTAGCAAAAGGGAAATTTGAGATCCCTTGGAAAAATTGTGAATGTCGTGTGTGGTGAGCTATTTGATATTTATCTCTTATGCACTTGTGATATCTAGAACTTTCCCCATTAGTCTTTCAAAACTAATTTTTATTGTATTTGGTTAGAGAAATGATTTTAGGCCATACTTGTGATTATGGAACCCATCCTAGCATAAAATGCCTATCCATGCATAATTGTAATCCCCAGTACCCACTTTGAGCCTTTTAACATTTCTTTGATAAACACATTACAAGCCCTGAACCATTCTTTCTATCCCTCTTTTGAACCATACCTTCCTTGAACTTTAAAATGCAACTTGAGGCTAAAAGCCTAAGTTGGGGCTGGTAGAAATCAATGTAAGTAAGTTTAGGGTCACAAAGTATTAATGAAATGCCAAATATGCCTACATATTAAAAATCAAAGATGAGGGAAATAAAGGATTCCATACAAGAATGAATTATATAGAAGTGCAACAAAATGGAAGTAGAAGAATAGTGGTAAATAGAGGAAACAAAATATAGACATGAGGAAAGAAAGAAAAAAAGAATAGTGAACCTTGGTCCAAAAAGGATTCTTGTAAAGTGTGATGTAAATGCTCAAGGAAGGGCTTATCCATATTGCTCCTAAAATCCTATCCTTACCCGAACTTACGTTATAACCTTAAAAGTTCTTTGATATCTCCAATCATTTACTTTCTTTGAAGTGGTGATTGAAAATTGAGGCAAGCCTATGGCATGTCACTTGTTGCATTGAGATTTCTTTTGTGAGGGGAGAGTTATTGTACTTAAATTTCCTTGTTGCATATTCAGTAGTTTGGTGTGTGAAAATTCTCTTTCTTATAAGGACGACATGTAAGAAAGTTGAGGTGAGTATGGTTTAGATTTAGTCAAAGGTGAGCCACTTCTAAAGTATTATTTTTTGTTGCTTAATTGTTCTTTAAAGTCTTATGCAACTTTTTAGTATTGCATTTATAATGAGGGGTGTTGTGAAATTAACCTAGCACATGTGCCATGAGCTACTGGTGGTTGCGATTCAAGTTGAAGTCGTTATGGCCTTTAAGGCCTAAAGTTTGGGCATAAATGATTATGTATCATGGTAAGAGGTAGTGTTGCTTGAGGGAAAGAAATTTTTTTAAGTTGGAGGTGTTGATGAGTGGTGGTTTTGGCACTTATTTACACTCGTTATTAGTGCACATTACCTTGTTCTAAATGAGTAAATGAGTCATAATTGATATTAAATGGACTAATATCAACTCTTTCCAGGTGTAAGAGTTGAAAATATAGAAGGATATGGATTGGAGCTTGAAACAATATAAAAAAGTAGAAAAAGTGCAGTTGAAGTCTTAGAGAGAAAAGGACCTCAGTACCGTAGTCGTGGTTAGATCATGGCAATCACTGTCAGCTAAGCTGAAAATTTACCTAGCCTCGGGTAACGTGATCGTAGTTGGAGAAACTTAATCGCGGTCGTTCAAGGTTATCCAATGCAATGCGATCGTTGGTTCATATACGCGACCGCGATTCCGTTATTATAGCTAATGCTTTGTGACCACAACCTAAGGGGATAAATGCACAAAAGGGCATTATGCTAAATTAGAGAGCTAAAGAAACATTTGTAGGGAGAAATTGAAAAATACTTGGAACAAGAAAGAAGAACCCAAAATTTTTGAGAAAAAAAGGGGACTATTGAGTTTTTCATTATTGGTAATTGTTGTTGAAAAGAAAAAATAGTGAAATTTGAGTGCGGAATTAAAGATTATTTTACCCTCTCTTATTATGAATTCCATTGATGCATTACTTGGTAAAATTCTCTTCTCATATCTAATATGTAGCTAATTTCTTTAGTCTTGAGATTATGTTAAACTAGAGTGTAATTGTCGGTATTGTCGTGTTTGCATGAACTTTAGATATTGAGTATGGATTCCACCACTAATTGAGCTTATGGGTAGGAATTTGATAGGTGAAAACCCCAAATCTCTAAACTGGATTAATGGTTGAAAACCCCAAGCTCTAGAAAACTTTGTCATCCTCGAAAGAGGGATTTAGGTGAATATTATGTAACCCATAACATCCTTAAAAGAGGCTTTATAGGGGGACAAAGCAAAGGTGGACAGCTAATCCAATGGTTTACTACCCTTTACAATCTTACAAATAAGTGTTCAGGGAATGTAAATCATGTCAAGAGCATCATACAACACATAGGGATGCTTGGTTGAGGTCTTGGGTGATTATCCAAATTTTAGACTTGTTAGGTGCTCGAAAGAGCCAAGGGGTGAAATCATTGTGGTTTTATAAAAAAATTGACTCCAATGATCTTCAACCTATCCTATCCAATATTTAACAACTAGATTTCTTGTTAAACAAACATCACCCACATGTTTTACCTTTATATAGACATAGTCCTAAGATCCCTTAAATTCTTAAATTCAAATCAAAGATTTTGTTTAACGAGTAGTTGTAAATGGTGCTGTGGAAAGTTACAATCAAATCCCCCTATTTTATTTTATATGTTTCATTATTTAGCATTCCGTGTAATCTCATAGTAATTTAAGCAACTATAGGGTTCGAAGTCTATAGCATTCACTTCTCGAGATTCATCCCCAATTCAAATTGGGTTACTTGATAACAACCTCCTCACCTCTCAATTATGAGAGTGAGTTGAGCATTATTAGAAACCATGTCACACGTTTCTTATGAGGAAACCCATGTTAAGGTAGGTACCTTTTTTTATTTTTCTTTTATTTCATATTTGTTTTTGTTTTTATTTTGTGATTCACAGGCAGAAGGGAAGTTTTAGTATTCAAAATCAGAGATAAGAAGCATGGAAAAGACTGGGTGTGGGGTCCACAGACCACATTGATGATTAAGTTACTGCTAGCTTGACCAAAAGTCCTCATGGAGTATTTCTATCATAATTTTTTAATTATAATTTAGGGATAATGTGTGTTTTTATGCCTGGGAGGGGAATATTCACATTTTTTAGGGTGAAATGATGCTATTTAAATTCTATTTTTATTAGTTTTTTGAGTTTTGAAACAAAAATTGAAAAATTACCAAAATATTTTATCTTTGGTTGTTTTGTTTTTGCTGGTATTAGTTTTATATTTTTTGTGTTAGGAATAAGTGAGATTTTCTTGCTAATTGTTATTTTTGATTATATGATACAAGTGGTTGTGAATGTAAAATGCTTGTTCATTATATTGAATAACTACTTTTGAGACACGTAGGGTCATGTTTATGACTCTTGTGTGATGTTGGCATAATTTTGGATTTATGTTACTACTTAGTTTGGAGTCTATAGTGATCCTTCTTTATTTACAAATGTTCCATTTGTGAGTTGGTTGTTTGTATACTCATTGTTGCATATTGATGTCTAGAACTTTCCTGGATTTTGTGAAAAGAAAAATAAAGAATGTTTGATTTAGAAGATAATGTAGGCATTTCTTTAATAGCCATGTTTCAGGCTCTTTTTATCTACCTATTTCCTGATCTTAGTTAGCCTCATTGAGCCTTTAGACTATTTATTTGGTAGCCTCATATATAGACTATTCTCTTTCTTTGATTGACCATAGTTCTACCGAAAGATCCTAAGCGCTTTAGTTAAAATTAAAGTGGTTAAGGAGTGTAAAATTGAAGAAGTAATGGTGAAAGTGGAGACTCAAAATAGTAGCTATTGGTACGAAAATATTTATGTTTTGTTATAGGGAAATGTAATGAAAAGGGAAAAATTGATCAAAATTAAATCATGTGTTGATAAAAAATACTCCCTCTTTACTATGTGTGAACTAACTTAAGCAGATGGGGAAAAACAAAAGTGAAGTAGGAAGATAGAAAGGGTGAAAGTTTTGTTATATATAAAAGAATTCAAGGTATAATGTGATGTATTAAAGCGCTTAGGGAAGATAGTCACTACTGACCTGAATAGTTCATACATATCCTTTAGCCTACATTACAACCCTTTAAGTCCTATTTTATCATAAACCTCGATATTATGATATTAGTGGAGTACTACACTAAAGGAAAGCCTATGGTTCATCATATGTAACATGTGAAATCTGTTTGAGAGTGAGAAAATTTTTATTCTATACTTATTCTTATGATAATTTATATCTCTATGAGTGAATATGGGTAACTCCATTATGGTGAGGGTTCATGTTGATGATTGTTAGGTGAATTATATGATCTCTTTACGTTATTAATATTCATGAGTTTCCCAATGTTGTGGAGTCAATTCTTGAGGCTAGAGTGTTTTGGAGTAGTGTTCATGAGTTTTCAAAAGTTTATGACATACTTGGCGTTAAACTTGCTCTTTGTGTAGTCATTGTAGTGCTATCTCTAATGTCTTGTTTTTTATAGTGTAATGTTGGTGTCTTCCTTATATGATTCTTAATGTAAAGATTTGTTTGAGGACGAACAAGGCTTTAAGTGTAGGGTGATGATCTTAGGTGGATTTATGCTTTAAGTGTCATTATCTATGCTTGTTTAGCCCTTTTTTTAGGACTTCTTATGTGCGCAATAAGTTGATTATGGTATAATTTAGAATATATGGTTTAATTTACTTGATTGTAATGTTTATGTGTGTTTTAAACATGCTTGGAATCATATTTATCACTTGGAGTTTAGATGAGAAAACTAGTGTTACTAGCTTAAGCTAGGTGTTGTTCTAGTTCATCTCAATGATTTCTATTTTGTTTTAAGAACTAATTCATGGTTTTTTATGTTGTATGAGTCCATATAAGATGTAAATATTGATATTCAGGAGTAAATAATGTTAAATGATTATTTAAAATCACCGACAAAGTGAGGAACTCAAAGCCAAATGGAAGGAGGAAACCTTGATAAAATCTAGAATTTCTGAGCACATGGGCCTGCCACACCCTCTAGCCTCTTAGATAAGGGTCTACCATACCATTAGACATAAACCAAAGTGTCACAAAATAGTAGGAATCCACGATAAGGGTATGACACTCACTTATGAGGCTGGAAAATCTGGAGGAATTTGTAATTTGCGTTCTTAATCATTCCTTTAGTTCACTTTTAGTTTAAAATATAATCCCTTAATTGTGATTTATTGTAAATCCATGAGTAGATAAACATCATCATCTAGGGTTAAGACCAAGAACATGAATACTTATACTTTAGTTGAGTTTATTTAAGTTAATTATCATTATTGGTTGTTCATATATCCTTATTCTTACTATTCTATGGATTCGTTACCCTTGGGATAAACTTATATGTCTATTGTGATCCCTGAAGGAGGAACAACAGATTAAAACATTGGATGTATAAAGTGGGATCTTATACGGGTAGAAATTGATGTTAAGATTTACATTTAGGATAGGGATATACCTAATATGCCCCATTTGGTTCATATATGGGATGAAATACAAACTTTTTAATTTAGTTCTCACATCCTCGCTGAATGATGTAGTTGTGGGGCTTACTTTGATAGATGAATAAATGATGATCACTCCCTAATTATTTTTTCAACCTCGTGAATCAATAACAAAGATAATTAATTAGATAATGAGATTTTATGGCTAAGTAGGATTGTTCGTAGTTCATTAAACCTGATTTTCACCCTATTATTGTCACCGACACTTTACAGTATCGCATTGCTTATGGTTACTTTTAGTCCTCAATATCAAACTCTATTGGTTACTATTTCACTTGTATAATCTTTTTAGTAATACCATAATCAAAGTGTTGCTAAGCACAAGTCCCTATGGGATTGACACTAGGCTTATAAGGCCACTTTACTACTTGGGTGACAACGTACACTTTCATGTGCCTTTGGACACAACACTTTTTCCCATAAAAAAGATGTCCAAGACAGTGAACCTGTTCAATTTACAACAAGTTCTTCTTGATATGCAAATGTTAGAACTTATTAAACAAAGACAAAACAATCTTTTCTGTATAATTGGGAGAGGTGAGGGAAAATAGTCAATTTATTTACTAATCCATATATATATAATAGAAAATACTAATATAATAAAACAAAAATGCCTTTTCAATATATTTTCCTAATTTTATTGCGACCATGAGCTTCACGTAAAAAGTTAGATAGTGTGGTATATTGTTTTGATGATGAGTAAATGACTACATGGGACCAGGTCCTTCGATGTCACAGGGTACAATACAACTGACATGTATCTGCACAGTTTTGTCCTCTAGTGTAACAAACTATGAAGGTGCTACTTGTACTATTGAGAACACTTGTCCAATTATATTTCAACCATATTCATCACTAATCTATAGAAGGAAAATGATGCTTCTTCATCAAGTATTTTTTGTGTATTCAAAATTGGAGAGCTAAAGAGTGAAAGGGAGGCAAAAACTCAATTTCTACACTACTCAAGCTCTTATTTTCTTATGTGCAAAAATAGCTAATGTTCTTGAGTCTAGTGTGAGTCTGTAAATGAATTATTCAGTCTATAATAGTAATGATCAATTTTTGTTGCTTTGAGAGTACTTAGGTATTATTGCCTTATTCCAAAACTTGTTAGAGTGAACCAGTGTTGAGATATTCTTGGCAGAGTTGTCAAGTTGAGATTATAATAGAGTTACTACAATTAGGAGGAGCCTCGATTTAGGATTTATAGAGTCTGTAATCAAGAGTTTGATTATAGTGGAGTTTTGTTTGCTTGTGAGGGAAAGCCGTGGTTTTTTTTCCATTGATCAAGGGTGTTCCTATATTAAACTTTGTGTTATTTAAGTTTCCTGCACTATGTTCTGTTCCTTGTTGGTTTAATATTTTATTGCCTGTGACTGATTTTGAGGGACCTGCTCCCTTATTATATAGGGAAACCCATAGGGTTCAAACAATTGGCAGCAGATCCAAAACACTCTGAAACATTCATACCTTGACTGATTTGGTTAGCATGGATACTCCACCTAACATGGAAAAAGGGCAATCTTCCACTAAGCCACCTAGATTTAATAGGCAATACTATGGGTTGTGGAAAACCAGGATATTAGACTTCATTATAGCTGAGGATAGTGAACTTATGGACTTAATTCTTGATGATCCTAATGTTCCCGTTAAAGAAGTCAAAGAAGGGAGAATAAAAATAATGGTAGTAAAAAGTAGGAGAGAATGTGATGATGAAGATGGAAAGAAAATTGTAAAAAACTACTAGGCTAAGAAAATGTTTGTTTATGGAATAGGGCTAGATGAATATAACAAGATCTCAGCTTGTGAAAATGCCAAAAGAGATCTAGGATTTCGTGAATAAAAATCATGAAGGCACTACTGATGTGAAGGATTCTAAAGTAAACATGCTAACAACTCTGTATGAACCCTTCACTATGAAAGAAGGAGAAACCATCCAAGAAATGCATATAAGATTCTATCACAAATGAGCTTCACTTCTTAGGATAGGTGATTCCATTGTACAAGCGAGGAACATTCTTGAAGTTCTTCCCAAGTCTTGGGAAAGTATAGTGGATCCAACAACTAAAGCAAGAAACCTGAAGACCCTTATCATGGATGAACTGATTTGAAATTTAAATATTCATGAGCTCAAAAAATATAAAGGGATGGAGAAGAATACAATAAAAAGGGAAAAATCTCTGGCATTGAAGGATTCAAAAGACGATTTAGTAGAAGAGGACTCTAATGTTTCCTATTTGGAAAAAATGATTTTCGATGCCATAAAAAAGTGGTCAGTTCCAAAGAAAAGAAAGTTGCAGAAGAAGAGGACAAAATGTTGAGGTCTATCATAAATATGGAAGTTCTGAGCATTTCATTAAGATTGTCCAATACACAAACTGGAGTATAAAGAGTGTCTCATGACTTTAGGTGACAAAGTCTAGAGAAAGAAAACTATACCTGAGTATGTAGTAAAGTAAGCTCTGGTAGCATGGAGAGATTATTCTAGTAAATCTGATAAAGATGAGAAGCCTAGAGATATGTATCTTAGCTATGGAATATAATCCATTTATCTATGATTCCTTGTTTGCTTTCATGGAAAACGTAGAAGTTGAAGAAGATAAGGAGGTAACTCTCTCTAATATTAAGGGAAAACCTAGATAATTACACAACTAGAAAGATAAAAAGGCTTGCAAATATGTTAATAGACTTTGTTTTTAAACTAACAAATAAGAAGAATACTTTAGAGGATAAAGTAAAGAAATAACAGAATGATTTTATTGTTTTAACTCTTCAGATATTTGATAGTGAAGAAATGGCTATTAAATTGAAATCTGAAAAACAAAGTTGTATGAGTCAACTAAAGAAGGAATATGATTAAGATGGTAAAGGAAAGAATGAAGCTTCAAGGATTCAAATTGAGCTTGAGGAAAAAATGAGGGATTCTCAAAAACACCTTATGCCTGTATATCACAAAGATGATGAGTTGGAGAGGGACCTGGTCTATTTGAGAGAAGAGCTTAACAAGTCTTTGAAATGGGTTGCTTCTCATAGATCCTTTCTAATTTGACTAATCAAGGTGTTAATAATGATAGAAGCCTGCTATCAACGAAAATTCCAACCTACTGGGCCTAAAGGAAAGGTTGCTCATGATGTTAAGGAAAAGGCCTCAAACTCCTGTGCTCCCATTATGGAAAAGATGGGAACAATAAGGAAAGTTGTCAAAGCTAAACAAGAGCTAGAACGGATGGTTTTTGATATGTTCAATAGGAGAATATACAACCTAAGAGCTTCATTTATTTGAAAAATGTAGAAAGGAACTTTATACCTAGATGGGCTAAGAAGAATTTGATCACACCATTATTCTCCTACTGGGTACTCATAATTAAGTGGGTTCCCAAGTACAACTTATGATCATGATTCCAGACACTTTAAGATGGAGGTGTCCCATCTTAAAGTTGTTGAATTCAAAGGACCTGGTCCCTGGAAACTTATAGTTAAAAGTTCAAAAAAAGAATGGGGAATCTCTATGGATTGAAGGAAGAGAGTTGGTTGTGAAAAGATATAAAAAAAAGGCTGAAAGAAATAGATCAGAATCGTAATGACATAGAAAGCCAATCACGGATCCCAAATCAAGTTGAAGAAGGAATTGATAAAATTAACCTGACCTAACATGTGAAACTGTGTTTTCTCATAAGATTGGCTATGATAATGAGGTAGGTATCCTTGATAAAATGGGTGCATATTAGTCTAGCTCAGTATCTTACCTTTGCAGGTATATACCTATGGTAATAGCTTAAGAATTGGAAAAATGTAGCCAGTACAAACTTGAAAATTCACTCAAAGGAGAGGGAACTGGTCCCATCACAGGTTAGTACCCATACATGATGCTCTAATAATGATCATAAAATTTTGTCTAAATAGGCCATGCGTATTTACTCCTCTGCAAAAGCAATCAGTTCCTATTTACAAAATTGAGAGTCATACTTAGTATGTTGAAACATGTCATTTCATAAGTTACTATTTTTAATAAAAATTGTCACTTTGCTAAACCACTAAATTATACCCTCACTCATTATTCTTCAACAATTTTAAAGCATTATCCTAAATCAACATTCCTCTCCAAACCCAACTAGTACCATTTTATCTCTCTCACTCTCAAATTCAAATAGCTAATAATTCTACCTCTTCAAACCTTACTAAAAGTTTTGAGGAAGACCACACTCCACAAAATCAGACTAAACATTTCTAATACACTGATTCTTCACCAACAAGTCATAAAAAATATCTTTGGAAATTTTTATTTTATTATGGCTATTGGTTTTAGCCATGGTTGGGGGCATATCCTAACTTGATATTCTACTCTTTTGGATAGAGTCTTTATGTTACATCTTGGTTTAGTAAAGGTGGGATCAGTATTGGTGTTTGCCTTAGCATTGGTGTTAAGGCTTAACGTTGAATGATATTGTTGGTTATTCCATTTTATTACATTTTGGGAATGATTATCATAGTGTGCTTTGGTATTCTCTCTGGTTAAAGTCGAGTTTATGGCCTTTGGCTTAGCTTGGTGTGGTTAGATGATTGATTTGGTACGGTTAGACACGATTGGGTCGGTCATGGTTGTGACCCTATCCCAGATTCTTCTTGAGAGAATTTATGCTATCTTATTATATACTCAATATTCATCCTATATAAGGCTGGATATAGGTGGTGGGGTTGGGTAACAAGTGGCAGTCCTCAGTCCTGGTTGGACTTGGGATGCCTATTACATCTAGGCCCTAGTTTAGGTGGAGAAAAGTTTGTATGAGAGACTTAGGTTCATGGTTAACTGGGAATTTGACAAATCCGTGTCAATTGGAGTCTTTTTTAGCCGTGTGTAGCATGCCACACCCATAAGAAAGAGGCTACACGATATTTAGGAATGTTTTACTTTCTTGGTATTCTATTTTCAAGATTGGATTCTAAATTTTAGAAATCTTCTCTAATCTTAGTTTGTTTGTCTTTTAGACCATGCCTTGTAGATCTGGAAAACAAGGAAATTTTTTTTTCCTATCTAGGGATGATGCTGAAGGGGTATGTACTACGATGGGGCTACATCTTTGAGCTCAGGGTCCTATTATAGATGTTACTTGGGTTTCTCCTAATCCTACCAGTTCTCCTCATGTCCCTCAAGGCATGTGATGAATACAGAATTCCATAAATCTATACATGTTATTGCTCATTCGGTTGCTTCTCAGGCTGAGCGGGATGTATCTGGTGGGTTGTTTGTGGAGGCCACAAGGGTTGGCCAATTTATGAAGATGGGTCCTCCTAGTTTTATTGGAGTAAAAGTGAAGAAGGATCCCCTGAGATGCTTGGATAAAATAGAAAAGATATTTTGGGTAATGCAGGATACCAATTTTGAGGGGGTGAACTTTGCAGCTTATCAGCACAAATATATTACTTATTAGTGGTATGAGTAGTGGGATATAGATAGGGGTATTATGGAAGAATCTGAATTATAAGAGGAGTTCTCTAATGCCTTCTTGGATAATTTTTTTCCTCAAGAGTTGAGGGAATCTAAGATGGAGTAGTTTGTGAATCTTAAGAAAGGAGTTTGTGAATCTTAAGCAAGGGAAAATGACTGTCAAAGAATATTCCTTAAAGTTCAATCAGTTATTGAGGTACAGTCCTAACTTGGTGGCTGACATGAGAACGAGAATAAGGAAATTCTCTTCTAGGTTGAATAGAGATTCGATATTTGAGAGAAAGTCTATTTTGCACCTCAAGGATATGGGTATTTCTCGGTTGACTATCCATTTGTAGTAAGTGAAGGATGAGAAGAGGGGGCAGATGAAGTTTGGGGATAGGAAGGGAAAGAGGGGCAGATTTTTTGACAAGGGAGATGCACTATCCCAGGGTGGTCTGGATGGCAGCAAGTGGCAGAAGAATAAGTGGGGGAGATTGGGTTCCTTCTCTACTACTAGCACCCCTTACCTGAAGCAGTCAGGAGACAGGTGTCATCAAGGTGTTGACAATTCCCAGTCACAAGGTGCCCGATATCAGGCTAGCAGAGGTCATTCAATTTCTTCATGCCCTCCTTGTTGGTTTTGTGGTCAACCCCATTGGGGTAATTAGGAAGAAGCGAGAGACAAAAGCTTCAGGTATGGTTATCCAGGTCATTGGCACAGGGATTTTCCGATTAATAAAGTTGCTACAGGGGAAAATAATGTTTTTGTGCCTTCATCTTCTGCTCCTACACTTGGTAGTGTTACATCAGCTTTTGTTAGTGCTCTTAGTTTGAGTGTTGGTCAAAATAGGTTGTATGCTTTGGCATCCTGAAAGGAATTCGAGGTATCACCTGATGTCGTTGGTATGTTATAAATCCTTTCTCGTGATGTATGTTGTTTTCTTGATCCAGGGTCCACTCTTTCTTACGTGACCCCTTATATGGCGCTATATTTTGGTTTTGATCCCAAAGTGACTTCGGATCCTTTTTATATTTCAACCCTGGTAGGAAACTTGGTCATTGCTAAAAGGGTTTATAGGGGTTGTGTGGTGTATGGTGGTAACAAGCAGACTTTGGTGGATCTTCAATAAGTGGAATAGTAAGCGTCATACCGCATCATCCTCCATCCCATACTGGAGAGGTGTGTATACAACCATATACATATTTATATTCATAAACTCTAGTCACATGATTTACAAATATAAACACTTCTCAACTATTGAGTCAATATCATAACATGACCCTTGGCCCATCAATTTATCTGGAATAATCATAACATCATAATCATGGCCTTAGGCCTATACACATATTCGAGACTCATATCTGTAATCATATTCATAAGCTATAGCATATCTCTAATCATCTCATATATAGAAGGCATAATATCAATAAGTATGTAATCATCTATCACACAATAGGCATTTCACATAAAGGAGGCATAATATAGATAAACATATAATTGTCTATAGTATATTGTATGTCAATAGTTCATACATATCTAAGAGGAACATCGTCTCTATAGGTCCAACAATCATGACTAAAGAAAATAGCAACTCTATAGGACAATCATCAAGTCTAAGATAAAATAGTGTCTTTATAGGCCACATGGCGTAACTAGGAAGAATATCATCTCTAAATGCCCAATATCACTTCTGCAAGGAGAATCATAACGATAACTAAAAGCCACAATCTGAGAACATCAATACAAGTTATGAATTAACCTTATTTTAAGCTTTACTAGCCTCATCTATGTCTAATATACAAAACTAAAACCATAAGACTTAACACTAGCTTAAGCATAAGTGGGCCGAATGATCCCACTTATAATCCATAGTTTCCATAATTAGGCCTACTATGCCCCAGACTAGGCTAAGGTATCTAGTTCATCTTCTACATGTCAAGTAAGCCATATCAAGCCTAAGATAGCAACTTCGCCTCATAATAAGGGTACTCAAGTCAACTCTACGTAACTTACAGTTTCAAGACTACCTCACAAGCCTAATAAGGCTAAATATACAAATCTCATGCTTCACAAGCTAAAACCATATTCCAAGCATAGCATTATATCATATCCATTCTACAACTATTCTAAACTAGAGAGGGAAGGCAATAAGACTTAAAGAGGTATAAACATTCCATTTTACGGGTCCAAAACCCTCATCAAATCCCCAAACATCAACAATCAAGTCCAAGCTATCCTGCTAATAAAAAATCCTAACACCCATATTCACCCAAAATATATATCACACATCATCTATGAAGAAAAGTAGAAAAAAGGATACCTCAAGTCGAAAAAGAAAAACTTAACTTCATGCGCCAATTGCTCGTCTTTACTTTATAATCCTCAAAATGCCATCACACTATATAAAACAAAATCTACTCATCAATACATTTCTAATTATACCCATATTCCACTATTGTGCTTCAGTCCTGAAAACGACACTGATAACACTCAACTTACACCTCAAATAAGTGCAAGACGGTCGTCGTCAATATATTTACCCAACTTTGGAGTCGGAGTCAAATCTACAGTGAACAATGTGAGTGGCGATTAAACTAGTTCGAAACTATAGCTATAAGTTAAATTCAATTAAATAATAAGAAAAGACAAAATAGGGGTTTTTATCAATCAAATAAATTTTAAGGTTTCAACTTACTTTAGAACTCAAAACTTAGATTTCAATATTTTGAAACAATGATATAGAGAAACAAGGATTGTGATCACTTTGACTATTAATCTTCATTGAATAATAATTGTTCATGATTTTCGTGATAGGTAGGAATAGCAGATTATCCCTGCCGATGATACTATCTGACTTATCTATCGACCTGACCAAACAATTTATTATCTAATTCTCTCAAACTTGGATAACATATCTATTTCAAACCAGACGTTATCTCATGTAGATTGATCCAGTTACGGTATCAATCATTAAACAGAAGGCTGGTAGCTTTCGAGTCCTCGTTGATAATTCACGACCTCTAGTCTATTTATCCATTAGAATTAAATAAAACCTAAGGCATAACCTAATGTTTACAACCAATAGATTCAAGTTAAAACAACAGAATTTCAAGACGTTCCCACAATCACTCAAACCCTAATCCAACTATTAAATCATTGAATAATAATCATAGATCCCACAACCCTAGTTGTTGGTTTTAGTTGCTCATAAGATAGAAAGAGATAAAAAAGATAAAATTCATAACTTAAAGCAAGTGGACTTACAAAAGATGAAATTCAAAGTTGTTTCCTTCAAGTAAAATAAGAATTTCCAACAACTAAATCGAAAGATGGAAAATTCAATTCTAAGTTTAGAGAATCAAACAAAAGTGAACTTTCCTTTACTAAGTTACAGGATATCAAAAGCTACTTTGGATGTTGTGAATAAAACCCTAAAAGATGCTATTTATACTAAAGCCTAATTAAGTTAATAAAATAACAAAATCACAGTTGGGCTCGGATTTAGGTGATGGCATATTGGTGTTGATCGTCAGGTTTCTAACGGCGTCTCATATATGTCGTCAGAAGTTGTACCTTCTTAACCTGTTCTGCCTCACTCGGACGATGTCCTCCAACGACTTACTAGAGGAGTGACGGCGTGTAGAAAATGTCATCAGACCATCAGCTTATTGCACCATGTTCTATCACACTTGATGGTATCTTCTGACTGCTTATCACACTTGTGACGACATATTGAGAATGTTGTCACCTTCATCCAGTAACTCTTCTTCACTGTTCTTCCTGATGCCTTTTTCTGGTAGCTTACCACATCTCTGACGGCTTGCAAGAAATGCCGTCAGACTCATATCAGCTCACTTGTACTAGATTTTACTTATTTTGTTCATATTTTCTATGGTTTCCTCCCATCTTTGCTACAACTACAATATCACAAGAAAACAATCAAAAACAACCAAAAGTTGCTTAAGACTTCACAATTATTTAGAGTTAAAAGCCTCAAATATGTTAGCATCTGCTCACACATCAGATACCAAAACCCCAAATGGATCCCAAATATGGAAAATGAGTTTCCGAGACCAACCCAACGTTCAAACATGAACAAGGAATCAGAGCTCTCAAGAAATAGAAGAAATTAAGCATACTTTGGGATAAAATCAAGACCTATGCTAAATTTGGTTTGTGGGTCCAAACTATGAAATTCAAGCATGAATTCAAGAAATTCTTACCTTAATCTTGTAGATAATTGTGATAAAAGATGATAATTAGGCTCCCATGTCACTCCATACGACCAATTTTGACTTATTACACTCATTTTTGGGTTTCAAGGTCTGAATACTGAAGGGAAATGACCCAAATGTTCTTGAGGCCTTTATATAGCCCCAATAGGTTCTCAAGTGTCATAATCGTAGTTCTACAGGCCACGATCATGCTTCTACTATGGGATAGTTTTGGTCGCGATAGCGGTTGCACCAGATGACAACAAACTGAAATATAAGTTTTAACCCTAAGAAACTTATATTGAATCCAAATAATATGATCCCATTGTGAATGTCGAGTGTAAACCACATTTCAAATCCATTGGAATCATCAAAACTTTCATAAGAGATACTGTAGGGAATAAGTGGGGCCCATACCTATCGTTTTGTCACTTTTCATAAAATCCGCCCAATAGGTCGAAATGAGTCTGGGAGCCTTAGGACCTAAACCAAGGGACTCCCTAGCCAAAATTCAATGTTCCAGACATGATAGTAAAGTCCGATTTTCCATCTGAGGTCATTTTGACCAAATATGGGTCCCACATTCATTCTTTCTAATTTTTCAACTTTTTGACCAATAGGTCGAAATGAGCTCGGGTGCATTAAGACCCAAACGAAAGGTCTACATAGACTAAAATATATATTTTGGATTTGCTGGCACAGTTGAAATTTGCATCTGAGATCATTTCACTAAAGCTTTCACTTGATGGCCATTTGAAACCAGCGAAGACTTTTAAATAGGGAATTGGCTCTAAAAAACAAATGAACTGTTCGATAATGGAACCCTCAGTCCCACAAGTCATTAAATAATTAGGGGAGCTATGGATAAGCTCAAATAATGAAGATAATCATAAATATGGAAAATGACCTGAAGGGTCATTATAATATCCACTACTCAAAGGACTTTCGTCCCAGAATGTCAACAGAAATAAAGAATCTCAAAAGCTCGAAAGCCTAAGGTATAGGGACCGCATACATTAAGCCTGACTTTCCAAGTAACCTTACCGGAGGGAAAACACTTCTAAGAGATTTCACCACAGGTATCCCTTTTTCAACCATCACTCTCATTGTACTTCTAAAATAGCCAACTCAACTTAACCATTAACTGGCCTCCAACAGAACTACAAAGGCTGATGTATGCATATCTGAACCATATCACACTGATACCACCACTATATCTGCATAAATCAACAAAGTCCTATCCAAGCCAAAACAAACTAAGACATGAGCTATAAAACTTACTCCATATCCAAAAATAACCTTCATTTACCAATTTGCACATGCTATCTACTCCAAGTCAGGACGAAAATCACTCGAGTCTCATCCACATAGTCTCATCATGAAGAACTCAAAGTATTGAAGATGATTCGCTGAAAGTCCATAAGGAAAACTTTAGAATAAACTCATAAGGCACTGACTGGGCATACAAATGAAGATAATCAAGGAATGCAATCCATGCCAATACTGCAACCAATCTGGATGAAAATTAAATTAAAATATCTTAATCTATGGTATAACTACACATCACTGAATATTCCACTCCAGGATGTCCCATCTATCGATAATAAAGCCATAATGAATCAAACATGACAATATTACTCCCACTTAATAAATCTTCCAAAATTCCCATAGAAAACTTAAACTTGAGGTCAAAACTGAAGTAACCAATACATGGCCTATGGGCTATCATTTGAACGCTTATCAACTATAATCTAATCAAAGTCTAGAAGACCAAATAGACATTCTAGGAGTAGGCTTAACCAGCCTGTAAATGAAATCTGAATAAGGACAAGTCTAAAATAAAAGTTGCATACAAGTTCTACAACACCAAATTAATATCTCAATAACAAGGCTGAAATGCTTAATTTCAAATATCTTAACCAAAACTAAAAATAAGTTGGCATTAATTCTTTAAATCTATCATACTTTTAAATTGCCATTCCAAGGAGTCAAAATCCAAAACTAGGGCAATAAGGTTATATCAATGTCAACTATCTCAAATTGACTCTAATATCTAATTCTGACATATTTGAGTTAAATTATACCAAGATACAGTTGGGATATATCTAGAGAGAAAAATAACAACAGGGATAAACACTGACTGATAACATAAGAAACCAACTCTATATCAGCTGGAGGGAATGAAATAGAGCCAAAAAATTAGAGTCATGCCAAAGGACAAATCACTTGCTGAAAATGTATATAACCCACTCCATATCTACAGTAGGGTATGAACTATCCAAATATACTCAAAACATCTCAAGGGTTAAAACCATACCAGTGAAGGCAAAAACTTTAGCAGTACAGAAAAATACAACTTAAGCTAAAAACGAACCAATATAATACACCATCTAGGATAAGAAAGAACAACAGGCACATATCATAGAGGAGAATCACTCCAACAAGCCTCACTAGGACAAACAAATATTGAAATGGGTATTTTCTGATCCACTTAAGAATAATATCATCGAACAAGAAATATCAATATCAAAACCAAGGTCCACCACCAGAGTACCAACAACTTGAGCTAAAGTGTTTCTAATTTGCCAACTTAAAAGGCGATCATAGAAAAGACCACCTACCTCTAACTCTCTAAGAAAGGGCATCCCAGTGCACTAAAGCTGCCGCTATGCACGGTGTCCAGGGAAGGGCCCCATCACAAGGGTGTATAGTATACAAGTCTTAAACCCGTTTCCTAAGATAGGCTAGAGTTCGTAAGATAGGCTAGAGTTCCTAAGATAGACACTATTTCCAAGGGTTACACCCGTGACCTCTTGGTCACATAGAAGCAACTTAAGGCAAAACTATGTCACAACAACAAAGGAGTATCTAACTTGAGTACTAACAATAGGGATAACCATCCCAAGGGAACAAACCTAACATACCTATAAAATGAATCCATGATATCTTAACACCAAGATCAAAATTAATGTAGGGATAATGAAATATCCATAAATGCAGAATGGACCTCAAACTAGTCCATCTTACATACGGGTTATACCATAAGGGATAGCCAAAACAAAATCCTTCAAAAACCAAGATGCATGTCTAAGGATCACAAACTCAAAAATAGGCAACATAGCTAAATTGTCTACTCAAAAACGACAAAGTACCATAAAAGGTAAACTTAACTTTGATACCACTATACATCTTTAAAATCAATCTAATACAGCTAACCAAGAGGGAATAAAATCAACCTCACCCCGCTAGGGGAAAGAAATCATCAAATTGGGCTATATTTACTTAAGACACCAAATAATATCACAAGAAAAGAAAAGTGTAAATAGATAACGCTAGTCTATACAACTACTTAGCGAGAATTCAATTCATCATGTAACAACATCAAGTAATAATATCAAGTAATATTAATATCCTTACACAGTGGTAGTAGCCACAACAATATCAATATTAACATACTGAACAGGTTGAACGAAAATAAATATCAATATCATGTACCACTCAAGGGATACAACAAGGCTAATGTGCCAAGATAAATGGGACTCAAACCTAAAACCACTCCCATAGGGGAAAACATCCATATATATATATATATATATATATATAGTTCATCCACTAATAAAAGAAATAAACCACAGAGTAGTAACATAATCATGAATTCAACAATAAGGCACAAAATGATCGATATAAATTTATCAAGGAATATAATTATCAATGGGCATGAAAATCCAAATACGCATAATAAGAGATAAATACGATAAATAAAAGCACACCTATTATGTAACACTGACAGTCACATTCCTGACATGTATAGGGAAAATAAATATGAATGGGTCTAAATTAGACCGATCAACTGAATCATCAACTGAGGCACTAAGCGCACCATCTCAAACTGAAGGTGTTACAACATCACAAGCTTATCTAACTAAGCTAATTGACTAGAATCTTATGTTAGGGACACTTTTTAGACTAGTAGTTGGTCTCTCTATAATCATAGTAATTCCTGAAGCATTAATATGGAGAGAACACAAACTAAGCCAAAATGGCTAGCTAACTAACGCTGAGAGAAATCTACAAAATTATGTCCAAACTTCCAAAATCATTAGCCTATAGTAGGAACTCTAGGCTGGCAGGGAATATAGGCTAACTCTAGTTGATCATCTATCTTATACCAGGGCATTTTCTCAACCAGTGTCCCATTATAACATAACCAAACTAAGGTCCTGGAATGCTTCGAGATACAACCCTTCATAATCCAAAATAGTCTCCATGTTCCAAAGAACCATACCACAATCTACAAGTACAATGGCAACTCTACCCAAATTCTTTTGGTTGCTACTGGAGATTATTAACATCCAAATTCTTTTAATCCTTGTTATTTAACTAATCCTCATTATTAGCAAGTCAACATTATTACCTCGTTATTATATCTCTCTAGGTATCATTATTAACTAGGCATCATTATCACTAACCTCCTTTATCATCTCCATATTACCCTAACTTAACAACTAATTAGAATCACAACTTTGTTATAAATAGAAACTAGTTATTATCATAGATAAACCCATTTTCATGGCCACGTATTGACTCTAATCATTGGCTACCATATTTCTACTAAGAACAGTTCATTAACTAGTACATTAGATTTATAGCCATCAAGTGCTATAGCCACCTAAAAGACATCTAACTACCACTTAGCTTAACCCTCAAGTAGGAAATAATGAGATCAAGAAATATCACTTCTCTAGGACAATTTACATATCCGAGAGGAACTTCATCTCTATAGGCCCAAATATCATGACTAAAGAAAATTGCAACTCTATAGGCCAATCATTAAGTCTAATAAGAAATAACATGTCCATAGGCCACATGATGTATCTAGGAGGAATATTATCTCTAAATGCCTAATATTACTTCTGAAAGGAGCATCATAACCATATCTAAAAGCCACAATCTAGGAATATTAATATAAGTTACATGCTATAAAGTAACCTTATTCTAAGGTTTACTAGTCTTATCTATGTCTAACATCCACAACTAAGTCCACAAGACTTAATACACGTTTTGTAAGTGAGTCGAATAATCCCACTTAAAATCCACAATTTCCATAGAAGATGATAATTAGGATCCCATACCAACCCCCATGACCAATTTTGAGTTATTACACTTATTTTAGGGTTTCTAGGTCTAAATAGTGAAGAAAAATGCCCCAAACATGTCTTGGGGACTTTATATAGTCCCTATAGGTACTCAAGTATCGCAATCATGGTCCTACATTCTACGATTATGCTACCATAATCGCACACTTTTGGACATGATCGTGGTTGCACCAGATGACAATAAACTAAAAAATAAATTTTTGACCCTTGAAACTTATACAGAATACAAATAACATAATCCAATTGTGAATTTTGAGTTTAAAATACATTTAAAATCTATTGGAATAGGATATCGTTTCGGAAAAAATTGGGTCCCACACCTATAGTTTCATCACTTTTCATAAAATTTGCCCAATAGGTTGAAAAGAGTTTAGGAGCCTTGGGTCCTAAAACTATGGACTCCCTAGACTAAATTTGATGTTTTAAACATGATGGAGAATTCAGATTTTCCATAAGAGGTCGCTTCAACCAAATGTGGGTCCTACACCTATTCTTTCCAATTTTTAACTTTCCAACCAATATGTCAAAATGAGCTTTCGTGCATTGGGACCCTAAATTAAGCTCTACCAATACTAAAATTGATATTATGGATCTTATGGAACAGTTATAATTTGCATTCAAGATTGTTTCATTATAGTTTTTGCCTTGTGGCCATTTGAAATCGGTGAAGACTTCTAAATAAGGAATTGTCTCTAAAAAACAAATGAACTACTTGGTAACTAAACCGTCAGTTCAAGAAAGTCATTAATGACTTGGGGAAGCTATGGAGAATATCAAATGGTGAATATAAGAATACTTATGGAAAATGACTTAAAGGGTCATTATAGCAACAATCAAGAACAAGTATCCTCTCTCAATGATGGATGGTTTGTATGATTAGTTATAGGGTGCCAAGTTCTTTTCTAAGATATATCTTTTGTCAGGTACCATTATCTTAAGACTAGGGAGGTATATATCCCCAAGATTGTCTTTTCAAACTCGATATGGGTATTTTAAGTTCTTAGTGTTGTCATTTGGATTGACCAATATCCTAGTGGCATTTATGGATCTGATGAATAGAGTTTTTAGGCAGTATTTAGTTCTCCTTATCATTATGTTTATTGATGACATTCTAGTTTGTTCGAAGAGTGAGGTGGATCATACTAATCACCTTTGTGTGGTATTATAGACCTTCAAGAAGCAACAGTTGTATGCTAAGTTCTTTAAGTATGAGGTTTGGTTGAACTTCATGACTTTGTTGGGTCATATTATTTCTAGTGAAAGGATAATGGTTGATCCTCAAAAGTTTGTTACAGTGAAGGAGTAACCTATGTCCTCAACTCCATTCGATAACTAGAGCTTCTTGGATTTAGCCATGTGTTATAAATGGTTTGTGGAAAGCTTCTTTTCGATAGCGGCTCCTTTTAATAAGTTGACTATGAAGAAGGCTAAGTCTTCGTGGCCAGATGCTTGTGAGGGGAGTTTTGAGAAGTTAAAGGATAAAATTAGTTTAACTCTAATTCTGACTTTGTCAGAAAACAGTAATGGGTTTGTGGTTAATTGTGATGAATCTCGAGTAGGGCTTGGTTGTGTTTTTATGCAATAAGGGAAGTTTATTGCTATATTTCCAGATAGTTAAATATGCATGAGAGGAATTATCCTACTCATGATTTAGAGCTATTGGAGATTATATTTTCTTTAAAAATATGGCGGCATTATCTGTATGGTGTTCATATGGATATCTTTTCTGATCATAAGAGTCTACAATACTTTTTCATACATAAATAGCTTAATCTTAGGCAAAGGAGATGAATTGAGCTTCTCAAGGACTATGATATGAGTTTTCACTAGCACCCAGGTAAGGCTAACGTGGTTGCTAATGCTCTTAGCTGGTTGTCTATGAGGAGTTTGGTTCATTTGGAGAAAGAAAATTAGGAATTGGTGAATGTGATAACGCTCAATCTACAGCTCTCGCAGGAGTGTAAAGCGGTCGTTAGAAAATATAGAACCCAACTTGGGTTGGGTATCGATCCCACAGGGAATAGCTTGGCCAACAAGTAAGTAAAATTACTAAACTTTTGGTGCAAGTCTCGTAAGAAGGGGGGATTGTTATGTGTAACCAAAACAATAAAGTAAAAGCTGAAAATAATAAAGTAAAGAGAGAGAGATTGTTACGTGAGTTGTAAACAATGAGAATTGAAGCGTTGGGGTTAGGTCCACCTTCTGAGGTATACGTCTCTATTGGCTATGAGTGTGTAGGATTCGGACATGCAATTGCTTATAGAGAATTGTAGTCGATGGTAAATCCAAGCGTTTCTCGACCTAAACAAGGACTATTTCACTTTAACTCTCTCAAGCTTAAAGCGTGTCTAACGGTACGAATTCTCCAAGAGGTTAGTCCAGTTACGGCACTAGCTTTTTAATAGGAAAGGGTGTCCTACTACCTTGACATTATCTCTTTTCCAGACAAATAACCTTTCTCTCGAACAAGTTAAATGTTAGACTGGCATATTCTTGCGTTTGAAACCGCAAAGAATGTAGATTAAGATGAAGAGAATAATGATATAAGAAATATACGTGTCACGAACTCACAAACTCACAGCAATAGATAGTATCTCATTCGGCCCCCAACAGAGAGGTTTAGTTACCCATGAATGCGAAGGAGATCACGATTGACATTGTTATTATATCACAATATGGCGTAATGGCGTCTAGGTCAAGTGATAGGCATGTGGCGCGTTTCCTTGGCTTGGTAACGATTCTCTTGTTGTTGAATTTAAGAATAGAAGAAGAATAGAATTAATGGAAAGATTAGAAGAGTTGTAGAATTGTTGTGGTGGAAGAAGAGAGGGATGGAAGAAGATTAATTGTTGAATGTATCTCTCCACTAAGGGAGGAGTTAATTAAAAATCTCTAGCATGATAGGGTATTTATAATACTCCTATCCTACTCCTACTATGCTAATGAAATAAATAACCAAATCCTACTAAACTAAGGAAATACTTAACCCATTTGTACTAGGTTAATTTAACATTCTCCTAATCCAAATAAACTAATGAAATACATAACCCAATTGTACTAGGTTAATGTATCATTGTCAAAATCCAGCTTTGTGTATGTAAGTCCCCAAAGTCTTCAGAAATGTTGTTTTAGCCCGGGACAGATTTTCCATGCAGCAGTTTTGGTCCTTAGGCGTGTAGACTTTCTTCCCTTCCTTTGTGAGCTTTCTTTTGCGTCAAGTAAGCCATAAAATTCTGTATTTTGCATCATTTATACCTGAAACTTTACTAATCATGTTCGTTAGCTCATTTATAGGTAAAAGGACTAAAAGTGCATGAAATATATAGTTTGTTCTCAAAACTAGGCTAAAATATGGGCAAAATATATTGATATAGGCGTGTAAATTCGCCTATCATCAACACCCCACACTTAGAGCTTTGTTCGTCCTCGAACAACATATCATGTCCTTCTAAACATCAAACTTAGGGTTTTTACAACAACAACACAAAATATTTATCAAGACAAGCACAACAATTATCAACAAAGAGTAGTTTTCCGATCATTAGTAGAAACAATTTAACCTCTAGCATAGACTCGTGATGGTGATCAACTCTCATGCAAACATTAAGGTGCATAGAATCATATACAACTATCCAAAGCTCATCAACCATGTGTGTCTCACAATATAGTACCCATAATTACTCTTAAATATAGCATATTTTTCAAACATGGGTATCAAAATATCCTTGCTCTCGCTCTCACAAAGAATTCGTATGCAGCAACTGATGACCATAGGCTTGCCCTTAGTGTAATACTCCACTAAATGTCAGAATTCTAAGATTAGGATCAAATAGGTCTTCTGATGGTTGTAATGTAGGCTAAGGGACGGGTAGGACTATTTTGGCCAGGAATAGTGACTAAGCTCCTAAGCGCTTTAATACATCACATTGTATCATTGACACTTTTTTTTTCAACCTTTATTCTTTCTTTTATTCTACCACCCTTGTTCTCCTCTTTTGTTTTTCAATTTTAAGAACAACTCACTTTTCAGCTTTCTTTTTCCTTTTTTTTTCTCAACATACCTCTTATGATAGCACTTTCTTTTTCATAACACATTCAAGCACCATTACAATTTATAGCATTATACTCACCCA
Source organism: Capsicum baccatum var. pendulum (assembly GCA_030864225.1). Lineage (NCBI taxonomy): Eukaryota > Viridiplantae > Streptophyta > Magnoliopsida > Solanales > Solanaceae > Capsicum > Capsicum baccatum. The sequence continues at coordinate 120,897,054 of CM061559.1, read as the reverse complement.
ATTTCCTCTTATGTTGTCACATGACTTTTTTTTATCACTTTAAAGCACTTAGGAATTTGGATCAAATTACGATCTTAAAAGAAATGGATTAGGCTTACATACAAGGTTGTCAAAGAAATAGGCTAAAGGCTCAAAAGGGTTTAACTAGGATGATGTCCATGGGTAGGTAAAACTGAAGGTAAACAAATATAGGTTGCCAAAGAAATGCCTAAATCATATCCTAACTTACACTCCTTATTTTTGCTTTGCATACATACCAGGCAAGTTCTAGCATCAGCCACAAACATAGAAGATACTATTAATCTCACACACAAAAGGCACATGGTCGACTTGATTGGAAGTAATATAGACTCTTGACCCAACAAGTGAAGGAATTGAACCACACAATATCACATAATGAGTAACAACTGGAGCCTAAACGTCTCAATAGTCACAATTGTAGCACATACTCTTGTGATAATCTCATGCTGCCTATCAAAATAATTTCATGCGAAGCTAGAAAATTTTAACTACTAAAAAAACAAAACGAAACAAAAATGAAACAAAAGTAAATAAACATAGATGCGAATAGAGAAGTATAGCATGCAATACCACCACCCCACACTTAGTCGGGACACTGTCCTCAGTGGAAAATAAATACGAGGAACCTGGTTGGTCGGACTTATCCTCTATGTCTGGGTTCATACCCCTTGCATTGGAATCATAATCAGAGTCGTCATCCTTAGAAGTTCCTCATAAGTATCTCACTTAATTCCAAGCGCGAGTTGAGGTGTTTGCAGCGAGGAGGGTTCTCCTTCCTCCTTGCGGCCTCTTTTCTTGCCCTTTTGGGAAGTGGTAGACTTCTCCTTGCCTTGTCTCTCTTTAGGTGCCATTGTACCTGAGACCTAAAATAGTGTTAATGGTAGCACAATCTCAATGGATACAATCTATACATAAGCAGTAGGGGTACCACCACACACTTAGGTTGTTGGCACAAACTAGTAAGGTGAAAATGATCGATTACTCAGAATTCATCGACATACGTTTTAGGAACTATCTTCCGACAAGAAGATCAGTGATGTATCACTACTTGCAGCCATTGCACTACTTTCATGTTAAGTATAACAACACTACTACATAGGGGTTACATCATGGTATAGTTATTTTCAATAATCACAACCTCCTATGTCGGTAGGCAACTATAAGTCTTATCCCGATGAACGAGATAGTCTAACATGTAAGTATCCAAGTGACAAGATTAAGCAATGTTCATAGCCATGGCAATTCTGCAAATAGTATAACAATGCTTATTAAAACCAAATTCAAGTCGGAGATCGGTCAAGATTATCCTAACGTATATGTTCACTCACATGGTTGTGTATCAACAATCCAAACACATTAACATCACTAATGATCTTTGAAGATGTATCAATTCATAATAGGCATAGGAACGTAGTACTTACTAGAAATAGATGAAGAATAAAAGAGTACTTACGTGATTGAAGCCTTTGGAGATGTTCTTGTGAATTGGAAGAGCACAAAGAGAAGTTTTGAGATGATTTGGATGGATGTACGGCGCCTTTGGGTCAATTTTTAGTGTGGTTATGTTTCAAGACTAAGTCCCCTTTATATAGGAAGAGAATGGGTCGGGTTATGACCTATTTACAATCGGTTTTGGAGACAAAAATGCTACATATGCGGCGCATAATGCTTGGCATATCAATGACATATGTGGCGCATTGTCTATAGCATAATGGGACATATGCGCCGCATAGTATATGGCATTTGTAGACATATGCGCCGCATAGTCTATGGCATATGAGATACTGAGACCAAATGCCATAGCATAGGCGGCGCATAGTCAAAAGCATACCTAGGAATAGGCAGCGCATAGTGTATAGCACACTAGATTCCGAGACCTTAGGCTATAGGATAGGTTATGCATCGTTCGTGGCCTAGTTTTACCAAGGCCTAGCCTTTCTTGATGCCTATTTTGGCGTGAGAAATGCTCAATCCATAGCCTTATGCATCACCATTCCTAACTTACCAACTTTACCATACAATGCGTCCAAATCGTCAATTGAAATCAATCTCCTCGTTGAATACTTCTTGCACCTATTTTTGCTCAAAACCAAACAAAAATGATTAGTACGATGGGTTGCCTCCCACCAAGCGCCTTAGTTTTGGTCGTGGCACGACTCTTATTTTTGGATTTTTCATTTATCAAAAACAAAACAAGTATAAAAACGATAAAACGATGAAATGATAAAACAATAAAACGATAGGTTGCCTCCCATCTAGCGCCTTATTTATTGTCGTGGCTCAACATAGTTACCTCAAGTACTCAGACTTCATCGAGGTAAGCGATGTATCATTTTCTGAAAGGATTTAGACGACAATGAGGCTTACCTGTGGGCATGCGATCTTCTTCAAGATGGCTCTTACATTTTCCCGGAGAATCTCCAATTATATCATCAATAGTCCAACCCATAGCTCTCTTGTATCTCTTCAGAGCAGAGATGAGAGCTTCTACGTGCTGTTCACTTAAATCATCTGCTCTCTCCGAAAGTATATTTCTACTTTCCAAGAACACATACCTTAGATAATCGGGGAGCTCTTGTGATTCTAGCGTTGGTAGCTCATCAATGGGAGTATTCGCTGTTGGTTGATTCTTGAGATCACAATCCGGTTGCTTAGGAGTATAAGGCTCTATTTCTATTAGAGCACTCATAAGTTCTTCATAACCTTCATTATCTTCATGCTCAACATTCAGCGACACAGCAGACAATGGCTCAATAGTAGGCTGTTTCTCTATAGATAATGCTTTCGTATCCTCATGATGAACATCAGCTACAGATGACTCATTCATATCACTGGGCTGCTTCATTGTTTTGCATATATCAAACCATACCACTTCGTCATTAATTCGAAACAAAAGCTCATTATCTTTCATGTCAATAAGCACACTTCCAGTTGCAAGGAAAGGACGTCCCAAGATTATGGGAACTTCAGAATCCTCCTTACAATCTAGAATAACGAAGTCGGCAGGAAATATGAATGAAGAAACTTTCACCAACACATCATTCAAGATACCCACAGGTCGTTTTACCGACCTATCAGCCATCACGAGCCTCATATTGGTTGGTGTCGGATCGCCTAGCCCCAACTTCTTGTAGATGGATAGTGGCATCAAATTGATGCTAGCACCTAGATCGCACAATGCCTTAGCAAAATCCAACGATCCAATTGTGCAAGGACTAGTGAAAGCTCCAGGATCTGCCTTCTTTTGAACTAGCGACCTTGTAGCGATTGCACTACAATGATGAACATTATCCGCCAACTCATAACTTGCTGCCCGCTTCTTTGTCAACAGGTCCTTCATAAACTTTGCATATCCAGGCATTTGTTCAAGTGCCTCCACCAATGGGACATTAATGGCCAGCTGCTTGAGCATAGTCATAAATTTGCTGAGCTTAGTGTCATCCGCCACCTTCTTCAATCTTTGGGGAAAAGGTGGTGGTGGGTATGGAAGTGTTCTCTCCGCGGATTTCTTCTCCTCTTGCTTCCGTTTTCCTAATTTTTCAGGCTGCACAGTGCTGGATGTGGCGTTGTTGACGTCAGGAGTAGTAGCTGCAACATCTTCTCCTTTTGCATTGTCATCCATGTCCGCAACTTCGTCAATCACTTGCTTGCCTTTTTCTGAAGTTTCCAGCACCTTACCACTTCTGGTAGTGATGGCCATGCATGACCAATCATTCCTTGGGTTTTGCACAGTATCGCTAGGTAAAGTGCCAGCCTTTCTTTGCTTGAGTACTGCTGAAAGTTGACTGAATTGCTGCTCTAGTTGTCTAATTGAAGTGGAATGTGAATCTACTAATTGTCTCATGGAGGACAAATCATTAATTACCTCCGTCACTCCCGGGCTCGTTTCTTCCACTCCTTTCAATAACTTAGCCATCATGTCTTCCATACTTCCAGATTTAGATGTTGTGGTATCACGTCTACCAGGGGGAACGTACAAACGACTCTTTTCATTGTTTTTCTTCCAACTACCTTGGTCTTTGCTTCCAGATTTATCATAATAGTTCCGACCTTGGTTTCCTTGGGTATTCCCATGGAAACCCCCCTGATTGTTCAAGTAGTTGGCCTCCTCTTCAGAATCAGATTCGTCTCTTCCTTTTAGCGCTACAACTTTCACTTTTTCAGTCTTCCCTGATAATAAGTGCTTTGTTAGAAGATCCAATTGTGTTTTCATGTGCACCATGTCTTGCTCACGTTCTTCTTCTCTTCTTCTTTGGTCTGCAGAATTGCCAATAGATAAAGTGGGGCTTGCTACCTCAGAATCCCTGGTATGCCAAGCTCTACTTTGCTTTGTCATGCGATCTAGCATATTGCTTGCTTGGCCAAAGGTGAGGTCCATGAAATAACCTCCGGCTGCGTTGTCCACCACTGGTTTAGTTATGAATTCAAGGCTCTATACAAGATCTCCATGAGGTGAACATTAGTTATGTGATGGTTTGGGCATCTCGCTAGCTTTGTCTTGAACCTCTCCCATGTTTCATGAAGAGCTTCAGAGGGAAGCTGACGAAAGTTGCTGATTTTATCTCTCAATTGAGCCCTTTTGGATGGCGGAAAGAATCTTTCTAGGAAAGCGTCTCTCAATTGCCTCTAATTTGTAATTGAATCAGCAGTCAGCCCATTCAACCATAGTGTTGCCTCCCCAGATAGAGACAATGGAAATAGGCGTAATCGAATAGCATTTTGACCAACACCAGGATTGTCAAAGGACTTGCATGTAGAAATAAAGTTGATGAGATGCATATTCGGATCATCGCCTGCTAGTCCACCAAATAATCCCTTGATTTGTAATAACTGAATCATGGTGCTTGTGATGTTGAACTTGGCTGCGGGCGCTAATGGTGGTAGAATTATTGCTCCAGTGGCTCTGGCACCATCAAGATCATCATCATCATCGTCGAAAGCTGGTTGCAAAGGTTGGCGATCATACCTATACCGAGCTTGTCGACCTCTTCGGTTGGCAGGTGTTATAATTTCAGCATCACGCCTAGGGTTTAGTAACTCGTCATCACCTAAATCTTCATCGTCAGGATTTGTTGTTCGCCCAGGATTATCAATGTTTTGTTGTTGGACTTGAGCAGCGGCAAGAGCAGCTAATCTTGCTTGCTCGTGTTGAGCAGCTATCCTGTCGATTTCAGCTTGTGCTTCCATTCTTCTGATTCGTTGTGGTTCAGGATTAATTGGTAATAACGGTTGACCAGAACTTCTAGTATGGGGCATGAACTAAAGTAAAAACCTGCAATAAACAAAAAGAAAAACTAAGCGTAAAAGTACAAGAGTCTTTGACAAAAAGGTCTAGTAATTATTACAAACTTGATTGACACTCGTATTCCCTGGCAACGACGCCAATTTTTGATAACGCTCAATCTACAGCTCTCGCAGGAGTGTAAAACGATCGTTAGCAAATATAGAACCCAACCTGGGTTGGGTATCGATCCCACAGGGAATAGCTTGGCCAACAAGTAAGTAAAATTACTAAACTTTTGGTGCAAGTCTCGTAAGAAGGGGGGATTGTAATGTGTAACCAAAACAATAAAGTAAAAGCTGAAAATAATAAAGTAAAGAGAGAGAGATTGTTACGTGAGTTGTAAACAATGAGAATTGAAGCGTTGGGGTTATGTCCACCTTCTGAGGTATACGTCTCTATTGGCTATGAGTGTGTAGAATTCTGACATGCAATTGCTTATAGTCGATGGTAAATCCAAGCTTCTCTCGACCTAAACAAGGACTATTTCACTTTAACTCTCTCGAGCTTAAAGCGTGTCTAACGGTACGAATTCTCCAAGAGGTTAGTCCAGTTACGGCACTAGCTTTTTAATAGGAAAGGGTGTCCTACTACCTTGACATTATCTCTTTTCCAGACAAATAACCTTTCTCTCGAACAAGTTAAATGTTAGACTGGCGTATTCTTGCGTTTGAAACCGCAAAGAATGTAGATTAAGATGAAGAGAATAATGATATAAGAAATATACGTGTCACGAACTCACAAACTCACAGCAATAGATAGTATCTCATTCGGCTTCCATAACCCCAACAGAGAGGTTTAGTTACCCATGAATGCGAAGGAGATCACGATTGACATTGTTATTATATCACAATATGGCGTAATGGCGTGTAGGTCAAGTGATAGGCATGTGGCGTGTTTCCTTGGCTTGGTAACGATTCTCTTGTTGTGGAATTTAAGAATAGAAGAAGAATAGAATTAATGGAAAGATTAGAAGAGTTGTAGAATTGTTGTGGTGGAAGAAGAGAGGGATGGAAGAAGATTAATTGTTGAATGTATCTCTCCACTAAGGGAGGAGTTAATTAAAAATCTCTAGCATGATAGGGTATTTATAATACTCCTATCCTACTCCTACTATGCTAATGAAATAAATAACCAAATCCTACTAAACTAAGGAAATACTTAACCCATTTGTACTAGGTTAATGTAACATTCTCCTAATCCAAATAAACTAATGAAATACATAACCCAATTGTACTAGGTTAATGTATCATTGTCAAAATCCAGCTTTGTGTCTGTAAGTCCCCAAAGTCTTCAGAAATGTTGTTTTAGCCCGGGACAGATTTTCCATGTAGCAGTTTTGGTCCTTAGGCGTGTAGACTTTCTTCCCTTCCTTTGTGAGCTTTCTTTTGCATCAAGTAAGCCATAAAATGCTGTATTTTGCATCATTTATACCTTAAACTTTACTAATCATGTTTGTTAGCTCATTTATAGGAAAAAGGACTAAAAGTGCATGAAATATATAGTTTGTTCTCAAAACTAGGCTAAAATATGGGCAAAATATATTGATATAGGCATGTAAATTCGCCTATCATCAGAATGATATCCACCATTTTACTAATCATGGGGTTCGTCTCTTGGACTTTAAGGATAGTGGTGTGATGGTGCAAGAAATTATTTAATCATCTCTTGGTATAATGATTAAGGAAAAATAAGTGTTGGATCATGTCGTGACCAAAATCAAGACTGGTATTAGTGGGGAGAAGGTGGCAGTGTTTGAAATAATTGGTGATGGTACTTTATGGTACCATGGAATGTTATGTGTTCTTGATGTTGAAGGTTTACGTCAAATGATTTTAGCTGAGGCAAATGATTCATGCTATGTTGTTTATCCCGACTCAACAAAGATGTATCATGATCTCAAGAAGATCTATTGGTGGAATAGATTAAAGAGGGATGTGGTTAATTTTGTAGCCAAGTGCATGGTGTGTCAACCGGTTAAGGTTGAGCACATGAGGCCTGATGGATTACATCAAGAAATATAGTTGCCCAAATAGAAGTGGGAGATGATCAATATGGATTTCGTTATCAGTCTTCCTCAATCTCAAAACTAATTTGATTTGATTTGGGTCAGCGTGGAAAGGATGGCAAAGTTTACTCTGGTGAGGACTACCTTTTCATTGGAGGACTTTGGGAATCTACATCTTTAAGACATTGTGAAGCTGTATATGGTACCTGTCTTGATTATTTCTAACCATGGTACACATTTTACATCTAATTTTTAGTTGTCATTCCAAAAGAATTTATGGATTAAGGTTCGTTTGAGAACTGCTTCTCATCTGCAGTTAGATGGGCAAGTAAAGAGAACTATTTAGACATTGGAAGATATGCTTCGGGCCTATGTGATTGACTATGGTAACAATTGAGTTGAGAATCTACCTTTGGTAGAGTTTTCTTACTACAATAGCTATTATTCAAGTATTGGTATAGCCCCTTTTGAGGTGTTGTGTGGTAGTAGGTATAGATTTTCTATTGGTTGGTTTGATCTTGGTGAGGTGGATATATTTGGTTTGAATTTGGTTTATCAAGCTATGAAAAAGGTAAAGGTAATTCAGGATAGGCTTAAGGCTACCCAGAGTTGCAAAAATTCATACATAGATGTTAGGTGTAGAGGCTTAGATTTCAAGGTTGGGGATAAGGTATTCCTAAAGGTATCACACATGAAGGGAGTAGTGCAATTTGGCATGAAGGGAAAGCTCAGTCCCTAATTCATTGGTCTTTATATGATTTTACAGAGAGTTGGCAATGTTTCTTATGAATTAGATTTTCCTTCTAGTTTGGGTATGGTTCATCTGGTATTTTATTTTTCCATGCGGAGGAAGTGTATTGATGATACTTCTTCGATTGTTCTTTTGGAGGGATTAGGTATTTTGAGTTCTCTATCTTATGTAGAGGTTCTGATTGAAATATTGGATAGGCAGGTTCATTGGTTGCAGAAAAAGGAAATGGATTTGGTTAAGGTTTTGTGGTGGAACCATAATATGGAAGAAGCTGCTGGGGAAGCAGAGGAGGACGTGAAGTCCAAATATCCACTCTTGTTTTCTACTCTAAGGATTCGTGTGGAAGGTATGTGTTCTTGATCACATCTTTATTCTATAAGATTGTTAAAGGAAATATTAATATCTTTTGCTCTTTGTTTCCGAACTTTGATGAAGATTGAGAATATGTTTGATAATTCAAATGAACCTATGTGTGGTTACCACTACCTTGTCTATCATTCCAGGATGAATGTTCCTATTAGAGGAGAACGTTACATCTTGGGTTTTTGACCTTTGAATTTTTCCTGTAATTCTATTCTTCAGACCCAATATGACTCATGGGAATTGATGTGTGAGCAGATGCTAACACATTTAAGTGTAGGCAGAGAATCAAATTTTGAATGAAGAAGAGATGACATTTCTGATATGTCATCACGTATCTGATAATTCGTCAACCTTTGTCGTCAGTTAAAGCAGAAGATGCAAAGAATGCTGAAGGGCCTGACGACATTCCTGATAAGACATCAGGACCTTGACACGCCATCACAAATACCATCACCTATTCTGAAGGATTTTCTGAACATTGTGATTTTATTTCCATATTTAGGATTAACTATAAAAAACATTGTTTGGGGTTTTTCTAGGGGGTCGACACATTGAGTTTTGAGATAGCATATTTTGATATTTTTCTCTCTCTACTTTTGGCTTGGAAAAGAAAAATACTTTGAAGAGATTATTATCAGTTTTTTAGGATTTCGTTTGTGATTTAATCTGTGATTCAATAGTTATTATTCATCTTTGTAAGTTTATCTTTCAAATTATGAATTCAATTTTGTGTTTTGTTTGTTACATCATTAGTGTCTAAATTATATTAACGTGAGTTATGGGATATAGGGTTAGGTCTTGATAAGGTGCTAAGTGTTTGAGATTCAAAAGGTGGTAGGATTTCTTGATAATTCTAAAGCTTTAATTAACGTCTGTTGGTTGCAAACAGTAGACACACCTTCTTTGATTTACTTGAGAAAGAGACCAAGTATAGTACGAAGTGAGTTATCAATAGGGACTCGAAAATACTTCGTTTATTAACCAGCTTTGTAACAAGGTTGGTTAACCTAAGGTAAAATCTAAGTATTGAATAGAAATTCCCTAAGTCCGAGAGGATTAGGAAATTAAATGCTTAATTAGTTCAAGAGGCATTTAAGAATAACATCGGTAAAGATAGGTTGTTGTCCTACCTACCGTGAGAATCTTAAACCACTATTAGCATATGTCAAGTACCAAACACCCTAGTGAACATAATTTTGATTTCTTTATAAACTCTTGACTACAAACACTAATTAAAGCGACCGATAATTATTTGCTAATCATTAAAAACACCAATTTTGTCTTCTCGTGCCAGTTATTTGAATTTAACTTGTATCTTTAGTTTCAAACTAGTTTAATCGCCACTCACATTATTCCATGTGGATTCGACCCCGACTCCAACGTTAGGTAAATATATTGATGACGACCGCCTTGCTCTAACTTCACGTGTAAGTTGAGTGTTATAAAAAATGGCGCCATTTTTGGGGAACAATTTGGTGTATTGAGTTGGTTTTGAATTGTAGCCTACTTTCTTGAATTGAAACTTATAAATATTTGTTTATAGTTTTCTCTTATTTCTTGTGTTGGGTATATTTTTATTCTAGTTTACTTATTACTATGGCATCGTGGAATGAACATGAGCTTGGTGGTTAAAAATCTTATCTTGATGATCTATGTACATATTGTGATGGACCTCACTTTTGGCAAGATTGCAGATATGCTCCCTGGAGAAAGATGTGTGCACCATCTCTATCCTTTCGGGAGTATGATTATTCATTATGTAGTGATAAAGATGGACATTGGAGTGATTGCCCAAGTGCCCCCTCCCCCCGGTATGCTAACCCAAATTCTAGTTCTTCTTATGATTTTGATAGGTCTTATGGTCAAGAACAGGAAGAATGAAGCACCAGAAAGAGTGGCATTGAGGCTATACTTTAACTACTGTTAGAGTTTCTGGACACAACAAATGATATTATACGTGATATACATCAAGACATAAGGGCAAATAACGAGGAAAAAAGAATGATAGAGGATATTAATATAGAGGTCAAGCATTAAAAGTACTTTTCCATATTATGTTTAGATGATATGTTGTCTGTGGAATCATTTATTATAATGGATGAGTGTAAAGATATGGAGAAAGAATTTGATGTTGATAATGAGCTTCATGTTGAGCAACCCTCGGTGATGTCCCAACTAACTGAACCATTTATGAATGATGATGCCAAAGACGAAGAGATGGTACTAGAGTCAAAAGAAGAAATCAAGCACAATCCTTGTGAAGACTTTAATTCATTTCAGGGTAAAAATACTAATAGGGATGCTACTCCAAAATTGAGAGTTAATCCTCATTCGAACCACTTTTCAACATTACGATTGGTGGATGTGATGAAAGTCGAATCACCCAAGAAAATGATGAATTTTGAAAAATGAGGAGGAAGATTCTTACATTTTGGAGTTTGTCCTTCCAAAAGTGTATACTACCACCCCAATCTTGAAGGCTAAGAAGCTTAAAGATCGATGTCCATTTAGTGGTTGTTTAAGATTCTCACCATTGCCAAATGAGCCCACACAAAAGTTCAATGCGAAATTGGGTAAGAAGTTCAAGTCTTAGAAGTGGCATGCTAGAACATTCCTCATCATGCCCTCACATTTGGCCAACACACCCCGAAGATTTACTACTTAAAATTTTGGTCGACATTTTAAATCCTCCAAGTGGAGACATAAATAATTAGCAACAACGTATCTTGATGAAGTCTGAGTAGTCAAGATAATTGAGTCGTTCCACGATATTAACCCAGGCGCTACTTGGGAGGCAACCCAAGTTATTTTGTTATTTGTGTTCGTATTATATGATTGACATCAGATCTTCTCAACTGTGGTGCCACATGTATGTTTTTAACTATCTTGTTTTAGTTGAAAAACTCTCTTGTTTTAGTTGACGCATTAGGGACAATGCATGATTATAAGTTTAGGGTGGCACTACTTGTGGGTGTTGATGCACTCCTGGGGGTTTTGTTTTTGTGTCTCTTTTTCCTAGAGTCTTGTTCCTAGTATAGACAGCATGTTTATGGATATTGTGTCTGTTTTGTGATGTGTTATGGTTAACTGGGGGAAAAATAAGTATCTACGACAGTTGACATATTTTTGTTGATTTCTCTTGGAATGACAAATACCTCTCCAACTATCTATTTGGTAATTATGTTATTTGCATCGAATTGTGACCACTTTTTATATTTGTATGGTATTAGTTTTAGTAACATAATAACCATTGCTAAAAAATTGCATGAATCAAATGGTTAGTAGCTTGTGATGTACCTTTGTGCCATATGTGTGTGAGATGCTATCTAGTTTCTGTTGTGTGTTAAATCCAGAACTTGCCCGATTGATCTTGCCTTGGTTGTAGGATAGCCGTTGGGAAAGGATCATAGGTCGTTGTTTATATTAGTCCACTTTTAGCCTAAATGACTTTCCATGTGTGAATAATATCTTTTGATCCTAATTTTGAGCCTAAATGCCCATTCTTTTTATTATACCTATCATCTTTCTATTTGTATCAGAATAAATCTACTTTTACCATGGTCCTCCTTGGACATTGTGCACTTTGACAGAGGCAAATCGCCTAAGTTGAGGGTGGCTACCATAGGGGTACATGACATAAAATGAGTATAAAGAAAGGTAGAATGAAAGAAAATAATAAAAAGCTGGGAGCAGTGAAAAAAGAATAAGAAAAAAAAAGTTGTGAAAAAAAAGAAGTGATTGTCAAAAATACCGCACCCATCCGGAGTATGTGTGATAAAGAAAGGAGAGAATTAAGTAAAGGTTAAGTGAGACCACAAAAATAGTGTAGTGCCAAGGAGTCTTAGTCAACTTAAATATCCTTGCGTATCATACCAGTCTCAAGCCTATGTTATAAAGCCAAAGAAAAGACCTATAGTGGTCCTAACTTAATTGTCTAAAAATTTAGGCAATGAAAATAAGGGAAAGCATTTGGTATTTGACATGCATTGATTGAAATTTCTTTCTGAGAGTGAGTGTCTCTTGACCGTCACTGTATTTACATACTTGATTTCATATATGAGTGAGGAGGGACTTCGTTGTTGTAAGGGTTCATCGGTTGCATTGCTAGTTGACTACTTTTTTGGGTAGTGTAATTTGTACATATTCATAGTTGTTGTTGCTAAGATAATGCCATATCTTGATTTCTTTATTTCACATTGTTTATTTTCATGGATATACACAGCTGGGTCTAAAGAGAATGAAAATAGAGAGAGTAATGTGTTTTGAACTAAAATTGATGATCAACTATCATAGGTATCTTATGCGTCTCTTGGTTAAGCATCGTAGTGTTGTGTTTTAGTTGCTAGAGGACAAGCAATTGTTCTAAGTTGAGGGTGTTGATGTGTGAGCAGACGCTAACACATTTAAGGATTTTAACTGAGAATAATTGCAAAGTCTTAAGCAACTTTTGTCGTTTTTGATTATTTTACTTTGATATTGCAGTAAAAGTCATAATGCAAGGGAAATTTAAGGAAATGGAAGTAAAAGAGCTGAAAATTGATGCAAAAGAACTAAAAGTGTTGCTGACGACATTCCTAATAAGTCATCAGCCCAGTGATAAGTTATTAAAAATCAAGTCAGGTGTTGCAGTGTTAGAAAGATTAAAGTAAAAGTGTGACAACATTTCTGACATGTCGTCACAACTGTGATAAGGCATCGAAGTTGCTGTCAAGTGTAGGTAGAGAATCAAATTTTGAATGAAGAAATGACGACCTGATATATCGTCACATATCGGATAAGTCATCAAGCTTTGTTGTCAGTTAAAGAAAAAGATGCCAAGAATGTTGGAGGGCCTGACGACATTCCTAATAAGTTGTCAGGACCCTAACACGTCGTCACAAATGCCGTCACCTATTTCAAAGGATTTTCTGAACATTGTGATTTTATTTCCATAATTAGGATTAACTATAAAAAGCATTGTTTAGAGTTTTTCTAGGGTGTCGATACATTAGGTTTTGAGTTAGCATATTTTGATATTTTTGTCTCTCTACTTTTGGCTTGAAAAAGTAAAATACTTTGAAGAGATTATTATCAGTATTTTAGTATATCCTTTATGATCTAATCTGCGATTCACTAGTTATTATTCATCTTTGTAAGTTATCTTTCAAATCATGAATTCAATTATGTGTTTCGTTTGTTGCATCATTAGTGGATAAATTCCATTAACCTAAGTTATGGGATCTAGGGTTAGGTCTTGATAAGGTTCTAAGTGTTCAAGATTCAAAAGGTGGTAGGATTTCTTGATAATTCTAAAGCTTTAATTAACGTCTGTTGGTTGCAAATAGTAGACACACCTATTTTGATTTACTTGAGAAAGAAATCTAATACAGTAGGAAGTGAGTTGTCATCAGGGACTTGGAAATACTTTGTTTAATAACCAGTGTTGTAACAAGGTTGGTTAACCTGAGGTAAAATCTGGGTAGTGAATAGAAATTCCTTAAGTCCGAGAGGATTAGAAAACTAAACTGTTAATTAGTTCGAGAGGTATTTAATCATAACATCGATAAAGATAGCTTGTTGTCCTACCTACCATAAGAATCTTAAACCACTATTAGCATCTGTCAAGTACCGAACACCCTAGTGAACATAATTCTGGTTTCTCTATAAACTCTTGACAACGAACACTGATTAAAGTTACCGATAATTATTTGTTAATCATTAAAACCCCCCATTGTCTTCTCATGCCAATTATTTGAATTTAATTTGTAGCTTTAGTTTCAAACTAGTTTAAACACCACTCACATATTCCCTGTGAATTCAACCCCGACTCTAAAGTTCGGTAAATATATTGACGACGATCGCCTTGCACTAAATTGACGTATAAGTTGAGCCTTATCAGGTATGAGCCGTATATTGGGGTACTAGTGGAATGATCCCATTGTATACTAAATAGTGTTGGTTGGTAGGATGGATCGGGTACTGGAATGGATATGACTTAGGGGATAAGAGTCATATAGTTGGGTAAGAGTCATATCTAGTACTCGTATAGGTGACAGTGTTAAATCCTCTTGGAATTCTATTCTATCAAGTATACTGATGATAGGCGAATTTACACGCCTAAAGTACTATATTTTACCTATATTTTAGCTAAGTTTTGAGGACAAATTATATAATTCATGCACTTTTAGTTCTTTTTCCTGTAAGTGAGCTAACGAACATGATTAGCAAGTTTTCAGGTATAAATGATGCAGAATTCAGCATTTTGTGGATAACTTGACGCCAAAGAAAGCTTCATGAAAGAAGGAAGGGAATCTTGGACGCCAAGGACCAAAAATGGCGCATGGAAAATCTGTCCCGGGCAAAAACATCAATTCTGAAGACTTTGGGGAGTAGCAGTAACTTAGTAGGATTAGGATAATGATACATTAACCTAGTAGGATTGGGTTAAGTACTGCATTAGCTTAGTAGGAATAGGATTGGGGTATTATAAATACCCTATTTTGCTAGAGATTATTATCATTCTCATTCTATTTCTTATTCCACAACTTACAACTCGGATTCTAATTCTTCCATTAATTCTACTTTTTAGTCTTCTTCTATTCATCTACTCAATTCCCAATTTCCACAACAAGAGAAATGTTACTTTGCAAGGGAGTTCACGCCTAAAAACGCCACACCACACCTTATTACACGAGATCTTTATTGTGGTATAATAACAATGTCTATTGTGATTTCCTTCGCACTCATGGGTAACTAAACTCCTCTGTTGGGGTTATGGAAGCCGAATGAGATACTATCTATTGCTATGAGTTTGTGAATTTGTGACACGTATGCTGCTTATATCATTATTCTCTTCATATTAATGCAAATTCTTGTGGTTGCAAATGCATAGAATACGCCAGTATAGCATTAACTTGTTCGAAAGAAAAGTTATATGTCTGGAAAAGAGATAATGTCAAGGTAATAGGGCACCAACCCCTGTTAAAAAGTTAGTGCCGTAACTGGAGTAACTTCTTGGAGAATTTGTACCGTTAGACACGCTTTAAGCTCGAAAGAGTTAAAGTGAAATAGTCCTTGTTAAGGTCGAAAGACGCTTGGATTTACAATAGAATACAATTCTCTATAAGCACATGCATGTCTGAATTCCGCATAACTCATAGCCAATAGAGACGTATAACTCATAAGGTGGACATAACCCTAACTTCTCAATTCTCATTGTTTTACATCTTACTAAACATTCTTTCTTTTTACTTTGCTATTTTCTGTTTTACTCTACTATTTTGTTCACATCAATTACACGTTACAATCCCCCCTCTTTTACGAGACTTACACCACAAGTCTAGTAATCTTTGCTTACTTAGTGACCGACTATTCTCTGTGAGATCGATACCCAACCCAGTTGGGTTATATATTTGACAACGACCGCTTTACACTCCTACGAGAGTTGTAGATTGAGCGTTATAAAAAATTGGCGTCGTTGCCGGGGAATACGAGTGTCAACTAAGTTTGTGATAATTACTAGACCTTTTGGTCAAAGATTCTCGTACTTTTACTTTTAGTTTTTGTTTTTGTTTTTGTTCTCTGCAGGTTTTTATTCAGTGCATGCCCCATACTCGAAGTTCTGGTCAACCGTTATTACCCATCAATCCTGAACCTCAACGTATTGGCAGAATGGAGGCACAACACGAAATTAAAAGGACAGGAACAGGCGAGACTAGCTGCTCTAGCCGCCGCTTAAGTGCATCAACAGAATATTGATAACCCCGGGCGAGCAATAAATCCTGACGACGAGGACCTAGGTGATGACGAGTTACTAAACCATAGGCATGCTGCTGAGATAGCAACACCTTCCAACAGAAGATATCGTCAAGCAAGGTTTAGGCATGAACGTCGTCCTGTACAACCAGCTTTCGACGATGATGATGATGATCTTGATGGATCCGGAGCCACAGGAGCCATTATTCCTCCACCATTGGCACCCGGAGTCAAGTTCAACATCACAAGCACCATGATTCAGTTATTGCAACTCAAGGGATTATTTGGTGGACTAGCAGGCGATGATCCGAATATACATCTCATCAACTTTATTTCTACATGCAAGTCATTTGACAATCCTGGTGTTGGTCAGAATGCAATACGATTATGCTTATTTCCATTATCTCTGTCTGGGGAGGCAACTCTATGGTTGAACGGGCTGACTCCTGATTCTATCACTAATTGGAAGCAATTGAAAGACGCTTTCCTAGAAAGATTCTTGCTGCCATCCAAAAAAGCACAATTGAGAGATGAAATCAGCAACTTTCGGCAGCTTCCAACCGAAGCTCTTCAGGAAACATGGGAGAGGTTGAAGACGAAGCTAATGCGTTGCCCAAACCACCATATGACCAATGTTCACCTAATGGAGATACTATACAGATCCTTGAATCCAATAACTAAACCAGTGGAGGATAATGCGGCTGGAGGATCATTTATGGACCTCACCTTTGGGCAGGTAAGCAATATGCTAGATCGGATGACGAAGCAAAGTAGAGCTTGGCATACCAGGGATTCTGAGGTAGCAAGTCCTACTATATCTATTGGCATGACTGCTGAACAAAGGAGAAGAGAAGAAGAACGTGATCAAGATATGGCGCACATAAAAACACAAGTGGATCTTCTTATAAAGCATCTATTATCAGGGAAGACCGAAAAAGTCAAAGCTGTTGCGTTAAAAGGAAGAGACGAATTTGATTCAGAAGAAGAAGCCAACTACTTGAACAATCAGGGGGGTTTCTGAGGTAATACCCAAGGAAACCAAGGTCGGAACTACTATGATAAATCTAGAAACAAGGATCAAGGTAGTTGGATGAACAAGAATGAAACGAGTAGTTTATACGTTCCCCCAGGAAGACGTGACACCACAATATCTGGTTCCAGAAGCATGGAAGACATGATGGCTAAACTATTGAAAAGAGTGGAAGCAACCAGTGCAGGAGTAACTGAGGTAATAAATGACTTGTCCTCAATGAAACAATTGGTTGACTCATACTCCACTTCAATCAAGCAAATAGAGCAGCAATTGAGCCAACTTTCAGCAGCACTCAATCAAAGAAAGGCTGGCATCTTACCTAGCGACACTGTGCAAAATCTAAGGAATGACGGATCATGCATGGCTATTACTACCCAAAGTGGTAAGGTGATGGAAACTTCATCTAAAGGCAAGCAAGTGGTGGAAGAGGCAGCAGACATTGATGATAACGCGAAAGGAGAAGATTCCGCAGAAGCTGGCCATGACGTCCATGACGTCACCCCCAGCGGTTTGCAGCCTGAATCTACCAAAATTTTGAAGCAAGAGGAGAATAAAGCCGTGGAGAAAACAATTCCACTTCCACCACCACCTTTTCCTCAAAGATTGAAGAATATTGCGGATGATACAAAGTTCAGCAAATTCATGAATATGTTAAATCAGCTGACCATTAATGTTCCGTTGGTAGACGCACTAGAACAAATGCTTGGGTATGCGAAATTTATGAAGGTCCTTTTAACAAAGAAGTGGGAAGTAAGCTATGAACTGGCAGATAATATTCATCATTGCAGTGCAATTGCCACAAGGTCCTTAGTACAGAAAAAGGCAGACCCTGGTGCTTTCACTATTCCGTGCACGGTTGGATCTATGAATTTTGCTAAGGTATTATGCGATTTGGGAGCAAGCATCAATTTGATGCCACTATCCGTCTACAGGAAGTTGGGGTTAGGCGATCCGACACCAACCAGTATGAAGCTCGTGATGGCTGATAGGTCGGTAAAATGACCTGTGGGTATCTTGAATGATGTGTTGGTGAAGGTTTCTTCATTCATCTTTCCTACAAACTTTGTTATTCTGGATTGTGAGGTGGATTCCGAAGTTCCCATAATCTTGGGACGTCCTTTCCTTGCAACAAGAAGTGTGCTTATTGACATGAGAGCTAATGAGCTTTTCTTTTGGTTGAATGACGAAGTGGTCCATTTTGATATATGCAAAGCAATGAAGCAGCCCAGCGATATGAATGTGTTCTCTGTAGCTAATGTTCTTTATGAGGATATGAAAGCATTATCTATAGCGAAACAGCTTACTGTTGAGCCATTATCTGCTGCGCTACTGAATGTTGAGCATAAGGAAGATGAAGATTATGAAGAAAATCCATGTGCTCTAACAGATATAGGGTCCTATTCTCATACTCCTAAAAAACCGGACCTTGATCTTAAGAATCAACCGTCACCAACAGCGAAGACTTCCATTGAAGAGCCACCAATGCTAGAATCGAAAGATCTCCCCGATTATCTAAGGAATGTGTTCTTGGAAAGTGAAAATATACTTCCGGTAAGTATGGCGGATGATTTAAGTAAACAACACGTAGAGGCTCTCATCTCTGCTCTAAAAAGATACAAGAGAGCCATGGGTTGGACTATTGATTATATAATTGGTATCCCTCCCGGGATAGGCATGCACAAGGTTCATCTCAAAGAAGATTGCATGCCTACAAGTAAGCCTCATTTTCGTCTGAATCCATTTAAAAAATGATCCACCATCTATCTCGACGAAGTCTAAGTACTCGAGGTAACTATGTCGTGCCGCGACAATAAATCAAGCGCTTGGTGGGAGGCAACCCATCGTTTTTCATTTTTGTCTTTCTTTCGTTCTACTACGTGTTTGCTTTTGATAAATAAAAATCCAAAAAGAAGAGTCGTGCCACGACCAAAACTAAGGCGCTTGATGGGAGGCAACCCATCGTTCTAATCGTCTTTGTTGGTTTGAGTAAATGTAGGTGCAAAGAGGTGTAAAATGAGGAGGTCGGTTTCAAATTTTGATTTGGACGTATTGCATGTTAAAGGTGGTAAGTTAGGAATGAAGAAGCAAAAGGCTATGGATTGGGCATTGCTTATGAAAATATAGGCAACGAACAAGGCTAGGCCTATGTAAAACTAGGCCACGAACAAGGCAAGGCCTATACTATGGCCTAAGCTCTCGGAATCTAGTGTGCCATAGCTTAGGCGCCGCCCATGCCCAAGTATGCCATAGCATAGGCGCCGCCTATCCCAATGCCTTTTGTCTCTGAATCTCATATGCCATACAAAAGGCGCCGTCTATGCCTAAGAATGCCATGGCATAGGAGCCGCCTATTCTCAACAATGCTATGAAAAAGGCGACGCCTATGCCTAACATAGGCAAAGCAAAAGGCGCCGCCTATGGTCACTTCTTGTCTCCAAATCCAATTTTAAATGGGTCAAAAACCGACCCAAGCCTTTCCTATAATTAAGAGACTTAGTCTTAGACCAAAAATACATTGCAAACCTAGCATAAGCGCTGCCTACCTCTCCAAATCCTCTCAAAAATTTTCCTTTTGCTCTTTTACTTTGCAAGAACATCATCCAAGGTCATCAACCAAGTAAGTACTTCTTTGTTCTTCATTTATATTCCGTAAGTACTACACTACTACTCCTATTATGAATTGCTAAATCTTGAAATAGTAGAAGTGACTTGAATGTGGTTGATGTGTTGTGATACAACTAAGTGAGTGAAAGAATACGTATGAATGATCTTAACATGTTTCCAACTTGAATTTGATTTTGATGCACTGTCATACTTTTGCGGAATTGACATGGTCATAAAAATTACATAACTTGTCAATGGAAAGCTTACATGTTGTAATAACTTGTTCATGAAGATGAGAATTATGGTTGACTACCAACATAGGAGGTTGTGATTATTTCTAGATGCTATACCTTGATTCAATCCCTATGTAGTAGTCTTGATATATCAAATATGAAAGTATTGCTCAGAATACAAGAAGTACGACTGCACTGATTTTATTGTTGGAATGTAGCACCTAAAACGTATGCCGATGAAGTCTGAGTAATCGAGCACTTTCACTTCACTAGTCTGTACAAACAAGCTAAGTGTGGGGTGGTGCCACTACTGCTTGTTTATAGATTGTATCCATCGAGATGACGCTAACATGAACATTGTTTTAGTCTTAGGTACAATGGCACCCAAAGCAAGACAAGGCAAAGATAAGGCAACCACTTCCCAAAAAGGCAAGAAAAGAGGATGCAAAGAGCAAGGAGAGCCCTCCTCGATGCAAGTACCACGCCGCATGTTCGGAATTAAATGGGTTTTAGAGGAGGAAGCAAAGGAATGGTATAGGAACAACAAAGAGAAGAAATATATTCATGTAGACTTGATAAACAAGGAAAGCCTAGCAAAGAAAGAACCGCGCATGTTGGCCAAGATCATGGAGTTACATCTTGATTTCATCTTCCGAGACATGGGAGAATGCAATCTCGATTTAAAAAGAGAATTCTATGCCAACTGGTCACTGAAAACCACAGGAAGCGAGGTCAAGATTCGGGGCCAAGTTTTACAACTCAATGCGGATTTCTTCAACTCCTTTCTTGGCTTGCCTATTGTTGATCCATCACCATTCAAAGAGATATACAGTAGACCTCCATATAGAGATATTCGACACACACTATGTGGAACAAGGTCCATGGCACGCTGGAGTAGACACAAGGACACCGGACGACACAACACCTTCCCATATGCTCCTTTGAATAGGGAAGCAAGAATATGGTTGCGCATAGTTAACTCTTACCAAATTCCATGGACTCAGTACACCAAGGTAACAATAGATAGAGTGTGCTTGGCATACGCATTGATTACAAATGTCCCTATCAACATTGGGGCAATTATTCGATCTACAATGCGGAAAGCTAGGCTACACAAGAGGTCCCACTTAAGTGTTGGCAATCTGTTGACTGCAATATTGAGGAAGGAGGACATCGAAGAGGAACCGGCTGATCATAAACTCCCACACAACCCAAAGAAGGTTGACCTTACGAATTTTAAGGATGCGGAAACTACGCATGGCATCAACCTTACCACTTCAGAAAGGCATGCTCGAGATGAGAGTTTCTTTCGCTATCTTTATGGCATGACTCGGTTTACAATGATGAGTGGTGGCCGTGTTCTAACTGCTGCAGAGCTGAAACAGCTGGATTATGACTACCCAATGAATGAGCACGCGAAGGCGATGTATGGAGTAGGTACATATTTTGAGGAACCTCTTGATGGCGATGTGCCGACCGATGATGATCGACGATTGCCAGACTCCGACGTGGAGGAGAATTCTGATGAAGATGACTCCAATGATGATTCCGATGAAGGGGGTATGACCCCAGATATAGAAGATGAGTAAGACTAACCAGGTTCTTCTTATTTATTTTCCATTGAGGGCAGTGTGTCCCGTGTAAGTGTGGGGTGCTGGTATTTGCATGTTATACTTCTCTATCTGGATTTGCATTTATGTTTGTTTTGTTTTTCTTTTTAGTAGTTAATTTTTTTTAGTTAATTTTTTATTATTAGTTAAATTTTTTTTAACTTAACTTCGCATGAAATTATTCTAATAGGCAGCATGAGATTATGACAAGAGTGTGTGCTAAAATCATGACTATTGAGACGTTTAGGCTCTAAATGTGACATTGTGTGGTTCAATTCCTTCATCTGTTGGGTCAAGAGTCTATGCTACTCCCAACAAAGTCGACCATGTGCCTTGTGTGTGTGAGGATATAGTATATTCTGTGTTTGTGGCTGATGCTAGAACTTGCCTGGTATGTATGTAAAGCGAAAATAAGGAGTGCAAGTCTAGGAGATGATTTAGGCATTTCTTTTGCAACCTAGACTTGTTTACCTTCTTTTTACCTACCCATGGACATTATCCTAGTTAACCCCTTTGAGCCTTTAGCCTATGTAATCCTAATCCATTTTTTTCAAGACCATAATTTGATCCAAATTCCTAAGTGCTTTAAAGTGTAAAGTCATGTGACAAAATAAGAGGAAATTGGGTGAGTATGATGCTTTAGAATGTAATGGTGCTTGAATTTGTTATAAAAAAGAATTGCTATCATAAGAGGTGTTATGAAAAGAAAAAAAAGGGAAAGGAAAACTGAAAAGTTAGTTTTGTTTAAAATTGAAAAACAAAGGTGGAGAAAAGGGGTGGTAGAATAAAAGAAAGTAGAAAGGTTGCTTGAATGAAAAGCATTAATGGCATAATGTGATGTGTTAAAGCTCTTAGGAACATAGTCACTATTTCTGGCCAAAATAGTCCTATCCGTCCCTTAGCCTACATTACAACCTATAAAAGACCTATTTGATCCTGAGCTTAGCATTCTGATATTTAGTGGAGCATTACACTAAGGGCAAGCCTATGGTCATCAGTTGCATCATACGAATTCTTTGTGAGAGTGAGAGCAAGGATAATCTTATACCCATGTTTGGATAAATATACTATACTTGTGAGTGATTATGGGTAATATATTGTGAGACACACATGGTTGATGAGTTTTGGGTGGTTGTGTATGATTCTCTGTGCCTTAACTTTTGGATATGAATTAACCATCATCACAAGTCTATGTTAGAGGTTAAATTGTTTCTAGTAAGTGATCAGAAAACTACTCTTTGTTAATGATTGCTATGCCTGTCTTGATGACTATTTTGTGTTGTTACTGTGAAACCCTAAGTAGATGTTTAGATGGACATGATAGTTTGTTCGGGGACGAACAAAGCCTTAAGTGTGGGGTGTTGATGATAGGCGAATTTACACGCCTAAAGTACTATATTTTACCTATATTTTAGCTAAGTTTTGAGGACAAATTATATAATTCATGCACTTTTAGTCTTTTTTCATGTAAGTGAGCTAACGAACATGATTAGCAAGTTTTCAGGTATAAATGACACATAATTCAGTATTTTATGGATAACTTGATGCCAAAGAAAGCTTCACGAAAGAAGGAAGGGAATCTTGGATGCCAAGGACCAAAAGTGGCGCATGAAAAATCTGTCCCGGGCAAAAACAGCAATTCTGAAGACTCTGGGGACTAGCAGTAACTTAGTAGGATTAGGATAGTGATACATTAACCTAGTAGGATTGGGTTAAGTAATGCATTAGCTTAGTAGGAATAGGATAGTGGTATTATAAATACCCTATTTTGCTAGAGATTATTATCATTCTCATTCTACTTCTTATTCCACAACTTACAACTCGGATTCTAATTCTTCCATTAATTCCACTTTTTATTCTTCTTCTATTCATCTACTCAATTATCAATTTCCACAACAAGAGAAACGTTACTTTGCAAGGGAGTTCACGCCTAAAAATGCCACACCACACCTTATTACACGAGATCTTTATTGTGGTATAATAACAATGTCTATTGTGATTTCCTTCGCACTCATGGGTAACTAAACTCCTCTGTTGGGGTTATGGAAGCCAAATGAGATAGTATCTATTGCTATGAGTTTGTGAATTCGTGACACGTATGCTGCTTATATCATTATTCTCTTCATCTTAACGCAAATTCTTGTGGTTGTAAACACATAGAATACGCCAGTATAGCATTAACTGGTTCGAAAGAAAAGTTATATGTCTGGAAAAGAGATAATGTCAAGGTAATAAGGCACCAACCCCTGTTAAAAAGTTAGTGTCGTAACTGGATTAACCTCTTGGAGAATTTGTACCGTTAGAAACGCTTTAAGCTCGAAAGAGTTAAAGTGAAATAGTCCTTGTTAAGGTCGAAAGACGCTTGGATTTACAATAGAATACAATTCTCTATAAGCACATGCATGTCTGAATTCTGCACAACTCATAGCCAATAGAGACGTATAACTCATAAGGTGGACATAACCCTAACTTCTCAATTCTCATTGTTTTACATCTTACTAAACATTCTTTCTTTTTACTTTGCTATTTTCTGTTTTACTCTAGTATTTTGTTCACATCAATTGCACGTTACAATCCCCCCTCTTTTACGAGACTTGCACCACAAGTCTAGTAATCTTTGCTTACTTAGTGACCGACTATTCTCTGTGGGATCGATACCCAACCCAGTTGGGTTATATATTTGACAACGGCCGCTTTACACTCCTACGAGAGTTGTAGATTGAGCGTTATCATATACAGATGGAAGCCACATCTCATATTCTTTGTATACGACTTGGTTGAATGAGTCGTATGCTGGACAATGATGGGTCCAGGGTTTGGGGTAGGATATGAGTAGCGGGTCCCACTTGTATTGAAAAGGTACGACTTATATAGGTCTGTCGTATGCCTGTGATGAAACTTTTGTGTAGATTAAGTGGAGGTATTCTGAACATATCTGTACTTACCCTAATAAGACCCCATGACTTCTAACATACTTGGAAGAGTATTTATCCTATTATTTTACTTTTTAACACTCAGAGACTACACCTAAACAATTTAAAATCCTCTCAAAGTTTTGGGGAAAGAAAGATAGGGATTCATTTTGAGGACTTATTTGGGGCTTGCATTGGTGATTTATTTTCATCAATTCTTTGGTATACGGTATGTTCTCTTCCCTCATTGTTATTTCCAACTAAATTTATGATTTTACTATTGGTTTTTATGATTTTATTGTTGAATGCTTTTGGGTTTTCAAATATTATTTGGGGTTGTTGTTTATGAATGGATGGTTATGGTTTCCCATAGTTTTAATCATTATTTTCTATGCATTAATGGTGATTTTGGATAATTGGATTATATGGCAATGTTTGTTGTTAATTGGAATTAGTTTTGGATATATATATATATTATGCCCCCAATGTGTTTGAAAAATGCTTATAAAGATATGTTCATTGCATTGCCTTCTTTTAAATGGAAATCTTGCTTGCTTTAAATTTGGTAATAGATTTACGCATGGATTAAGTAGTTTGGAAAGTTAAATGGCTAAATGATTACTCTTGTGAGGTATGGATTACCCTAAGTATATTTAATATGGTAATTGGATAGGCATCGAAGGTCCCCTATACCTAGTTGTGGTTGGCTATGAATAGTACTTGCAAGTATGGGTGGCATGATGATACCACCTCTAAATTGCCTTAGTTAATAAATGGTGGATAGATTATTTGGAAACAATTTTCTATTTGGAATTAAAGGGGGGGTTGGAGTTAAGCCATGGAAGATGGAGGTCCCGGGGGGACCAAAACTGGAAATTCATATTTGCCTGTATGAGGTTGGTCTTGGTGGACCTTCTGCCTGATGTCACACCTTATATTGAGGGATGTACTATCTATCCCAACGGGATATTTCCCTGATCATGAGGCTGCATGCACTAAGCCCTATCAGCAGGGGTAGTTAATACCATATTGCCCGTTGGTACTTTAGGACGGCAAAGCTACAAAACCCAGGTAATGGTTAAAATGCATGCTAAACCCAGTTACCTTTATAGGCACTTATACATGTATGGTTGTATGCTTTATGGATGGTCTTACTTGGTTTTATAAATGACATTATTTTATCCTTATCCTGAGTTCTTTCTATTGATCACTCTCTAACCCATCTACTGGCGTCTCGATACCCACACTATTCTTGAACCGGCCATTCTAATCCTCCTGTTTAGCACGTGGAATCGGTTTTAGTATTTGGACTAAAGTGGTGATCTTCCATCCTTTCATAAGTTCCATTTCATGTTATGGACATATTTGGGAATTTTTATTTTATTATGGTTATTGGTTTTAGCCTTGTTGGGGCCATGTCCCAACCGAATATTCTTACTCCTTTGGATAGAGGCTTTGTGGTATATTTAAGATTGGTGTTGGCGGGATCGGTATTGGTGTTTGCCTTGGAATTGGTACTGGTGTTGGGGCTTACACCCTTGAACGATATTATTGGTTGTTCCATCATACATTTTGGGATCGATTTTAATATTGTGCTTTGGTATTCCCTTTGGTGATGGTCTGGTTTATGGCCTTTGGCTTGCCTTGGTATGGTTAGATGGTAGATTTTGTATGGTTAGACTCGGTTGACTCGGTCACTATTGTGACCCTATCCTAGAGTCTTCATGAGAGCATTTACGTTATATTATTATATGCTTGAAATTCAGCCCATCTAAGGCTAAATGTAGGTGGTTGAGTTGGGTAACATGGGATGGTCCCCAATCCTGGTTGGACTTGGAATGCTCGTTATGTCTAGGCCCTGGTTCGGGTCGTGACATAAAACCACTTTAACAACCAATCATTCTGCTAGGCCAATGCTTTAGTCATAGCATAATGCAAATTAATTTATAGTCACCAAGACCTTTATAAAATCATCCATTCTCCATTGACATTCTTATACTAAAAATTAGTTCAATAAGTAATTCAACTCCTTGTTTAAGGACTTTAAAACAATAGGGCCATAAATTAAATCACTATATGGACAACAAGGTCTTATAATAGTCATTTACCAAGAACTCATATTCATTAGGTCAATGTCATATTTCATTTATATTCATTAGACCAACATCAAAATTCAATACACCATTGATAAGTGACTAGTTATTTCTCTTAGGCATTTTCCCAAACTCCTTGAGGGCATGCTTTTATCAAGACTAAAGAAAAAGTAAGAATCATCAAATTTAGGGTTACTAATGGACCATTTGTTAAATCATAATCAACAGGCGCCCACATGTACAAATCATCACTAAAGATATGTATAAACATAAGTTTAAACAAGAGTAAACGATACCCAATACTATGCAACAAAACCCACAACATTTGATTTAAAAACACTATTTACAAGTCAAAATCATTTCTTAAAACTCATGATATTTAAAATAACAATGAGGGAAGAGGTACATGACTTATGCAAGAAGATTCACGAAAGAACTTGACACCTTTCTTGCCGCTAGATGAACCCTCTTTAAACCCTAGCCTCAAATCTTGTTGTAGAAATTTAGAGAGTGTATTCGGTATGTTTGATCCACCAAATAAGTGTTAAGGGAGGATGAAATAGCTTATATAGTTAGGGGATTTAAGGGTATTAGGGTTAGAAATGTCCATAGATCCCTTGACTTAATAGCTGAAAAGTGGCTCATAGGAGAATATGACTTACTTGACTCAATCGTACCCTAGGGTATGAGAGGTACCCTAACTCATACCCTAGGATTCACCATGGAACCCTAAAGTCCCCAGCATACGACCACTCACACATGAGTCATACCCAAGGATATGAATGTTACCCTAAACAATAACCCAAAATCGTACCCAAGACAATTTTTACTAGGCCAACTCAACACTCTATATGACTAGGTAGTGTACGACTCGTACCCTAATATACGACCATAGGAAGGCTAATTCGTATCTTGAATAGTGTGTAACCACCACCACACTTCCTAGTATACGAGAGGGGGTCACTAAGTCGTATCCAAAAGTACGACTAGTACCCTGAAGTCGTACCTTGTCTAGAAGCTCTAATTAAGTTAATTTTTCTAAGGTTCCAAAGCCTAGGTGTTTTAATTCTCCCTCAGTGGGATCATTCATCCTCGAATGATGGGAAAGGCAAATATAAAAAAAAGTTAACACATTAATACATGTCAACTAACCTTTAACCAAGCTAGGAATCAAGACATACAACAAGGATAAAGCATATGCCAAGATCATTATCAATCAACCATTCATTTCATTGACTATGGGGCTCAAAACCATTATCTATCAAAGACACTTGTTTAATTCAAAGCTTAGGGACTTGAACCCATTGCCTACCAAAGACATAAATCCAATCAAGAAGATTAACACATATCTCAACCATGAATTTCCAGAATGAAAAAAAAATATGGATGCTAGGACTTCATGTCCTCTTCCACCTCCCAAGTAGTTTCCTTAAACTTTTGGTTCCTCCATAGAACCTTCACCAAATCCACCTCTTTTGTTCACAACCAGTGAACTTGGCAATCTAAGATCCTTACCGAGACATCCTCATAGTTCAAAGGGTGCCAAAAACCAATATCCTTTAAAGGAACATCCAATTGAAGGATAACCTATACACTATCCCGATAGACAAAAGGGATATCAAAAGAGTGGAACTCATGCTAGAGAGCAATCTTAGAACATCCTAGACACATCACTACGAGAGATTGGTCAAACCAAACACCACTTCCACTTTCAAGCTTATCCAAAGCAAGGGGGAATTAACCTAAGCCACCGGTCTCTACCTCTTACACCTACTCAAAGCACTGCTCTACTTCCATTACCTTAGCCAAGCATAATGTCTCACCAAGACTCTTAATTACCCAACCCCAGGCTTTTGTATATCCATCAACCACAACATTTAAGCCTACCTCTCCTACACCTATGGTATGATCTACCATTCCCATGATTCAGCAACCCTACCATTTCCACTAAGAATTTTCACCATATACACCTTTCTTAGTTATTTGTCTTGACAACAACCTTACCATACCATACCCTTCCCTTCTTTTTCCATAACCTTAATTCTACTTAGTCACCCCAGAGTCTCCACTAGTTATGACTTATACTCCCTCTTATTTCAACATATCACCACACCTCTAAGTCTACTACCTCCCTAACATAATAAGTTTCATTAAGGAACTAAAGTACAGGAACCATTTATTCTACCCAAGGAAAAGACCCCCAAAAAAAAACACGACACCATAGAAACGAAGTGCTTCATAGCAACCACCTATGTCATAAATAAACCTCATCCTGGCACAACAAACCATAGAAGGAGCCCTTAGTACTCGACACCGAAAGACACACCACCTCATATACCATAGGTAATGAAATGTAAGGTCAAAACTCATATCGGGGAAACAAAATGTATGCAAGATGCAAACCTTAGGTATAAGCGCTATTAGAATGCATGAAATAGCAGTTAAGTACTCTCTTAAATGAGATAGGGGAGAATCACTAGAATAGAAGTAAATGCACCCTGACCTTCCCTTGAAGTACATTGCTAAAAGAAAATTTAAGATTTATCCCCAATCTCCACTTTAGCTATAAGAACAATACTCCGCTCTAAGGGAATCACCGAGGATAACTACTAGGTATGCTTGATCATATATACCTAAGACTTATCCATCTAAACAATCTACATCTATGACTTTTGAATTTCTATCCCCGAGCAAACATGCTCTCTTCACCAAAATCAGCACCTAGATTTCGTACCTGCCATCTATCAACCACCCTACACTACTAACAAGGTTTCACAAGAAGAAACTCTAGAGTGGATAGAACCTTCATATAAGAGACCCTTTTATTTCCTCCCTAAGTTCTTCTAACTTAACCAAAACCATTCTATAAAGAAGGAATAGGAGTTGGAGAACTTTTTGAAACAAGACAAACGCCAAACTCAACCTCCCCACTAGAAGTACATAATGAGGGTCACTAGAAAGGATCCCAAGAGATTCATGCACCACCAAAACTGAATGTAAAGAAAGACCTTCCCAGTTAGAATATTAAACTTAGACCAAATAATGCAAATACCATATAGAGATCGACTTTCAGGCTCTAAGTTAAGAGTTGAACCTTCCCTTAGGCACAAAAGAACTCTCTTCCTCTACAATGACTGGCTCATTAGGCAAATTAAACATAACCTTACAAATCCAACAATCTAAGGAAGTATAGTACAAATGCCACCAATCTATCCCTGAAATGACATTAAACTCTAACATATCCAACTCTATCATTACAATAAGAGTTTTTACTCTAACAACAGCTACCACACACCCCTCATAGACTCCTTACAACCACAAAGTCACTTATTGGGGTAGAAACAGAAAGAGTCTAAGATAACCATGGAGCTAAGTTCAAATTAAAAAATCATAGATAGGGTTACATGGGAGGAGGGAAGTCATACCAAGTAAAGCATACTTATCATGGAAGAAAATTTTCAATATACCCGCATCAGCATCAGAAGGTGCCTCAGGCTCCCAAGGGATATTAGGAGAATTGAGATAGTCTAGACCAATGTCAGAGCTAGAAGCAGCACCTCGACGTGCAAGAGCTGGAGAAGTGGCAACTAACACCCTATTTGCCAAAATGACAATCATTATGGGACACTCTAATTAAATGTGATCAAATTGGCCATAATAAAAATATGTATTGCTCTCATTCTCACACTAACCACAATAATATTGACCATAGAATCTACATAAAAGGTAGGTCGGTGCTAATTAGGCCTTACCAGCCTGGGACTGGGTGCCTTGTGTTCTAGAAAGACTACCCCTTTGACAAGTCTATCTCTCGATGGCTCCAAGTAAGGAGCACAAACCGTAGAAGAAAAGTTAGGGCCTACCCAATGCTTTCTCTTGGAACACTTACCACTAACCTGAGTCAACAGAGCAATAGAGACATGAAACCCAGCATAAATAGTATCCTCTTGAGGTGAATGAGGTGGAGTATCACTCAAAAGTAGGGTTAGTAGGAACAGGTGGAACCTCACGAGGATAGTCAGATGTCGTGACCCTTGACCAGGTCCAAACCCCAAAAGTTGGACGATCTTTATGCATATTGCCCTCAGTCAGGATAGAAAAGTCTGTCTAAAGTTTATATCTTCATAGATTTATGATCTGAAAGATGAGCAAGAAGAAATCAGAGGAATCAAAGACCATAGACTATATAGCACAAGATAGAATTACAAGAAAGGGAAATATTCCTACATGCCTCATAGGCCCTCTTTTATAAGTATGACATGCTACACACCCATAAAAGAGACTCTACTTGATATGGCTTTTTGGACTCCCAACTGACCTTGAACCTAGGCTCTAATACCAACTTGACACGACCTAAAACTAGTCCTTGGTATGTGGGAATCTTAAGCCCCAACATGGACCAAAGGTTTCCCATCCACCCTAACCTAACCATCACATCAATCTATAAGTGTTGGATAAACTCTGACCATGTATCAAGATAATGAAAATAAGACTAATAATCATAACTTACACAATGTCTAAACATCTCATTTACATCAACTTACCCAAGTCCACAGTCATCCAGAAAGCCTCTACTACTTTGATGTCTATAATATGTTGGGACATGCCCCTGACAATATCTAAATACCAAAACTAAACAAATCTAGGACATAGGATAGAAAAAGTATAAAATATTTACCCTTTGAAGTATTAAAGCTCACCACTTTAACATCAAGTAGCACCAAAAGGTCAAAACCAATAAAACAATGCCCATAACCAATGCAATCCATATATACATGTATAAGTATACCATGTTCGGGTAGGGAATGTGATTAGCATGATTCTTGAAACCATTAACCTGGGTTGTGTAGCATCACCATCATAGAACAAAGAACCTATGGGCTATATTGGTGTAACACCCCGAAATATCATCATGAGATGCCATATGGTGCCCAAGGCTACACGTAGCCTCAAGCTAACCCTTTAAGCCAAAACACTACCCTTAGGTTCCAACACAACAACATACACGCTACGCTAAGGATATATATATAAGTACATATCATATCACATCGCACATGGCACAGAATATTGTTAGACTATACATATATGGAATGTCTATACACAAACCAACCCAACAATACACTAGTATGACATAACCTCTAGATACCAAAATCAATGAGCCATTAGGACAAACCCCCAACTAACTCAACAGACCAAAGGGATCATAAAACAACAACACCAAAACTAGCAACTTGGTCCTCGATCCATAAGGACTCACCACTGAAGGAACGTAGATGCAACACTCGGGTAACATTGTCACGGCAACGGCTGAGTACCTCAACCTACATCATGATAAAAATGTAGCCCATAGAGAAATATGTGGGTCAGCATAAGATACGTACTGAGTATGTGGAGGTGCATGCAAAATATAAATAATATTATAAATTTCATAAAAATATACATATGGAGCACAATGACACACCTGGCTTGAGTGACATTGAATCATGCAACTCATAACATCTTAGATAGGAAATGTAGGAGAAAACCTCATTAATCATTATAGATCATCATAGACAACTTGACTTACCACATCAAAACTTAGAGTGACTCTATATTTCAATAAACATGAGTCTTATGGACAGGGGAGTTTCCTATAATCGACAAGCCCACATGAGCTACGTGGAATACCAACATTTGAAACCCTCGTTCATGGGAGCGTCGTACTCTTTGCTAGGGAGTATGACCTTAAAAATGCAATAATCATAATCGGGCTCTCTGGCCAATAATATCATCATCAAACAACCCTATGGTTGCACATAGGTTTGGGGAAATACCAAATTTCCCTCTCGGTGCTAAGTACTACTCCCCGACAAGATCAGAACACATTAGGAAATCCACCACAACATCACAAGGGTTTATCATAAAGACCAAATCAAATCTCTATCTCATTTATCAAATCATATCAATTTGTGGATTCCTAACTTAACACATTTTAGCTCAAAATATTTTAATCTTCCTCAACATCAACAAGGTATCAAAGCATTGATCCATAACCAACTCGACATTTCGACAAGGATATGAAAACTCTATACATAATATTTTCAACAATTTAACTCATCAAAACCATCCGAAAAATACCAAGACTCATTTCAACTTCAATATCAACATTTCTCAATTTGCCATCCAGCTCTCATTTAAAGGTACTTGAGGCATCAACCCATAGTAGGGATATAGAATTTCCATATGAATTATAAATTCATAGTAAGGAAATAGTGGTATGATAGTATAAATCAAGGATTAACAAATTAAATCATTATACTCTCATAATCAAATACTTTTTGGACATAATTTAATCTCAACATCATACACATATTGGATGACATAATCCCATAGATCATGGACAATAATATAAGATATAAAACTATATTTCGTATTCATGGTAAAACATGTAAAATCTCATGTCAATATAATTCAACAAAAATACCGGGCACAAGATCGAAAGGATAATCTTGTTCAAAGCCTGAAAATAAAGGGTGGTTTTAGAGGCCCTTAACATGATCAACTCGAATCCCAAATCATTTTGAAATTGCTACGGTTCAATCAAGAGACATATAAGGATTAAATTTGGAGTAGTAGGGTTGGGGTTTGAGCCTTAGGAAATTTTAAAGAAAAATGAGCTATTGAATCCTCTTAATGGACTTAAATTCATGGTTTACCCTGATGGATTAGAGTGGGAATGACCAAAATACCCTTAAAAATCAAATAATGTCAAATCTATCCTTTGGTAGACTGTTTTGATAGGATGAAGTAGATCGACCATAACTTTTTTCTTCGATAGCCACAATGGATGAAACTAATTTCATTGGAAAGAGGACTTTCAGAGATTTTTGTTGATATATAGTAGCTCACCCAGGTCATTATGTACAAGGAGTTATGATCGTTTGAACTTGACCCTAAAATTTGCCTGGCCTCAGTTTCCAGGGCATCACATCATATCCCCCTTGGAAACATTCGTCCTTGAATGTTGATAGGTAGGTCAAGAATAATATGAAACTAAGTATATAGAGAAAAATCATCTTGCCCAAGCATATAATCCATTCTAGATTTTTTTGGATACGTAGAAAATACACAAGCCAAGATAAACATAGTAATAAGGATTAAATCAAAAGACAACGATACCTTTGACATGCTCAAGATTCGTAGGAAAGAGGTGGGGATATTTTGCGCGTATATCTACTTCGGCTTTCCATGTAGCACACTCCACGGATTGATTTTGCCAAAGCACTTTAACAAAAAGAACTTCCTTGTTTCTTAGCCTACGAACTTGAAAGTCAAAAACCTCCACTGGAATCTCTTTATATGAAAGACTATCTTGAATACCCAAGCTTTCGAAAGGATCAATCACAACAAAATCACCAATAGACGTCTTAAACCTAGAAACATGGAAAACTAGATGGACGTTAGATAACTCTGCGGGCAATTCAACTTTATACGCTACCTTCCTAATGCAATCCACAATCTTATAGGGACCAATGTAACGGGGACTTAGTTTTCCTTTCTTCCCAAATCTCTTCACCCCTTTCATGGGTGAAAATTTCAAGTACACTAAATATCCAACATCAAATTCAAGGTCTTTCTTCCTTACATCTGCGTATGATTTTTGATGACTTTGGGCGGTTTTCAACCTTTCCCGAATTAACTTAACCTTCTTCATGGCCTCAAACACCGCATTCGGTCCAGTCGCAGCAGCCTCACCAACTTCAAACCAACCAATGGGTGATCTACACCTTGTACCATACAAAGCTTCAATCGGGGCCATTTCAATAGTAGCATGAAAACTATTATGGTAAGCAAACTCGATTAATGCTAAGTGCTCATCCCAACTACCTTTAAAATCAAGCACACAAGTCCTCAACATATCTTCTTAAGTCTGAATGGTCCGCTCGGCTTGACCATCGGTTTGCAGATGGAAAGCAGAACTTAAATGAATTTGGGTACCGAGACCCTTCTGGAAAGATTTCCAAAACTGAGAGGTAAACTGACTACCTTTGTCAGAAATAATAGCCAAAGGGATTCCATGAACTCTTGCGAGTTCCTGAATATATATTCTAGCATAATCTTCAGTTGTATACGATAAATGAACAGGCAAGAAATGTGCTGATTTTGTCACCCGATCTATGACAACCCAAATCGCATCATGATGGCGATGAGAAGGAGGCAAAACAACTATGAATTCCATATTCACTTCTTGCCATTTCCAAGTAGGAATGCTAAACTCTTGCATCACGCCACTGGGCCTTTGATGCTCTATTTTAACCTGTTGACATGTGGAACACTTCGCCACAAATTGTACTATGTTCCTCTTCATATGTTCCACTAATATATTTCCCACAAATCACTGTACATCTTGGTAGCACTAGGATGGATGGAGTATCGCGTACCATGCACTTTCTCCATTATCCTCTGCTTCAAGTTATCACCATTAGGAACACATAATCTTTCTCGGAGTCTCAAAATGCCATCTTCTCCTTGGGAGAAAAGCTCCACCTTTTGGTCTTTAACTGACTTTTTTAACCTGACCAAGGTAGGATCCCTGTCTTTCTTCTCCTTCACTTCTGAAAATAAAGAGGACTCGGAACCGCTTTGCACTTCTATACTACCCTCAGTATCACAAAACAACCTAACCCCCAATCTAGCCAAATGATGTACCTCATGGGCCAACTTCTTCTTACCAATATCCACATGTGCTACGCTACCCATGGACTTCCGACTAAGGGCATCTGTTGCTACATTGGCCTTGCCCGAATGATATAGCATGCTCATATCATAATCTTTCAACAGTTCTAACCATCATCTATGCCTAAGATTCAACTCTTTTTGGGTGAATACATACTGCAAGCTCTTATGGTCCGTGAAGACGTCGACATGGAGACCATACAAATAATGTCTCTAGATTTTCAAAGCAAAAACCATGGCAGCTAATTCAAGGTAATGGGTAGGACAATTCTTCTTGTAAGGCTTTAGCTGCCTGGAAGCATAAGCTATAACCTTGCCATTTTACATCAATATACAACCCAAACTGACTCTAGAAGCATCACAATACACCACAAAACCATTAACATCGTCAGGCAAAGTCAACACAGGGGCTGAAGTGAGTCGAGTCTTCAACTCCTAAAAACTCTTCTCGCAAGATTCGAACCACAGGAACTTCACTTTCTTTTCGATCAAATGGGTTAGAGAAGACACAATAGATGAAAACCCTTCAACAAAACGACGATAATAACCAGCTAGACCTAAGAAACTTCAGATATCATAAGGAGAAATAGGTCTAGGCCAACTCTTTATAGCCTCTATCTTTTGAGGATCAACTCTAATACCTTCGGAAGAAACAACATGACCCAAGAAGGCTACAGAGTTCAGTCAGAACTCACACTTACTGAACTTAGCATACAACCGATGAGTTTGAAGAGTTTCCAATACGATTCAAAGATGATCCACATGATCACCCTCACTTTGGGAGTAAATAAGAATATCATCAAGGAACACTATTACAAATAAATCTAGATATGGCCGGAATACATGGTTCATCAGATCTATGAAAGCCGCTGGAGCATTAGTTAATGCGAAAGACATCACTAGAAATTCAAAATAACCATAACAGGTTCGAAAGGCTATCTTGGGGATATCGCATTCCCTAACCTTAAGTTGATGATAACCGAATCTTAGGTCTATCTTCAAAAAGTAGCTCGCACCTTGCAATTGATCAAATAAATCATCAATTCAAGGAAGCGAATATTTATTCTTGATAGTAATCCTATTAAGCTACCGGTAATCAATACACATCCTCAAAGAACCATATTTCTTACATACAAATAGGATATATGCACCCCACGGGGACACACTAGGTCTGATAAAGCTTTTTTCTAAAAGATCTTTCAATTGCTCCTTTAACTCTTTAAGTTACGTGAGAGCCATGCGATATGGAATAATAGAAATAGGCTGAGTATCGAGAAGAAGGTCAATCCCATACTCTATCACTTTATCAAGAGGTACACTAGGGAGATCTTTCGGAAAGATATCAAGAAACTTATTAACAATATTAATTGACTAAATGGTCGGGGTTTCAGACCTATTATCTATAACCCAAACCAAATGGTGGATGCAACCCTTGGAAATCATCTTTCTAGCTTTGAGATAGGCTATGAAATGACCCTTAGGAATCAGAGAACTTTCGGACCATTTGAGGATAGGTTCACTAGGAAATTAAAACTTGACCACATGGGCACAACAATCAATAGACGCATAGCTTGAGTGAAGCCAATCCATACCCAGAATGATATCAAAGTCAACCATATCTAGCTCAATCAAATCAGCATACATAACCCAATGAAAGATAGTAATGGGACATTTCTTATACACCCGCTTAGCAATGACAGACTCTTCTACTGGAGTAGAAACCAAAATAGGCTCAGATATTAGTTCAAGATCCATTTAAAAATTTAAAGCAACCAAAGGTGTCACATAAGAAAAACTCAAATTGCGGTCCATCAACACATAGACATCAAAATAAAAAACATGGAGCATACCAGTGAAAACATCGGGAGAGTCCTCCTACTCTTGAAGAGGAGGTATAACATATAAACAATTCTGTCATTAACCGCTAGCAATACTAGATGAAGCACCCTGAGAAGGAACTGGACGAGCTGCGAAAGGCAGGGCACTAGTAGCCTAACTATGGGGATGGACATCACGACTCTGTTGTCTAGCATACGAGCAGTCTCTAAGAATGTGGCCTAACATACCACAACCAAAACAACCTTGCTGCCCCATATAACACTCCCTAAAATAGTCTTTACCACACTTAGTAAACAAAGGAGGATGAGGATGATTACTTACACAGTCCTAAGACCTAGAAGGTACCGACCTATTCCCGAGCTCCTGCTGCTCTGATATACGAGAGCACTAGCTGAGGAAGGCGCAGGTATAAATAGACGTCTCTGAAACTGAGGGCGACTCCCTCTAAAGAATCTAGTCTGACCAGACCCCTGTTGCTCCGATATGACTCTCTTAATCCCTCTTACTCTTTGTCTTTCCTTTATCCTATCTGACTCAATCTGTTGGGTGTGAATCATTAACCTAGGAAGATCAATCTCCCTATTGATCATAGTAGATCTACATTCTTTCACCGTTCGTGTTCATTCTAGCCAGGGTCCAGTTCAAAGAAGAACAAGAGAACTCTTTGCTGGCGAGTTCTATCTTCCCGATCCCCAAAAGGTTTCTCATCCTCAATAAGCTAGACACCCTAATTAGAAACTTGCTCATACAAGTTCTCGAGTCAGTCATCATATTAGGAGCTTACTTCGATAGCTGATTAAAATTAAGACAATAATCCTTAACTGACATGCAGCCTTGTCTCAAATTCATAAAATCCTCTATCTTATCTTCCCATAACTCACGAGGAAAGAATCTATCCAAGAAAATATGTTGGAACAATTGCCAAGTCACCAGAGCGGTATCTTCCTCTCTACCCTTATTCCACATCTGCACCCAGTCATAGGCAACATCCTTTAATCGATAAGAAGCCAGCTCCATACTTTCTGCGGGTCCTCACCTGCTCTCGACCCATAAAACTCTGGCGGATTTATCCGCAAAAAGTCACAAATTAGTGCTGCTGCCAAATTATTTTCCTATGGAGGTGGAGCATTGGCCTGAGTATTGCCGGTAACTACCTGGACTAGAATCTGAAAAGTTGGCCAAAATTCAGCATGGGATACCATCTCATGTAATGGATCAACGGGTTGAGGTTGGTTGTTGTTTCTGCGAGCTCGACGTGCAGGTATTTTCTGTCAAAAGAATGCATGAATTAACAACAGAAGGAAACAGTTGTAAGCATGATAGACTCTTGTAGAAAGAAAGAAATAACTTTTCCTAGAATGCCCTACAGCCTCTTGATCATAGGTGTGGCGCGCTACACACCGATGCTCAAGACTCTACGTAATGCGGCTTTTCAGACTCCCTAGGACCCTTCACAACCTTAGGCTCTGATACCAAGTTAGTAATGCCCTAAAATATCATCCCGAGACACCACACGGTGCCCAAGGCTACACGTAGCCTCAAGTTAACTCTTTAAGCCAAGATACTATCCTTGGGTTCCAACACAACAACATACACGCTATGCTAAGGATATATATAAGTACATATCATATCACATCGAACATGGCATGGAATATCGTTAGACTGTACATATATAGAATATCTATACATACACCAACCCAACAATACACTAGTCTGACGTATCCTATATACAACAAAATCAATGAGCCATTGGGACAAATCCCTAACTTACTCAACAGACCAAAGGGATCACAAAAAAACAGCACCAAAACTAGTAAATTGGTCCTCGAACCAGGAGGACTCACCACTGAAGGAACCTAGATGTGGCACTCGGGTATCACTGTCGTGGTTGCGGCTGAGTGCCTGAACCTACATCATGGTAAGAATACAGCCCATAGAGAAATATATGGGTCAGCACAAGATACGTACTGAGTATATGAAAACTCATACACAATATAAATAATGTCATAAATTTCATAAAAACATACATACGGACCATAATGACACACCTGGATTGAGTGACATTGAATCATGCAACTCATAACATCTTAGATAGGAAATGTAAAAGAAAAACCTCATAAATCATTATAGATCATCATAGGAAACTTGACTTACCACATCAAAAGTCTGAGTGACTTGGTATTTCAATAAACATGACTCTTATGGACATGGGAGTTTTCTATAACCGACAACCCCACATGAGCTACATGGAATACCAACGTTTGAAACCCCCATTGGAGGGAGCGTCATACTCTTTTCTAGGCAGTACGACCTTAAAATTGCAATAATCACAATCGGGCTCTCTGGCCAATAATATCATCATT
The DNA here is from genome assembly GCA_030864225.1 of Capsicum baccatum var. pendulum. Taxonomy (NCBI): domain Eukaryota; kingdom Viridiplantae; phylum Streptophyta; class Magnoliopsida; order Solanales; family Solanaceae; genus Capsicum; species Capsicum baccatum. Next base: position 120,857,494 of record CM061559.1, on the reverse strand, counting down.
AAACAACCCTACGGTGGAACATCAGTTTGGGGAAATACCAAATTTCCCTCTCGGTGCTAAGTACTACTCCCTAAAAAGCTCAGAACATGTTAGAAAATCCACCATAACAACACAAGGGTTTATCATAAAGACCAAATCAAATCTCTTTCTCATTTTTCAAATCATATCAATTTGTGGATTCCTAACTCAACATATTTTAGCTCAAAACATTTTAATCTTCCTCAACATCAACAAGGTATCAATGCCTTGAACCATAACCGACTCGACATGTGGACAAGGATATGCAGACTCTATGCATAATATTTCCAACAATTTAACTCATCAAAACCGTCCGAAAAATACCAAGACTCATTGCAACTTCAATATCAACAATTCTCAATTTGCCATCCAAATCTCATTTAAAGGTACTTGAGACATCAACCCATAGTAGGAATATCAAATTTCCAATATCAATTATAAATTCATAATCAGGAAATATTGGAATGATAGTATAAATCAAGACTTAACAAATCAAATCATCATACTCTCATAACCAAATACTTTTTTGACATAATTTCATCTCAACATCATACACATATCAGATGACATAATCCCATAGCTCATGGCCAGTTATATAACATGTAAAACCATATTTCCAATTCATGGTAAAAGATGTAAAATCTCATGTCAATATAATTCAACAAAAATACCAGGCACAAGATTGAAAGGATAATCTTGTTCAAAGACCCACATACCTAAAAATTGAAGATGGATATGAACTTCCGACTCTAGAACATTTTTCACGAAAATAAAGGGTGATTCTCGAAGAACTTAACATGATTAACTCGAATCCCAAATCAATTTGAAATTTCTACGATTCAATCAAGAGACATAGAATGATGAAATTTGGAGTAGTAGGGTTGGGGTTTGAGCCTTAGGAATATTTGGAGAAAAATGATCTATTGAATGTTGTTAATAGACATAAACCCATGGTTTACCCAGATGGATTGGAGTGGAAATGAACAAAATACCCTTTAAAATCAAATAATGTCAAATCTGTCTTTTGTTGAACTATTTTGATAGGCCGAAGTAGATGCACCATAACCTTTTGCTTTGATGGACAAATTTGATGAAACCAATTTCATTGGAAAGAGGAATTTCAGAGCTTTCTGTTGATATATAGTTACTCACCCAGATCATTATGTACATGGAGTTATGATCATTTGAAGTTGACCCTAGAATTTGCCTGGCCTAAATATTTTTTTCCTATCCATTTACTGTTCACGATTATTCACAGGTAGATCAGAATGATCATAACTTATCACTCGAGTGTCCGTTTTGGATGATCCACATATCATTTGAAATCTTATTCGATGCTATATGCGATGACGAATTGCATATCTAGAAATTTTATATAGAAAAATTATTAATCATGATAAAGAACAAAATTCAATACATTTTCATTCGAGATCTTAACGGAAATTTTTTTTGGGGCATCACAGTAGGCCTAACTCCCCCTAGATAGAAGGGCACCAATATGTGTAGATACACAAACTAGAGAATATACATAATCGTATATGCTTTTATAAGGAACTCGACCTCTATATCAGGCGGTGAATTATGCACCACTACAGGTAGTAAGGGGGACTTGAATAAACCTTTTCATAGTCTTATTTGGGGGACTCAAACCTCCTGGTTACATATTTCATTCAGGGTACTTGAACCTCCCAGTTGAATATTTCATTCGGGGACTTGAACTTCCTAGTTGCATGTTTCATTTGGGGGACTTGAACCTCCCGGCCACATAACACCTGTACCGGCTAGCGTGGTTTGTAGTGTTGGATTATCGGTTCCACATTTACAGTCTTGCTACGCATCCCACTTTATAGCCCGATTTAAAACCATCATTTCATATATGAAACCACTTCATCAATTTCTTACCAAAGACGCTTCATTGGTATCATCATACCAATTCTACTTGCAAGCGTATACCATGACTTACTATTATCAATCAATTCATTTATATGACCTTAGGAATTGAACCCATCATCTAATGAACACCAACTAACCTAGTGGTTTAGAGACTTAAAACCCTTGTCTATACATCGACAATAATTCAATTTAATGCATAGCGAGTCTAGCCCCTTCTTGACCAAAACAAGAAACCATTCTATAATTCAACATAATTTATGTACATATAATCTTTATAAGCAACTTTACCAGCCAATCATATTTATAGGCCAATGCCTTAGTCATATTACAATGCTAATTCATTTATAGCCACCAAGAACTTTATAAAATCATTTATTCTCCATTGACATTCTTATACTCAACTTTAGTTTAAAACATAATTCAATTCTATGTTATAGACTTTAACCCCTTTTTAACCATTCAAAACAATAGGGCCATCAATTAAATCAATACATGGCCACCAAGGCCTTATCAGTAATTTAGCAAGCACTTATATTCATTAGGCTAATGTCAGATTTCATATATATTATTAGACCAACATCATAATTAAATACACAATTAACAAGTAACTAGTTATTTCTCCTAGGAATTTTGACAAACTCCTTGAGGGCATACTTTTATCAAGACCAAAGCAAAAGTAAGAATCATCAAATTTAGGGTTACTCATGGACTATTTGTTAAACCATAATCAACAAGAACCCATATGTACAAATCATCTCTAAAGATATATTAAACACAAGTTTACATAAGAGTAAACAATACCCAACACTGTGAAATAAAACCCTCAAAATTTGATTTCAAAACCACCATTTATGAAACACCTAGGACTAGAACCATTGAAAAACAACTTTATTTTTGTGTATCTAAGTTAGGTACAATTAGGATCTTGAGTTATACCCATGGATATGGGTGATAACCTCCTTTCCCTCCCTCTCTCATACCCTGGGTAGTTTATAAGGGTTACATAATATCCACTATATGACATGGTCTTTCTTGGTCATATCCAATGTATAAGAATTGTACAATACATGATTGTAAGAAGTGAGGACCTAACTTGAGTGGACTATTTTACATACAATTGATCTATATGAGTTATGGGTTGAGTCGTACCCTTTGGTTACAACTCAAGAGTGTCCACTCATACCCATAACTATGTAGATAACCTAGTAAGAGTGTAGGGTACAACTCATAAACTATGGTATGACTAGTTAATGAGTCATATGGGGGAGTCGTACCCTTGGATAGAGTCATTTGTTTTCTTTTAACTAAGGGATTTATGGTCATTTCCCATGCCTAAAATTCTAAAAAAATTTACTATATAAGTGTGTATATCCTCTTAAACATCTGTTTTTATGGATCAAACACCCTAGACACTCTCTAAAGATCATCTTTGAAGAATTGGAGGCTAGGTTTACAAGGGTGATCTTTGATGTTTTCACGGGTTTGTTAAGAATTTTCTCCTGTGATTTGTATTATTTGCTTGATTCAAGGTATTTTCTTTTTTATGTGACCCTATATTTGATTTTTTATGTTGACTATGGTCCTGTGATTCTGTCGGTTCCTTTTTCTATTTCTACCATGGTAGGAGACTTTGTGGTTCTTACAAGAGTCAATAGGGGGGGTGTGATATATGGTGGTGGTATAAATACTCTTGTAGTGTTGTTAAAGTTAGACATGGTCAATTTTGATGTCATTCTAGGGATGGATTCATTGCACTCTTGCTATGATTCTTTAGATTGTTGGATCCGTAGGGTCTCTTTTAAATTCCCTAATGAGCAGGTCATTTTTAGGAAAGGTGGCTCCTTAGAGCCTAAGGGAAGGTTCATTTCTTATCATAAAGCCCAAAGGTTAATTTTGAAGTGGTTCTTGTATCATTTGGTTTGAGTTAAAATCCTATCTCAGAGGAGGCTTCTCTAAAATGGATTACCATGGTGAACAAGTTTCCTGAGGTGTTTCTTGATGATCTTCCCGGTGTTTCCCCCAATAGGGAAATTGATTTTGGAATTGATCTTGTTTTGGACACTCGTTCGATCTCTATTCCTCCTTATACAATAGATTTGGCAGAGTTGAAAGAGCACAAAGAGTAATTAAAAGACCTCTTAGCTAAAAGTTTTGTCCATCCTAGTGTGTCTCAATAGGGTTCTCCCATGTTATTCATACATAAGAAGAATGGTTCCCTTCGTATGTTCATTGATTATCGCCAGTTGAATAATGTGACCATAAATAACAAATATCCTCTTCCTAGCTTAGATGATTTGTTTGATCAACTTTAGGGTGCGAAGTGTTTCTCTAAGATTGATCTTAGATTGGGTTATCATTAACTTAATATTAGGGATGCGGATATCCCTAAGATGACATTTAAAACTCGATACGGTCACTATGAGTTTCTCGTCAAGTGTTTTGGGTTGACTAGCGCCCCAATAATATTTATGGACTTGATAAATAGGGTCTTCTATCCGTTCTTGTACATGTTTGTCATTGTCTTTATTAATGATATCTTAGCGTACTCCAAGAGTAAAGTAGATCAAATGGATTACCTCTTTTCCATGTTGGAAACTTTGCAAGATCATTTTTTATGTCAAGTTTTCCAAGTGTGAGCTTTGGTTAAAAGTTGTAACTTTTCTTGGTTATTTCATCTTTAGTAAAGGGATCATAATAGACCCCCAAAAATTCACAGCAGTTAAGAAGTGGCCTAGACCTACGACTCCAGCAGATATTCAAAGCTTCTTGGGTCTAGTCGATTACTATAGAAGGTTTGTTAAGATTTTCTCCACTATATCTGCCCCGTTGACCAAGTTCACCCAAAAAAAGGTCAAGTCCTTATAGTCCAATTTATGTGAGGGTAGTTTTGAGAAGTTGACTTTGGCTCTATTTTTAACCTTGCCCGAGGGTAGTGATGGTTTTATGGTTTATTATGATATTTCTCATATCGGTCTTGGTTGTGTCTTGATGAAACATGATAGGGTGTTGGCCTATACTTTTAGGCAATTGAAAGTTCATAATAAGAACTACCCTACCCATGACTTAGAGTTTTTAGCCATGGTCTTTGTGTTAATGATTTGGAGACATTACTTATATGGGGTTTATATTGATATCTTTTCTGAGCAATAGAGCCTCCAATATGTATTTACTCAAAAGGAGTTGAATCTCTGACAATGAAGGTAGCTTAAGCTATTAAAGGACTATGATATAATCCTTCATTACCATCTTGATAAGGCAAATATAGTCGTTGATGCTCTTAGTAGATTGTTCATGAGAAGTTTGGCTTATGTAGATAGTGATAAGTGGTAATTGGTGAAAGACATACCGTTTGGGTAATCTTAGATTTTGACTTTTAGACTCCAAGGACGGTATTGTATTTGTGCTTTTGGTATCTCAGTCATCTCTTATTGTTAAGATAAAGGTAAAGCAAGTATTAGACCATAACTTGATAAAGATCACGATTAATGTGGGTCAACACAAAGTTGTAAAATATATGATTGGTGGTGCTGGTATCTTGAGATACCAAGAAAGGATATGTGTTTTAGATGTCGATGGACTGAGATAAAGGGTTATAGTTGAGGCTCATAAATCCCGTTATTATATTTATCTCGGTTCCACCAAGATGTATCATGATTTTAGAGAATTCTATTAGTGGGTAATATAAAGCGTGATGTGGCTAATTATTTGTCTAAGTGTATGGTGTGTCAACAAGTGAATGTTGAGCACATAAGGCCTAGTGGTTTGTAATAAGAGATCCCATTACTCCAATGGAAGTGGGAGGCAATTAACATGGATTTCGTTACCGGTTTTCCTAAGTTTCAGAGTCAATATGATTCTATTTTGGTCATTGTTTAAGGAATGATCTATTCCACCCATTTCTTGTCTGTGAAAACTAGTTACTTGATAGAAGATTATGCTAAGTTATATCTTGTGAAGATAGTGAAGTTTCATGGTGTTTTAGTGTCTATTATCTCAAATCATGGTCTATTTTAATCCTACTTTTGGATTTCATTCCAAAAGGGTTTGGGTACTAGAGTGTGGATTAACATTACTTTCCACCTGCAGATGAATGAGCAAGCAGAAAGGACAATCCAAACTTTGGAGGATATGTTGTGGGCTTGTGTTATTGACTATAGTGGTAGTTGGTATAACCACTTGCCTTTGATTGAGTTTGCCTATAATAATACTTACCACTCTAGTATTGGCATGGTGCCTTTTAAGGCATTGTATGGTAGGAGATGTTAGTCTCTTATTGAGTGGTATGAGGTTAACGGGGGTAAGTTTCTTGGACCCAATCTAGTTCACCAAGCCTTAGAGAAGGTGAAGGGGATCTATGAAAGGCTGAAAACCACTCAAAGTCACCAAAAGTCCTAAGTGGATGGGAGACATAGGGTCTTAAAACTTAGTGAGGATAACTAGGTGTTATTAAAAGTCTCTCTCATAAAGAGAGTGATGTTGTTTGGCAAATAGGGGAAGCTTAGTCCCTGATATACTGGTCCCTACTTGATTATGAATAAGATTTGCAATGTTACCTACGAGTTGGAGTTGCCTTCTAGTTTGAAATCAATTCACCCAATTTTCCATTCTCTATGTTGCATAAATATAATGGCGATCCTTCATCGGTTGTTTCTTTGAATGATGTCGGTATTTTGGACTCTTTGTTCTTTGAGGAGATACTGGTGAGGATCTTAGATTGGCAAGTTTGCCTATTTCAAACAAAAGAAATGTCTTCGGTGAAGGTTCAATGAAGGACCAAAAGTTTGCGAAAGCTACTTAAGAGGTGAAAGAGGATATAAAGTCCAAGTTCTCGCATTTACTTTCAATTCCAAATACTTCTGGTGGGGGTATATGCCAAATCTCCTTACTTGAATTATGCCTTTGATAGACAATGGGTTGAAGCCCACAATGTTTGATATTGGCTAGGGTTAAAGTCCCTAATTCCTTCAGTTGTTTTATATCCTTGAAAGTTTATGGGTTGAAGTCCCTAATATGTGAAATAAGTAAGTGATCGATAAATAATGGGTTTGAGTTCCAAGACCGATGAAATAAAATAGTTGATTGATGATTATCATGATGTATTGTGTTGTAACCATGTTATGTGATTAGTTTTAACTAGTGTAAGGGTTTCTTAGATGCATGTTGATGTGTTAAATGATGTTTATGCTTGCCTTACCCCTAATTCAAGGTTAAATGATCGAAGTAGGGGAGAATTTAGACACCTAGGTCTTGAACCATTGAAAAAATCTTCATTTTTGCGTCTCTGAGTTGGGTACGATTAGCAGCTTGAGTTGTACCCACAGATACGGGTCATACCTACCTTACCCTCTCTCTTTCCTACATTGGGTTGGCAATGTGGATGACATACTATCCCCTATACAATATGGTCTCCCATTGGTCGTATCCAATGTATACGAGATGTACCCTACATGATAGTATATATAGTATATAGTGAGACCTAACTTGAGTGGACTATTTTCTAGAAGATTCGTCTATTCATATTAGGGGTTTATTTAGAACCTTTGGTAATGACTCAAGGTGTCCACACGTACCCTTAATATTGTAGATGACCTAGGATAAACATAGGGTATGGGTCATGGTACCACTCGTACTCTAGGGCACGACTACTTAATGAGTCGTGTAGGGGAGTCGTACACCTGGTTGGGGTCACTTTCAGCTTTTAACTAAGAGCCTTTTGGTCATTTCCCATGCCTAAAACCATAAACTCTTTCACTATATAAGTATGTGTATCCTTCTCAACATCTATTTGTATGGATCAAACACCCTAGATACTCTCTCTAGCTCATCTCTGAAGAATTGGAGGCTAGGGTTTCAAAGGTGATCTTCAAGAGGCAAAGTGAAGTCAATATTGTTGGTTATTTATCTTGTTTAAGGAATGTTCCTCTTCCCCTTGTTTAATAACTCTAAAACCCATGTATTTCACACTTAGATTAGTAAGTGTACATGGTGGTATTGAATAAATAAAAAGAATTTTATCACGTAACAATGAATAACGATGATTCTTGCTTACACTTGTATCTATACATATTGTTGATGGTAGAATATTTTTTTGGGTTCTTGTTATATGTTGTATGTTGTTTAACATGAGGGTCATGAGTAACTCTAATCTTGATGATTTCTACCATGAAAATAGCCTTGTTGAATATACGTACATAAGGTATTTGTGAAAATATCCAAATGAATTGTCTAGTAATATATTGGTAAATGGCCCAATAAGCATCAATTATTGATATATGATATGTTAAAGGTATTGTGAGCCATGTATTGTGAATTGATTACCTTTTTGGTTAACGACTAACAAGAGGTTAAAGTCTCTCAACATAAAAAAGGAACTTGAATTATGTGTCATGCTAAGATGTGGAAAGAATGTAAGGTATGATTGCTAATGAAATGTAAAATTAAAGTAAGGGTCTTGAATACTATGAAATGTACGGCGTGATAAAATGTATTGAGGAATTGTCCTAACGAAAGGGTTGAGCAGTGAAAACTCTTGTGAGGATCATGTGGTCATGTAAATTATTAAATTGGATTAATTGTTTAAAAGTCCTTGAATGGTGTGTTAAATGCATAGTGATGTATTACCAATGGTTTAGAGTCCTATTGTCAACTATAATATTATGGGTTGAGGTTAGAGTCCCTTGGCTTATGAAATGGCTTGTGGTTAGAGTCCCTTGCCTAATGAAATCATTTGTGGTGGTTAAAGTCCCTTGCGCAATGATATCTCATGAGGTCAAAGTACCTCACCAAATAAAGTGTCTTGGGGTTATTGTCTCCTATGCCGGTTGGTTATGATGATGTACATGGAGGCTTTAGTTTTGGGGATAGGAATGATGAGTGAGCTGCTTTTTGGGATTTTGCGAGGGCCTTTAGGTTAGTGGTTGTGAATTCCTACTTTCTAAAGAAGAAGAAGCATCTGGTTACATTTCGTAATAGGTTGGCCAAGACCCAAATTGATTTTTTGCTGCTTAAGAAGGGGGATAGATCTTTATGTAAAAATTGCAAGGTCATCCCGAGTGAGAACCTTGCGACCCAACATAGACTTCTAGTTATGGACTTGGTTATTAAGAGGGATAAGAAGATTAGGAGTGGGGAGGGCAGGCCTAAAGTTTGGTAGGATGGCCTAACTCTGGTCAGTGAATTAGAGATAGAGGTAACATTGGAGGGGATGAGAGTGTGGGAGTATAGGGGGGACGTGGATAGTATATGGGATAGGGCTGTGGGTTATATCAAAGAGATAGCTAAAGAGGTTTTGGGTGTCTAAAAGAGTTATTCTTGGCAGCATCAGGGGTATTGGTGGTGGAATAAAGAAGTCAAGAATAAGGTGGAGAGGAAGAAGAAAGGCTAACACCAAGTTGGTTGAGAGTAAGGATAAAGAGGAGAAACGGGTGAACGGGGAGGAGTATAAGTTAGCTAGGAGGAAGTGTAAGTTAGTTGTTTTGGCAGCTAAGACAACAACTTTTAAGATATTATATTTGGGACTAGAGGAGAGAGTTGGGGAAAGAAAGTTCTTTAGGCTTCCTAAAACTAGGGAGCATAAGGGTTAGTATCTGAAACAAGTAAAGTGTATTAAGAAAGAGGATGACAGAGTGTTGGTAGAGGATGTGCTTATTAAGAAGAGGTGGCAGTCATATTTTCATAAGCTCTTGAATGATGAGGGGGACAGAGGTATTGTGTTAGGGGAGTTAGAGCACACCGAGAAATCTCATAATTTTGGCTTTTGTCTGCATTGTATGGTGTATTAGGTATGTAAGGCTATTCGCTTGAAAAGAAGGGGCAGGGCAATGGGTCCTGATGAGATTTTGATGGACTTTTGGATGTTCACAAGTGTGGCAGGGTTGAGGTGGCTCAGCAATTTATGTAACAACATTTTCAAGTCTGCTAAGATGCCCGAGGCATGGAGATGGAGCACGATGATTCCTTTATATAATAACAAGGGTAACTTTTTGAGTTTCAACAACTACCATGGTATTAAGTTGTTGATTCATACGATGAAGATTTAGGAGAGGGTGGTGGAGTGGAGGTTGAGGAAGGTAGTGTCTATTTCGGAGAATCAATTTGAATTTATGCCTGTTCATTCGATGATAGAGGCAATTCGCCTTGTGTGAAGGCTGGTATATTAGTATCGAGAGAGGAAGAGGGATTTTTACATAGTGTTTATCAACTTGGAGAAGGCATATGAAAAGATCCCTAAAGAGGTTCTTTGGAGATGCTTGGAGTCAAAGGGTGTACTAGTGATGTACATCTAATTGATTAAGGAAATGTATGAGGGGGCAAAGACTCGAGTAAGGATGGTGGAAGGAGATTCCAAGAATTTCTAGGTCTTGATAGGGTTGCTCCAGGGATCGACTCTTAGTCCATTTTTATTCGTCCTGGTGATGGATGTGTTGCTATGGAGTATTCAAGGAAAGGTGTCTTGGTGTATGATTTTTACGTATTATGTAGTGTTGATTGATGAGTCGCGTTAAGGTGTTAATCATAAGTTGGAGTTTTAGAGACAAACCCTGGAGTCTAGAGGATTCAGATTGAGTAGGATCAAGACAGAGTACTTGGAGTGCAAGTTTAGTAACTCGAGGTGAGAGAAAGAGCAGGTAGTGAAGTTGGATTCACAAGTGGTTTGTAAGAGGGATAGTTTTAAGTATCTTGGGTCTATGATTCAGGCGGATAGAGTGATTGATATAGATATCTCTCATGATATTGGAGAAAGTTTGATGAAATGGAGGATTGCTTTGGAGATTTTATGCGATAAGAAGGTGCCCCTCAATCTCAAAGGCAAATTCTATAAAGCTACAATTCGGCCGGCTATGTTGTATGCGTCGAAGTGTTGGCCTATTAAGAGCTCTCACGTTCAAAAGTTGAAGGTAGCAGAAATAAGGATGTTACATTGGATGTGTGGATTCACGAAGGTTGACAGAGTTAAGAATGAGATTATTTGGGAGAAGGTGGGAGTGGCATTAGTGGAAAATAAGATGCGGGAAGTGAGGTTGAGATGGTTTATTTATGTGATGAGAAGGGGCATAGATGCCCCTGTTAGAAGGTGTAAGATTTTATGCTTGTATGATTTCAAGCGAGGGAGGGGTATACCAAAGATATACTGGAGAGAAGTAATTAGATGTGAAATAGAGTAGTTACAGCTTACTGAGGACATGACCCTTAAAAGGAAAGTATGGAGGAAAAACATTAGGCTAGAAGGCTAAGGTGGGTGGTCGAGTCATAGTCTGTAGTTAGAAAGGTTTGGTGTAGCTTGGATGGTAGGTCTAGGGGTAGGGGAGGGGGGTTATTTTATTGTTGTTGCACGCTATTGATGTTTTTCTCCTTTGTCCTTTTGTCTTGAGCCGGGGGTCTATCAGAAATAATCTGTCTACTTCCCCGGAGGTAGTGGTATAGACTGCATATATTTTACCCTCTCCAGACGTACTAGGTGGGAATATATTGGGTTTGTTGTTTTTATTGTCCCCTATCAAATAGGGCATGAGGTTAGAGTCCCTTTCCCAATACATGAGCATGTTATTAGAGTCCTATGCCAAAATTTAATATGTGAGCATGTGGTTAGAATCCCTTTCTTCAATGGATATGTATGTTGTTAGGTTCCCTTACTTGATGAGTGTGCATAAGGTTAAAGTCCTTTGTCTAAATGATATGTGAAAGTAGTTGAATGTCCTATGTTTAATGAGAATTGTTGAATGAATGAATGCTTTGAGAATAATGCTGAGCTTTGAGTACTTGTTTGGCATATTCTATATCTATATACATGGTTAAGGTAATTGTATATGATATATTGACATGTTGTTAAATAATGATGATATTTTATCCTTATCCTTGAGTTGTATACCAATGTTCCAACGTCTAACCATCTCTGGATACTATGTCCCCAGGTGATATAGGGGTCGGGGTATCATCTTCTCTTCTTGCACAGTAATTAGGCGATTGATCCAGTTCGTACATTGACTTTTTATTTGTGAGATTCCTTTCATTGAAAGAAATTTATCCTTGGTCTCTTTCTTTAGACGTAGTCATTTGACTTAGTTTGGCTATTACCGGGGGCATTTTGGGACATATACATTTCTAAACTTTGATTTGTATTAAGGTATTGTTGATAACTATGGACTTGGGAATATTGATTATTTGATGAATATAATAAAGTCCTTAGACATGTTTATGTTATGACATATCATATTTTTCTGCTATCTTACCATATAGTCGGATGACATCCTATCCTTTTGATTTATATTGATGACTAGGTTGCATTATTTGAGCGACCTTCAGTTCATGTGAGCTTAGGGAGCCTATACAACATGGCTCGGTGTTGGGGCATGTCAATTTAAAAGTCAAACTCATTGCTTAAAACACATAATATTTTGAACTAGCAATGATGGAAGAGGTATATGCCTTATAATAGAAGATTCATGGAAGAACTTGACACCTCTCTTGCCTCTAGATGAACCCTCTACAAACCCTAGCATACAATATTGTTTAAGAAGTTTAAAGAGTGTATTTGGTATGTTTTCTCCACAAAATAAGTGTTAAGAGAGTATAGAATAGGTTATATAGTAAGGGGACTTAAAGGTTTTGGGGTGGGAAATGTCCATAGAGCCTTTGACTAAAAAGCTGAAAAGTGGCTCCCAAGAGAGTACTACTCACTTGACTCAATCAAACCCTAGGGTATGAATGGTACCCTAACTTATACCCTAGGCCTCACCAATGACCCCTATACTACCCTGGGTACAACCTCACACAGATGACTCATACCCAAGGATACGAATGGTACCCTAAACTATATCCCTAAACCATACCCAAGACAGTTTTAACTAGGTCAACTCAACACTCTATACGACTAGGTAATGTATGACTCATACCCTAATATACGACAATGGGAAGGTCAAGTCATATCATGGACAATTTGTAACCCCTACAAAACTGCCTAGTATATGAGAGTGGGTCACTAAGTCATATCTAAAGGTATGACTAGTACCCTAAAGTCGTACCTAGTCCAGAAGCTTCAATTAAGGAAATTTTCTAAGGTTCCAAAGACTAGGAGTTTTTGAACCATACTCATTTCTATGATGCTATTTAGTTTAGATCCTATCTTGAGTACATCACATAGAGGTTGAGTTTGTGCTATTGAGTTAGTGAATTTTTGAGGTACTAGAGTGCTCTAGATTTTACAGTTTTCTTTCTAGGACCTCATTATATCTTTATTTATATATTTATATCATTTCTAGAGATAGACCATGTATTTTCAGATTTGGCTATATATTAGATGGTCTTTAATTTATGACACTAGATTTTAGGGGTTTTACATAACTCCTTCAGACTTTTGCTTTATGTTTTTTGTAGGCTTGACTGCATTTTAGAAGTCTCATCTTGCCATATTTCTTATAATGTTGAGATTTTCCTTAGTTCTTGGGGGATACATTACTTTTAAAGGTTGGACTATTATTTTTGTGTCACGACAAAATGATGTTGGAGTGGAAGGTTCATTGGTATCATGCTTGTAAGAGTGAGATGTCTAGTAGAGTCTCACAGATAGATACATAGACGTTTACATCTATCTTTGAGATGCTATATGATATCTTAAGAAAATACTTCTCTAATTTAATTACTTGTCATGCAGGTTGTTCATACCAACTATTCTAAACTTGTATTCTATTTTTTCTATGCAGATGGTGAGGACTAGGTCTAAAGAGACTGAGTTGGCACTTGATTTGAGGATGAGGTAAGGATTGTGCTGGACCAAGAGGTAGAAGACGAGCACGAGGAGTTTCCCTAGCTAGAGAATATTCTAGCATGGTTTTTTTTTAGCCTGACATTGTGTATTCCAAGTATTATTAAAAAATAATAGGTGTAGGGACAACTCAAGTACCATAGAGTTCAGTCAGCAGCCTAGTGCTTCAGGGTCTTTTGGTTCATCTCTAGAGTTGTTTGAAGGGTATTTCGTTTAGTGTACTTGGTATTTCTCAGACTTTGAGTGATATTCCACCATTAGCGTTGGCATTTACTTATGGTTATCCAAATCATTGGGTACAACCATCACCTATTGTGCCCATATGTGTGGACTCTTTCCCTACTAGACTTACTAACCCTTTGGTGACTTAGGGTAAAGTTATGACTTCTAACGGTCAAAAAAAATTAAGTGGTTTATTCGCTTGGGTCCATTCAAGTTTAGTGGAGACACCGGTGAGGATAACCCAAAGTTTTTTATCGAATACTAGGAGAAGTCACATAATATTGGATCCCTTGAGTCTCATGGAGTTACTTTACCTTTGGGTTCGCCTACTATACTTCGACTTAATTCTATAAGGCCTTCTTGGAGAGGTTTGTATTATATATATTAACAGATAGAAGGAAGAATAAGTTTGATCACTTGGAGCAGGTCTTTATGTCTATTACTAAGTAGGAGGTCTAACTTCATACCTTATTCAGATATTCATCTGCTAGCATCTCTATCGAGTTTGAAAGGATTTAGAAGGTCAGGAAAGGATTAGGTTTTCATACCAGTTGGTTCTAGACAAATAGAAGTTTTAGGGTCTTCTGTCCAGTGTATTATTAAGCATGCAAAGATGATTGAGTCTATTATCCAGGCCACTGATGGAGGCATAAAAAGGTCTATCTCAAGGCGAGTTTAGTGGACATATATCTCAAGGTAAAGATTTCTTTTACAGAGGTTACCATGGTTATCATTGTAGGTCAGTTAAACCTATGTTGCAAGGATCAAATGGTGATCTTCAGGTTATATAGTTTCTGGTGGCTAGGTATTGGGTCATGTGGATGGAGGCTCCAAAATTGATTATTAGGGTTAGGTCTGTCATTCTAGTACATGAACGCCTTCTCACATTGAGTTATATTGTAAGAGATATTTTATATATGATGAGTTTGTTCATGTGGACAAGGATTTCCCTCAATATGTGTATGGACCCACACAATAGGATTCCCAACTTTAGATTTTCCCTACTCTAATATCTGCAGTGGTAGGTGGATCACAAAGTCAAAGGGGTTGTGCTAGTGGTGATAGAGGTTCTAGAGGTAGAGTTAGGGAAGGTTATAGAGATGGTTGTGGGACTAATTAATTTGGGAGAGGATGTGATCAATATCATGCTATATCTGGGAGACTGAAGGTTGAGGCATCTGATGTAGTTATTATAGGTATCATCCCAGTTTGCTAGAGATCTACTTCTGTATGACCCTAGGTCTTTCTATGTGTCTATATAATTTGCTGCTTGATTTAATGTTACATGTGAGCCCTTTGCTATGCCTCTTCATATTTCTATCCTCGTAGAAAATTCTCGGGTGGTGGATTGTGTGTGCTGATCTTATGTTGTTACCTTTATGGGCAGTGAGACTTGGGTAGACTTGATTATCCTAGATATGGATAATTTTGATGTTATTTTAGTTATGGATTGGTTATTTTTTTATCATACTATTTTGGACTATTATTCCAAGACCGAGACCTTTACTACACCGGGTGTTCCAAAGTTAGCTTTGAAGGGTATGTTTTATTCAAGCTCAAATGGTATTATATCATTTATATGTGCTCATTGTATTGTAGAGAGAATGTGTTGTCTTGTTTAGCTTATGTATGTGATACTAGTATTGCATCACTACCGCCTATGGATTTTATTTCGATTATTTGCTAGTTCGTGGATGTGTTTTCTACGGATTTATCAGTATGCCTCTATATCGTGATATAGATTTTTCTATTGATGGACCCGAGCACTAAGCCTATTTCTCCATATGGGATAGCCCCAACTGTGTTGAAGGAATTAAAGGCTAATAGCAAGATTTGTTTAGTAAGGGATTCATTAGACCTAGTGACCGAAGTGACGGTGAAGAAAAGGTATCCTCTTCCTTGCATTAATGATCTTTTTGACAATCTTTAGGGTTCTTTGCTATTTTTCAATATTAATTTAAGATTGGGGTATCACTAGTAGAAGATTAAAACTTTGATGTACCAATAAAGGTTTTCCAAACTCAATACGATCATTATGAGTTCTTAGTCATGCCTTTTGGGTTGTCCAATGCTCCTGCAACTTCTATGGAGCTTATGAATTGGGTATTAAACCATATCTAGACTCCTTCGTGATTATATTATCAACGTCATCTTGATTTATTCCAAGAGTAAGGTCGATTATGTGAAGTATTTAAGGATTATACTTTTGAAATTGTGTGATAAAAAGTTGTTTCAAAAGTTTTTGAAGTGTGAGTTTTGGTTGGGTTCTATCTCATTTTTAGGTCATATGGTGACTAAGAATGGTATTATGGTGACCCGACCTATATAGTGGTGATTCCTGACTGGACTAGACCAACTTCTCCTACCAAAATTTGGAGTTTATTAATTTGATGGATTATTATCAGCATTTTACTGAGGTTTCTCCTCTATTGAGGCTCCTTTAACCAACTTGGCTAAAAAAGGTGGTTTTTTAATCGTTAGATATGTGTGAGAAGAGCTTCCAAAAGCTTAAAAAGTTGTTGACTTTGTCTCCTATCTTGATTTTCCCAAAAAAATATGGCTTTTATAGCATTTTATGATGCTTTAGGTATTGGTATGGGGGTGGTCTTGATGCTAGAAAGTAAGGTGATTACTTATCCCTCTCGTCAATTGAAGCCTCATGAGAAAAATTACCTTACCCATGATTTGGAGATTCCAGTTGTAGTGTTTATGTTGATGTTGTGGCTTTATTACTTGTATAGAGTTCCTTGCGAGACTTTTTATGGACCATCTTAACCTTCAATACTTCTTTAGGCAATGAGATCTTAATATGAGGCAAAGACATTGGCATGAGTTTCACAATGATTGTGAACTTACAATTATGTATCATTTGGGAAAGGCTAATATGGTTGCAGATCCCTTGAGCCAAAAATCGACTAGTATGGGGAGCTTAGATCATCTCTTGACCTAGGAGTGGCCTTTAACCTTTCAAGTTCAGTATTTAGCTAACTAGATGGTTACACTTGATATTTTGACACCCTGGCATATTTTATCTTTTTTTTATAATAGATCTTTCTTGATGGAGAATATTTGAGCTCACCAATTTATTGATGATATTTTAAGGGTTATTTGAGATAAGGTGTTGAGTGGAGAGGAAAATGCAGTATCTATTTATTCTAAAGGTGTTTTGATGATTAGAGGTTTAATTTGTGTGCCGAGAGTTGGTGGGTGGGTGATATAGATTTTAGAGGAGGTAAATGGTTCTAGGTATTCCATCAACCTAGGGGTAACTAATATTTATCTTTATTGGAAGAAACATTACAAATGGGGTGGTATGAATAAATCTGTGGGAGACTTTATAGCTTGTTGCTTATGTTATCATTAGGTGAAGGCTCAGAATCAGAGATTGGGTGGTTTACTTCAATGAGTACCCATTTCTGAGTGGAAGTGAAAGTGAATCACTATGGAATTCATGAGTGGGTTGACTCCTTCGTTTTGTAGTGTAGATAGAATTTGCTTCATCATGGATTAATTGACCATATTAGCCTATTTTGTACCTATTCAAAATTTCTTTAATGCCAAGATGCTAGCTCATATCTATCTTTAAGAGATAGTTCATCTTCATCCGGTACCCATGTCCATTATTTTAGACAGAGGGTCAACATTAACTTCTAGCTTCTGGCAGACAATTTAGGAGGAGTTAGGTACTCAGGTTGATCTTAGCATAGCTTTTTAACCTCATATCGATGGTTAGTCAAAGTAGACTATTCAGGTTTTAGATGATAAGAGGTTAGTGGGAGCAATATTTGTTCTTTATAGAGTTTACTAATAGTAATAGCTGCCATTCTAGTATTGAAATAGCACCTTTTGAGGCTTTGTATGGTAAATGTGATCAATCTACTATTGATTGGTTTGCGACATAATACGTTAGACCCCGTGGTACTAACTTGCTTTGCTAGTCTTTGGAAAGGGTTCAAATAATTCAAGATACACTTTAAGCATCCCAAAGTAGGCAAAAATATTTTGCAAATCGTAGACTTTGTGAGTTTGGGATTGGTGATCGAGTCTTCCTTTATGTGTTACCCATGAAGGGAGTAATAAGGTTCAAAAATAGGGAAAAACAGAGCCCTACATATATTGAATTATTTGGGATTCTTCGAATAATAGGGGAGGTCGCTTTTGAGTTGGTCTTACCTCTAGACTTTTTATGTGTTTGTCCAGTTTTTCATGTTTTCATGCCTTGGTGCTATATTTTTAATGAGCCTCATGTGCTTCATTAGGACTCGATTCAGTTCAATGAGAGATTGATCTTTGCAGGGCAGCCAATGTCTATTTTGGCCAGGGATGTTAGACGATTGCATTCTTGAGATAATCATGTGGTTAAGATTCAGTAGTGACACTGTCCTATTAAGGAGGCTACTTGAGAGTCGAGTCTGACATATGTAGTAGCTACCCTCAACTTTTTAATGATTCAGGTATCTCCTTACCTTTTAGTTTGAGGAAGAACTAAAGTTTTAATAATGCATACGGTAGTGACCTGGTGTGTGAAATCATGCTTTTTATGTGTTTCGAAAAAATTCCCCTTATATATAGTTGCTACATATTGATTTTGGGGTGTGTGATGGTTGGCATAGTTCTCGATGTGATTGGGTGTAATTTAGACAAGTTTGTGGTTTTTCGAGGCTTAAAAAGCTCTATAGTTAACTTCGGTCAATATTTGTTGTTTTGAATATCAAATGGTGATTAGGACAGGTTTATTATGTCCAAAATGTCGAATTTAGGTTAGTCATTGGGTTGATTCGAGTTCAGAACTTTTAGTTTGTATTTCTACCTCCTACTTGAAAAACTAGTGAAATATGCCTTAAAGGGGTCCAGTGGGTTAATCTGTTGAAAATGACCTTTCTTTAGAAATTCGCATTGCCATTGAGTCCAGAACATCGAAAATACCCTAGTAGCATATATGGATTATTTCTATGGGTCCCAATCAAATCCTGAGGGTTTGTTTGGAGCTTGGTCGGCTTGCATCAAAATCAGCAATTATTGATATCTGGTGCAACCACTTCAGCAACCAGTATCTGGATATGTGGATATCCATTTGAGCAGTATGGTACCACTTTAGCGGTGGCCGCTTAGGAGGCAACCGCTATCTATAAGCCCCTTTTTATATTTCACCATTTTTGGACTTTGAGCATTGGGTTTGTGTGGGTTGTAAGGTTTTTTCATCACCGTTTAATCTCAGTTAAGCTACAAAACAAAAATTTCTTTACTTTTCATTGATTTATATCATCAAAATACACTTTAATCTTTTTAGGATGGGATTTGAGAATTTATTTGAAAAAACTTAAATGACTTTTCTTTGATTTTGACCTTGACTTTAACTCATTTGCATGCAGCTTTTCAACTACAGATTCCTTTAACCTTGGGGAATGTATTTCCAAAATAAAATTTTGATTCTACCTTTTTTTATAAATCTTTTTTTGAATCTGTTTTGGACCCGACTCAAATATGGGAATACAGATCACTATCTTTTAACACGTAGATGCTATGTTCGAATATTATTGCTGATTTTAAGACTGATCAAAAGGGGAAACTTCATGTAGAAGCATTTTGGGTTGAATTTTATCTTTTTGATGTAGGTTATGGCGTTATGACTTAACTTATTTTTATAAGGCTTAATTTCTTTCGCATTGTGATAGGTAATTAATAAATAAGTAAAGCATGATATGAGCAGATAACTATGGGGTTTATATTACGAGATTATTTTTAGTGTTGTGTGCCCGAGTGGGGGAATATATTCTATAGTTATTGACTTATGATATCTTATATTATGTGTTGCTTGTGTCAGGGCTTTATTTGACATCATTGGCCTAATCTATGCATTTAAATGCCTTTGTTCTAGATATAATGCTCATGTGAGGGTGTGAATTGTCATTATGGACTTATTGAACATAGGTTGCCTTTATCATGATAAAAATGTCTAAGTTAGGGGTTGATTTGATATTAATAATGTATTACATGGATATTTATTTCTCTTGTGCCGAATTAGTGTTGATAATCATGAATTGTGGACATGTTGAGTTGATTTCTGGGCTCACTTATATACATATTAAATGGATTGAATATCTTCATACTGATTTGATTATTAGCATTACATTCTTATCTCATACATATATATATATTCATGTGATACGACACCTTTGAGGAACACTATTATTTATAAAGAAAGAGATATTTTTATAAAAGCCGTCTTCGGTAACACGAGTCAGAAAGGTTGGTTGAGATTTGAGATATGAGCTATAGTATATCGGTCCCCATGTGTCCTATCTTAGGAGCTCTGAGCTAGGTAGATTTATACAGAAAGTCCACCGATGACTTTCACTATTTATCCCATCAATAATGTGTTATATTTCATATGCATCTTTCATGATTCTTGTAGTTTTCATTGGCTTATGTTTATCTCCCATATATTTTTCGTGTATATTTGTGTTGTTTTATTTCAGTATTTGAATTAGAACTATTAGTAGAGATGGTCTGAGCTACCATTTGGGAACTTTTCTATTTACTGGTGATGTGCTCATAGTTTTCTTTACTTATATTATTTTTTACTTTTCTCAATTGGCGTATGATTCCTATTAAGTATAAGTGGACCGTACTTACTCCTACTGTGCCATTTTGGTGCAGATCCTAGCTCGAGTACAACACACTGAGGCTGAGTTTGTGTTATTTAGTTGGTGACATTCTGAGGTACAAGAGCACTTTAGAGTTTAGAGTTTCCTTTTTGGTATCTTATCCTATCTTTATTTATGTCTTTATGTCATTTTTATAGACAGACTTTGTATTTTCAAATTCTGCTATTTATTACCTACTCTTTCATTTATGTCACTAGCTTTTGTGGGTTCAATGGTACTCCTTCAGACTTTCACTTTATCTATGTTTTGTATTGGTCTGACTAAGTCTCACCTTGCCTTATTTCTTATTATGCCGAGATTTTTTTTAGTTTTGGGGGGATGGGCTTACTTGTCCAGGTTGTGCCCGCGACAAATAGTGACAACTAGAAAGATAAAAAAATGAAAATCATAAAAAATAGCCTCTATAAGGGGTGGTCTTGACTTACTAGTCCCTCGTAACTAATTTTAAGATGTTCTAATTTTTCTTCATAAGACAGATATTGAAGACAGTTTAAGACAGTAAACCTATTCAATTGACCAAAAATTTTGCCTTATAAACAACAGTTATAACTTATTAAACCAAACCAAACAGTAGGGGAGGGGGGTATTGCCAATCGATTTGCCGATATCTAATATAATAGAAAATACAAATATAATAGAACTAAACTATCTTGTCTATATACTTTCCTTCGTTCCATTTCTACCATGGGCTTTATGAAATTGGTTGGATCAGATAGATATCTCTTCACCATAACCATATCAATCTTATCCTTAGTTCCTTAATTAGGCAGCAGTATTCCCACTTCTAGGAAGAACCATATCTTAGATGATATGCTAAGAGCATCATTTTGACACCAGGAGCTTTCCTTCTTCCTCTTGTTCACAATTCTCTTTGGTTTCTTCATAAATTCAAGACCCAATATATGGGGGCATGTCACAACTCAATCCTGGGACTGGCCATAACAAGCATCCCAAGTCCACAAGTACCGGAGACTGCCTCCTGAGCCTATTCCAATACAACTAAAAAAAACCTTGCAGCAGATAAATACCGACATAAGGCAAAATGTATTAAGAAATCCAACAAGGATATGTATTGTATCAATATACAAAAACCATCCATAATACCTAAGTCCACATTACCCACAAAGGCTCTAGCAAAACCTAGTACTAATAAAGTGTCGGGACATGCACCTGACCATAGCCAAAACAAATATGAAATAAAGTCTATGACATAAGAAACCAAACATGAAATGATGTCTTCCGAAAGATGGAAGCTCACCACATTAAGTAAACTCACGAACCAAATACGAACCCTTGATCACTGTGCAGGAGGAGTGCAAGGATGGACAATTCCTACATCGCATGGGGATACAGCGTCTGAAGACGATTAGCGGTTGGAGCGCTAGGATGCAACTCAAGGATAAGGGAACTTATAATTTCCTGTGGAATGATTCAAATCCTATCAAAACTCATGCATACCATCAAATGCAAATATATATATATATATATATATATATATATGTGTGTGTGTGTGTGTGTGTGTATCACATATCGAGGTAGGGAACAAGGCTTAACATGGATGTTTAAAATTATTAACCTGGATTGTGTAGGTAAACCATCATATAATATTACCCATGGGATATATGGGCTCTAGCTCTCATCCCCTGGTCGGGTGTCCCAATGCATATAGCTACACGAACCAGATGATAATCTCATATATATGCACGGGAGACTGGAACCTCCCAATCATATACTAAGGTGACTTTAGCACATAATCATGTCATGTAATATGGGAGACTTGAACCTCTCAATCATATAATAAGGTGGACTCAAAACACCTACTCTTAGTAAGGGGACTTGAACCCTCAAGCCATATCCCCCTACATCAGCTAGCGCAGTTTCCAGTATTGGTCCCCCCGGGACCTCCATCTTCTATGATTATCTACACAACCATTTTTTAAGTCTAATTCGGGCATTTAACACACAATCCCATTAATTGAACCAATTATGCATTAAGGCATCCCATCGATATCATCATAGTAGTATCACTTGCGAGCTCATTTTTATGACACATCAACTCTTAGCCTTTTAGGACTCTAAACCATTAAATCAATTGACATTCACACGGGGAATCATATACCTCATGTTCAACAAAAACCAAACCATGGTTCATTAACCTTTTATACTGCAACATTACATCAAGTGAAAAAGCCAAACAATATGACAAAATCATATTCATTGTCAATTTCACAAACAGGTTGAGAGAACTTTTTTTTCAAGCCATAAATCAAGGAAAAATCATAAAATTAGGGTTTATACATGACCCCTAGGTTTTTTCACCATTCCCATGCACCCTACAATGTTCAAAATAAATTATAAAACATGAATATTACATAATAAACCATGGAAAAATCAATTTAATTGCCAATCATGTCAAAAGCCCTCAACTATGTAAAAACCCACATCAAAACCATGTATTTATAATCAATTCATTCCATTAAAAAAAGTAAAATTATATCAAAAGAGATATGTGCCTTAGACACACAAATATTTGTGAGCAATTGAGAATATGGAACCCAAATGGTGAACATAAGTTGAAACCCTTATTCTTTCTTTGGATTTGGAGTTTGAGAGTGAAATAATTGATGTTGTGTCATGAAAATTGATGGGAATATTATTATTTAATGTGTAAAGGTTGAATATAATTTAAATTATCTCACTACCTTTCATCTAAATTAAACAACCAGAATTGGCATAGGTCCATAGAATGGACCTCATCCCGGAGCCTATCCTTCGTGTCCCGAACACTATCATAGAAATACATCTCCTTGACACAGAGGCTATCGCAGAGACTAGCCTCCATGACACATGTCAATCGAGGAGGCTTACTATCTCCATGACCCAAAATTGGCCTGAACCCCATTCAAAAATTCCAAAACTCTTTTGTGTTACCTTTTTAACATCCCTGAACATAATTTGAGTCAAAAATTGATATTCCAAGCATGTGAAGGACAAAAATAATTTCCCAAAATTTCAACTGTGTTACATTGATAACATTCCAGACTCAATATTTGGGGGAAAAATCAAGACCAAACACTAGGTGTAATTTTCTAGGCTGGCATATGTGAAATATTTATTAGATAGACCAAAAGGACATTATCCAATGCCCAAGTAAAAGAGGAGAGGGAACATAAAAAAAGAAAAATCATACAAAAATAGCATATATATGGGGTTGTATTGACTTATTAGTCTAGCTTAACAAACATTAAGATGTTCTAACTTTTGTGCATAAGGCAAATGCCCAAGACATTTTAAGACAATGAACTTGTTCAATTGCCAACAAGTTTTGCCTTATAAAAAAAATTACAAATTATTGAACAAAGAAAAAATTTAGAATCAAAAACTTTACACGATAAAAATTAAATACCTACAATTTGGGAGAAAAAAATTCAAAATCGGACACTAGGTATAGTTTTGAGTAAAGTTCAAATATGTCCCTAAAAAGGGTTGATCTTGAATTTTGTCCCTTATAAGAAAATTCTTAAAAAGTTGGCCTCCATAAGGGGTGTCCTTAATTTTTTCTTCCTTTCTAATAACTCTTTCCCATTAGGAACATGTTCTAACTCCTTCCCATAAGGCAAATGCTCATGATATTTCAAGACAATGAACTTACATAAACTGACTAGAAGCCTTGTTAGAACTTAGATATCTTGTCGATAAAAAATGCGTTCTAACTTCTGCCTATAAGGCACACGCTAAGGACATTTTAAGATGGTGAACCTTCTCAATTGACCCTAAGTTTTTCCTTATCGACAAATATTAGGACTTATTTTGGGGGGACAAAAATTTAAGACCATATATTTAAGGGACAAAAGTACAAGAGGGGACATTTTTTGGGATACTAGAGGTAATTTCCATTATAATTTCTTCGACTAATACATGTAAAATTTTGTTAAATGTCCTAAAAGGACATTAATTAGTCACCAAGAAAAAGAAGATAGATAATGTTAATAAAAACTACATACAATAAAAAACATAAGTAGGAAATCACACAAAGTGTCCCCTAAATGAAGTAGTCTTCATATTTTGTCCCGCATAAGAAAATCGCTTAAAGATTGCCCTTTCTTACACTTCATACATGATTAAAATATTTTATTGAACTTATATATCTTGATACATTTATGTATACTTTTCTGTCACTTCTTCGTCTGTTTTTTTTCACACTTCTCTCTCGATTTCTTTTCTTTCTCTCTAATTTTATTCTTTGTAACCATTTCTCTAGAAAAACTACAGATAATCAATGGTGAAGTAATTTTCTAGAATTATCTCATATTTTTTAGTTTTCTTCACTCCATCTTCTAACTCTAGCTATATATTAGATGAACCATATATTTTCTTTGATAGATTTATTGGGTACGATAAGAGTTGTAAAGTAACAGGCAAAGTTAATGTTATGTAATAACAGTAGCAATTTTCTCATCATACTAGTTTGTTTTGAACCCATACGATACCAACTTTCAGTATGAAAAAATGTCTTCCTCTGATCACTGTCATTACTCTCTTCTCTAAAACTCTTTTTTTTTCAGTTTCCTTTTTCTCAAAAGTTCCTAAATTTTGAATTTGTAGATGTAATGATTTGAATTTGTGATTTTCCTATTTTATGTATTTTGATAATTTTTGTAACAACCCTAATCTCAAATCATTATGGCACCTATTTTACCCCCACCAGTAGGTAAGCCAAACCATATCCCAAAACTACAATTAATGAGATAATTGGTGGAAAATGACACAAATGTTGTAGAAGTACAAATAAAGAAATTACAAGCCACAAATCATATAATAATAACATTATGGAAGAGAAATAACAACATCCCATTACCTAGTAATTTTGGTACAAGATCCTCTAATCCAAAAGAATACGAGTACTATCAAGTCAATGTATAATAGTGAAAAAAATGAAATTACTAGCAAAAGAAAAAGAAGGAGAAAAGGTCAACTCCTACTTTGAGATCTCACCTAGTCTCCAAACTCTGACTAGCACAAATCTTGGAGTCAATAGTGGGAAATATTACTTCTTCATCAAAAGGGTATAAAAGTGTATTATAAGTACCAAAGCCATGGGTACTCTGTAGAAATCATCGGCCGACTGAGCTAAATCATAATATAAATATAATAAAATGTGTGATAAGTCAGATAATTCAAGGTAATAGGGAAAACCAAGAGTAATACTTCAAATATTATTGGTAAATAACTAGTATAATCTTACAAAAAACATAGCTATCACTACATAACTAGCCCTCTTAAGCCAGAAGGTGCACGAAAGGATATAACTCAGCGCGGATCCCCATAAGCCCATAGGGTCCAATCAAGGAGAAATAATAACATAAGTTACACTAACCATATCTCAAACCATAACTCTGGAACCTTCCATACCGTAAGGCATTAGATTTGAATCGGGTCCATAACCATCATAAAAAACCACTTAATGCCAAACTTGAACAAGAACACATCTCATCATTTGCCAAACTTGAACCAAAACTCATATCATGAATAATTTTGGACCGAACCAGTCTTAAAATCATAAGTCACCCAACTCAAACCAAAACTAATATTATCTCCCATGTACCAATACAGAATAAATCATCATATATCTAAATCTCCTCAAGCTCAATAATTTACTTTAATATAACACAACATGTCCATTGAGTCTATAAGGTACTAATAGTTGTGTTGGGCTAAGGTGGGATAGAGGGACCCATTTCTAACCTTAAAATCCATTATAAGGTAGTTCTGTAGACACGTAATTTTGTCCCTCCCCGAAAGCATTTTTATCCATTTTTATCCTTGTCTTACCATGTATCCTACCTCTGGTGATAATATCTTCACAAAATAAAAAAAATAACTTTTAACAAATTAACAACTCACCCAACAAAAATTTAACACATCACACCCGTACGCCTAACCTACCTCACTTCCCTACGCTATTTACCCCCTTCATATTTTTCTTCTTTTTATAAAAAACCATAATAAAATAAGGGACGCATACACATTGAAGGGAAAGAATAAAAAATAAACAATCATTATCCTTACCATCTGCTTTCCTTTTTTTGGAGATACACACACCTACACGATTTTGAAGAGGGCACTGACGAAGGGAGATTCCATTTTTCTATCTTTCCTTTTCCTCTTCTTGGTACACATACGGAAGACACCCTACATACACATATTCACATAAATACACATACCATTAACAAATAGAGATTGAGATGAGAGTGATAAATAAGAGAGACTGAGAGAGAGAGATGGCAGATGAGAAAAAGGGGGAGAGATAGATACACTAATGTAGATCTGAGAGAGATGATACTCTTTGATTCTCACTACCATAGCTCATCAGAGCTTTGACAAAGTCACAACAATGAAACCACTCTCTCCCATCCCTATTTTCTAATCCAAATAGCCTGTTCCTTTCTTTTTTTTTTTCATTAAAACCCACCAAAAAATAATGAAATGGAATTATGTGTAAGCAAATGGGTTCATGACTTCTCTGTTTATGACTTTGTTGGGGTCAGGGTATATCAAATTTGGAATAATTTCATCATTTAGGTTCGAACCAAGGTTTTCGATGCAAACTCTTCGCAATATTGAATTTGAAAGCTTCAAATAAGGTCCAATCCTACTCTTTTGCCTCTTTTATTTTCATTCTTAATCATATTCCATACATTGGATTTAATATCGTGTTGGTTGATATGTGATGATGTGAATTGTTTGTTGTTTTAATTCGTTGTTTGATTCCCTTAACTATCAATTATGTGATAAATGATATCTCATTTGAAAATTAAAATTGGTTATTTTAGGGCAGAAATTAAAAGTGGATAAAGTGAATACTATCATTTTGATTCATTGATGTCGTTAATTGATAGGTTGATGATAGCTAGTAAAATAATAGGTTCTGGTAGGCAAATTTTAAGAATGGTATTTTGTTGAATGTTTGAATATGTGTGTGAATAGTTCTTCCTACTTTATCGCACAAGAGTTGAAATTATATTCATTTGTCGGGGAATGCCCTGAGACTTCATGTACTTATTCACCGAGGAATGCCCCAACTTATTATATCTTTGAAGGAGGTTCTTGATGAAGGCCTGAGGCATCGGGTAAAGCATTAGATCTTAGTCTAGGATTAGTTTAGAATAGGATATATATTTTGATATTCTATTTTGGGACTGTATACCTCGGACTGGACATTATTTTGGCTTTTGAACTTTGTTTGATTTGTTTGTTGCTTTTTTTATGTATTTTATGTTTTTTATTCATTCATAGTGTTAAATTAGCCGATATGCTCCACCAAGCGATTGTGGTCAAACTACAGGATCGAGGGGTGCCTAACACCTTCCCCTTGGTCAACAGAACTCTGTAATCGGAATCTCTGTTCATGGAACAGTTTAAAAGAGTCAAAATCATTTTAAAAAATAATTTCCAAAGGTGACTTGGCACACCCGATTTATACCAAGTGGCGACTCTAAGTTTTGAATATAAATGATCCTTTTTGAAATAAATATTCATTGTTGTCACTTTAATAATAAAACCCTTTCATAGTTAAAAATCATAATTAATCTTTTTCGGTTGAAAAAAGGGGTGGACAGCTCTGGATACTCTACTGGGGATTTTTTAGAATTCAAGTTTATTTTGGAGTTGTATCGACTTAGTTTGGCACTATAGGTGTATAGACATTTTTTTTGTGTTGTTTTGTGTTATTGTTTTTATTGTTGAGTGTCTACGTTCTCTTTGTTTACAATTTTTACTTTATGTGTTACCTCTTTATATAAATCGTCATGTGCATAAACCGAGTCTTTCTTTTTACAACAAGTCTATAGTACACATGTGTACATAACCTATAGTTGAGTCACCCTTAGTTTAGGAGAGGGAGCCATTTGGTTCTATGGAGTAGGTGGACAGCTAAAAGAATCTACTATCAACCATACACTCCCCCAAATAGCCTTGTTAGTAGACCCCAACATAGGTCAGCCTTTAGGTCATGCTTATCTGCATCATATTAAAACCTAGTAGGACCCACGTGGCCTTTTGTAGGAGAATCACCTCTAAAGTATCCCTACATTCTAAATGTCTCATCTTTGATGATAACGTGGTCATTTGATGGACTGATTTGGGGAAAAACATTGTGCTAGAATTAAAGAAGATGTAGGCAAGGAAAAAAAAGAAAAGAAACAGCGAATGAAGGAAAAAGAGTTTCGTAGTTGTTTAGAGTTTTATGGCTTTTATTTTTCATAATCCAAAAAAAGAGAGTTTTACATTTTGTACTCATTTTTTTTTCAAAAAAAACAAAAACATCAAAAAGATTTTTGTTTTATTTAGCAAGCATTCTCAATTCATAAACTTCAAAAAGAATTTTTTTTCTCAATAGGATCTTTTTTATAAAAGAAAATTTCAAAAAAATGATGGTAAAAGTTTTGTATATTTTATAATGAAAATACCAAAAAATATTTTTCCTTTCATAGTTGTTGATGTCATTTTTGTGTGAAATGTCAAATTGAAAACTCAAAAGAGATTTTGTTGACGTTTTTCATCACCTGTCTTTGCTTGTGTCTCTTAAGTTAGGTCTAGTTTTTTATTTAACCATTAATTATCCAATCTGGACGCACTACACACCCCTTATTCTCCTCTCTCAGGATTGAGATACGTAGGCAACCTATTGTAGGTTCGGGGATCTTATTTGAAAAATTCAAAAAGGTTTTCTTCACTCTTTATTAGAGTAGGTATCATATACTTCCTTCAAAGAAAAATGCAAAAAGATTTTCCCTTAATTGGTTCAAGTTTCATTTTCATAGGAAATTCAAAATTGAAAACCCAAAAAGATTTCTCTTTGGTAATCATAGGTTTCATTTTTTATAGGGAGTTTAAACCAGAAAAATTCAAAAATATTTTCGTCAATTCTTTTGAAAATTTGTTATTTCCTTTTCTTTTTAAAGTTTCAAGAAAAAGAACAAAAATGAAAGAAAAAGATTTTAGTTGTCCATTTAGTCAAGACTTCATGAACTACACACACCTGATTCTCCCCTTTAGGGGGTGAGATATGTAGGCATCCTTCTTGGGTTCGGTGATCTTCTCAAAAGAAAAACAGAAAAAGTTTTGAAAAATTGTTGAACTCTGACGCATTTGCTATCAATTGTTCATTTAGTATAAGGTAGTTGGTTTGTGGAATTTTGTTTGGTCCTTCATATTGCTCCAAGTTGAAGAGAAGGTTATGGCCAACAATGATATCGAGTTTATTGTCACTAATCAGATAGAGAGTTCAAGGAATGAGAATTTAATGGATAATGAGGACATTCAAAAATTAAGGAAACAAATGATAGAAATGTATCGAGCTTTGGCTAATGGGTTGCCACATCCACCAGTTCCTACTGATAATATGGAATATCTGTATAGCTTACCTCCAGTACCACATGCACAGTTCCCTATTTTTGTTTAAATGCCACAACATGCATTCTGGTCTACTCTGGGACAACACTACCCAAACACTTCCAATACTCATTTCCTCACTCCTCAACACAAAACTACCACATACTCGGCTCCACATGTTATTCACATTTTTGCACCACAACCCCACCCCAAGCTCCTAGTTTTGATGTTTATCCAACGGTTGTACCTTCCCACTCTGCGAGAGATCCTATATTGAATACTTTTGTTGATCAATATCATGCTATTGAGCCCACATTTAAGTTGACTGGTCCTTATGGCTACACTCAACCGCCTGAATTTTAGCATAACATTGAGAAGCCTGTTATAACAAAAGAAAAAGAGAAAATAACCAAAAAATTGAGAAGTTTGGAACTGGATATGAAAAACCTCCAAGGATTTGGGGGGTACAAAAGTGTCTCATATAATGATTTGTGCATGTTTCCAATTGTTCATCTCCTTTTTGGTATTGAAATGCCAAAGTTTGTGAAGTATGATGGACATGGCAATCTTGTAGCACATTTAAGGCATTATTACAACCAACTAAGGGGTGCTGGAGGGAATAATGAATTACTAATGGCATATTTCGGTTAGAGTCTTTTAGGTCTAGCCTTAGAGTAGTTTATTGATCAGGATATTGATAGGTGGAATTGTTGGGATGGCCTAGCTAATGAATTCGTGCAACAATTCCAATACAATATAGAGTTGATTCCAGATGATAAATTTCTAACTAATTTGAAGAAAAAGAGTACTAAAAGTTTCTGAGAATATGCGATTAGATGGCATGAACAAACTTCTAGGGTGAAACAACTAATAAAAAAAAGTAAGATAGTAGAGGTGTTTACTCAAGCGCAGGATGAAATATATTATCAATACTTGTTACCTACATTAAGCAAGCCATTTATTGAGGTCCTCAAAATCCGGGAGATGATAGAGGATGGAATTATGACTTATCGCATTGTGAGTTTTGCAACATTGAAAGTAACTACTCATGTAATTCAACAGAACTGAGGAAGTGTTGGGGTAAAAAGAATGAGAAAGATGTATCTCCTATTGTAGCTGGATAGCAGTCACGATCAAGAAGACCATGTCATTATTACCTTCAGTCTCAAACCCAAGTCCATGCCTAAGCTCCACATAATCACTCCCGAAATCCATTATACTCTTCTCCTCTACCTCCATATCCAGTAAATAACGCACAACCACATGTTCAATCTCCATCCTACCTACAGGGTAACACACCAGCTCCTCAGAGTCATCATCTAATTCCACAAACATACTAAAGCTCTGCTAGGCCTAATTTTTGATCCAAGAAAACAATTAAGTGGGGCAAAAGTTGAGAGATAGCTTCACACCAATTGGAGAGTCGTATGCCATTTTATTTCAAAGATTGTTACAGTGGGGCACGATCACTCCTCTCATTGGGTTCACTCTTAATCGGCGTTCAAGAAATTTTGATCCTAATATACTATGTGCGATTACTCTAATGCTCAGGATCATAGTATTAAAGATTATCGATATTTGAAAAGAGAAATTGAGAAGATGATTCAAGATGGATAAATTATGGTGAAGAACGTTAAAAGTGAGAAAATCTCTAGTCATGCTGATATGCAAACTAGTGGCTAAGATGTCAAGCTCAACAATTGGGTAGTCACTTCTCTCCTTGCTAGGTAGAGGTCTGGTAGTTTGTTTTGTTTTCTTTTCTAGTACCCAAATTATTTCAGGGTTACAGTTCAGGATCTATCTTATTTTATTCCTTTTGTTGTTTGTGTGCAAATCTTTCTATCTTTTATTTCAACTAAATGAAATGTCCCTTTCCATTTGTGTTTCAAATATGTGTTGTTTATTTGTTTTCTTTGTACAGTATATTTTATATTGATTCTAGTGATATGGCATGCTTATGGAATTTTCAGCCAGATCTTAAAATTTGATTTAACCATGAAACAATGAATCAGAGGGCCGAAGTTAGAAAAACATCTGAGAAAATAAGTAGAGTGCTGAGATATTTGGTGACAAGTTCAAGCCTTCTTTGAAAATTAAGGCCATTATCTTTTGAGAATCACAAGAATAACTTGGTCATCCATTGTGTGACATGAGTCAAGTAGGTTAAATAGTGGATGCGTGATCCTATATCAAGAGAGACAGAAAGAAAATCAGCTCCACGAAGTCACGAGTCATTCAATGTAAGGAATGTACAACAAAAGTGGAGTTGTATTCTAGAAAAGCGCATAAGAAGTAGTGACGCATAGACTCAGTCAAAGTTAATGTTGTATAAGATGTCGCACATGACCTTCATCTCCAACTTTTAAATTGCATGTTGTGTACTTGCATTTTCAAAGATTGATATGACGAAGGCATTTCATTTTGCTATCCAAACATTGTGTCATCCTTTGTTTATCCTATTTGAGCCTTAGTTTTATTTTCTTTCATACACCTTTTTTGGAATCAAGATAGAGTCAGTAAAGCTCAAAAATGTCAAGCAAAAGAATAGAGTCAAAAATTTTCAAAAAACAAGAGAAAAATGTGTCCAAAAAGGATGAAAATAGTGTCAAGAAAATTAGAGTCAGAATAATCACAAAGAAGAAGAGATTCAAAAGAAAAAAAAGGAAAAGAAATTTGAATCAAGCAAAATAACAAGCTACCAGAACTACGTGTGACTTGATTTTCCTCTCTTAGGGCTAAGATACGTAGGTTTCCCTACTCTGGGCTTAGTCCAACCAAATAAATAATTTTGTATTTCTTAGTAAAAAAAACTGGGGCATGATTTAATCCTCATTGTTTGAGTCAATTCCAAATTTTGTAAGTCCTAACCCACATCAAGTGTTGTTTGGGCTTCATGTCATCCTTTCCTTCTAACCCTATCCAAAGCAAAGTTACAACCAAAGAAAGACCTTTAGATCAATATTTGATGATGTTATGGCTAAATATGCAATGGATATGATGAGGCATTTTAGAAACTACTTGTCATCCTCAACATAATGAATCAGGAGAGAAATAAAAATGAGAGTCTTATTGGTGAAAATCCTCTCGGGAACCATAAAACTATAGTAAGCTGAGAGAGGTATAAATGAGAGAGCCTTATTGGTAAAAACCCACATGGGCACCATAAGGAGATGGTGAGCTAAGAATAATGAAAATGACAGTCTAATTACTGAAAAACCCT
The DNA here is from genome assembly GCA_030864225.1 of Capsicum baccatum var. pendulum. Taxonomy (NCBI): domain Eukaryota; kingdom Viridiplantae; phylum Streptophyta; class Magnoliopsida; order Solanales; family Solanaceae; genus Capsicum; species Capsicum baccatum. The sequence goes on along the minus strand of CM061559.1, from coordinate 120,824,319 downwards.
CATGGACGCAATAAAAAGATGTTGAGCTGAGAGAAAGAAAATAAGAGAGGCTTGTTATCAGAAACCCTTCAAGGCACTACTAGCCGAATGAGGTCTCTGAATGCAATGGGCCCAAGGAAGTAACTCAGTTTCAGGGCCATTAACTCAAAAACAATTGGTAGAAAGTTTGGATGAAAAGATCAAGTTGATTAATCCAAATTCATGGCATAATCATTAGAATTGACTATCATTTTTAGATAAATTTTTTATTTGTTTGTTTTAAATGGGGACCTTCAATGTATTTTCCTATTCTCTTTACTTTTTTTTTATTTTCTTGAGTCAGTTAACTAAATAAAAAATCATTGTCATTTTTCTCTTGCCGTTAAGTCAAGTCTATGTCAAAAAAAAGGGAGAAAAGTTTCTAAATCTAGCTACTAGCTTCTTTAATTACACAAAGCAAGACAAAAGCTAGAATATAAAAGAGACATGACTGTGAGCCGAAATGAGGCAAGCAGAAAGTTTTATCAACAAACAATTCTAGGAACTCATGAAATATCAAGGCTTGAAAGGGGTTTATCTGAGAAATAGGGCAAAGCATAGATATTGTGTTTGTTTTAGAGTCACTCTTAATGACTTGATATTGGGTCAATAATGCAGTTAGTAAATGACATATGCTAATGGTTGGAAGCAAGGTTCAATGTGACTGGGGCAAGAGCAATTTCCACGAAAGCTAATGCCACAAGCCAGCAAACATGTTTTTTAACTCATAAGTTTTCTTTGATGAAACAAAAAATATGTCAGGATTTCAAAGCCTAAACATCAAAGGCCGTAATTTCTCACTTTTTTCAAATACAAGAGGAATATTGCTACACAGGTTCAGTGATCAAGTCATGGTAAAAATTCATCATCCTTTATCCCACGGAGAAACACTTCCTTGTCCAGGGATTTCAGTTTTTACTTGTTAGGTGAAACATTTATTAAATTTAACCTTCACTCCTAGAAGGCGTACCTTTTAGTCGAATCATTCCCCTTTGATTCCTATAAGACGTACCTTTTAGTCGAGTTATTCCCTTTGATTCCTATAAGACGTACCTTTTAGTAGAGTCATTCCCTTTGATTCCTATAAGACATACCTTTTAGTCGAGTCATTCCGCTTGATTCCTATAAGACATACCTTTTTGTTGAGTCACTTTCCTTGATTCCTATAAGACGTACCTTCTAGTCAAGTCATTCCCTTTGATTATAATAAGACGTACCTTTTAGTCGAGTCATTCCCCTTGATTCCTATAAGACGTACCATTTAGTCGAGTCATTCTCCTTGATTCTTATAAGATGTACCATTCAACTTGATTCCTATAAGACATACCTTTTAGTCAAGTGACTCCCTTGATTCCTATAAGACATACCTTTTAGTCGAGTCAATCCCCTTGATTCCTAATACGAAACTTTTAGTCGAGTCATCTCTTTTGATTCTTATAAGACATACCTTTTAGTTGAATCATTCCCTTTGATTCCTATAAGATGTACCTTTTATTCATGTAATCTCCCTTTATTCTTAGTATACAAACCTTTTAGTCCAGTCATCTCCTTTGATTCCTAAGACTTACCTTTTAGTCGAGTCATTCCCCTTAATTCCTATAAGATGTACCTTTTAGGTGAGTCATTCCCCTTAATTCCTATAAGACATAACTTTTAGTCAAGTCACTCCCCTTGATTCCTAGAATACGTACCTTTTAGTCGAGTTACTCACCTTGATTCCTATAAGACGTACCTTTTAGTTAATTCACTCCCCTTAATTCCTGTAAGACGTACCTTTTAGTTGAGTCATTCCCCTTGATTCCTATAAGATGTGCCTTTTAGTTGATTCATTCCCCTTGATTCCTATAAGATGTACCTTTTAGTCAAGTCATTCCTCTTGATTCCTAGAAATGTACTTCCTAGTCGAGTCTTTCCCTTTGACTCCTAGAAAATGCATGTTCTAGTCGAATCATTCCAATTAACCTAGAGAAGATGCATTTCTTTGTTTGGGTTTTTCCAGTTGTTATGATGTGACTTTCCCAAAATTCCTTTGATGATAAAATAAGGAAAAATTTTATTCTTGTATTTGGAACATCACTTTTCTAGCAAAAATGGAATCCCTCTGTATAATAATTTTTATTTGGGATATTTTTCTTTCTACTTTTAATGTGATTCAGGAGCCCTCTCGAAGCATAGATTGAATAAATGGAAATTCAAGAAACAAGGTGAAGAATTTGAAAGTCAAGAAACAAAGTGAAGAAATTGAAATTCAACAAATTAAAAAATAGCAAGTCGGGAGCCCGCCCGAAGCACAGGGCGAAAAAATGAAAGTCAAGAAACAAGGTGAAGAATTGAAAGCCAATAGATTAAAAAATAACAAGTCAAGAACCCACCTAAAAAATTGGGTAAATAAATTAAAAACCAATAAAAAAGTGATGAAATTACAAGCCGGGAGCTCACCCAAAAAATAGAGTGATGAAATTGTACGTTAGGAGCCCACCAGAATAACCAGGTGAAGAAATTACAAACAGGAGCCCGCCTGGAGAATAGGGTAATGATGTAGAAAATTAAGAGTCAAGGAAAGTTGCATAGATAGAGTTTTTGTATTTTATTTATGTTTTTAACTTGTAATTTTCATTTTTGATATAATGACATGTAATACCCCGTATGTTTCAAAGATAGGAAATGAATCAGTTCTCCTATGTATGAAACCTCATATCCTGCGATTCATATTTTAGTACATGATTTACAATGAGTATCCTAGGGATAAGATAGCTTATGATGTGTTAAGCATGCTCATGTGAGTCACTCAGAGTAAGGCAAGCTAATAGCTTTTGGATCCATCAAGTTTCAGTGCGTGATTCCGCAAGAGTGACACTTGAATAACGATAAATTAATTTATATGTGAAATTTTTATAGATTTATATCCACCAAATTGTAGATAATCAAATTATATTTCTAACGATTCTAATTTTATAAAAATCCAACACCTGAGCAAGAAGTTATGGCCCTGCAAAGTAGGAGTGCGACGCATAAACAATTGCACATGGATACTGGAACAAGTGTGCGATAGGTTGTGTGTCACACACCCTCAAGTTTACGATATAATGTGTGACGCACACCTTATCTTATGCGATAGGATGTGCGGCGCACACCTTTGCATGTGAGATGAGGTGTGTGACGCACATTTATGATTTCAACCACCAAAAACACTTAGTTTTTGAGTTATTTTGAGGATAATTAAGTCTTTTAACACTCCTTACATGTCCCAATACTTAACCTTATGAAATTTATAGCTTCTAATCATATTACAACCCTATAAACATCTTAAGTTCATTATCCAAGAGCACAAGAAGGATAAAAACTAATAGGGTTGCATAATCAAGCTTGAAGATCCAATCTTTCAACAATTTCATCGCCATTAAGGTATGCGTAGTGATCATCGACGGATTTCTTTCGTTCGTGAAGTTCAAGAATCAATATTTGATAAAAAAAAAATCATGAATGTTTTGTGGTAATATGGTTGTATTCATGTTGTTGTTTGTGTTTTGTGTTATAGAGTGGGAATTTGATGCACTTCCAGGAAGATTGTGATCATATAGTTGGAACCCATGAATTTGGGTGGATTAAAGTGGTGTAAGTTTGTGAATACACCTATGCTTTAAAGAGTGCATGAAAGGTGTTTAATAAAATACCTAAGAGACTAGAAATCATGCATTATAGCTAAATTAGGACTAAGTGAAGGATTAATGATAGGCGTCTATGATTCAATGTAATCCATGTTGATAATGTGTCTTTTGAACACTGTTGGTTTACTCATGAACTAGTCTTATGGAATTATGCTATGATTAATTGCAAAACCCACTCATGTACAAGATGTAGAATACCCATGTACTTTATGAAATTTCGAAGTTATGATATTATGGATTGTGGTTGTAATATGTAATGAGCATGATAGTGAAAGTTATGCAAGTATATACATGTTGTATGAAATTCCCTTCAATGAAATAGTTTTTTGGCAACCATGCTTAGTATGAAATTCCTTATTTATGATATTGTGGATTATGGACTCTACTCTTATGATCAAGTGAGTCATGTGTGTCAGTTTCCTTCCATCGAGTCCTGGGGGTACTTGTACCCGAAAAATATAGCTGTGTGCCTAGAGCCATGTCATGTTTTCATGATAATCTCAGTCAAGCCATGATCTAAAGAAATCAGTCAGTCATGTGACTCAGGAAAACTCAGTAATCTCACTAGTTCAGTATTCTCAGTAATCTCAATGATCAGTAACTTCAGTAATCACAGTAACTATCAGTAACTTTAGTACTCTTAATTAATCCTCAGAACTCATTATATTCTATCCGTCATCGGAATCCAATAAACTCAGTTTTAGCTCCACTAAACAATACCACTAGTATCAGTTCAGTTAATCAGTATCAGTTCAGCAAATCAGCTCAGTTAAGTTATTTAGTTCAACCAAGTTATTTAGTTCAGCGTCTTTCAGATGGGAGTAGGATTTAGCACCGAGCGAACCTACGGATAGGGTCTCACCCTCTAGAATAGGAATGAGATCCTTTGAAGTAATCCCTAAGTTCTAGAACTACGTTGCTAGCATAGGTACAAGATGTCACCCGTTAGATAGGATTGACATACTCAGGAGTCACCCGTTAAAACATTTATATGTATAGGACTGATCCCAGGAGTCACCCAATAGATTAGGATTGACTCCACAGCAGATATTTTTACTGGCGGTGCGGTACTGACACCCTTCTAGTTAGGGCAGAGATTGGACCCCTGTCAGCTTAGCTTGGGTTATGTTGGTTAGATAAACATATCCCACAGTTTTAGTTACAAAATTGGGGCTTTCAGACATAGTTAACTCAGCTCAGTAGTACAGATTCAGTACTGTTAGATACAGTCAATGCTTATTATTGTATATAGACTTCAAGTTCACCCATTAGCTAGGACTGATCTCAACTATGATTAATCAGTATCAGAATCATTAAATTGAAAGATCACCCGCTAGATAGGACTGATCTCAGACTAAGTCAAATCATCCTTATAATCAATATACTCATGATCACCCGCTAGATAGGACTGATCTCAGATTTAGTTACTCTAAGTAGAACGGAACTTAGATAGTTCCATCAGAACATAGATTGCCAGATACAGTCACTCAGTTTCGGTTATATCGATTAGTTTGATCATTACAGTTATATCAGCTATATCAGTTGTCATAGCTCACGTTACCAGTATTCAGTTTCAGGACTGTTAGACACAGTCATTCAAACTAGTTCTTTATAATTTGAACTATCAGAAATAGTCAATAACGTATTTAGTACCTGAGTAACAGAAAAGTCATGTCGTTAACATTCAAACTCAGTTGTCAGCATCATCACGAGTCCAGTTATAGTGGTTTATGCATGTATGTATTCTCACGTTCATATTAGTTAGCATTGTTCATTCATATAACCCTTTGTATTTAGCCTACCTCACTCCTTTACTCAGTATATTCTGACGTACTGATGCATTTGCGCTATGGTGCTTTATCTTATGTTACACCATAAGTTTAGAGGAACGAGCTCCAGATCAGCAGTAGCATTCCAGTGTTCAAAGTTTGTAGTGAGTCCTTCTCATTCGAGGACGATATGATTATTGCTACATTCACTATTCAGTTGTAAAATGGAGTTAGTTGGAGACATGTTCTTTCAACTCCTTATTCAGTTCAATTAGAGGATTTCAGACTAGATGTCAGATTATATATTCAGATCTCATTATTTTCAGTATTTATGACTTGTTTTGGTATTATTATACCTTTTTCTAACATTTTGTTATTAAACGTTTATTCAGTTTGAACCTTATAGACTTTCATGTTCATATTTCCACATTTTATGATATATAATGTAGTATATAGGTACAGATATCAGTCTTGGGTTAGCTTGTGGTCCTTCGGGGTTATGAGCACTGTGTAGCATTTCGGTTCAGAAAATCAGGGTATTACATGACAAAGTCGTGGACCTGAACCTCGATGGTACCTCACTTGATTCTCCAACTCGATTGTCCTTCTTCATTTTGTTTCTACCTTTTAATAATGGTTGGGTCAAAATTATGTCTCATTGTATACTTCTTTATATGAAAATACTTTGTATTCACATACAAAGATGGGCATGATGTAGACACGTTTTGTCCGTCCCCGAAAGCATTTTTATCCATTTTTATCCTCATCTTACCATGTATCCTACCCCGGGTGATAATCTCTTCACAAAATAACAAAAAATAACTTCTAAAGAATGAACAACTCACCCAACCATAACTTAACACATCACACCCCTACCCTTACCCTATCTCACTTTCCTACCCCATGTACCCCCTCATATTTTTCTTCATTTGGTAACAAACCATAACATAATAAGGGACACATACACATTTAGGGGAAAGGAGGCAAAATAGAAAATCATCATTCCCACCATCGGCTTCTATTTTTTTGGAGATACACATACCTACGTGATTTTGGGGAGGCACTGACGTAGGGAGATTCCATTTTTATTTCTTTCCTTTTCTTCATCTTTGTACACACATGGAAGAAACCATACACATATATTTGCATAAATACACATTCTATTTCAACACAAAGATTGAGACAAGAGTGAAAAATAAGAGAGATCAAGAGAGAGGGAGAAGGTAGATTAGAAAAGAGGGAGAGATCGATACACTAATGCAGATCTGAGAAAGGGAGAAGAGAAGAGGTGTTGGAATTAGCACCAAAAAATGTTCAAGTGATAGAAAACGTGACCACTCTCCAATTCTGTCACTTCCAAATCTCGTTGGAGCTTCGGTGAAATCTCAACAACGAACCGACTCCTACCCGTCCTTATTTTCTGATCCAAACAACCTATTCCTTCCTTTTTACGTTAAAACCCACTAGAAAATGATGAAATGAATCATGTGCAAGAAAATGGGTTTGTGACTTCTCTGTTTATGACTTTGTTGGGGTTAGGGTATATCAAAGTTAGGCTAATTTCATCATCGTGGTTCGATCTGAGGTTTTTGGTATGGACTATTTTCAATATTGAATTTGAAAGCTTTAAATAAGGTCCTATTCTACTCTTTTGCCTCTTTTATTTTCATTCTTGATGATATTCGATGCATTGGATTAAATATCGTGTTGGTTGATATTTGTTGATGTGAATTATTGGTTGTTTTAATTCGTTGTTTGATTCCCTTGAATATGGGTTATGTGATAAATGCTATCTTATTTGAAAATTAAAATTGATTGTTTTGGGGCAGAAATTAAAGGTGAGAAAGTGAATATTGTCGTTTTGATTCATTGATGTCGTTAATTGATAGGTCGATGCTATCTAGGTAAACGGTAGGTTCTGGTAGGCAAATTTTAAGAATGGTGTTTTGTTGAATGTTTGAATGTGCATGTTCATAGTTCTTCCTACCTTATCGCACAAGACTTGAAATTATATTCATTAGCCGGGGAATGCCCTGAGACTTTAAGTACTTATTCACCGGGGAATGCCCCGACGTATTATGTCTTCGTAGGATATTTGTGATGAAGGCCCGAGGTATCGGTTAAAGCATTGGATCTTAGTCTAGGATTAGTTTAGAATATGATTTATATTTCCATATTTTTGTATTTTGGGACTGTATAACTCGAACTTGACATTATTTTGGGTTTTGAAATTTGTTTGATTTTTTGTTGCTTTTTTTATGTGTTTTATGTGGTTTATACATCCATAGTGTTAAATTAGCTTATATGCTCCACCAAGAGACCGTGGTCGAACCAAGGGACTGAAGGGTGCCTAACACCTTCCCTCAATCAACAGAATTCCTTAACCGAAATCTTTGTTTGTGGATCAGTTTAAAAGATTCAAAATCATTTTGAGAAAGTATTTTCAAAGGTGACTTGGCACACCCGATTAATGCCAAGTGGTGACTCTCTGAGTTTTGAATATAAATAATCCTTTTCAAAAAAAATCTTCATTTTTGTCACTTTAATAATAAAACCCTTTCAAACTTAAAAATCATAATTAATCTTTTTTGGTTGAAAAAAAGGGGTGCAACAAATTCTACTATAAACTAGGCTAAGGTATTTAGTTTAACTTCTTACATGTTAATTAATCCACAATGTAGTCCTAATATAGCAAATCTAACTAAAGATCAGGTGTTTAAGTCAATTATGCCTAATTACGGCTCCTTAATCTGCAAAATAATTTAAATCATACAAAATATACCTCCAAGACCTAATTCCCATCCCAAAAATAGTGTAATATCATGTCCATGCTAGAATTAATCCCAATAATAGAGAAATATAAGCCTATACTACCAGGACAACGAATAAAGTCTAGTGAAGTCTGTTAAATCAATAATTTTCCCTTTCAAGAAGCTTTCATATGATGCCATGTCATCAAAAAGGTAATCTACTCAGCAATAAGAGAATAACAATACCTATATTGATTTTTTATGATTCAGGTCCAAAAATCACAATGGAATCCCTTATGGGGCCTGTTTACAGAATCATACATTCCAAACAGTTAATGTGTCCTTCTATGATCAAGGATCATTTACCCTCAAACTGGGTAAATTTTGAGCTCTAATGACACTACAATAAACCCAACAATAATTTTGGGAGTTTAGGGATACTTTGGGGAATTAAATGAATAAGTTGAAGAAAACTTAGCAAGATTTTGATGAGGAAATAAGTAGATCGAGCTCATAATTACCCCCACAGTGTTCGGACAATTACTCTCCAAATTTCCCACACTCTCTAGGGTTTTAACTCTTGAGACTTGTGAAAAAAATGGGAGAAAATTGGGTTCAGTTAATGGCCTCCCAAGTTCCTCTTAAGCATCCATTTGACAACATAAGTGGTCACCACAAAAGCGGCTAAGTACCGCTTAAGAGGTACCTGTTGGGGTATTACCCTTCCGCTTAAGCGGATAAAAAGCCACTTAAGAAGCCTCTACTTTAGTTGACTGGTTTTAATTTAGCCGCCCAGCTGGCAAGACCGATTGCTTAAACGATTGGTTTGATGCTTAAGCGGCCAGCACTAAAGCGACCCAAGTGTCGCTTTAGCAAATGCACTAGTTGATGCACCAGCTGAGACTTGGAAAATTTGACATTCCAAAATTTAGAATCCCGTGAAGCAGAAAAACTATGCTACCCTATCAAATTCAACATTCCAAACTGAATGATGAAGTCAAAATTTTCATTTGTGGTCGATTCAGTGAAAAGTGGGCCCCACATCTATGGGCCATTTTTATCAATTTCTAGCCAATAGTCTGAAATGACTCTAAAAGTCTTGGGACCCAAACCAAAAGTTTCCTAAGCCTAAAATCAACGTTCCAGTACTGATGAAACTATTAGAATTAGTATACGAAGTTTATAGACTAAAGTTTTCGCTTGATAGCCTATTCTTACCTGCAAAGACATCAAAATAGGGAACTGGTTCTAAAACCAAAATGAACTACTTGGTAAATGAACTATTAGCTCCATAAAGTTTACTTGGGGGTAGATATAGAAATGTTATAAAAGGAGAATATGTGAAGAAATACAAAAAATGACTTGGAGGGTCATTATAATACCCATTACTAAAATAACTTTCATTTGCAAGAGCAAAGGGTTAGGATATACCTGAAGGCTCGAACAGGTGAGGATAGTAGGCCTACATCTCGCTTTGGATATATTGAGTAGACTTCTATATTGGGTGGTATCTCCATTAAAACTTAAATTTTGAATCTCTATAGAGTACAACCACCTGAAATCCCTAGATAATATGAACACCAACTCCTCCACAAAGGTCAATGTCTCATCCAATAAAATTGAGTCCCACCAAATTACGAGAGACTCATCAAGAATGTAACTGTCCAATATAGATACTTCAAAAGCCACCTCCCCAACTATGTGAAAGATCTCAAAAGGTAAAATACGTCTAAGGATAAGCTTGGATTCCTCCCAAACCTTATCACACTATTTATAAGCAATACTTGAAGGAATAAACGATCGCCAATTCTATTCTCAATGCACAATGTCTATGATCTATATAAGCCTTCTTTCTACTTTAAGCTGCCCTCGGCCTATCCTTAATCACCCTGACTATATATAATAAATACTGAAGCACGTCAGTACTGTGGGGCCTAACCTCAAAGGTCTTGAACCATGTAATTGGGGATCGATGACATATACCATAAAAATGCCTCAAATAGTGCAATCTTAATAATTTAATTTTAGCTATTATTATATGCAAATTCCATGAAGGCTAAGTGTTGTTCCTAGTGACCTCTAATATCCATAACATAGGCTCGGAGCATATCCTTAAAAATTAAAGTAGCTGGCTCTAATAGCCCATCAGTCCAAGGGTAAAAAGTAGTGCTGAGATCCACCTAGGTATCGAACTCATCCTAAAAAGCTATCTAGAAATTAGAAGTGAATACTGAGACCCGGTCTGAAATTATTTATATAGGCACTCCATGCAAGTGAATTATCTCATGAACATAGATACGGGCTATCCTCTCAGTACTGAAGGACATCTAAATAGTAATGAAATATGAAAATTTGGTCAACCAATCTACAATAACCTAAATTTTTTCTAAACCATGAGAGGTGTAAGGAAAACCACTGATGAAATTCATGATGATCCACACCGACTTCTACTCGCGAATGGGAAATCTATGAATCAGACTGCCAGACCTCTGATGCTTGGCCTTTACCTACTGACGACATAAGCAATAAGCTATAAAATCTATCACATCTCTCTTTATGAAACTCTACCAACAGTTCTTCCTTAAATCTATATAAGTCTTAGTTGTACTAGGGTGGATAAAATATCTATATTTATGAGCCTCACACAATATTGGATGAATTAAGTCATCAACCCTCAAAACATAAAGGCAACCATCATACCACAGAATATCCTCAAATTCTATGATAGGCTTCCTAAACTCGCCACTAAACACATGATCATGGAAAACACAAAGCCTCATATAATCAAACTAACGAATCTAAATAAAGATAAGTAAGGTAGACCTCGCCTCAACACTATTAAGAATCTTCTTGGGGTCCAAAGAATTATATCATACCAACAATTTGGCTAAGAAATAGATGAACCATGCCAACAGCCTCTAAAAAACTAAAATAATGCCAAGCTACCCATTCTCTTTAAATTATGGATTAAGTCATCCGCTACCACATTTGCCTTGCTTGGATGGTATAAAATGGAGATATCATAGTCATTAAGAAAATCTATCCAACTATGATACCTAGAGTTAAGCTCTTCCTAGGTCATAAGATATTGATCATTATGATTATTGGCATAGATCTCAAAATGCATGCCAAATTGATAATTCCTCCAAATCTTAAGCGTGATAACTACCACTTCCAACTCTAAATCATGAGCGGAGTAGTTGTACTAATGCACCTTTAGCTACCTTGATGCATAAATAGTAACTCAATTATACTACATTGATAAACAACCCAAACCAACACCAAAAGCATCACAATATATGGTAAATTCCTCACCCTCAATAGGAAGAACCAATATAGGAGCTCAAGTGAGAAATCCCTTAAGCTTTTCAAATCACGACTCACACTTCTCACACTACTAGGAAAAAAACTTCTTTACGGGTCAATCTAGTCATTGGTTCTACAATAGTAGCATAATCCTCAATGAACTGCCTATAGTAACCAGCCAAACTATTGAAACTATGAACCTCAAATGGAGATGTAGGCCTTGACTAATCATGAATAGCATCTATATTCTTTGGGTCCACCATAATTATATACTTAGACACAACATGTCCAATAAATATAATAGATTTAAGCCAAACCTCGTACTTTTAGAATTTGGCAAAAAGCCTATGATCTCTCAAAGTCTAAATCCATGAACGATGTTGGGACATTGGTCAACCCAAAATACACTACCAAGAACTCATAATGGCCATCATATGTTCTTCAGGCTATCTTTGGGATATCCTTAGCCTGAATCCCAAACTAATGGTAACTGAACCTCAAGTCAATCTTAGAAAACATCGTTGCTCCCTGAAGTTGGTCAAATAAATCATCAATGTAAGGAGTAGGATACTTATTCTTAAATATTCCCCGATTAAGCTTCCTATATTGAATAAACATATGAAAGGAACCATTTTTCTTCTTTACAAATAAGACAGGATCACCCCAAGACAACACACTTGGTCTAATGAAACCCTTACCTAGAAGATCCTAATGTTGTGAATTTATCTTCTTAGCAAGAGCCATACTGTATGGTCTTGTATAAATAGGTCGGGTGCCAAACTCAAGATTAATAATAAACTTAATATCGCGCTCAGGAGGAAGACTAGGTAGATCAAAAGAAAAAACATTCAAAAAATCATGGACAATAGGAACAGAATCAAGCAAGGGACTCTACACACTAATATCATGAATATAAGCAAGATAATACTTGAATCTCGTTAATTTAAGTCTCTTATCCCAAACATATGCAATAATCCTCGTTGGTTCAAGACTAATAAATCTCTACCACACAACTGGGGTACACTGGGAATAGCTAAGGTAACGGTCTTGGTAAAACAATCCAAGACCTCATTATAAGGGGATAACTAGTTCATGCCCAGAATTGCATTAAAATACACCATATCTAACACAATAAAATCAACATGAGTATCAAACTCTCAAATAGTAAAAACTCATGATGTATAAACCTGATCCACTACTAAAGAATTACCCATAAGAGTAGATAAACATAACTACACAAATAAGGAATCCCAAGATAACACTATTTATAGGGCATAATAAGCAAACACATTAGAATAAGTGTATCCCTGATCAAATAAAGCAAAATTCTGGCATACTAAGATCCTACATATAATAACATCATCTAAAGACTACGACTCTGATCTAACAGGTATAATATACAACTAACCTTCCTTGCCACCTACATAGGTGTCTGACCGATCGTATGTCCTACCTTCCTAAGAAGCTCTATGAACACTCTTAGGACTACCACAGTGAACTTGCATACAATCTTTAATAAGAAGCAATACTACCCTAATTGGTAGAACACTCTATGCTATTAGACTAACTACCCCATGCGTGGGACATACTCTAGTGAAATAAATAAAGGCCCCAAAATCATAACACGCCTCAGGTATTATACTAAACCTTGAAGATTCGACTAAATTAAAATAACTACCTTATCTAGAATACATAGAAAATGAATCTCTTAGAGGATGACCAATACTTTGGCCTAGATAATTACTATAGCTAGACTAGCCTCCATTGGTAATTTGAAGTACGATACTAAAGTGCTTACTAGACTAACCCTAATATTGATAAAGTTGATGTGGAGGGTATCTACCCTGAGAAGAACTACCTCTAAAATATGAGTCATTCTAGTTTCCATAGAAACTGACTTAGTATTATGGCCTCTTATTATTGCCCTCTTTGGCCTCGCAATGCATCTTCTCTATAATCTGAGCTTGATCAGAAACCTCGGCAAAAAAATTGCTAGAAACAACCAAAATCTTCTTAGCCATGTGGATAAAGTCACAATCACCAAATAAAACAACAAACCTACTCAATCTCAGTCAACAAGATACATATGGCATGCCTAGCCAGCTTATGAAATCGATCCTCATACTCCACAATAGTCATAGAGCCCTACTCCAATCTTAAGAACTGGTCCCTCAAATTATCTCTAAGGATATGAGGTGTATATTTCTCCAAGAAAACCTCAGCAAATTGAGTCTATGTCAAATGGGGTATATCCAGCTGGCCTGGGATTAAGGTAACATCTCTATTAATGTTGAGACGCCAAATCCAATTGTAAGGTAGTATAATTTATACTATTATTCTTAACTATGCCTAAATTATGAAGCCTATCCTCATAAACGACCAAGAATTCATAAGCACCCTTGCTCGGTGCCCCAAAAAACCTAGGGGAAGTCAATCTCAAGAACCTATCCAGCATCTTCAGCTTCTTGACAAACATAGCAATTTCTAAGAAATATTGTAAAATGAGTTTGGAAGTTTTGAGACCTGAACCAAACATCCTCCTAGCCTAAAATTGTTGTTGTGGAGCTGGTGTAACTATCTAAACTGGCATACGAGGTTATTAGACTAATGTTTTTACCTAATAAACAATTCTTATCAGTGAAGACTTCAAAATAAAGAATTACCTCTAAATATTAAAAGAACAACCCAATAACAGAACTGACAACTCCAGCAAGTCATAAATAACTTGGAGCAGCTATAGGAAAGCTCTAAATAGTAAAAATACATTGAAATACAAAAAATGACCTTGATGGTAATTACTATTTTGTCCTTCCAATAGTTGATACATATTAATTTTAGAGTTTAAATATAGTTGGCATAGCTCTTGTTGTAATCAGTAATGACCTATATGATTTTTTGGTCTTTTAAAGGCTGAGTGTTGGATGGGAATTTTGACTGCACTAGTAGATCTAAAATATTGAATTTGGATTAGTAGCATGGTTGGTTTAGGCTCGGTACCTTTATCTTGCATTTTGACCCTTTTTTGAAAATAATAAAAGAGGGTCCTAGGGATTAATTTTATGGAAATAATCCTTTTTTAAAACTCTAACATTTCCATTAAGTTTGAAAAATTTAAAATAGCCTGATGGCATATATGGTTAATTTATGTGGGGTCCCAAATAAATTATGAAGGTCTACTAAGAGACATTCTTTAATTAGAAAATCTGTTGGTGCAGTATTTTTGGTGCATTAGGTCCTTTATCGCAATTACATAGAGATGTGTCATAATTGCAGGCTTCGATGACCAAGCATATCATAATCCCATGGTGGCAATACCCTGATGGCTTAGTTAGTGAACCAAGTCAGGTTGAATCATCGTAATCGTGAGTCCCACATATGAGAATGTGATGACCAGCTTAACTATCGGTCAACATTGACCATTTCTATCATGAGAAACGGTCCGCAATTATGAGACACTATTTACTAAAAAGTAGAAATAGCAAAAAATTCTGAGTTCCAAAATTTTTGGACTTCAAGCTTTGGATTATAGGCAATTTCTTAGGTTCTTATCACCATTTTTGCTCGGATAAACTCCTCAATCCTATTTCCATTATTTTCTATTCAAAACACTTTTTTAATTATGAATTCAAAATGGAATTTTAGGGGTTTTATCAATAAAATTTAAAAATGGTTGTTCTTCAATTTGGACCTCGTTTTAACCCCTTTCTGCATAGGTTTTCAACTATAGACTCATACAAACTTGGGGAATTATTTTTAAAATAAAATTTAGTTTTACTTTTCCTATTATTGAATTTATTTTTTAAACCTGTTTGGGGACCCAACATGAACAAGCGAAATATAGGAATTGTTATAATTTTTGTAATGAATACATGTTATCTTTGAATATTATAGTTTATTCTGAGGCCATTCACAAGGAAAAGACTCTATTTTGAAGCTCATTAGACTGAGATTTCATCAATGCTAGGTAGATTATGGCTTAAATTCTCTTAGATTGTGCTAGGTAGTTAATAAAAAAAGTAAAGCATGCTATGGGTTAGGGAAAATAACCATACGATTTATATTTTGAGATTATTTCTATATTTGTGTGCCCATGTGGGGGCATATATTCTATTGTGATTTGTTTGTGATATCTGATATTATATGTTGCCAGTGTGGGGGATTTATTTGAAATTATTGATCTTAAGTATGCATTTAAATGCCTTTATTCTAGATATAATATGTGGGGGGGGGGGGGCTTATTTTACTAATATAGGCCTTATTTAGCATTTGTTGCCTTTATCTTGGTAAAAGTACTAGTGTTAAGGGTTGTTGTGCTATTAATAATGTCTTACATACATAATTATTCTTATGTGCCTAATTGGAGTTGCTGATCATGAAATGTGGACATGTTCAGTTAATTTTTATTATGGATTAGATATCATTATATTGAGTTGATTGTGAGCACTACATCCTTATTCCATACATATATATTCACGAGATACTAGTACCATTGAGGAGCAGTATTTTGGAAAGAAAATAAGACATTTTTATAATACCCTCTTTGTGAACATGAGCTAGAGAGGTGAGTTGAAATATTGAGATATGAGTTATAGTATATGGATTATGGGCCCTCCAAGGGTCCTACGTGGAAGCTGTAAGATTGGTAGGTGTATACAAAAAGTTATGTGATGACTTTAATCATTCATCTCATCCATATTGCATTTTCATATACATCGTTCCTGTTTTTTGTTGTTTCCTGGACGTGTTAGTTTCAGTATATTCTTTGAATATATTTTTGTTGTTTTCATTTCTATTTATATATTTTAAAACTATTAGTAGAGATGGTATGATATGCCATTTGGGGGATTTCTAGTTACAGGTAATGTGCTCAAATATATATTTTACTTATGTTATTTCTACTTTGCTTAGTTAGCCTATGATACTATTGAGTACAAGTGGACTGTACTCACCCTTACTGTGCTTTTTTAGGGCAGATCTAAGTACTAATATAGGATACAAGAGCTAATTTCATGCCAATTATTATGGTGTTCAAGATGCTAAGTTCCCTATAAATTTTAGAGTCGACTCTAGGCCTTCTCTTATTTCACTTTATGTCTTTATTTTTATTTCAAAGACAGATATGTATTTTAATATCTTAGTTATATACTAGATGCTCTTACACTAAAACGCCAAATTTTGGGGACTTATGAGATTCTCTTTTAGACTTCTTTTTTAAATATGTTTCATATTGTCTTGACTTCATTCTATAAATCACACCTTGGTTTCTGTTTTTATCAATTTCATTTTTCCTATATCAGTTTGGCTGATTAGCTTACTTGTCAAGGCTGATCTATAATAAATCAGAGCAGCCACTTTCACTGGTCGCATAAGTGTAAGAGAAAATTTTCTAGTAGATTCTCATAAATTAGTACAAAGATGTTTGTATCTATCTTCGAGTGGTTAGAAGATATCCTTAAAAAAAACTTTTCAATTTTGATTCCTAGTTATGCAGGTTTGTTTTATCTGATGTTCTAAGTTATATTCCACTTTTTTATGTTGATAGTGAGGACTAGACCTTGATAGGCTAGGTATATAGAGCCAACACCCTATGATAGAGCATAGACTAGATAGAGAGACAGGGGTCGTAGATGTCCCGAAGGTAGAGGATGGGCACGAGGAGCTTCCCCAGTAAGAGGACGTGTAAGAGAGGTCTCTATCAAGCCTGATATTATGTATTGTAGGGATGATTATCAGACATAAGTTGTGGTTCTAGCGTAGGTTCCTCAAAGTTTGGTTTATATATAGTGTTTTAAGGTCTATTTATTCATCTCTTGAGTTATTTAGAGGGTTTTCCATTGAGTATATATGGTATTGCTCAGACTTTGAGTGATCAGTGCCGATATTTTTTTATGGTATTAATACTTCTAGGGTACAACCATCATCTATAGTACCTGTATGTAGGTATTATTTTCCAATCATACTTACCATCCCTCCAGTTGTTTTTGGTACAATTATGTCTTCTCATGATCAAAAAAGGATTAATAGGTTTATTTTCTCATGTCCACCTGATCTGAGGAAGATTTATGCACCTTAGTATTCTTCTCAAAGCTTAATTAGTCCTATTTTAAGGATTTCTCTTGTTCTTAATGATTTTATTCTTGTATAAATAACTATCTAAGTATTTTTTATGAAAATGTAGTGTTTAAGGTGTGTTCATAATGAGTTTGGAGTCAAAACACTAAGTTAAAAGTCCAAATGACAAAACTAATACACTTAGCTTGAGTTATGTTCATTACTAGTTAATCATCTTGAATTGTAAGTTGTTTAGAGTTCTAATGTGTGGTATTTGATGTTGTAGGAAGCTTGGGGAGTTGATCATGATCATATATAATTAATTTACAAGCTGGAAATCAAGTGAAAACAACACCATAAATCTTGGATTAGAAGGACAAAAGCATGGGACAAGACTTGACCAAAGTTGAGTTTTTTGAAGTCCTTGGCGTACCACATTACCTAGGTGTCATGATAAAGTCGTGGCATGCCCTAGGAATGAAATATCCTGGGTTTTGACCTTTAGAAAGTTTCCTAGATGTCTTGATTTTGTACATCATATAACTTGTAGGTACCAGTTGTATAATGGGGTACGATTAGTATGCTCTTGGTAGTATGCTTATCAGTATTGGTTAGTAGGTTGGATTGGTTTTTGGAATGGGTACAAGTCGTATGTATAGTGATGGGTGATGTGGTTTTGGTTTTTCCTTCTCTCAATTTTGAGACTTAGTAACTTAACTTTGATCTATACGAGTGCCTGAGCCCTAAGTTAGGATACGAGTCATTCCACTGACACGTATAGTAGATTGTGTTCAAACTTTCTTTGATTCTATTCTTCCAGGGATATGGTTTCATGGTACCACTCATATGTTTGGGTATAACACGGTTTGGGTAAGTCTTATATTGGATAGTTTGGATCCAAAGGGGAGGCCTAGGGTATAAGTGGTGGGCACTACTCATATGGAAGGGTAATACTGGTATGGGGGTCATACTATCTGACGAGAATTTTAAGTAGTTTTAGTTAGGGGTAATCAAGAAATTTCCCCACTTAACCTCTTAAGGTCCCATGACTTATATCACTATTGGGACATCATTTACCCTATTATTCTAGTCTTTAATATTTAGAAAATCTCTCTAATTCTCTCTAAGCCTCTTGGGTAAAGGAAGGCTAAGGTTCCATCTAAGGGATTAATTTGGGGCATGTACGGCTTATTTCTCTCCATCATCTTCATAATATAAGGCATGTTACTCCTCTCTTATTGTTAGTTCCAACTAAAGGTATGTTTTATACAATGTTTTTATGGAATGATTATTGTATGGTTTTGGAGTTTTCAAATGTATATTTAGGTTTTGGTATTAAATGATTGGTTATGATTTTGTCATATTTTAATTATGTAATTACATGATTTAATGGTGGTTTGGACAATTGATTGCATGGGAATGGTTAATTAGTAATTGGAATTGGTTTTAGAAACACTATGCCCCCAACATGTTTGATAAAATGCCTATGAGAATGTTTTTACTATATTACTGGACTTTTAATGGAAGTATTGCATGGTATGGTTTGGTAATGGAACCTTAAATGGTATAAATGATTTAAATGGTGAAATGGTAAGGTTTGGTGATCATGATTATTGTAATTAAACTTCCTTGTAGAGTACAAGAGAATTCTCCAAGTAAACAGGCTAATGAACAACTTATGGGGTACATGGGATTCCCCCAAGCAAGCATAATAATGGAACACTTGTGGGGTACACGGATTCCCCCAAGTTAACTTGATAATGTAATCTATGGGTTCATGGGATCCTTTTACATAAAAAGGTTGGCTAAGTATATTTATTGCAAGCTATAGTCGGTATGACGATACCACTACTCATAACCTTGATTAATAATAATGGCATAATGGTTTGGTTGGATAGTAATGGTTTTAATTGGGAAATAATTGAGGGGTGTTATAGCTAACTGTGAAGGTGTGAGTCCAATGGACGGACACTAGAAACTCATATTTTTTGACATAAGGGTGGCTCATATTGACCATATATAATACTATGAGGTATATAGGAATCTTTTAAGTACACTGTACATATGTATCATAAAGATAGAAGGGTATTAGGGAATCCATTACTCTTATGGTATCTCCATTTTATGCAGCTACACATATCGAGGCCCATTCATGGGGTTACACTGGACCCATATAGCCCGTGAGTGGTTGTAGGATGATTAAGCTACACATGCCCAGGTTAATGGTTTTAAAGGCATGCTAAACCCGACTCTCTTACTTGGCATTGTTATATATATATGTATGGTTTGTATACATACGATTGGTTTACATGGTTTTGCTGATTGACATTATTTTATCCTATCCTGAGTTCATGCAAGTGTGTACCCGCAAACCTATCTTCGAGAAAATGTATTCCCATATGATACAGGAACCAGCCATTCTACTCTTGTTTAGTGATTGAATTCTGAATCTACTACTGGATTTAATTGGGGAGTTTCTATATTCTAGAAGGCTCCATTTCATATCATGGGTGACTTTACATACTTTGGTTATTTTATGGAAATTAGTTTTGTCTATGGTTGGGCGCATGTCCCAACTGGATATTGTTTTTCTTTTGGTTAGAGGCTTTGTGCGACTACTATGGGTAGGAATGGGCAGTGTCAGTATTGGGGTCAACCTTAGTATTGGTATTAGTATTAAGGATGATACTGTTGGATTGAATTTATGATTGTTCTATCCTTTTATATTATATTATGGATAGGAACTTGGTTTTTATATTGGTTTGGTTATGGTTGTTAGTTGGTATTTGATGGTTACACTTGTTTAGGTTGTTCATGGTTATAGACCTATCCCAGAGTCTGGAATCATAATAAATGCTATCTTGTTATACGATTGGAATTCATCCTACTCAAGGTATGCGTATTTAGAGGTTGGGTTGGAAAATAGGGGTGGTCCCCGATCCTAGATAAACTTGGGATGCCCATTATGACAAGGCCCTAGTTTGGGCCATGTCAAGTTGATATCAGAGCTTTAGGTTCTTGGTCAAATAGGGAGTCCAAAAATCTATGTCGAGTAGAGTATATTTAAAGGGTGTGTA
Organism: Capsicum baccatum var. pendulum; assembly: GCA_030864225.1. Lineage (NCBI taxonomy): Eukaryota > Viridiplantae > Streptophyta > Magnoliopsida > Solanales > Solanaceae > Capsicum > Capsicum baccatum. Next base: position 120,803,680 of record CM061559.1, on the reverse strand, counting down.
ACACGCCACACATAGAAAGGAGAGGCTAAAAGGCATTTAGGAAATAATTCTCTTTCTTGGTATTCTATTTTCAAGCTCGGAGTGTAAGTTATGGAATCTTCTCTAATCTTGGTTTGTTTGATTTTTAGATCATACGTCAATGATATGAGACACAAAGTAACTCTTATTTCCTAATGGGGGATAATATTGAAAGGACACATACTACTCAGGGGATCCATACTCGATCTAGGGGTTCATTCCTTAATATTTCAAAAGTTCCACCGGTTCCTACTAGTCCTCCTCAAGGTGAGGTGATGAATGCAGAATTTCATCAATTGATTCATGTTATTTCTCAATTGGTTGTTTCTCAGGCTGAGTGGGGTGCATCTTGTGTTTCATTTACTAAGGCCACAAGGGTTGGTCAATTTATAAGGATAAACCCTCCCACTTTTACTAGTGTGAAAGTGGAGGAGTATCCTCATGGTTTCTTGGTTGAGATGGAGAAAATTTTTAGGGTGATGCAAGCCATGAATTTGGGAGGGGTGAATTTTATTGCTTACCAGCTTAAAGATATGGCATACCAATGGTATGAGAAGTGGGATATGGCGAGAGGTGATGTTGAGAAGTCGACTTTGTGGGAGAGTTTCTCTAATGCTTTTTCGTATTTCTTCTTTCCTAAGGAGTTGAGGGAAGCAAAAGTGAAGGAATTTTTTAATATTAGACAAGGGAAAATATCAATCAAGGAATATTCCTTGAAATATCATCAGTTGTCTAGGTATGCTCTAGAATTGGTGTCTGGCATGGGGGCCAGGTTAATAAAGTTTACTTCTAAACTATCTCGGGATTTGATGCTTGAAATCAAGACAGCATTGTTGATCAAAGATATGGATATTTATGGTTGGTGGTTCATATCCAACAGGTGGAGGAGGAAAAGAAGAAATATACTGAGTTTGGGGAATGGTAGGGTAAGAAGTTTAGGTCATCTAAACAAGGTGGTGCTCAACAACAATGTGGCTGGGATGGAGGTAAGTGGACAAAGAAGTAGTGGGGATTTCTAGTTCCTTCTTACAGCTAGTGCTCCTTACCTGAAATAGTCGAGTGATAAGCATTAGTTTGTCTTGATAATTTTTGGGCACAAGGTGCCCAATCTCTGGCAAGTATGTCTCAATCAAAATCATTATGCACTCTTTGCCAGTTATATGGTAGTTTGCATAAGGGTTGTTGTGATTTGGGGAGGGAAAAGTATTTCAAATATGGTCAGCCAGTCAATATGTTTAGAAATCGTCCACTTGGTAAGGCTGCTTTGGGAGCAAGTAAGGCTCTAGTTGCTTCATCTTTTTCTCCAATACCAAAGGGTGTTGCTTCTGCATCTGTTTCTGCTTCTAGTACCAGCATAGGCCAGAATAGGTTATACGATCTTTCTACTCGATGGGGATCCGAGCCATCACCTGATGTAGTTATGGGTATGTTATAACACTTTTCTCGTAAAGTATATTGTTTTCTTGATTTTGGTCCATTCTCTCCTATGTGACCCCATCTATGGCTGTGTATTTTGGTTTTGATCCCGAGGTTATTTTGGATCCTTTTTCTATTTCTACCCCAGTAGATGATTTTATAATTGCTTAAAGAGTCTCTAGGGAGTGTGTGGTATCTTTTGGTAGTAGGAAAACTTTGATTGATTTGTTTTTACTTTATATGGCAGATTTTGATGTTATTTTGGGGATTGATTGGTTACATTCTTGTTATGCATCCCTAGATTTTCAAACCCATAAGTTTGTCCTTAGTTCCCTCGTAAACCTCTGATTGAGTGGGATGGTGGTTCCCTTGGTCCTAAGGGAAAGTTTATTTCTTATCTTAGAGCTCGGAGATAAAACTCTGAAGGGTATCTTTATCATCAGGTCTGGGTTAAAGATTATAAATTAGAAGGTCCTTCTTTGCATTCGGTTCTGGTGGTAAATGAGTTTCCTGTGGTCATTCTGGATGATCTTCCTGGTGTTCCTCCGGATAAGGAGATTGAGTTTTGGATTGATTTGGTTTCGGACACTCATCCAATATCTATTCCGCCTTATAGAATGGCTTCGTTTGAGTCGAGGGAACTTAAGTTGTAACTTAAGGATTTCTTGGATAAAGGTTTCATCCGTCCTAGTATGTCCCCTTGGGGTGCACTAGTATTATTCATGAGTAAGAAGAATGGTTCCCTTCAGATGTTCATTGACTACCAAAAGTTGAAAAAGGTGACGATAAAGAACAAGTATCCTATCCCAAGGATAGATGACTTGTTTGATCAATTGCAAGGTGAAAAATTATTTTATAAGATAGATCTTCGGTCTGGGCATCATCAGCTTAAGATTGGGGAGGTGAATATCCCTAAGATGGCTTTTCGTACTCTGTATGGGTAGTTTCAGTTCTTGGTTATGTCATTCGATTTGACTAATACCGTGGCGGCATTTATGGATTTGATGAATAAGGTTTTTATGCAGTTTCTGGATTTTTTGTCATTGTGTTCATTGATGACATCATGTTGTATTATAGGAGTGAGGTGGATCATGCCAATTACGTCTATGTGGTATTGCAGACCTTAAAGAAGCAGCAGTTGTATGACAAATTCCCCAAGTGCAAGTTTTGGCAGAACGTTGTAAATTTTCTAGGTAATATTATTTCTACTGAGGGGATCATGGTGGATCCCAAAAGGTGGTGGTGGTGGTTAAAAGGTGGCGTAGACCTAAGACTCGAACCGACATTTGGAGCTTCTTTGGTTTAGCAGGTGATAACGCTCAACTAACACAACAATTTTAAGTTCAAGGTAGTTGTCATCACTATATTAACCCAACTTTTGAGTTGGGGTCGAATCCACGAGGAACAATGTGAGTGGCTATCAAATTAGCGTGGACCAATGAATACTTACTAAATTCATACCTAAAGTACATGAAGATAAAAATGGTGCATTTCGTAAATATCACAACTAGTATTTCTTCTTGGTTTTTTCAAGCATTAATTCGGGTCTACGAACCATTAGAGTCTAATCAATTAATCACGGATCTTGGGATTATGCTTTGCTAGGGCCAACTTATGCATCGGCGTGTGATGAATTGATGGAAATTCTAAATGTTGGTGATGTGGTAGACTAGGTTGGAAATCGTTGAAGCTAGTTTGACAAAAAAATCTCAAGGGTGTCACTCATTGACCCTTTTGAGTACCTAATGAGTGCTTCAACCAAAACTACCTAATACCTCAATTAGACACCGGTATTTCTAGGATAGTGTCCTAAGTATAGTCACTTCATAATAACCCATATGCCTAAGTTAGTGAATATTAGCAAACTAAAATCAATAATTGTCTACTATTGCCTTGGTTCCCACATCTCTCTTTCAACGATGTTGAGGGTTCCTAAATTTCACCCAAACCCCTCCTTCAAGGATGGTTTGAACTTTCAAGAGCATGGGATTTTCATTCATCAACCCATTCGGGTGTTTGGGGCTTTCACGCACAAATCCCAATCAATTTACTCAAAAATAGTAGAACAAAATATCTCAAATTAGTAAATGGATAAACAAATCAGATCTCATTCATATTTACACCCTAATCTAGCATAATCTAAAGAGGGAGAACTAGCTACACATAGAAGTAGTAAGCAAGAGATACCCAATAAGCTCCATTTATTAGATCTATGAAATATTAAGTGAACGTTACTTCAAACTTTGAATATCCACAAATCTTCAAGGGGAAATAGGTAATCATTCACTTTGAAGCTACTCCAATGTATTCTTCACCCAAGATTAATACAATGTTTTCTTCTCCAAGTATGGAGGCTAAGAGCTAGAACAATGTTCAATAATTGGGGATTGTAGAATGTAGAATGTATCCAACATTAGGGTTTGAGTCTTCTTTTTGTCAAATTTTGGGATCAGCTACATGAATTTACTTATTTGTCCTTGGGCTGTATTTTTCTACTACGTTGCGAACGCAACAGCTTCACCGCGACCGCGGCTACCATGACCGTGGTCAGTGCCACACGATTATGGTAGGTTGACCTTCTTGACTAACTGTGATCACATCCCTTAGACCGCGACCACAGTAACTGAAGTTATGTCTTCTCCAAGTCTTCAGTTGCACTTTCTTACTCCCTTTTTGATTCTTTTTAGCTCAAATCCACATCTTTCCATCTCAGTAACTATGTACCTGTAAAATGTGGATATTAGTGTTTCAATTACAATTATTCTCATTTATTCATGCAAAAATTAATAATGTGCACAAATTTTTAGTTCAAATGAGTTGATCACCACTCATCATCACCCCCAACTTAAATCTTTGCAACCCCTCAAGCAACACTACCTCTTAACATAATGCATATTTACGACCAAAATAGATGACCCAATGATCATATTGACTTTAAGCTATCACTACCACAAGTAGCTCTTTGAACAAGGGTAAAGCTATTCTTATTTCACCCCTCAAAATAAAATGCAACATCTAAGGATGCAAAGAACTTCAAAGATAAACAATGTAACAACCACCAATACTCGAGAAGTGACTCACTTTTGACCATCACTAAGTTATAATCTCTTTGTCTCATTTCTTGGAAGGTGACAAAATCACCCACCTCAAATTGTTCACATGCCTCCCCACTAGAATAAAAATTTCACACACCAAGCTACCAAGTATGCAACACAAAATTTTAAATGCAAAACTCACAATAACCCTCTATGCTAACAAAAATCATGCCATAGGCCTGCCCCTATTTTCAATCTCCACTGCAATGAAAGAAAATGGTTAGAGATCTCGAAGGTCTTATTTATCTTGTAATTTAGGATCGGGTTAGGGTAGGATATCATTTAGGACAACATGGTTATACCCTCCTTGAACGCCTACATCACACTACTTGACCAATCCCTTAACTATGGGCCACTTCCCTTTGTTTTCATTCTTTTGATTACACAAGTTCCTACAATTTCTTATTTGCTTCACCCATTTTATTTTATTTCTTTTTCTTGAAAATTCTATGCAATTCCTTCCTTTGTTGGGTCCTTTCTTTTTCTTATTCAATTGAATCAATGCTTAACCACGTAGGCACTCATTATATTTCGTGGACCAAAGCTTCTTCCTTTAATCTTCACCAACCCCAACTTAGGCTTTTAGCCTCATGTTGCATTTGTAAGTTCAAGAAGGGTATAGTTCAAAAGAGGGATAAAATTTAATGGCTCACGGCTTGTAATGTATTTGCCAAAGAAAGGTCCAAAGACTCAAAATGGGTGGCTAGGGATAACATTTATGCACAGGTGGGCTTTTTAGGCTAAAGTGGGCTTACAAAAGTCGCAAAGAAGGTCTAAGATCAATTCTCCAACAAAATACAATCAAAATTAGCCTTAAAAAAACCTAATGGGGAAAGTTCTAGATGACACAAGTATATAAGAGATGAAGACAAATAGCTCACCACACATGGATGGAAAATTCTCCAAGGAGGCTCGATTTCCCCTCCCGTTAGAGTCAAAATAAGTGTATTTATCAATATTAATAAGTCAAAAATTTATAGTCATAAAAAGAGACAAAGTTTTGTGACAAAGTTGCTCACGTCTGTGGGCTTAATTTTTGACAAATTTTGGACGGAGTGGGGGTATTTGTTTTGCATTTGCACCGCACATAATTTGCTAACTTATGGCTATAACCAAAGACTTAGTCTCATATTTTGGCTCAATATGGGCAAACCAACTATATGGACACTCAAACTTTACCAACCGTGTACAATGTGATTCCAAATTTACAATGCCACAGGTAATCAGACTTTCCTTGCATTTATGATTTTGATGCCACGAGTACTCATAATTTCCCTACATCTATAACTCAACACCCAAACATGACGCTTTACCCTTAAGAATGTTGTCACCCAATTTATCATAGGACAAAGCTCGTTATGCATCACCGTATTCAAACTAAAACTAAAGTAACACAAAAAATCTATAAGAACAAAAAAAAATGATAATCCATGAAAATATAGGCCCTATTAGAGTGGCCAAATGTAGCAACCCGAAATCAAAATAAAACATAATCCAAACTGTTATCAAAACAGCATAAAAATATCCAATAACATATAAAAATAATACAAATATAGGGAAAGGCACTACCAACGGAGAAGTAAGCAGGGTCCCCACTACATACACAATAAAGCATAAGTCAAAGCTAAGGGTCCTCTCTGAAACTGCATCAGGAGCTACTCTCTCTTATAGACTCTACACTATCACTATCGACATCATTAGCTGACCAATCAGCAGAGGCCTCATCATCACTATAAACCCAAGGATAAGGCGATCTATCTTATGTTTTTAGGACCTTTCACAGCCCCTTAATCCCCTTCTACATTTTGGTAAAGAATTTATCCCTCTTCTTCTCTCTCTTCTTCATCTTGTAATGTGACTCCATAAAGTACCTGTGTGATTTATTCAAGGTTGAATTGGCTCTCTCCAACCTAGAAACTGTGTCTTTTTTCTTTTTCTACTCATCCCAATATAAGTCATAATCTAACTAAGCTACATATGAGTGACGAGCAGTAGAAGACTCTCCCAGTCCTTTAGGCAATCTAAAAACTAGCACCTTTATCACCCATAGTTGTCTTGAGATCTCATTAAAGGGATTTTCTAAAAAAAGTCTACAAGAGTTTGGGTCCTCCTGTGTTTCCTTGCCTTGCTAAAGGGGTTTCTTTTCTTACTCTAACTAGGGGCACCCTTACCTAGAAATTTTAGTGTGAAATACGGGGTGCTGGGTGCACCTAGGTATCTGAAGCATATTCCTCCACCTCTACCCTTTTGCATAGCTTAGTGATAAAGGAAGAAAAGATAATAATTGTACATCCATGATTCTTAAAGTGTCTTCACTCAGAGCTCACAATTTTTCCCATATTCAGAGAAATTCCAGAGAGGATACAAGCCATTATTCGAGCTCACAGATCTATGATGGTAGTCATGTGTGTGCACGATGATACTCTATTATAGAAGATGTTTAGCCAAACCCTAGCCTCTGCTGTAAAGTCGATTTTAGAAATATCTCTTTTTGTGATGGCCTAGAGAACTTTTTTTCCATGACATAATATGTTTGCCATCCAGGTCCCTGCATCGCATTCTTTTTCCTGAAACTAGGTCATATTTGTGTCTGGGGGCCCATATATCCTATTGATCTTCTCAGCTCTGAAATTCACCTCATTCTCCTAAATTGTCATCATTGGGTTTGTGAGAGAGACTATGCTAAGGTTAACATAGTACTCATGTACCAAATTCTCATTAGCATAGCAGGGGTTTAGGGCAAAGCACATCCACCCATTAGCAGTAAGTCTGACATGGAATTTCGGGAGTTTCCCTTTACTTTTTCTAAGGAAATACCGCATTTTTAGAGTAATTTACTCCTACACAGATCACTATAGTAAAGGTTTTAGCATTCAAAGGATATGAACCTTGTGTTGTTAAAGTCTCCTATCTTTGCAACCTAGCACCTAAAAGGAATACAATCCAGACAATCCTTAGCATTTTCACACCAAGATCATGCTATATTAATTAGATCAACTCATATAGTAGCATTGTTAATGGTTTTAGGGTGAGAAATGGGCGTCAAAATTTTTTAGTTTTAGCAGACCACTTCTCTCAAGTATAGCAATCATGGAGCCTTGATTGTGATCACGATGCTGCAATCACGGTCTTGATAACGCAATCGAGGTATCTGAGACCATTGTTGAAGTTCTGTAAAACCACTTAAAACACACTATTTTAATTGCAAATATGTTTTCCAACTATGCATATAAACATCATGTTCAATGAATGTAAGCCCAGAATGTAAGATTATACCCCCAAACTCGATGGGATTAACATGGAACTCATTCGGGTATTGAATAGAACACATGGTATACACGCTATTTTTAATAGGTTTAGGCCTTATTTTGGGTACTCAAGACTTCACCATTGGTGTTTACACCATCTATAATAGCTAACCACCATAATACTCATAATCAAGAATTAATCTCATGTTTAAAATGATATTTAACGCCTTTCCTAAAACAAAGAGTTCTAAGCATACAATTATATTTAAAATAAGGGAGTTGATACAACATACAAAGGTATATGATGCAAATGGATTAAAATAAACACTTGGACAATCAGTACAAAGCTAAAACTTAAGATAATTCAAAAGAAAATTAAAAAAAGGTGTGTGGGGAGAATGGCAGTCGGATGGTCATTTAAGCTGATTTAACCATGATTGTAGTCCTAGTTTTGTGATTACGGATATACAACCTCCGCGGTTGCAGTGATATGGGTCGCGGACATGTGATGTTAGTGTTTGTAGTGACATAGGCTGCAGTTACGGTAACTGAGATCAAAATTTAGGTCCCTTGCACTCCCCCATCCAGTTTTAAAGAAGATAATTTCTCACTTTCCCTTGTTCAATTTCAATCAACACTCCTCATAGCACCTCCTTTTCATGGATTATTCATGAAGAAAAAAAAATCTACTCTATCATGCATAAATAAAAGGATACGGGCCACTTTTTATGGCTTGATGGGGTGCTTCTCATCGAGTGTTTAGTATAATAACATGGCATGACGCCTCCTCAACTTTTTTTTGTGTTTCCACTTAGAAGATTTGAACCTTTGCCCCAAATTTCGCTCACTATGCATTGAGCGGGAGTTGGATAAAAGATTCAGATCTTCTAAGATGAACCATAGTAGATGTGAGGACGTGACGAGAAAGGTTCTATCTCACCACCTTGAAGACTTGAACCTTTTACACAATTTCAAATCAAATTTCTGGCTTGGCTCCTTGGGCAATGGTGAAAACATCAATATTCCACTAATTCTGAATTGGAATTTGAGTTCCTTGGCCTTTGATGGTGGGTTTTCCAAATGCTCCTTTCGAATGTCAAATTCCAAGATATAGGGATGTAATTTTCTTTCCCCACAATCCATCATTTACCTAGATGAACAGATTCTCATCACATCCTCTAAGTATAATGTTGAATGTTCGTTTGAATGAAGTCTCTCCCTTAATTTTGAATTTCATCCTTCGTAGCACCTTTACCCTAAAATGAACTAGGGTCATCATAAGATTTTTTTTGGCTTCTTATTTTGACTCTAGTACCATTTCCCTTATTTTGGCATCTTCAACATCATTTGCTTTGGTTGGTTGGGAAATCACCGAGGATTCTTTTCTACCAAGCTCATCCTCATAGCTTGGTTTCTCTTCTTAATTAACCTCCTCTTGGAAATTAGGAAAGGTTGTGGTAATTTACATATTTATTTCCCTGCCTATTTCCTCCATCTTAACAATTTCCATTCCAAATGCCTCGTTGGATTGATGTATGTTTTACACATTCTCCCCCATTGTAGTCACCCAATCCAAAATAGTTTGAAGTATTGCTTCAAAAATATTAGACTCGGTATGTTTCTCTTCCTTTTTCTTATCATAAAAACTGTCAAACTCATAAGAAGAGCTAGCATTTTGATTAGCATAATAGAAGGAGGGGACATTTGAACAATCACTCCAATATCCATCTCGACCACCACATAAAGAATAATCATACCCCAATAGGGTTAAGATGGTGCTTCCATCTCTCTCCGGGGATCATATGTATAATCTCTTCCAAAGTGGGGTCCATCATAATATGGACATAGATCGTCAAGATAGGACTTCCAAATACCAAAATCATATTTGTCGTAAGATGCCATAGATAAATAGAAAACAAAATGAAAATCTTCCTAACACAAGAAACAAAATAAAATTACAAATCAAAAATTACAAGTTTAAATCTAAACAAGTGAGCAAAAATTCCAAACTAACTTAATATGCCAAATTGTTCCCCGGCAACGACATCATTTTTTATAATGCTCAACTTGCACATCATTTTAAGTACAATGCGTTCGACATCAATATATTTACCCAACTTTTTATTCAGGGTCGAATCCACTAGGAATAGTGTGATTGGTTATCAAAATAGTCCAGAATGATGGATACTTGCTAAATTCAAAACTAGAGTACAAGAAGATAAAAATAAAGGGTTTGGAAAATATCGTAACTTGTATTTATTTTTAGAGTTTTTAAGCATTAATTGGGGCTACGAACCATTAGAGTCTGATAAATTACAAACAACTCTTAGGATTATTCTTTCCTAGGGGCAACTTATGTATGGGCGTGTGATGATTTGATATAAATTCAAAATATCGGTGATGGGGTAGGCTAGGTTAGAAATACTTGAGGTTAGTTTGTCACCAAAACATCAAGGGTGTCACTCATTGACTCTTTTGAGTACCTAAGGACTGCTTCAATCAAAACTACCTAATACCTCATTTAGACACCCCTATTTCTAGGATGGTGTCCTAAGTATAGTAACTTCATAATCACCCTTATGTCTGATATAGTGAAAATTAGACAACTAATTTAAATAATTATCTACTATTGCCTTGGTTAATATATCCCTCTTTCAAGGATGATGAGGGTTCCTAAAGTTTACTCAAACCCTCTTTCAAGGATGGTTTGAACATTCAAGAGCTTTGGATTTTCATCCATCAACCCATTTGGGTGTATGGGGATTTCACGCACAAATTCCAACCACTTCACTCAATCAATAGTTGAACCAAACATCTCAAACTAGTAAATACACAAACAAATCATATCCCATACATATTTTCACTCTAATCTAGCATAATCCCAAGAGGAAAAACTAGCTATACATAGAAATAGTAAGAAATAGATACCCAATAAACTACATTAATTAGAAATATGAAAGAATAAGTGAATTTTACTTCAAACTTTGAATTTCCCCAATCTTCAATCGGATTTAGCTAATCCTTCGTTTGGAAGCCACTCTAATGTATTCTTCACCCAAGATTAGTACAATGTTTTCTTCTCCAAGTATGAAGGATAAAAGGTAGAAAAAAATTCAATAATTAGGGATTTTAGAATGTATAATGTATCCATAATTAGGGTTTGAGCCTTCTTTTTATCAAATTTTGAGATCATCTATGTGCATTTGTATATTTTCCCTTGGGTTACATTTTTCCAATCGGCTGCAATCACAACAGCTTCACCACAATAATGGCTATAGTAACCATGGTCAGTACCACATGATTTTGGTAGGATGACTTTCCTAACTAACCGCGATCACGTCTCTCAGACCACGACATGATAAGTTAGGCTATGTTTGCTGCTAGTTTTCAATTGCACTTCCTTGCTCGCTTTTTGATTCTCTTTAGCTCCAATCCATATCTTTCCATCTCATTAATTATGTGCCGAAAAAATATGGATATTAGTGTATCCAATCATAATTATCTCATTTATTCTTTCAAAATACTATAATGTCCATGAATGTTTAGTTCAAATGAATGGTAAATTCATCACTCATCATCAAGGTATTATAGGCAGTTCATGGAAAGTTTATCGATGATAGATGCCCCATTAACTGAGTTAACTCAGAAAATGGTAAAGTTTTTCTTTGTTTGATGCTTGTGAGGGGAGTTTTGAGAAGCTAAAGGATAAGCTAGCTTCGACTTCGGTTTTGAAATTACCTAAAGGCAATGAGGGGTTTGTGGTTTATTATGATGCCTCTCGGGTGGGACTTGGTTGCATTTTGATACAGTATTTTAAGGTGATTTCCTATGATTCCAAGTAGTTAAAGGTGATTTTAAGAGTGCATGTGGAGATCTTTTCTTATCATAAGAGTCTACAATATGTGTTTACTCAAAAGGAGCTAAATCTCTAACAAAGGAGATGGTTAGAGCTACTCAAGGACTATGATATAAGTCTTTACTACCACCCAGGTTAAGCTAACATGGTTGTTGATGCACTTAGCAGGTTGTCCATGCATATTTTAGCTCATGTGGATAAGGAAAATTAGGAATTAGTGAAAGATATCCACCGCTTGGCTAATCTTAGAGTTCGTCTCTTACACTCTACGAAAGGTAGTGTAATAGTATAGGAATGGTTCGGTCATCTCTTGGTGCAGAAATCAAGTAGAATTAAATTCTAGATCTTATCTTAATTAAAATCAAAGATGATGTAGGTGGGAAAAAGATGATGGTATTTGAGATCAGTGGTGATGGTACTTTACGGTAGGAAGGGAGGCACATGAATTGTGCTATATTGTACATCCCTATTTGACAAAAATGTATCATAATCTCTAGGAGATGTATTGGTGGAATGGTATGTAAAGGGATATGGCTGATTTTGTGGCCAAGTATTAAATGTGTAATAAGTGAAATTTGAGCACATGAGGCCTAGGGGTTATATTAGGAAATTGATTTTCCATAATGGAAATAGAAGGTAATTAATATATATTTTATTATCGTCTTCCTCGATCTACAAACCAATTTGATTCGATTTGGTTTATCATGGATAGGATGACAAAGTGTGCTCACTTCTTGCTGGTGCAAACTAACTTTTCAGCTGAGGACTATGCTAGTTTGTATCTTCATGAGATTATAATGCTTTATGGGGTACTTATTTCAATTGTCTCTGATCATGGTATGTAGTTTTCATCTCACTTTTTTGCGGTCTATTTAGAAAGAGTTGGGGACTAAGGTTAGTCTGAGTACTTTTTTTTTATTCGCAAATGAATGTGCAAATAGAGAGGACTATTCAGACATTAGAGGACATGCTTCATGAGTGTGTGACTTATTATGGTGGAAATTAGGTTGATCATCTACCTTTTGTAGAGTTTTCTTACAATAAGAGCTATCATTCTCGTATTGGGATTGTCCCTTTTGAGGCATTGAATAGTAGGAGGTGTAGATCTCTTATTGATTAGTTTGAGCTTGGTGAGGTAGATATGTTCAATAATGATTTGGTTTAGCAAGCTATATATAAGGTAAAGGTGATTTAGGATAGGCTTAAGGCAGCCAAAAGTTTCCAAAAGTCCTATATGGATGTAGGGTGTAGAGACTTAGAGTTTGAGGTTGGGGAGAAGGTGTTCGTAAGGGTATCTCCTATGAAGGGAGTGATATGGTTTGGTAAAACGAGGAAGTTGTAACACCCTACATTTTTTGGGCTAGAATTCAAGGCGTTGTTCCTATTTATACAAACCTAAACCCAATGATTCTATGTCTATTTATGTGTGATTATCAATTCTATAGAGTGGGAATATCTTTGTATATGAATCTAGGTCATAAAAATCTCCTAATTTAAAGATGAGTTGAGGACATTTATATCGATAAAGTTTTAATGGATTCTCCAACTAGGATCGAATTTCAATGATTGTATCTCCTAGAATATAATGATTTAGGTGTCCTATTCTATATCAAATGAATGATCATTGAGTCTTCTTCTTTCCAATGTATTTTATTTCACCTTAATCCAATGTCGTAGTAGAAAGTTATGCTTATTTTACTTTAGGGTGTTCGTTTGTCAACAAGGTGATGACGTGAGGTAATAGGCCGTCAACTAAATAACGAGTTATCAACTCATCATTAGCCTTAATCTGAAAGTGACAAATCCAGCTACAAGGTAACGACTTGAGGTGATAAACCATCAACTAAGTGATGAGCTATCAAACTCGTCGTCAACCTTAACTATATCATTAAGATAAGGTGATGACTAAGTTGATAACCATCAACTAATTGACAAGATATCAATTAAGTCATCTACCATAACCAGCAAGTGTCCAAGTCCATCTATATGTTGATGACTAGTTGATAAGCTATCAACTAAGTCATCAACTGAAAAAATCTGTAATTTTTATTTGGTTTCTCTAGGGGTATTTTGATCTTTTCCTCACCTCAAACCCTACCCCACAACTTAAATCACCCTTTGCATGATAGCTTCAGATCATTAGTTAGTTTTCAATATTTACTTTCCTCTCCACTCTTAAGAAAAAAGAAATTAGGGTTTCTTCCCAAGAACAAAAAATTCAAGCTTTCTTCCCCAAGAATCCAAGTTTCAATTTCAAGTTTTCTTCAAGAAGAAATCTAATTGAGGTATGTGGCGTATTCATCAATGGGTTCCTTTCACTAATTAAGCCCAAAAAGCCTCTTTTTAGTATGAAATCTATCCTACTTTATGAAATTATCCTTGGAGTTTATGAAGTTAATATATGAACTTCTTGGTAAATTAAATTCTAGCCATGCCAACATGTGTTCCCATGATATTTAAGTTATTTTATGCTTTGAATTCCAATTTTCCATCTCTTAACCCTTGATTTCATAATGACTCATCAAATTTTGAATTAAACCATGTAAATATGTTGTCTTCCAATGTTTAACACATTCCCTTATTCAAATTCATGTATTTCAATAGTTATTAGAATTTACTATCCTTTAAGTCTTTGAATTATGAACTCCTATTATTGTTTAAATGTTATTATCACATTTTGGTAATCATTAAGAGCGAGAGGGTAATGAACATCCTATACATATGTGTCCTTATATAATTTCTTCCTTAAAGTAATGAGTCAGTCAGACCATGGTTCTTATTATCATATTCATAACATCATGTTCATGTTGAGCACTTACAATTACATTACCATGTCATGTTAAATAATTAACAACACCACTGTCATTCAGTTGGAAGTAACACTTAGTACTCAATGAGCATAAGGATGACGGCTGCCCAGTCAGTTAGGCCTGAGTTTATAGAAGTAGTCCTTGAGTTCCAGACCTACGATACCACCATAGATTATAAGGGGTCCCCCATCAGCTAGGCATGACACCTTCGTCCTTTAGGACATTAGCCTTCTGGATCCAAATCGTTCGTTATGTGTTGCCCTAGCAAGGTACCAACACCTTTCCAACTAGGGTTATAGGTTGAACCCCGATAGCTCAGATCGGGGCATGTCAGTTATAGCTAGCTCCTACAATCTCAGTGTAGTTTTTAGAGAAGTTCAGGTTTGCATGACCAAATGTATAAATTTCATATATCAATTATTCAGATTTCAGATTATTTTAGTACTTGTTTATGCTTGGTCATGCATTCTCAATTTTACATGTTTATTTTTTCATGCTCAGTATCCATACATCATCCTCAATTCAATTTTACAACAAGATCATCTTTACATGAGATTTACATATAGTATATATGTTTTACCACTTTTCAGTTTCAGTTCTATTATTCTACAAAAGTAAGGATTTAAAAAACTGTATAGTGATATCACCAGCTTATCAAATTATGTTTGTTACTTATGTTTTAAGATACTTTACCTTTCAGTTGATTTCAGTCTCTTGGTGAGTCTATTTGCACTTAGCATGCATATTTTAAGATTATGTATCTATTCAGTTTTACTTATTACATTCACCCCTACTTACTTTGTACATTCCATGAGTACTGACCATATATATGTCTGTGTGGCTACATTATTTCATAATGTAGGTACCAGAAGTAGTCCATACACCAAGGTCAGACAGCTCTCAACTTTTAGCCAACTGTTAATGACTTCTCCTATATCCGAAACTCTAGTCTATTGTAGTTCATGTGTTGTATTTTGGTTAGCCATATATATTTATTTGTGGTAGTTGGAGGCATGTCCCATCTATCTATAGTCAGTATAGTAGAGGCTTCATAAATATTCAGTCAGAGTCATGATATGTAATTCAAGTTCTTTCTTTAGATTTATCATGTTGTAGATTTTACTAGTATTATATTTATTTAGACTTTTTTATGATCATGTTTTCGCTTAGAAAATTTAGATTTTATTTACATTAAAAATCAATTTCTCAAGTATCATGCTATTACATGGGTTATCATGGGATCACTTGTCATTCTAAGCACCATTTTATGACTAGGGGGTAGCCTCAGGTCATGACAAACTTGGTATCGGAGTACAGAGTTCAAGTGTCCTGCGGTTTGTATGAAGCCTTGTCTAGTAGAATCTTGTGGAATAGTATGGAGAAATTGTACTTTTCTTCGAGAGGCTATAGGGCATTTAAAAATTATTTCCTTTCTTTCATATCTCAAATCATTTTTTAGAGATGTTCTTTAATAAACCTATAAAGATTTTCATCTTGCTCCATTCATGTCAACTATACCATACTTTCAAGGTAACAAAAATAGTGAAACTTAAATACTTATTGATAGAGTTTTCTTAGACAGCTATGGGATTGCATGTTGGATCAAAAAATATCCTACCAGTGCTTTTATGTTCCAAAGTATGAAGGATTTTATTCATGATCATGAAAATCATGCACTATGCCAATGTCAGATGTGCTTTAAGATCCCTTCTCAGAATCCTATGACAATATATGACTTAGTGTTAGAAGTATGAACCTAAAAGTTTAAAAACAGTAAAGTGGGGATAATTTTTATCTGATTTTCATAGATAATGTATTCATGGAGCTAGAAAGGTGTTGTGTAGTTTATTTAACAGCACTTTAAAAGAGATTTTTATGTTAATAGAGACTTAGAGTATGTTAATACATTTGTTGGGATAGAGATTAGGCAGTGACCACAATGACAGAGGAGCTTGTTAAGGTTGAGGATATTCATGAAATTTAGTACGGATTAGTGTTTCATTATTCCTATCTAGTAGTAAAAAGTGGGTATTAGTGTATGAGAAGTTTTGTGGATATCCATGTTAAGTGCTAGAATCTAAGTTCGAATATTAGATGGTTAATCTAATATAAAGAAAATTTTGAAATTCTAGATGGTGTGAACTCAAGGTACCGATGATACTCCTAAAGGTTCTAAGTTAGTCAGTGTTTAAGCTATTATACGAGCATTTCCCTGTCTTGACGGGGTTGCATCAGGGTTCCACTCTTAGCCCATTTTTGTTTGCTTTAATGATGGATGTGTTGATGCAACGTATTTAAGAAGAGGTGTCTTGGTGTATTCTTTTTGAAGATGATATAGTTTTAATTGATGAGACACGGGGGTGTGTGAATGATAAATTTGAGGTGTGGAGATGGACCCTTAAGTCTAAAGGGATCAAGTTGAGCAGGAGTAAGACAGAATATTTGGAATGCAAGTTTAATGATGTGAGGCAAGAAGATGAGGTGGTAGTAAGGTTGGATTCCCAGTCGGTGTATAAGAGGGATAGTTTTAAGTATTTGGGGTCCATGATTCAGGGGAATGGTGAGATTGAAGAGGATGTCTCCCATCATATTGGAGTAGGATGGATAAAGTGGAAGCTCACCTCAGGGGTGTTGTGTGATAGGAAGGTGTTGCCCAAGCTTAAAGGAAAATTCTACAGGGTGGCAGTCCTATTAGCCATGTTGTATAGAGAGGAATGTTAGCCAGTCAAGAACTCTCACATTCAAAATTTAATGGTGGTGGAAATACGGATGTTGCATTGGATGTGTGGGCTTAATAGGGGTGATAGAGTTCGAAATAAGACTATTCGGGAAAAGGATAGAGTGTCTTTAGAGGAGGACAAGATGTGGGAAGTTCGATTAAGATGGTTTGAGCATGTCATAAGGAAGGGCATGTATGCCCCAGTTCATAGGTATGAGAAGCTTAGCTTTGATGGTTTCAGGTGGGGTAGGGGTAGGTTGAAGAAATACTGGAGAGAGGTGATCAAGTGGGCTATGGAGCAGTTACAGCTCACTGAGGACATGACCCTAGATAGGAAGATTTGGAGGTTATGGATTAGGATAAAAGGCTAGTGCCATTTTGAGTCGTTAGGGTAGGACATTACTTGGTAGATGTATTATTCTTGCTAGGACACTTTGTTGTATGCTTTATTACGAATGTGTTTACTATTCTTTGTTTATTATCCCTTGTGGGTGGCATATTTTGTCTTGAAATCTTGTTTGATGCTTTACTAAGTATTTGTCTATTATTCCTTGTCTTGAGCCGGGGGTTTATCCAAAATAGCCTTTCTACTTCTCTTGAAGTAGTGGTATGGACTGCGTACATCTTACACCCCCCTCAGACCCCACTATGTAGGAGTACACTGGGTTTGTTGTTATTGTTGTTGTTGTTATATCTTGGACTCTAGAGTAGAGTGGTTTCCATTTAGTTTAGAGTTTATTAAAAGGGGTCCACAACTTAGAATGATGGCATAAATCTAAGTAGGAGATAATAGAACAAAAAACTAAGTTAGGCTCTCAATTTCTAGTAAGGATTCCAGTGTGTTGTGGAACATTAGTAAGGGAGGAAGATGCCTAACCCATTATTATCTCAATGTGAATTGTTTTACTTCAGTTATCACAACATCTACTCAAGCCTTACAAGTCAGTTCTATGATCATATCTTATATTCATGCACATTCTATAGAATCATATACACTTCCTAGTATGAGGAGTTCTCATTCACTCAATAGTACAAATTATATTCCACAAATTTATGAACTCCAAACTCAGGTCATGCAGCTCATGACTCATGTACTCATGATTTACAGTGTGCTCAGTTCCAGGTACTCATGCTACACTCTTAATAATCAGTAAAATTCATATTATGTCATGTATTGTCCTCAGTCTAAATCTGTTTAATAAATTCATGATGTTGATACTCTATTCCTCAAGCCTCAGTTAAGTGTCAAAGTTGTTCTTTCATGCATCAGATCCTCATGTTCTAACCTTTTAGTGACCTCTCCTTATGTAATATTCTTGAGATGAGAGCTTTGAAAACACATAAGATATGAATCTATTGTTTACATTATTATTATGATGTTATGTGTGGTATCTTGTGACTTTGAGTAGGCTTAAACATGGTGAGAGAATTTATTTCAGATCAAACTTTTGCGGATAGAGTTATCAACACCCATGTGAGAAATACAAATTGAATCAGTGAGCATAGTATTTAAGAGGATAAGTATAATTGAAAGAGTATTTGAGAAGTATGGATAAGCTTAAAAGTTAGCTATTGTATTGCAGTATTTGAGAAGTATGGCTAAGCTTCAAAGTTAGAGGTTGTATTGCCTAAGGCAAAGTGATTTTATCCTAGCTTATGTTTTATAGGCCTGTAGTCCCTGATTATAGAGTTACAACCATGTTGCGATTCCTTGTATAGATATCGTATTCAGGTCATGCCCAAGAATTCTTTGCTCCCTAATGTTGATAGAATGTTTTAGGAAAGTGTTGGACAAATACCCCAGTTGAGTATAAACTTTCAGTATAATTCAGTCCGTATAGCCATTAATTTAGGTTAGCAAACAGGCAGATAAGCTCCTATGGTTTTTCTCTTTCCATCTAGTCTTACTATTCAAAGTTTCATGAATATGGCTAGTCTATAAGGTAATTCATTCACATCCATGTAAATTGGGAATTCAGTTTAGTCCATGGATTATGTCTCTGATTCATATATAATTTGTCCTGATTCAGTAGACTTATAAGTGTTTGGTGATGCCATTGAGCCCTTTTTTCCTTGATTCCTATATGTGCTTTGTTGAGGGATAATTTCTAATGAGAAGCTACATACTTTATTCCATCCTTTGTAACTCTTGGATTTTTTGTTGCATTAGTTATCATTTCACAGTTCTATATGTATGATCATATCATGAACATTTCAACTGAGTTATAAACTCCCAACATGAATCCGTTCTTAATAGTCAAATAAAGTCAAGTCACCTCAGAAACTAGTATTATGATAAAGTTTTAATGATTAAGCTCAGCAGTATCCTTCAATACTAGTCATGTCATGTCAATGTTATTCCATACTTCTAAATCTTCAATAAGTTTCTGCCCATCATTCGAGGATGAATGAATCCAAGGGGGAGATAACGTAATTTTGGGCTAGAATGCAAACCGTTGTTCCTATGTATACAGAACTGAACCCAATAATTCTATATCTATACAAAGACAAGTTGAGGACTTTTCTATCAATAGAGTTTTAATGGATTCTCCAATTAGAGTATACTTTAAAAGAGTATATCTCCTAGAATATAATGAATCAGGTGTCCTACTATAGGTCAAAGGAAATATCGTTTAGTCATCTTTGCAACGTATCTAATTTAACCTTAGTCCGATATCATAGTAGAAAGTTATGATCATTTTACTTTAGAGTGTCCATCTGTCAACAAAGAGACGACATGAGGTGATAGGCCATCAACTATGTAATGAGAAATAAACCTAATCATCATCCTTAATCAAAATGTGACCAAATCCAGCTACAAAGTGATGACTTGAGGTGACAGACCATTTATCAACCTCATGATTACCTTAACTAGATCATTAAGAGAAGGTGATGACTAAGTTGATAAGACATCAACTAGTTAACAAGATATCAACTAAGTAATCAACATTAACCAGTAATTGTCCAGGTCCATCTATAGGTTGATGACTACGTTGTTAAGCCATCAACCAGTTGATAAGCTATCAACTAAGTCATCAACTAAAAAATTCTGCAATTTTTATTTAGTTTTCCTAGGGGTATTTTGGTCTTTTCCTCATCTCAAACACTACCCCTATGACTTAAATCACCCTATACACGATAGTTTCATATCATTAGTTAGTTTTCAATGTTTACTCTCCTCTCCACTCTAAAGAGAAAAGAAATTAGTCTCTCTTCCCAAGAACAAGAAATTCAAGCTTTCTTCCCCAAGAATTCAAGTTTCAATTTCAAGTTTTCTTTAAGAAATTATTCTCTTGTGATTCTACTTGCACTTAGCATATATGTTTTAAGATTATAAATCTATTTAGTTTTACTTATTGCATTCACTTTCACTTAATCATCATATTCCTGAAGTACTAACCATATAGATGTCTGTGGTGATACATTATTTCATAATGTAGGTACAAAAAGTAGTCCATACACCAGGGTTAGACAGTTCTCAACTTTCATCCAGTAGGTGAGCTCTCCTATTTTGGGAACTCCAGTCCATTGCAGTTCATGTGTTGTATTCTGATAATCCATATATATTAATTAGTGGTAGTTGGAGGCATGTCCCAGTTATCTATAGTAAGTATAATAGAGGCTTCATTGATTTAAGGCATGTCCCAGTTATCTATAGTAAGTATAATAGAGGCTTCATAGATAGTAAATCAGAGTCATGATATGTATTCAAGTTCTTTCTTCAGATTTATCATGTTGTAAATTTATTAGTATTATATTTATTTAGACTTTCTTGTGATCATGTTTTCGCTCAGCAAATTTAGATTTTATTTATATTAAAAAATCATTTGCTCAAGTATCATGGTAGTACATAAGTTAGCTTGGGATCACTTGTGGTTCTAAGCATCATATTACAACTAGGGGTAGCCTCGGGTTATGAAAGAAGTTTAGTCCCTTTGTTCATTATGCAGTTTTGCAAAGGGTTGGTATCATTGCAAATGAATTGGAGTTTTTGTGTAGTTTGAGCTCCATTCATTCATATTTCGTGTCTCTATGTTGAGAAAGTGTCTTGCTGATCCTTCTATAGTGGTTCCATTGGAAGGATTGGGTATCTCAGATTCTTTGTCTTATGAAGAGGTCTCGATAAAGATATTAAATCGGTCGGTTCATTAGTTATGGAGCAAGGATGTGGCCTCGGTTAAGGTTTCCTAGAGGAACCACAAAGTAGAAGAGGCTACATGGGAACCAGAAGCAAACATGATGTCGAAATATTCATATTTGTTTTCTACTCTAGATATTCATGCGGAAAGTATGTGTACTTGATAATATCCTTTTTTACTGACTTGGTTATAGGTTTGATAGATATTTGGTAATTCAAATGACTTATGCTTATGTTTGACCTACCTTATTGATCATTCGGGGATGAATGATCCTAGTGGGAGACTCTGAAACACCCTGGGTTTGGATCCTTAGAAAATTTCCTAGATTTCTAGATTCTGGATAGCATACGTCTTTTGGGTACCAATCATATGATGGTGTATGATTAGTGTGCTCTTGGTCGTTTGCTAAACAGTATTGGTTGGTGGGCTGGATTGATTTCTAGAATGGGTAAGACTTGGTGGTTATGAGTCGTATGGATGGTTATGGGTCATATGGTTTGGGTTTTTACTTCACTTAATCTGAGACTTAGTAACTTAACTTGGATCTAAGTACGAGTGACTTACCAAGGGCCATAAGTTAGGATATGAGTCATTCTATTAACTCATATGGTAGACAGTGTTCAAACTCCCTTTGATTCTATTCTATCAGGAATACGGTTTTGGGGTACCACTCATATAGCTGGATATGACTTCGTTTGAGTAAGTTAAATATTGACAATTTTGGGTCAAAGGGGTAGGCCTAGGGTACGTATGATGGGCACCACTTATATGGAAGGGTAAGATTTGTATGGGAGAATATTACCATCTGATGGGATTTTAAGCAATTTAAGGTGGGGGGTAATCTGGACATTTCACCACTTAACCTCTTAAGGCCCCACAACTTTTATCACTATTAAGACATTATTTACACTATTATTCTAATCTTAAACAATTAGAAACTCTCTCTAATTCTCTCTAAGCCTCTTGGGTAAAGAAAGGCTAAGGCTTATTTAGAGGATCAATTTGGGGTTTATACGAGTGATTTCTCTCCATCATCTTCATAATCTAATGTATATTACTTGTCCATT